>OY776298.1:18519572-19230683 GCA_963675345.1 Trididemnum clinides
GTTAGAGACAGACTGCGTGTGCAATTTGATGTCGAACCACCAGAACATCGCATAATCAAGGCTTGGAGTACCAAGTTATTGGAGACTGGTAGCTTGTTTGACAGACCAAGAGGTGAAGACCAACCAAACAGAAGATGAAATCGCTGATGTGGAGAAAGATGCCAAAGATGAATGAAGAGACTATCCAACAAACTTGATATTCCAAAGTAATACGTGGATTTTTTGAAGTATGACATGTCAGTTATGTATATGAGAAATGAGAACCACTCCTTTGTGAAAAATGATGGAAGATCTGTGGATTTTTTGAAAAGTACCGACTTATTGTGAAAAAAATTATGAAAAAATACGTAGATATTTTGAACGGTACCGACTTATTGTGAAAAAGTGATGGAAAATACGTAGATATTTTGAACGGTACCGACTTATTGTGAAAAAGTGATGGAAAATACGTAGATATTTTGAACCGTACCTATTTTTTGAACTCACTGTATATCTTTATTATTTGAAATTATTACATTTACAGATTTTAATTCTTGAAAACGTTGAAATTTGAAATATCTATTATTTATTAAAGTTGCTTGCAGTTTAAAGTATTAGCAAATAAGATGTAATTGTTCAGACCCATCTCTATGCTGCATAAACCTTGACCAATGCGAACATTATGTGATAAACCCAATCAAATTTGTAGTATGATCTCAAAAGTTTAGTGAAAAGTTACTTTCTCAGCTCTGAGAACAATATCTGTCAAGGTAAAGTTATTACTCTTAGATTAATGACCACGAATTGTAAACCTGGAAGTTTTCTCATACACAAACTGGGTGTTATGCAGTAATATGTTAGAGACAATCACTAGAAATTTGTACTGCAAATAAGACAAAATAGGAGAAGAGGAGTAGCAATAGAACGATTTAGGTGTAGATTGGAAACAGGCGGTCTTTGAAATTACATGTAGTGGCGATACAAGTTTATGTTTGCAGCTGGTACATCGAACCCACCACCTATCTGTAGATTTCAATCCTCATAAGTTTGATTTTTTGTTGCATAAAATAACTTGTAAGGTAATCAAAATCTGACAAATAATTGGTGTTGTTTCGTTTCAGTGATTATGTAGTGTTGAAAGTTACAAATATTAGGCTTGATTTGCTGTTATGTACAGAGATATGTCGTGAGGTAAGAAAATTTAAGTTTAAAAACCTTATAGGATAGAATAAACATACAGCAAAAGAATTAACATAGTGCAAAAATAATGCAAAACATTACGCCACTCATTCACCATTTTTGATTTAGCTCAGATATAATAGTTGTGATTGATAACTTAAAATTGAAAAATACTGTACATTGAGCGCACACAAGGTTGTTTAGTGGTCTTCACAAGGGTGTCAAACAAATAAATTGTCTCAACGTGTTCAATATTTGGTGAGAATTTAACAAGTAATCTGAAAGAAATGTTAGTCTCCCACTGCATTTTCAACCAATGAAACTTAACTTTTGGTACGAATTCAAGTGTATTGACGTAAAAGTTGAATGTGGTGAAGCAAAAAACTACATATTTCCAAACATTTGTCAAGTTATCTAATCTTCGTTCAGCGTTACCAATATTTTTACAGTCTCTTTTTCTTTTGCTGTCTTTACATGTTGCACTCGACATGCTCGCAAGCTTTGAATAATCTCCAAATGTTGGATCCAGAATCAGATTTGAAAACTTTTAAAAATTAATATACATAGGTCTTTGGCATAAGCGTAAAATATTTCATTCCATGTTGTCCAGGAGAAAGAAAATATAATTTTATCAATTACCCTTATAACTGTTGCAGATCTAGAACTTACGGTTTTCATGAATATCTTTAACACATCAGAACTGATACAGGGTCTAAAACAATAACTATCAGCGACACCTCAAGAAGTATAAGTAGGTAAGAAAGGAAATTGTGATTTTGAAAGTGGAGGCTTGTTGGGAAGCACTGTAACTAGATAAATCTGTAATACTTTTTCAAGAAAATCATTATTTCCTACAGACGCATAACATCAAAGACAGTTGCTTCACTTAATAGAGAAATTTCTGGGATTTCAACAAGTGGTCAGTTAGCTCAGTCGGTTACAGTGTCGTGTTAATGTCGCGGGTTCGAACCCCGTACTGACCATTACTGCCTAGATAGCTCAGTTGGAAGAGCGTTAGACTGAAGATCTAAAGGTCCCCGGTTCAAACCCGGGTCTGGGCACTTATTTTGTATGAGTGTGGTGATGACTGCAGCATTGAAGTGTCCCAAATAGGTATTGTGATTAGAAAAATAAAACCTACTGTACAGATTTCTACCTAATTTTGCGGAGATGATTTTATGTCTGTTGGCGGTGAGTTTTTTCTTGTCATGTTTTGAATTCTTGCACCAGATCTGGGGCTTCTTGTGCGCATCTGGAGTTGATGAAAATCATTTGTCTAGCCTTTAACACTCCTCCAACAGAAGCAATGTCGTAATTCATGCAGAATTGTTGATTGATCGACTGATCGAAACGTGTTGACTGATGGATACACTACAGATTGAGAGGAATGACTTCTGTGCAAAAAGATTTTTAAGGGTGTTTATCCTAAAGATCAGCTACCTACTGTGGAGTATCCTGGGAGTTATGTTGCTAACACCGAGCACTGCTCCTGGAGGACACTGGGTTGCTATGTTTTTCAACAATCCAAGATCTGTTGAGTTTTTCGATAGCTATGGTCTACATCCAATTGTTTATGGTTTGACAGATTTTTAGATTCTCACTCCTCATCCTGGGACTACAACTCGAACACCCTACAGAGCTTGATATCTGAAGTCTGTGGACATTATACCATGTACTACATCTTATTTCACTCGCGTGGTTGCTCTCTATCCGAGATATTGACTCATTTGTCCTATAATATTAGTCTAAATGACAAACTGTTGAGCGTTTTGTTGAGGAATTATTGTAACTGTTTTACGTGTAATAAACAGAATTGAATACAATCGAGTGTCTTTATTATACAATATAAATACGATTTACATCCAAAATAATCACGCGACATATAGGACATTCTTTTGAATAAAGCTTCGTTGTGCAAGCTAAACATCCAAAGCAATGTCCACAAGGCATTGTTAAAGCATTAATTTGAGCATCGAAACACACTTTGCATACAAGTTCTTGAGATGTGTCACACTCTTTTGCTTCAGTTAGGGGGGTTATGTTCGGTTCTTCATTTTCAATTGGAGGGTTTCTCGTTAGCGTTGGATCTGCTGCTTCTTCGCGAGTATCAAACCCGAATCTCGTTTCCGACAAAAACTCCTCTTCTGGAATGCGGAAGTTACTGTGTTGGTTAATGAAACCAGTTCCAAACGTTCTCTCTAGATGCGCACACGCGGACCAGTATTTCGCATGTTCAATTTCTGGGATGTCCGTGTCCGCCCACTGATGAATAGATAGACCACAATAAAAACAAAATACTCGATCGTCACTGCCTCTGTATACAAATCCAGCTTTAGCCATTCGTTCAGGGTTTAAATTATCGACTCGGTGAGGCCAATTGTCTGTGAAGGATACGACTCGCGCTTCTTCAAATTCGAAAGAAGGGCACAACATTTTAAACAAATTTTACTCAAATCTAAAGACGGTTACATGCGTTAAATCACACATTTATATTAAGTGGAGATGGTTTTCTCTTCTTTTGATAAAGTTCAGTACTTCTAGGCAGACTACTTGAGCGTTTTTTCTTCCCAGCTGTGTGTTTTACCTCTTTCAAGGTTTTCACAAGAGCGGCTAGCTCCTTGCTGATACTGCAGTTTTCGTTTCTAATGATGAATCCGGATGATCGATCTTGTAGATGTTGAAAATATTTCTCGGGTGAAAAGATAGACTCCACTTTAAATCTGATAAGAAAGTTTTCTACAGCCGCCTCTTTTTTGAAGATTTCCAATCTTGTTTTCACTTCGCAGCCATCACCGTATTGGCAATCAGATGAGAAAATGACCACCACATATGGCCGGGCGTCTGTTGGACCTTTGAAAACCACAAACGGTAGGCCTTCAAACATATGCTCACACACTTGAATAAGCTGATTGGTTGAAAAGAGAGCTTTTCCTCTTGAGACAGTCAGCACGCCTTTTCTCAACCTCTCACCGTCTGCGGGTATTGACTTCCCTTCTTTGTCAATGTCGAGGAAGATTTTTCGTATTTTTCTTGCTTCTTCTTGATGTTTTCTTGCACGCCCCAACAACTCTGTTTGCTCCATCAACCCGTCGTAGCATGAGGAGTAGGGGTAGGTCGTTGTAACGTTGACCTCTTTTGCCCTCTCTTCATATTCGTCAGCAATTGAAGTGTGTGTCTCGCCGCAGTTTTCCATTGTTCTTCTTCCAATTTCCACGCAAAACATACGACTTTTATAGAGAAATGTTAACAAAGAAAGAAGAAAAATCGCTATTCTTGTCTAGAACTGTCTTGTTCTTTCCAACAATTGTGTAATGAAACTTGTGATGTAGTGCAAATCAAAACACCCGCTGGTTCGTGATTGGTCAAATTAGAGGTAAGAATGTTTATAACTTTAAAGACGTAATCATCTCCGTATGGTCTATGCTTCCGCTGGCGTCAGATTTTTTGTTGATAGAAAACCATTTTTGAAGTTCTACATCGATTGTGATTGGTTAAAGGTTTGTTGACGTGATGCTGATGTTTCCGATTGCATCAGATTTTGTTGATAGTAAGCTTAGCTGTTTTTTGAGAAATTTTATGTTGATGGAGAAATTTGATAGTTTTACTTAAACCAGCGTCATAATTGTTTTCTAGCTGCATGAAAAGATATTGTAAATTAGATGCATGGTGAATGTTTACAAGTAAAAGTTTGAAGTAGTCTCCAAACACGATAAAGATTTGGTCTTCTTGGTTCAATAATATTTAGTAGTGACGCTGAATTGAAACAAACTTCTTTGTTGTAATCTTTTCAAAATGTTTCCACCGTTGTACTTCAACTACCTCACTGTCATATGAGAAGCAATTCTACATTTCACTCAAAGGTCTGGTCAATCTGAAATCTTCTTTCAAGAAAGTGTGAAACTAACATAAAAATTTAATTATCTCACTGTCACATGTGAAGCAAATCTACATTTTACCCAAAAGTCTGGTCAATCTAAAATTTTCTTCCACGAAAGTGTGAAACTAACATAAAATGTAACTACCTTACTGTCATATGTGAAGCAAATCTACATTTCACTCAAATGTCTGGTCAATCTAAAATTTTCTTCCAAAAAAGTGTGAAACAAACATAAAAATGTAACTACCTCACTGTCACATGTGAAACAAATCTACATTTTACCCAAAAGTCTGGTCAAGCTACCGAAATTTTAATCTAAAAAGTAACGATAAAAGTTTGAAATTGTGTCAAATTTGATATTGTTTCTTCCACCAAACTCACAACGTCACTGTCTGTGATTTTTCTCCCACAAACCTGATAATCTAGAAAACTGTTGGCTATTTTCCCTTAAAACAACTAGCTGTAATAAACATAAATGTTGAAAACCCTGAATTTTATGTTAATGTCCCACGAATAAGGTCAAAAGTTGTGCTTATTGCTATGTAGGTAAGCTGAGAAAACCATGAATTTTATGGTAATGTCTTACAAAAACGCTAAAAGTTGTGCTTATTGCTATGTAGGGGAGCTGTGAAAACCATGAATTTATGTTAATGTCCTACAAATCTCTGCGACCAGGTCTTCTCGATGTAATGCTTATTACGAGCTCTGGAATCCCAGAGGCATAGAAAGCAGCAGTATTTAGTGTAGCCAAGTTGAAGGCACTCTTCTGGAAGCAACGTCGCTGTCTGTGATTTTTCCCAGCAAACCTGAAAATCTAGAAAACTGTTGGCTATTTTCCCCTAAAACTAACGACTAGCTGTAATAAAGGTAAATGTTGAAAACCCTGAATTTTATGTTAATGTCCCACGAATAAGGTCAAAAGTTGTGCTTATTGCTATGTAGATGAGCTAAGGACACTGTAAAACCATGAATTTTATGGTAATGTCCTACAAAAATGTTAAAAGTTGTGTTTATTGGTATGTAGGGGAGCTAGGTAAACTGTGAATCCCTGAATTTTATGGTAATGTCCTACAAAATGTTAAAAGCTGTGCTTATTGTTATGTAGATGAGCTAAGGACGCTGTAAAACCATGAATTTCATGTTAATGTCCTACAAAAATGCTAAAAGTTGTGCTTATTGCTATGTAGCGGAGCTAAGGACGCTGTAAAACCATGAATTTCATGTTAATGTCCCACGGATAATGCTAAAAGTTGTGCTTATTGCTATGCAGCGGAGCTAAGGACGCTGTAAAACCATGAATTTCATGTTAATGTCCCACGGATAATGCTAAAAGTTGTGCTTATTGCTATGCAGCGGAGCTAAGGACGCTGTAAAACCATGAATTTCATGTTAATGTCCCACGGATAATGCTAAAAGTTGTGCTTATTGCTATGCAGCGGAGTTGAGGAAACTTTGAAAGGTAGTAAAAATTTCGTGTTAATAAGTTTAAAAGTTGCTAAATTTCGGAAAATCTTTAAACAGTGTGATGATAGGATACAATTTTGCTTTCTAGTTTTATGAAAAATGAATGTAAATTTGAGATGAATGTTTTATGATTTGCACACAATTAAAGATAAAGCTTTTCAGTTTTACGATGTAAACAGTAGTGATTTAAGTGAGGTATGGTGTTTAAAAGAAAATGAAAACGCAAGAGAGTGGAGAGAGCTATGATGAGAGCCATGTGTGGTCAGAAAATAATTGACAAAAAGACTGAACCCATTACCTACATACTGAAATAGATGTAAATTAATTCCAACCAACTACAGAAATATAACAAGGAAAATACCTCCAATAGAAGAGTAAAGAAACAACATTCTAGAGAATCAAATCGATCAGAGATTTTAAAAGCAATTTCAAGATATGAATGGTAGCGCGCGATTAATGCTTACACGATTCGAAAGGAAATTGTTATCAAAGGCTGCAGTCACGATCTAAAACTACTATTTCCGTTTTACAGCAGTTGTGCTTACAATAAGACAAAAAATCGTAAACGAGTTGAAAAGTGAAGTTAATTGGAGAACTTTTGAAGTGGGGGTATTCTGAAGTGAGGGTGCCTATAACAAATCAATTTCAAGTTGTCATGTATTTACAAGCTGCTATAAACAGCAAATCAATTTCAAGTTGTCATGTATTTAGAAGCTGCTATAAACATTTCTTTTCAAGTTGTATTCACATTTGTTTTTGTATTGACATTTGTTTTAACTTGTATTGACATTTGTTTTCAAGATGTAATTTACAAGTTGTTACACGTTGTATCTACAAGCTGTTATAAACATTTCTTTTCAAGTTGAATTCACATTTGTTTTGTATTGACATTTGTTTAAGATGTCTTGACATTTGTTTTAAGTTGTATTGACATTTGATTTCAAGTTGTTACAAGTACACGTTGTCTTTGTGTTACCATTTGTTTACAAGTTGTTACACGTGTTTACAAGTTGTTACAAGTTCATGTATCAACACGTTTGGAAATGACGTAGCCGCACGTTCAATGACGTATCACCACGTTCGGACGTCACGTTCGGAAATGACGTAGCCCTCCGCAAAATCCGGGTCAAAAGTATCGTTATATACTACTTACGAGCACTCAAACAAATATTCTTAACAATGAAAATCATTTATTGTTTGGAGATTTAAATTGTTCACAATTGTTTCTCATCGCGTTGCTTTGATGGAAGCGCACTGTTCTTGCCAGCCACAGCAACTCCGAGACAGATTTGATTAAACATTCGCAAAGTAGTTTGTATAATCCAAACATATATATTTTTTTCTTTCACTCTTTTATTCTTTCTTTTAACCTTACATGATTTTATAGTGATAAGTGCTGATAAGCAACTGTTTCAAAATCAGGATTGAAATCTCGGCAATATATTTGCAAGGTGCATAAGCCTAAATTTGCTCTCCCACAAACGCGATTCATATATGCTCTGCCTACCTGCTTTTTTACTGCTTAAAGCATCAGGTAATAAATGATCTGTTTACACAAGTAACTTACAGTCTGCGTTTGACCTAACTTGCTATATTTATGTAAAAGCGGTTGCAAAAATAAGCTATAATCAGAATCATATTCGGCCACCTAGATCTTTACAACAATTGTAAAGAAAATACCAAAAGCACCAATTTGCATCATCAACTTCTTTGACACTAAATGTAACCACAAATGCATGTCTCATTTATTTTGATAAAAAATGGCGCGAAAATTGCCACGTCGTATTTTGCGTATATGCACGGTTTTCCGTTTACCATATGGAATGACTTGTAGTTGCATTGTAGGAAATTTAGTTGTCCATATGTTCATTTTTGACAACTCTTCTCTAGTTTGTATCTTACTAAAGTGCAACAAAGTTGGTTAGAACGGCGTCGCTTGCCGGACTAAAGTCAATTTTTGGCGTGAGGTTTTAAAACCATCTTCCATTTTTCACCACAAATGACTGATTTTCAGCATTGGTGCATCTTCGGCAAATAGAAAAACTATGATGTTGTTAGAGCAAATTTGTTGTGCTATAAGTTGTTAAAATTGCACCTTGAGATAATTGCTCCCAGCCATAAACAGTGGTTAGGTCCCTCAGTGTCCCACTAAACGAAGCTATTAAAACATAGTGTGCCGTGCACACACTCCAGAAAAAAGTGAAGGAGTTACTGCTTGTCTCCACATAACTATTGGAGAAAGCGCGTAATTCGTTTGGGGTGTAATTTGCGCTACCAGTACAGTTGCAAAATCAATTTCAAATTTCCATCCCTTCTTTCCAGTAGAAGGAAGCGTCAAGCTGAATTGCCATATAGAAGGTGATGTTGGTAAATTAGCAAACTTTACATAAATGGTACGACTATTAGGATGAATTGGTCGATAGCATGAGCCAAAATATTGAAAATTAACGAGTGTTACCGTGCATTTTGTATAAAAAGCGGTAATAGCCGGTGTGGATATATTTGCAATTGACAGTAATGTCCACAATGTATTGCAACTTTTTCAAAAATATTTGGTTTAAAAAAATGTGTTTCTGTAGTAATACGTTTTGACAAGAAAGATCGTGTTTTACGCTCTGAAGAAAAGCAGAACTTTGTGGTGTACGTTAAAAAATGAAAGACAAGAATGCTACTAGTGTAGTTAGGCTATCTACCTCCATTTTGACTGTTTCAAGGTTTACCAAACCTCTAATTGCGAATGCACGTTGCCTTGGTTTAACTATTGTCGGCAAAGTACTAGGTGGTTATTTGGGTGCATGTGTTTTTTTGCAGGTCAATAGGTTTTTGTACTTTTTGTTCATAATTTTTAGTCAAAATAAAAATTTTATTGTTGAATTGAACGAATGAATCTAATACAACTGCATTGTTGAACGCCAAACAGTTAAACTGAAAATCAGGAAATAATTTCAAAATCACAATATCTTTGTAAGGCTCCGATGAGATTTGAACCAACAATCTAATGACTTGTAAACGTATGCAGTGTAACAGTATAACATTGCGTTATGTTGCATATCGTCATAACTGTTACTAAATTATATCTTTTCGATTCAACCGCACGCTATTTTACTTAGTTATGCATTTTGTCTCACTCTGAA
This sequence comes from Trididemnum clinides, assembly GCA_963675345.1. NCBI lineage: Eukaryota > Metazoa > Chordata > Ascidiacea > Aplousobranchia > Didemnidae > Trididemnum > Trididemnum clinides. Next base: position 18,529,206 of record OY776298.1, read on the forward strand.
ATTTCTGTTACAAGTACAAGCCCACATACCCCACTGAGACGCAGAGAAAAATAACCACTATTCATAGAAAAACATGAGTTGCACTCGAGTGATGTTAACACAACATCATAAACTTATTTTCATAAAACAAACAAAATAAAATCGATCAGAAACGAGTTCATTTTAAGCTAGTGAAGTATTTCCAAGACCATGTGTTGCTTTCTGTTGTCTATTACCGTATTTACCCGTGTATAAGTCGACTCGGTGTATAAGTCGACCCTCGAAAATCCGAGAGAAATTGCCAATTTTATCGTATATCCTTTGTATAAGTCGACCCTAGTTTCTTTGAATTATCAAGTATCTTTTAGAATGAAATATGAGCAAAAGTCAAGGCCGAGAGAGGAATAAATAGCAAAGATTCTTCACTTGTTATCGAGCGTGCCGCCATTTTGTTTGCTGTGCAACCCCCTGCTTCTCATTCTAGGCACTGGTAACAAGCCACAACAATTTTCTTTAAAAGCCTTTATTTACAAGCAAAAAAGAGAAGATATTTGTTACAATTTATTAAAACTTTTAAAAAACAATGCAATTATATTGATTTACTATTTACAAAATAAAGATTTAATGTCCATCAAATGAATCTGACAACATTAGACCAGTCAAGTATCCTTTTGAGTTTAGTTCTAAGTAAAATATGCATATATTATATGAGTTTTCTTTTGTTTTAATTGAAGTTGATTTTTATACCCGGTGTATAAGTCGAGGTCGAATTTTTAGGGTGTAAATTTGGTCAAAAAAGGTCGACTTATACACGGGTAAATACGGTAGTTTTGCAATTAAATCGGTTCAAAGATCCATTTTTAATGTGCTATGGTTAACTTTTGTGGTCTGCACTATAGACCAAAAGTAAAAACCAAAGCGCCGAAGCTTTTAATAATGATTATTGCGGATAGATGCTAAATTTGCAGTTTCTTTTTTTCGTTGTAAAACAATACAAAGCAGCAACAGAAAAAAAACGTGGCAAGCTCTTAAATTGTTGTTTTATGTTGGCTATAAAATAAACAGTGTTGTTGCACTTAAACATATTTTTGAAAACAGTTGCACAACTGTTGTTAATTTTTAAGCGCTCTTTTCATCATGGTATGGTGCGGGTACCAGGCTTGTAGCCAGTTTGACATCTTAAACAACGCTGAATTGCACGTGTAGGATACCAAACCTTTCAAATGCCGATACAGAGATGGTTTTAATGGGATATCTTTGCCAAACAAATAGCCAAGTTATGTTATACTATTTTAGTAGTTTGAACTGGAAGGCCGTGCCAGCACGCTCTCTCTCACTTACACCACTACTTGGATATTAATACTCCGCAATAACGTTTGCTAACGTGAGTCATCCAATTGCGTAGATCTGATGTCATTTATAAACGATATAATTTAATATGTGACCAAATACACTAATGCACAGCAGAAAATTCCATTCATCCGAATTGAGGGTAGAAGTTATCGCGGGGATACTTGCAAGTTTCTGTAAAAAATTTAAGTTCGTAACTATAAATTAACGAAATATTGTGCTTCTTTACTTTGCTTAGTTTATCTATTTCTCGTTTAGAAGAATCTTTAATAATTACACACGAAACAAGCGGTGTATATATGAAAAGGCTTCGAGTTGTCATGTTAGCTTGGCGCAAACACCGTAAGTAGGAAACAAGCAGTGGTCGTGCCAGAATCTTAATAATACAACAAAGCATATTTAATGAAACATCAAATTCAGTGGCGTTACTGGAGTGGAGATTAAATTTGAGTACCATGGTGCGTTGCTTCGTTTGAATCAATAGTTACCAAACTGATGCAAACATATTCAAAAACTTTACATCATCGTTGGCTTTAAGGTCAACAGCAATATCAAAATCAATAGTAGACAAAAGCCTTAAACACAATGGCGCAAAAGTGCCAGAGATATTGGCATTAACATGATTGATTTTCTGCGCATGTGTCAACATTTGTTTCACCCCAACAAAGCATCAGAATATCATTAAACCATAAAGAGCTGAGCCAACACTGCCCGTGGTGGTTCATCGTTTCAAAACTATCACCTACGCAATTAGGTTACCCAAAGTGATTTCGGAGTAATTTTACCTAAGCAGTGATAAAAGTAAGCTGGAGATGTATTCCGATAAAAAACTACAAAAAGTATGAGACAGTTGGCTTTTCGTTCACTACCAAGTTTCATAAGCTTTCCTTAATATTGTCACTGAAACGGTTGTGTCCCTCTAGATATATTTGACGTGTCAAAGACATGAACTGGGCTACGGGCTTGCTACACACCAAATTCCAAGATGAAAGAATGTTTGAACATGGGCAGCAGCAGTGAAAATGTTCTTGCCAATTTGGAAAAGATACGTATATCACTGTCAATGGCGTATTTAGTAACAAATCGTTTGGGCGAGGGGTGGAACATTAAGTAAGCTCAATCATACAATTAATCAATGTTGTGAAATGAGTAGAAAGGGATAAAAGTGAGAATTTGCCCAATTTGGTCTCCAAAACAACATGAAGATTTTTTCGGTAATTAAACTTTTAAAAGCGAGTTTTTTTTACCCAATGCAGTCTCCACAACAAAACGACTTATTTTTGAGATCGTCTTTTTCATATCACGAACTAGCAGGCTCTGCCTTCGTCGCCGGGCAGGGGCTCTCCATCAGTGGTGACCGGATTTAGCATTTCGGTTTAAACAGTCTCACCCATCGGGCTCTTGTGTGCGCAGTAGTGAAAAGTCAAATGAATTTTATACACATAGCAAAACTGCAGACAGTGACACTGTTTCGACCTATCAGGTCTCTTCAGTGCAGTTGGTGACCGACAAGAAGCTAGAGGCTTTTAATAAAGCATAGCTTAGACCGCCACACTTTATTAAAAGCCTCTAGCTTCTTGTCGGTCACCAACTGCACTGAAGAGACCTGATAGGTCGAAACAGTGTCACTGTCTGCAGTTTTGCTATGTGCATCGCTAGCCTCTTGCATTACTATACGAATTTTATACACTTTCACAATTTCTGGACACGAAATCGTGATCATCATATTCTCTCAATCATGACTGGTAATGCTCACAAAGAATCTTGCCACAAATTATATCGTTAAAACTGGTATTTGTAAAGGAGAAGGGACTGAAACACAATTAAAACAGATGGGAGCGGCCAAATGGTGGTTGCTTTTTTACTAAATTACAGAATTACAGAAATTACAGAAACAAACTATTTAGTGGTAAGCCTATTTTGCGATGTGGTTCTGCCTTTTTCCTATTTATGTGGGCAGGCTATTAATATTTATATTTGTGATATTAAATTCTTTTGGCTGCGCTATCCGTCTTGTTTCTAGCATAGCGACAAAAGCGGCTTGGCTTCCCGAAAGTCATTCGCCACATTTTAGTAGGCGCAAATCAGGCCGAATTGTTTTGAAACAAATGTTCTCTGTAAATTCAGTTTTACAAATTGGTATGGTTATGGTTTTATGTTGATTTTTTCTTAAACTTGGTATTTTATTGCAATGCTGTAGAGTATAACATAAATACCTTAACAGGCAGCATACAAGCAAAAGAAAAACATCCTTGTTTTACAATATATACGATGGCGTCACCCGCTGAGTCCCCATCAGTAACGTCGGGATTTGGAGGCTTCCTCGTCAGGCTCTTGTATGAAAAGTTACCAAACTTTAATGAGCTTTCCGCACGTAAGAGTTTCGCGACTGTGGTGCTTCTTTTCCTAATAGAATATCTCATTTCAAGGTCCTGGCTATGCCTTAGGTCTATGGGCTCTGTTCATTGCTGACAAAAACCCAAGGAAGCCTTGCGTTTTCTGTAGTTTGGAAATAGGAAACACATTTCTGATATTAAGCTATTTTCAAGCAAAATAGCAAAAATGCCTTTTGTATGGTGCGATTTGAGACCGCGTCGCTGTTTTCTTTTAAATTTTCCTTAAACTTTCTCAAGTTCTCGCTGGCTTCGCATTATGTAGCATGTTCTTTTCTGCCTGCTTGACGTGCTTTGGGGAATGAAAAGAGTCCTTGCTTTACCCCAAAATGATTGGTTTGATCCGGGTAGCTCTATAAAGCTATTATAAAGCAAAGTGCCAATGATATACAGTATTTCATGTGGTGCGATTTGACACAGTGACGTTGTTAATTTCGATTTCCTCTCACATTTTCTCAAGTTTTTGCTGGCTACGCATTAGGATTCATATTCGTTTTTCCTTGATTAAATATGCTTATAGACGTTAAATGAGTTCTTGCTTTTCTCAAAAACTACTCAAATTTTGAGGCTTGATCCTGTTAGCTCTAAAAAAGCTATTATCCAGCAAAATAGAAAACATGTTTTTCCTAAGTATGGTCGATTGATTTTATCCCAGCAGGGCATACCATCACCCGTGCCGATTCAAAACGTATCAATTAATGCAGCTGTGCCAGCTTCACCGTTTGTGAGAGCAACAACGAAATGTTTTAGCATATATAAGCCATAGTTCCTGTACATGTAATGGTGATCATGTTGGTCTATTAATCAAGACTGGAAGTATTCAAAAAGAAAGAATGATGACACAAACTACCATTCGTAATTTTTAAAAGTGTTAGGAGGAGGGGTAAAACATAGTCAAAATTGGTGGTGTCGCCCAAATGATGGTCGTTTTAACAAGTAAAGAAATGAGCTATTTGGTGGTTGGCCTATTTGACGATTAGGTGGTCCCGCTTTCGTATTTATATTTATGACATCAAGATTTTTGCTTGCGCTGTTTACTTTAATTCGGCCATAGCATGAAAAAGGGGCCATGCCTTTCCTTTAAGTCATGTAACATATTCCTATAGGCGCCTATTAAGCTCTTTTCAAACAAAAGCATTCCCTCTCGATCCAAAATATAAAATTCACAAATGACACTTGTAGTCGACTTGAATATTTGTTAATGCAAGCTTTCGTGAGCAAATGCTCACTTCTTCAGACAAAATAAGTTGAGACTAATCAATAAACTGAAATTAATACAAATAACTGTGGCAATAAATTAAACATAAAATATATACTCTGTGACGTCACAAAGCAGTAAGCTAGGGACCGGGGTTAGTAAAAAAATACGAGAATAAAAAGAAAAAGCGGAAAAAGGTAAAAATACGGTAAGAACTTTAGCAATAAAGTAGATGCATAGGAAACAGAGGAGGAAGTAAGTGAACAAATAATTACGTAAGATAGAAGTAGCAAGAAGCCAATTATTGTCTTTCAAGTAATGTGATAGAAAGCCTGAGTCCTTACTTATTCCATATTGAATACAATTGCATTTAAATATGAGCTTTTGTTCTTCGATTTGTCGTTGTATCCGGTTCGTTTTGGTTCATTTTAGTATTGATACTTGAAGATGACTGCCAGAGTGTTCAGGAAGATTAAAATGCTTGGTAACAGGTTTGTTTTTATTTTTGCGGATATCACTTTTGTGTCCGTTTATTCGTTTTCTGATGCTATTTCCAATTTCTCCGATATATGTAGCATTCGGACTTAGTAAACAAGAGAGTAGGTACACGACATCAGACGAAGTGCACGTATATTGGAGAAACTGGAAATTGCATCAGAAAACAAATAAACGGACACAAAAGTGATATCCGCAAAAATAAAATCAAACCTATTGACAAGCACTTTAATCTTCCTGAACATTCTGGACACTGGCCGGACTGACTGTAACGAGTTCGTGGAACAGAGACCCTTGGGATAGTCTCCGAACCCGAGACAGATTGTTGTGAAGCTGTTTAACAAAATAGAGGAAATGCGCCCCTTGCACTTCCTTTCTTCTGTCGCCTAAAATTTCGTGCACCAATCCTTTGACAAACGTATTATGACGATAAAGAACTGAAACTTGAAATTAAGATTGCACAATTAACAGAAAAACAAGATGAGATGGTGGTGGCGTAATTGGCGTTGTTACCGGTGTTAGCGGTGCAACGATGTAGCGGTGCATCGGCGTAGCGGTGTTGCGGTTTCAGGCTATCTTGACCCCCAAGTACTTTCTTTACTGCAGCTCCACAAAGGCAATCAACAAAAGAACAACTTATCCAACTTTATCTACTTGGGTTCTTACAAGCTTCTTTTGACAGTTTTCGTCTTTTGCTCAATCGTGCAGGTTTACAGAACAACGTAAGCCTACCTGCTACGTGTCTACTTGAGAATGATGTAAGATATCTACTTGAGAATGATGGGAAGGCAGTTTTCGCAGCGTCGCTTTAGGGTCAACTTTGCCAAATTCAACTACTAATCAATAAAAACGATACCTCAAATAAAACACACATAACAACGACACATCGCGGGTTCAAATCACAGATTGACTACGCGAAACTATGGATTTAAAGCATTAGATGTTGCCAAATATTGTAACAATATTTAGACTGACCTAAATCAAAAGTGTGCAAAATTTGACTTTTGTGAAAGCGAGTTGTCATCCAGTTTATTGGGCAGCGAGTGAAGCCTTTGGTTATGGAAGCACTTTGGGAAAAACCAAACCTAAAGTTAAAAGGGCATGTCGAGCGTATCCAGAGTTGCTTCTGGCTGCATCCTCGCAGCGTCAACTGATCGCCAGTAATGCTGTTACTTCTAATACATCGGATTTCGAAGCGTATCTTGAACAACAAGGGCACAATGAATTTTGTAAACCTTGCTTCTCAAATAGCATAAGATGGCGCCAACATAGACCAGGGTGTTCATAAAGTCCTGAACACATTTAAAATTTTTTTATCTCAAAAGCCACATAAGGTAGAAACGTTCAATTTTCGACGGTGTATGTTATCACCATAAGGTTTTTTTTTATTTTTCGCAGGTTATTTTATTGTTAAATCAAGCAAGAATAAGTAATTTTTAATTAGGGCGTAAGTTTGCAACCAACTATGAAAAATGTTGACGATTCAACAAAAAGCTCAATGTGTTCTTTAGTAACATGAATCGAAATCACCAACTGCAGTACAACGCAAATTCAGATATGAGTTTGGACAAGACCTTCCTCACATTAACAGCATTAAGGTTTAAAAGTTCAATGGATACCGGGAGCATTTTAGATCGCAAAAGATCGGGCAGTGCAAGCATTGATGGAGAGACGGTTGATGCTGTGCGGGTAACGTTTTATTGCAGCCCAAGAAAATCAATTGGCGTTGCATCAAATGAACTTGCTATTTCTCGAAGCACAGTTCATAAAGTTTTTCATAAACGACCTTGGCTCCATGCTTGCAAATTACAATTAATCGCTCTTGCCAAGCAGCTTTTGCTGAAGAAATTTTGAAACTTGCTGAACAACACTTGCTGAACAACGCTATACTTTCCGGCCTCTTAAACCCTTATGCCATACTTCCATGACAGCGATCAAACAATTTAGGCTTAATTACTGTTATGAAATGAAAAATTTCTTAGCTGTTAAAATGGAAACCACTGTCATGAACTTTCTTAACAATCATTATTTATTGTTCAGTGTTGCAAAACAGGGGTGCTCAAAGTGCGACATGCATAAGAGGTTTTTCTCACGATTTTTGCTTTTCAGATGAGGCAACATTGGTTAGACCAGTTTAATCCCGAAACAAAGGTTTTTGCAGACGTTCAATACTTCTGATAAGTGAAATGTGGCTGGAGCCCGTGAAAACTTTGGGAAGCTCTGTTCTGAACCGCTTTTCAAATATTTTTCTACGCAATGTGTTTGGCGGAAAAACAAAGTCTTGGCAAAACCGGCTACTCCGAGTTAGATTTAATTACACATCGATAGAGAATTTTCTATAACTTGAAAATAATATTTCAACTCTCTATTTAACGAGTCCATTTTTTAAACTTTGGTGTTGATGTTGTTGAGACATGAGCCGATAATAATAGGAGCTGATTCAAGACCTTTTTCAAAATAACATAAACAAAGATGTTAAAATTTTTAAAAGTGGCCATATATGGTTAAATATTGTTGCTTTCCAACAGCAGAAATTCATAAATGCATAAGCTACAATACATAATTGCTGTGTAAAACAACATGTACAAAAAATCAATATTTACATATGAGCAAATCTAGTTTCGGTGTAATCATAGCTGCAGATGTACAAAAATCGGTGAGGACGAGCATTTAACATAAACATCTTGAAGCCATTTAGCTTTTACCATTAAGTCAAATTTGTAGAATAACAAAAACAGCAGAAAAACTCCCAAAAATTATATTTGCAAGGTACCCATAAGTGATTGATTTAAAAAATCATTTGCTCTTTTACCAATGTATATAAAGACCTTTGATGGAAAGTAAACAAATATCTTTGGTCAGCAAATACAAAACAGCTAATGCATTGGCATTGTCAATTTGTCGGAACAATGACACTTACTGTTACTGTAAGACTCTGTCAGTGTCATCCCGGGGACTTCTCATCAGTTATGCGGAGATGAAAATATTGGTTCAGCTGACAGCGTTCATCCTATTGACCATTGTTGGAGCAGTACTAAAAACTGGTTATAAACCATGGGGCCCAAGACATTTGGAAGCGTGGCTCCATTTAACCTATTCCTAGTCCAAGGCACATAGATACATACAAGGAACACGACGACGAGAAAAGTGGCACTAAATCGTGAAATAAGCCTACCATTAAATAATGCATTTCTGTAATCGAAAATGAGGTCCGCTATGGTGTCCACCGCCTAACCTTTATTTTGGGCCGATATTTTACATATAGGAAGGAATGGATGAGACTGATTACATGATTGGGATTTTGTGAGCAAGCCCACTGTTAATTCAAAAGTAAAATGATCGGAATGAAGGCATAAAGGCGATGCCCTCATTTATAACATATTTTCGTTACTGCTCTCACATATGATCTTTGGGTAAACCCGGCGTTGTTGCTACAGCCATATTTCTCATCCGACATATAACTGAATTGGTAGTCCGGTCGACCGCGTCAGCAGGCCGTTACTATAAATGCATATCAATCACTTTGGTGACTTTCCATCAATATGAATTTTTGCTCCCATGCACTTACTAAAATAAAAGATAAAGTTTTGCCAAATTATTGCTGCTTTAATTGTGAGAAATTGCAATTACTATGCACGCCTACGCTAGAAACAGAATAAACAATACATCGCCAAGAACCTCAGAAACGTTTAAAACTTATAACGACTATGCTTAAAGATCCAGAAGAATGTTTTGCCACCATTCCTTTTCAGGAAACGGTATTGTTTTGCTCTGAATAGAGAATTGGCTGTGTCAAAAAAACGTTAACTCTTCATTACTGTTCCTATAATTACTCATTGCGTAAACTCGGTTTAACCGGCAGAAACCATATTATATCCCCCAACGCTACTCATGAGGATCCGGCGCACGACGACAGCAGAACCGGTTACTTTGTAATGTATTGTTACGAAAAATGGCGCGAAACATGCCACGTCGTTGTTGAGCGTACGTTCACGACTTTCCGTTTGTCTTGTACAAAGACTTGCAGTAGCAATGTAAAGTCAGTTTAGCAATCCATAGGTTTATCATTTTATAACTTTGGGTAAGTTTTCAATTTTCGTTACTCAAATGTCAAATTTTCGAAAATGCTGGATCTTTTTCAAGCAGACGAATTATGTTTTAAATGCATTGGCATTATTAAAATATCTGTACAATGCAACTTACTGTTACTAGCCGGCACTGCTGGCGTCGTCTCTCGGAGCCATCAAGATTTAGTTATGCTGAGTTGAAAAATATTGGTTCGACCTGTTAACAATTGTCAGAACAGCAATAAAAATTCGTTTTAAATGAGTGTCATAGCCCAAGTGACCCTAATTGGTGATTATCATATCTTGTGTGGCCCAGAAAGCCTTACGCAATAAATGCGGTAGAATTGGAAAGAAGCGTATAGGAATCACATGCAGCGCCATAAACGACTCGTTGAATATGAACTTGATCAGTTTGGACTTCTTATCTGTTAGTAGACGCTTTTGTTTGAAGATGAAATGCAGTTATGTAATCAACAATGAAGACTTTTTGGCAAAGTACTCCTTTGATAGCGCGATATAAATTTTCCTTTGTAAAGGTGAGATTTGACATAGTGGCGTACATCTATTGTTTCTTTTTTATTTTGCCCGTAAACTTTGAATTTCATTAATGATGATCATAATTCGCACCCATCAAATTTTAAATAAAAACAGTTCTTACACACAAACATCCAATACTTTTATAAAGTTCATTCGTCCCTTTCACTACATGCAAGAACACATAAACTGAAGGCTGTGGATGTCGCCCGGCAGGGCTACCCATCATTTATGCCGGGATCAATGCTATCGGTTCAGCCAGCTCATTGTTAGCCTGCCATTCTAACAAGAACTCTTGAAGTGAACTACACGAAAACGTTCGAGTTTGTATTCGTAAAAGAGTATGATGACTTGATCGTTTATAAAAGCATTATTGAAGCTTTGTACCACTCATCAATTGTTCCAAATGTAGCGTAGGAGAATGAGGAAAAGGGAATGTAGGACAACAGAGGCCATGCCTTGCTTACATTGTTTTTGATCTAATCTTGGAATTTCAGTTTTTATCTCTAAGTAAAGCTAGATGAATTAAATTGAGCATATTTCCTTATCATCAATCCAGTTTGATTATTTTTACAAAAGTTTTCTTCTAATTAGGTTATTGCGTTGTAGCTTGCAGTCCCCGTTCTATGGGTGCCGTAACTTAACATCGGTAAAATAAACTCTAAAAATAACCTAAATTAGCAAGTTCGTATCTATTTTGTGATTAGCGGTTAATTTTTCTTCTTTTTTGGTTAGAGACTAGGTTTTCTTCTAAAATGTAATGTTATTCTTTGGACCTTTCTTGTGATTTCTCCCTGTTCTTCATACGATTTTGTTAATAGATACTCCATGTTCCATAATTTGTTGGTAAGAGCAAAACCCATGAAAAATATACTAAATGCCAGAGTATATAATAATAGACTTCGTGTCACTGATCTATTCAGTCAATAAGACATTTTACCAGCTCGGTGATAAATAGAAAAAATTTGTAAATTGATATTGATAAATATGTAAATTGATATAATGTTAAATAATAATCGCACACCACTATTAGGGCTTACAGATGTGACTTTTTGTCCATGTCTTGTGTGTGTGTGTTCTTGAATGGGACCTTATTGATAACGGTATTACTGCATTATACTCTGCAATTGTGAAAACGACCACCACATCATTTTTTACTATGCCCCCCCTTTTTACGTTTCGAAAACACGAATAATGGTTGGTGAAATCAAATTTTATATGTGGGGATTAGCACTCTTGATCAATATAGAAGAGTTATCACCACCATCAAGTGCACACAAACGATAGCCTCCATTTACAACAAAAGTTAGCATGGTGAAACCAGAGCAGTTGCCTGAACCAACATCTTTGAACAAGGCACAGCCAGAGACGCAGGAAGCATTTCAATATTGGGAGGGACACAAAACTACAGATCTTACACATATGGAGTTCGACTTACGTTTGTGCTCTAATGGCATAGAAATTTCCAGAAAAGAGTCGCTTTAAGATTGATTTCTCTGAAAAAATGCTCTTCACTTCTCACAACCGTCCAGATTTCCTCCAATTCACCAAAATTTTGGTTTCCTACACCACTAATTATAACAACATTGGGGTAAAACAGATTCAGTATTTCAAGTATTGGGGGGGACACATCCCCCTGTTCCCCTTTCCTGGGCCCAGATGATGATTACAGCTAATGGCAAGCTCTACCGGGGTTAAATCCCACCACAATTGAAAGAAACAGTTTTGCTATTTATATTTAAAAATAATCTCATAAACCTACCGGGATCAGAGTTAAAAAATTTGGGAAAAAGCAAAGTCCATTATGTAAATGCTGCCTGTTAAGATTTCTTGGCCTACATCTACAGTATAAAACAAGGATTTTATCTTTTATTGATAAGCTATAATATAAAGCAATGCAGCAAAACCCCAAGTTTAACAATCATTCAGAATGAAACCATTAACCTATCAATTTGTAAAACTGAGTTTAGAGAGAACATTCTGTTTAAAAAATAACTTGGCCTGACGGCTGCCAACTAACATATTGTGAATTAGTCACAAGAAGGCAATAGCCACTTTTGTCGCTATGCCGGAAAGAAGGCATATAGCGCAGCCAAAGAACTCAACATCACAAATGTAAATTCGAACAGGGGAGTACCAAATCGTAAAATAGGCATACGACAAAATAACTTATTTCTGTAATCGTGATAACGACCAACATGTGGCCGCCACAATCATTCTTGAGAGATTTTCAATCATCTTCTCTCACCCTTTTACAATTTTCCAAAGTATCAATGATAGTGTAGTCTATGACAGCAATCTTTTTTTTTGTGGGCATTGCCAATGTTGATTAACACACTAAGATGTTTACCATTACGTGTACAAGAATGAAGCACTGTAAATGCATAACTAACACAATTTCTTCGTTACTGTTCACACAAGAGCCCAATGGGTAAAGCCGGCTGAACCGACATACGTAATCCCTAAGTTACTGAGGGGGTCGTGCGGGCGACGCCGGCAGGGCCTGCTAGTCTATACCATAAAACAAGGATTGTTTCTTTTACTGATGTGCTGCCTGTTACGGTATCTATGTCGAATACTATTAAGCATTGTAATGAAACTCCAAGTTTAAGAAACATTTAAAATGAAACCATAAACCTATCAATTTGTAAAACTGAATTTTTTTATAATGTTTTCAATCGCTCTCCCTTACATTTTTTAAAAGGATTAATGATGGTTTGTAGCAAGATTTATTATTTCTGAACTTTAACAGTCTGAAGTAAGAGTTTAAGATGGTCACTATTGCGTGTACAAAAATTATGGGCGTGAATTTAAAACACAATATTATCGTTTTTGTTCATAGATGGGTGAAACAGGCTTGGTCGGCTTGAACAGTTATTTTAAACTCCGACGTCACTGATGAGGGACCCTGTGGGAGACGCCAGCAGAGTCGGCAAGCGCATTGTATAACTGTATGGCTATCATCAGAGACAATAAACAAAGAACAAACTTCTCTCAGTCGCCACTGAGCAAGGTTTAGCATTTGCTTGCCTCTTCCAGCTAATGATATACATGCTTCTAAATGAAATGGCACCTACTCAAAATCGTGTTTTGCGATCTGTCGATAGATAGTAGGCTACATCACTTGCATCCATTTCAAAACTCTGATTTTAAATCGAATTAAATGTATTGATTTAATCTCCATTTTAAAAATCTTTATCATCCCAGCTTGAGTTTGTGGTTACCCTTTTCAGACAAAACACATCGTCCAGGACTGCGACGCCAGAACGTTTGATGGAACATTTCAAGATCTACACAACCAGTCAATGAGCGGGGAAATTGCCTAGAATAGTTGGTTATCAACATATACATGTACGTCCAGTGCGTCATACGCAAGAAGTATTTCTCGGTAAAAGGAAGCAGCAGTGCTATTGCTGCTATAACAAATGTTCTTTAAACCTAGGTTTTGAAATAACTTGTATATTGAAACGCTCATCTGTTTTCTCACAAATTCCTTCATCTTTCCGAACAAATTTTAAAATGACAGTTACGTGTGTGATCTTGATAGCAAGAAGTAAACGAACAAAGGCAGACTTTGAACGACTAATCTTCCGCGTTGGCATTTCTAAAGTCAAGATGAGGAAAAGACGTCATATGTTTGAATTTGTGTAAACCTGTTTATTTATCAAATTGGTTTGTGATTATTTTTTTAATTTAGGAAAGAGGGCGCTAATAGTTTGCTCAAGTTCACCGGCATTCTGTTGTATGAAAGCAATTAGCGATCCTCACGAGATTAGCAGAGCAGATATGAAATTTAATAAGCTTTCCAAAAATATAAAACTTTAGTGAAACAAATGCAGGGAAAGGTTTCTTGTGATCGACTTTATGCAGCCAATTTTCTTTAACTAGTTTTTCAAGTTTCGTACGGAGGGAGTGATAATATTTTGCTAAAGTGCGCTGTCATTTCGTTGTACGTAAGCTACCAATGATCTTCACGATATTGGGAGAGCAGATATAATACTTAACAAGATTTCCAAAAATATAGAACTTGATGAAACCAAATTCGGAGAACATGTTTTATTCTCAATAGCTTGCTCTCATATATGTTTGTGTCGTTGTTTTGACCGACAAGTGGAATTACTTGACTTTGCTTAGAATGGTTTGTTTCTGTTATTATTTTTGTTTAGTTTCTTTTAATGTGACTTGGCGAGCTTAGATTGATCACATGGTTCTCTGTTTTTCGCGACCTTTTTGAAACGATAGAGTTGTTTTGGCAGAATGACCGTAGTGAAAATAAAGCAGCTGAGTATGCACAAAAAATGGAAACTTAGCGAATAGACAAGTATATATTTTCATAAACCTCAATAACAAAACAAAATCTCTACAGAGCAGCGGTAGCTCATCGAATTTCTTTTTCCAAGAAAAATTACTTGTCCTTCGAAAACGCCAAAAATTATTCAAATTTCCTCCTTTTCGAAACTAATTACAAATTTCGACATATAAGCTCACGAATGAGCCTAATTTCATTTAGATTGACGCCATGAACTTGAATTGCCGTTCGTGCCGTTCCTCCATTTCGAGGAAGAGGAGGGGTAATCACAACAACACAACAAGTTCTTTCGAAATCAGGATCTTTGCTTAAAACGAGAAAATATTCGCTTTCGTATAGCTGACCACAAAAGTTATTTATTTGAGAAACAAACAAAATATTGCCCAAACTTCTATTCCAAAGTTTTGTCCATATTTTACACGTTAAAAATATGGTAGGCCTACCTCTTCCTTATCTAAATTCATTCGCATTTCCAGCAAAGAAGCTCTTTTTCCGGTCAGAGTTTGTGACGACTGCAGAGGATTTGAAAGTTGTCATCCTTAAATAGACATAATGTTCCTAAATTCAGCAGTGTGCTTTCCAACAAATGAGAGCAGGAGGTACAGTGAGAACGGGCAATGTGTCATGACCAAAACAAACTCACCAAAAATTGTTCAAAAACAATTATCTGATGCAAAGCGTCCGATTCGCAGTCGGTAAAAACCTGGGTTCTATTCCCTTGTCAACTCATACTACAAATTTTAAAAAGGATTTACAGCTTCCTGCTTGACGCTCAGCCAAAGGGATAGTGCGGAGACAAAGATGGCAAGTTTGCTTTTTGTGTCCTCAGATCAAGCACTAAACGGCGATGCGCCCATATTTTTGTGACCAAGCGGTGTTGGAATGAAGCAGTCATAGATGATGTCATTCAAAATGGAGTTATCTACTTTTATGCTACGTGATTATGATCCGCTGAAGAAATACTTTGACCAGTTCTATTCCTGTAGATCGTAACGGAATATTTATCTTGACATTTATCAGAAGCACAGCTATGATAACTGATTATCAAAACCTTGAATATTTATCATTTTCCTTAATATTTGTTTATGGTTTTAAAATCTAAACAGAGACACTACTAAACAAATAGCTTTAACGCTACTGTATTTATTGATTTAAAACTGTAGCAAAGTAATTGTACAATATGTGTGCGATGGGTGTTTTATGCGCAACATTAGAAGTACAGTAGTAGGCACTCAATGAACCCAGCTGATTGAAGAGTTTAGCATCGTACCTGTTTTTATGTAGTACTGTATTAGATTTAGTTTGATAACTATTCCATTGGTTTGTACATGTATTAACTCACGTTTTATATGCACATAGATTTGTTTCGTGCAACACATGTTCTCTGCGAAGGCAGCTTGTTTGCGTTGAACAGAGGCATTTCTATTGTTATTGTGACGTCATTTAGGATTTTTTGTTTTGAAGGTGCAGCACACTCTTAAAGTCATGAGCCGCCGTTGGTTTGAGAGAAGACAGCTGTTGTTGCTTCAGACATTGGCATATTTAGAATTGGGAAATAGTGAGCAATCGCTTCCCCCCAAATGGTAAGACCTCATGTCTGTTTTGAGACCAAAATTCTCGGTTTGAAAACGCTGGTTTTTAGAAGAGGTATTTTCAGGTTTTTAAACTGCTGCTGTACCCCTCTCAAAATTGGTTTCTAAATAATCTTCTCGCTGCAAAAGATGTTGCAAACTAAACCAGGGAAATTTGCCTGGCTATATTCCTAAGAGCTGCAGCTGGCAATGATTGCTTTGATTCTGATTTTAGCGGTTTATAACAAACATAAGCAAATTGAATCCACAAGACTTCATTTACTCTAAGCGTGTTGCGACGCTGCCATTTGATTATGTTTTGTACGATTTGAGTCTCCGTCGTTCGCAGCTAGACAGAAAGATAAACTGTTGACCTAGTATTCTGACGAACATGCAAAAAATGTCCCAATGTTCCTTTTATTGTAATTGAAACAGTTTTGCTTTGTTCTTTAGAAAGTAACTCACGTTTGATAAAGCTGTTTCCACAGTCAGAAATGAAAACGAAAATCGCAAAATATCTTGAAAAGCAAAAATCCTACATTCAATAAAATATGTTTCACTTTTATGTTGTATCGCGCGCGACAAAATATTTGTTGCATTTGTGTTTTGCTAATAAATGATCAATTTCGTCAACAAATCTTTTGCAGGAGAGTAGCTTTGGCGTTTCACAAAGTACGAACGCAATGTCGTAGGCTTGATGGTAAGAAACAACGCACTAAAACATTTCTCCCTCATCATCAAACACACAATTTAAATAAAAATCTTACTGTTTGGGATGGTGTCTTCTCAGCTCCAAAACATTTTAAAGAAACAACTGCTTGTTAATTTGCCGCGTTTTTCCTTCATCTTCAAACAAACTTCACTGCCAGTGGCGTACGCAGAAAGTTTCCGAGGGGGTGGAGCAAAATTTCACAAATCAACTTTATGGAAAGAGCCGAAGGCATGGAAAATCGAAATCTAGGGCGAACCCCAAATACTCGTGAAAAACCAGCTTTGCTTTTGCTAAAACTGTTTGGTTTTGCTCTTCATTTTTTGATGTTTAGGGTCTGAGTGGGCCATGGTACAGTGGCCTCCCTCCTCGGTACGTTAGTGTTCACTGCCGTTATGCGCAAGCAAACACACACACACACACACACACACACAAGCACATATTACATCACGATGGTAAACAATACAAAAAGTTCTGCTAACCCTGTATGAACAGTCAAAGTCAAATTGGTACAATAGAGCAAAACAATTTCGAGCACTTGCAACAAGGGGTAGGTTTCGTAAACGAAAATTAGTTTTAAGATCATTTAACGTTTTTCATAAAACATGGAAATAACACAGAAAAAGCATGCAGCATCTGTTCGATAACTTTGACAAAATCACTAAATGAGATGACAGCTGAGCAACACTTATTCAAAATTTAATGAAAACGTAGTTCCTGTTCCATAAAAAGTGCATCCTGTGTTCTTATACTTTTTCCGACAAACCTCGCAAGCTTCTGTTTAAAAAGTAACGTTAGGTTAATGAACTCTGCAAACTGATACCAAAGTACTTCAATGATTGATAAAGTTTTGTCGACTTTAGATGGCAAAAGAACAGCAATAACAATGGAAGATGGCAAAAATGCATTTGTAACAATATCATAAGAAAGCGAAAAAGTAGCCTATCGAAATAAACAGCCTCGTTTGTAAAATTCATAATTTCAAATTGTTTTACTCAGCAAAGCCATTAAAATAACCTGAATTGATAAACGAAGTCTGCAATCCCATTAAATGCATCTGCGCAAAAATCGCGAATATTGTTTTGGCATTCGCTCTATTATTTCATGCAGTGCTTCCTATCCTTTGTTGGACCGTGTACCATTTGGAAGTTCTTCAAGCTGCCGCGAATCACCTACTTTTAGAAACATTTCATTTTGTCACTTGACTGTTTCTTTTGTAATCAAACACAATAACTTACACAGGAAAAAAGTTAAAGTCAATTTTATCATTGAGCGATAAAACGGATTGTAGCAAACAAGCGACCGATTTTATTGAGTAAGCAATTTCCAATCACTTTTAAGTTTTTAACTTTCTAATCCAGACGTTAATTTGTCGCCACCAAGAAATTTCACCAGATGTGCTCGCTAAACATTAGTTTGTCGCGTACCACCGATTGGGAGGCTCTGTTCTAAAGCAATCATGACGAGATCTACTCGGACAGCAATTCATGATGAAGAAGATGTCCACTGTGTTTGAAATTAGACGGGAAAAGAATATGCCGGCAGCTTTATTTGTTCTTAACACAATACTTACGTTTCCATTTTCCTTCAAATTTCTCACACGCGTTTTGCCATTTTTTTATTGCTTTGCAATAGCAATTACACCTGGAGAGCTGAAAATGAATTGAAATATTTATCTCAATTGCTGTAGAACGAAAGAACAGGTCATAATGAAACGAAGCAATATGATTTATTCAAGCGTATGAGCTTATGGATTGCTTGTATCTATCTTTAATTAAAGTGGATCACGGTGACAATGTGCATACTTCTCACTTCCGCCACATATATGCCACGTAAAGGTGAACAAACCTCGTTAAGTGTCTTTACCAAAAACACTATAGGCGAATTTGCTGAGTTTTTCCGCTATCTTTAATCGGAATGCCGAGCCCAGAAGCTGGGAACACCATTTACAAGGTCTTTGCAACAACTTCACGTGGAAGTTGCACCATGAACACGCAATTTGCGAAGAATTCAACCGTTGCTGCGAGGCGTCGGTTCAATAACATCATAATAAATGACAAAAATATATCAAGAAATAAATGAGAATATCGGTAGATATCAAAATATGTTGTATTTACAAGACATTTACAGATCTTTAAAAATCTTTTGTTTTTTTATCGGTACAATTCTGTCCTTGATTCTTTTGATGCCAACCCCTTAATTTGAGGTCGTAATATTAACGGTTAGCTGCTACTGCGACGTTCAAGAGTGGTGCGTAGAAACAAACTGCAAACCATATGCTGCATTCATGTTTTCGTGTTTTCACAGCCTGGAATGACTAGTTTAAAGAGTTCAGATGAATGGAGTAATGTAGTGGCTGATGGAAGACTGTCCAGATGAGCTTTTACCTCGCAATCAACTAACAACATTTGATATACTGTTGTTTATGACACAGGAAACATCAAAATCGAGTTTCGCAATTGTTTAGGGTCTTTAGTTACGCATATCCCTCCATCATTTACAGTGAGATTTGCACTCAGTCGACTTGACGTCGTGCTAGACCGGTAGATATTTTTTGAATTTGCAACAAGAGAAGATTGTAGGATCCACCTGACTTCAATGTGACACCTTATGCCAAGACTTACTTAGCAAGACTGCTTTTGTTTGTTTTTAAAGTAGATTAGATATTGTAAAGTGTTGGGTTGGATAATGTGTAGGCAAACAGCATCGGATGGTAGCAATCACGTACTTAGGGTGGGTATATGGTGATGACCTCACAAAAAAAGATGATAGTATGTGCGTGTGGTGCAAAGCATGTATGAAGACAGCAGAACAACAGTGAAGTATGCGGTAAGATTGCTTAAATGGTTTAATGCGAACGTCGGACAACATCAAGGATCGGCATTGAGCTTATTTCTGCTAGCAGTAGTGATGATTAGCTTAACCAAAGGAATCAAAGGAGAACTAATCTTGTGTTGAGTGGAAAGAGCAAAGAAGTAAATACAAAACTTCAATGATCAAGAGATGTGTTAAAAAAAAGAGAAACGAATGTCAGCCGGAGCAAAACGGAATATTTGTGCAAGAATGAAAATCATGATGATGGTAAAGAGCAGCAACAAGGTGTGTTCTACCCAGGATAAAATTTTAAGTACAACATTTGGAATCAATTGTAAAAACAGCGGAGAGCATAATGGAGGTGTATCAATAAAGAATCTTAGTTGTTTCGAATAGATGGAAAAAACTTCGCAGTTGAATTGCAATGTAAAAGCCATGCTCTAGGAAAGTAAATGAGCAATATTGTGGAATAAAATATTCCATATTATTTGTATATATTAATAAAATATTCCATATATAATGCCAATCGTTTAATAACATTGGATATCTCTAAAGAATGCCTTGCAGGGACTAAGGTTCAAAGCAAATTAGTTTTTCTTTCTGCATTCTCCGCTGTGTAAAATCTTTTTTGACCATTCGTGTAGCCACAGGAAGAAGTAGATGGTCAGAGAGAGAGAGAGAGAGAGAGAGAGAGAGAGAGAGAGAGAGAGAGAGAGAGAGAGAGAGAGAGAGAGAGAGAGAGAAAGAGAAAGAGAAAGAGAAAGAGATTCTGGTCATGCCTCGTAAATTTTATAGAGAACATCTTTAAATTAGGCCACTTTAAAAGGAAACGTAGAAAGAATTTTCACGCAAGAGTAATGCTTTTTTGTCTTTGATCAATTTGTTTTAGTGTTATATACTTTGAATTGAAATTTATCTGGAAAACTTTGCAAAGTTGATAAAGTAACATATGTTTCGACGTGCTTTTATAAATGATCAAAATTTCAAAACAATTTGGTCTCCAAATATATTTTCCTGACTGCGCTTTTATTCTATACGTCCGGCTTCTGTAAGCTTCGAAACCTGGTCTTTTGAGCTGCTCTTACACGCATGCCGGGGCTTGCTATCAAGTAGTCACCTTCTGCCATGAATGCCTTAAAACACCACATTTGGTATATAATCATTGGAAAGTTTTTCTATGCCTAATTACCTTTTGTGTGGTCAATCCCATGTAAGGATATCAGGTTTATTTTATGCTTGCACGGTAAGCAGCAACGTCTAAAGGAATCTGGGTTCAAGCAGTATGCCTAAGGGAGTCTTGGTTCAAAAATAAACGATACCTAAGTCTTGTGCTTTGTGCTGGATTGTTTGGATTAGTTTCGTGTGCGGTCCTATGTAGGTTATAGGCTAGCCAGGTGCCACATTAAGTATCTTATACTCGGCATCAGTCCTAGTGATGATAATGCGTCTTTATTACCCATATTTGAGGGATGGTACCGCCTATTTTGCCATACCAACGTTGTTCGGATCGTGACCCCTTGTAAAATTTATAAAAAGAAAAAAAAATTCATAAATAGCTGAATTTATCAAACAAGCTGAAATTTTTACTTTTCAGCTCTCTGTGTGAAAGCGTAAACTGGCAATTACATGCTTAAAAATACTCTCATTTGAGTATTTCTAGCTTTATTTTACTTGAAGAAGTAACTATCATTTTGAAAAGCCAGTAAGTTTACTCGAAGGATATTGTCTGATGTTTTTAATAAATTACTCCCACCTTTACTAGTGCTTAAATGATTTTGAAAAAATATCATTTGTCGTTGGATTTTTTTTGAAAAAATATCATTTACCGTTGGTTTTGTTCTGGCATTTGCTTTGCACCGTTCTCCAAGTCTGTTGTCTCCTGGATGGTTTGGATCAACAACTATATAAAAACACAGAGCATACTGTCATATGTAGACGTGTTGCGAACAAAGGAGTGTTTGATTGCTGCCTCCTTTACTACCATATTGGTTTATCAATGTGTAATCAAAGGAGATAATTAGATATTTCATATATCATAAAGTTCATATTTCAAGCAAATAGAAACACAAAAGTAATGCTTACCAAATTTTGAAATATTCCTACCTATATGTAACTGACGTGATGGTGTAGTGATTAGAGCGTCTGCTTCGCAGTCGGTACACCTGGGGTTCATTTCTCTTATCGAGTCATACCAAAAGAGTTTTAAAAATGGTATCCACAGCTTCCCTGCTTGGTGCTCGGCATTTAAAGGAGGTTGTGAAGAACAAGCCGGCAACTTCGGTCGTTGTGTCCTAGGGCAAGGCACTTAACGGGACGCGCCAACCTTAATATGGAAGACAGGTGGCCCAAAAACCTCGGAACTGGCAACTCCCAAGCGAGTGCGGACGTTTCGTTCAAAATATAGCGATACAATTCAATTTCTCGTGAATAGAGGATACACACAAATAATAAATAACTAGATAAAAATAAATAGGTAACTCAACCATCTGTTTTTGTACCAAGAAAAAACATGATGTAATCTGTCACTAGATCATGCAGCTATCAACATAATAAAAAAACACTTCAAGTAGGATTCAAATTTACGTCCAAATCACATTCTTAATTGCTTTGATGTTTAATGTTATGTTTGAAACATAGTAAATATTTCGACAAAATGAAACACACTTAAAAATACCAAAAAAATGTAAAGGACTTAGCTGGGTTTCTAGTTCGATAAGCTGTTGCCATGAAAACGAAAAGGCACAAAGAAAAAGTTGAATTCATTTTTACAAACTTAAACCAAATCAACTCGATGTACGAGTAAATGAACTGATTACACAAAAATTTTCGCAAACTTCTAAACAAAAATCGTGGGAATAAAAGCATTAGCTTGATTTCACTTTAACCAGGGCTAGAAACTGAAAACCAAAGCTGTAAAGATTTAAAACAAAATTTTCTTCAGGAATGTTCGTAAGCTGAGCAATCGGTTTGGTATGATCTTTTTCATAAAGCAAAGAGTTATCTTCTTAATTTTTTCCCCAAAGTTTGATTTCTGCTACGCTAGATTAATTTGTCTTACTAAGCGGTGAAGATAGATTTAATTTCGATTTAGTAACGTATTAAATTTCATTTCGATACTGCATACCAAAAGATGATTGGAGTCTTCACTGTCTTGATTTTGAAAAAATGTATAGTTTGTTTTGTCTGGAAACCCTCACTCAACAACAAAAATGGTCCGTGCAGTCTTGTTTGCCTAAATCTCCCAAAGCAACATATGTTTTTACTCTCGTTGCTGTTTTATTCTCATTGCAGTAGTCTATGTCAGTTTAAATTCAATACAACGCATTTTTCAAAAGAATACATTATTCTGCTAGTGTAGTGGAGATTTTGTGATATGCTAAATGGGCCATGTTTAATGACTTCAAAACAGTTAAAAAGGACTGCTGGTAGATAGTCTACAGCTCTGAGAATAGACGTATCTTGCTTGATTTGGGGACGAAATAAGCATTTGATTTAATCATGAGTCACGTTGTGTCTTGTACTTATTTTCAGTACTAATTTCAATAAGATTTTCAGTGTGAAAATATTAAAATCGTTTTAGAAATTCTTGCTATAATTATTACCACTTCAAATGGGATTAAATCTTTTAGAGTTCATTTTTCTCTTGCAGTGACTATTTCGAATGCTGAAGAAATCAATATAGGTCGGTTCCATTAGTGCTAGTTGCATATAATAAATTAATATCGATATTTGTTATTTACCTTGGTGATAATTTTAGATTCGTACTCGTAAAGTTCTAGCTAAAACTTCGCTAAGTTTGTAAATGGCCTTCGTTTTGCCGGGAAAAGAAAACATTCGAGAAAAATCTTAATCCGCATGCAAGATTTCGGAAGCGAAGCAGATGACATTTTTTACTCTTGCCCTGCCTTACAATAGCTATCTCACTGGCTACTTTTGTTACGTTCAACAAAAATATAAATACGAAAGCCAGTGGAGTCCGTAACAGATCGTCAGTCAGACTCCGACACCACAGTCTACTACCATGGGCGGCCTCAAAAATGTCGCCACAATAATAGTTTTCGGCAGCTATCGATACTAATTAATTAAAGGTTTTGAATATTTCAGAAAGTAGAGTATTCATTCTCGAAGCTTTTCGTCTGACACTTAAGAGTTAAGACACTGACACATAAGACACTTAAGACACTGACACGTTTAAGAGAATCCGTCAGAAATAGAGTGAAAAGGTAAAGTGAGCCACTTATAAAGAGACACAATTGACGAAAAAGAAGAAAGGAAAAAGCTCTATCGTGATTGGTAAAAGAAGCGACCAATAAAGGTTTTGATTTAATTGCGCACCGCTCCTTCCTCCAGTGGCGCATTTTGTGGTCCAAACAGTTACCTGTATTTTTGCCGCAATATTTGTTAATCAACACCATGCCTTTTCCCTGCACATTAAAATCGGCGTTTGATTATAACAATTCACTCGTACAAGCCTAATTACCACAAAAGGAACAATATGTTAACTGATAAATTGGCAACTACGAGTGCTTAAATAAAATTTCTTAACAATGATTCAAAACGATTCCCCATCGCGTTGCTTTGATCGAAGCGCACTGTTTGTGCCAACCACAGCAACTTCGAGACAGGTTTGATTAGACATTTGCAAAGTAGTTCTTATAATTCAAACATAAATATTTATACTTTCATTTGTTTTTTCTTCCTTTTAAATTTATATGATTTTATAGCAATAAGTGCTTGTAAGCAACTGTTTTAAAACCAGGTTAACCACATTGTTAAAAATCAGGACTGAAATATCGGCAATATATTTACAAGGTGCCTGAGCCTGAATTTGCTCTCCCATAAACGCGATTCATATATGCTCTGTCTACCTGCTGTCTTTTGCGTAAAATATCAAATAATACGTGGTATGCTTGCTCAAGTAACTTACAGTCTGCGTTTGACCTAACTTGCTACATTTGTGTAAAAGCGGTTGCAAAAATAGGCTATCATCAAATAAAATATTTGACCAACTAGTTCTTTACAACAATTGTAAAGAAAATACCAAAAGCACCAATTTGCATCATCAACTTCTTTGACACTGAATGTAATCACAAATGTATGTCGCATTTATTTTGATAAAAAATGGCGCGAAAATTGCCACGTCGTATTTTGCGTATATGCACGGTTTTCCGTTTACCATATGTAGTATGTATTACTTGTAGTTGCATTGTAGGAAATTTAGTTGTCCAAATGTTCATTTTTGACAACTCTTCTCTAGTTTGTATCTTACTAAAGTGCAACAAAGTTGGTTAGAACGGCGTGGCTTGCAGGACTAATGTTATTTTCTGGCGTGAGGTTTTAAAGCCATCTCCAATTTTTAATCACAAATGACTGATTTTCAGCATTGGTGCATCTTCGGCAAAAAGATAAACTATGATGTTGTTAGAGCACATTTGCTGTGCTGTAAGTAGTTAAAATTGCACCAGTGGTTAGGTCCCTCAGTGTTTCACTGAAAAAAGTTGTTAGAACATTATGCGCCGGGCTGGTTAAAAAAGGGAAGAATGCTACAAGTGCAGTTAGGCTATTTGTCCCCATCGTGACTGTTTGAAGGTTTACCAAACCTCCAATTGCGGATGCACGTTGCCATTTTTTACTATTGTCGGCATAGTACAAGGTGGTTATTTGGGTTCAAGTGTTTTTTGCAAGTGAATAACTTTTTTGTACTTTTTGTTTATAATTTTTAGTCAGAATAAAAATTTTGTTGTTGAATTAAAAGAATGAATCTAATACAACTGCACTGTTCAACGCCAGAAAATCAAAATGAAAATCTGGAAATAATTTTGAAATCAAAATATCTTTGTAAGACTCCGATGAGATTTGAACCAACAATCTAATGACTTGTAAACGTATGCAGTGAAACAGTATAACATTACATTATGTTGCATATCGTCATAACTGTTACTAAATTACATCTTTTCGATTCAACCGCAGGCTATTTTACTTAGTTATGTATTTTGTCTCACTCTGAAATTTCTGTTTCAAGTACAAGCTCATATACCCCGGTGAGCTGCAGAGAAAAATAGCCACTATTAATAAAAAACCATACTCAAAACATGTGTTGCACTCGAGTGATGTTAACACACCATCATAAACTTATTTTCATAAAACAAGCAAAGCGAATTCGGTGAAAAACGAGTTAATTCTAAGCCATTAAAGTATTTCCAAGACCGTGTATTGTTTTCTGTTGGCTATTAGTTTTGTAATTAAATCGGTTCAAAGATCCATTTTTAATGTGCTGTGGTTAACTCTTGTGGCCTGCACTATAGACCAAAATAAAAACCAAAGCGCCGAAACATTTAATGATAATTATTTCGGCTAGTTGCTAAGTTTGCAGTTTCTATTTTCCGTCATAAAACAATACGAAGCAGCAATAGAAAAAAAAAAAACGTGGCAAGCTTTGAAATAGTTGTTACATAAACGCTATAATGTAATATGTGACAAAATGTACTAATGCATAGCAGAAAATTCTACTTTTTCAAATTAAGAGCACAAATTATCGCGGCAATACTTGCAAGCCTCCTTGTAAAAAGATTTAAGCTGACAAATTCAGTGGCGTTACTGGAGTGGAGATCAAATTTGAGTGCCATGGTGCGTTGCTTTGCTTGAATCAATAGTTCACAAATTGATGCAAACATATTCAAAAATTTTACATCATTGTTGACTTTAAGGTCAACAGCAATATTAAAATCAATAGTAGACAAAAGCCTTAAACACGATGGCGCAAAAGTGCCGGTGATGTTTGCATTAACATGATTGATTTTCTGTACATGTGTTAACATTTGTTTCACCCCAACAAAGCATCAAAATATCATTAAACCATAAAGAGCTGAGCCAACACTAAACGCAGAGGCTCATCGTTTCAAAACTATCGTCTACGCAATTAGATCATCGAAAGTGATTTTGGAGTAATTTTACCTAAGCAGTGGTGAAAGTAAGCTGGAGCGGTATTCCGGTAAAAAAAAAGAGAAAAGTATGACATAGTTGACTTTTCATTCAACTTGATTCAACTACTGGAGTGGAGATCAAATTTGAGTGCCATGGTGCGTTGCTTTGCTTGAATCAATAGTTCACAAATTGATGCAAACATATTCAAAAACTTTACATCATTGTTGACTTTAAGGCAGGGCCGGATTAAGGCGGGGGCTGATGGGGCTGCAGCCCCAGGCCTACCCAAAAATAAGCCCATTGCTATAAAGAAGTCAATGAAGTCATAAAAGTTACCGATACGATCACTTTCAAAAAATTGTGAAGGTGTAATTTGGAAGTATCATGGGCAAGGCGTTCTCCATTAGAGGCCTCGTCATCGTGCAGAGCGCAAGCAAAACTATGTCATAATAGGAAATACTATTTTGATTGTGTTTTCCTTGGATAAAACATTGTAACCAAAATGTAAACACATTTTGATGTCATAATACAAAATATAACATTATTCCGTAACAATGGCTTTTTCTAAGGCTCTGACAAGTTCAATTGTTGCCAGTTATTTCGAAGTTTTGAAAAAAAATGCAGACAGGTTTATGCTCAGTAAGAAAAGTGAGGCTAGAAAAAGTTTAAAGTCTGTTATTTAAAGAAGGAAGCAGATGGAACAGTTGAGTGAAATCCCGATTCAAGGGGATTTGTTCCTTGAAATATTAAATAAAAAATTACTTCTAAATTAGTTTACAATCGGTAATAAAGTAATTATTTTTTTCTCTTTTGTTATTGAAAAATATATCGATATTGATATAAAATGGAGGCACATTTAAAAATGATTATTTGCAAGTTTAACTTTTTTTAATTTAAATATTTTCAATAGTTTTGCATTTTAAATAATGAAAATGGATTAGATACAATTTCTTGGTATTTTTTGCTTAAATGGTGTACCACAAGTATTTATAACTTTTCAGGGGCGCCTTTAATAATTAGTTTTTTTTTTAAAACTACTGCTTAAGAAAGAAATATATTAGAAAAATATATTTAAGGAGCAAATTTCCTTGAATTGGAATTTCACTCAAAACTAAATGTCAAGTATATAAATTCAGACCGTTCTTTAGTAAACGAAGGTCTACATTTTACAACAGAAATTTATTAGAGGATTCCCATATATTGAAATCAAAAAGCTCTGAAATGGCTCTTTTGAAATCGATAAGGAATAGCCACCTTAAGGGGGAGGGTAGTCAACTGCACTTTTACCAATATTAAGTAATCTAAACGTTTCTAATCTTAAAACTTTAGCCAATTTAAAAATAAAAATGAAGAAGTATAAAAGCGGTTGGGAAAAGGAGAAATCTAGAAGAGAAGCTGAAGATAAACTGAAAAAAATTGTAGCAAAATCAAAAAAAGTGACTGATTATTTTTACATATAAGCGAACCAAAAAGCAACATCGTAGAAACGACGTCCAGTAATGCAACTGCTTTATTGCAGAGCCAGAGCCAAATATAAAAATTGTTTCATCGGAACCAAATTTACAACCCAAGTCATCTTTCTAATGTTGCTGAGGATGAAGCGCATGAGGTATAAGAAACTATTCAACACGACATGGATGTTGGAAACTGGGGAGTAATTTCTGACCATCTGAGAGATTACTGCTGCCAAGTTGGAAGTTTAGAGTTTCAACATCTTCATGCAGATTTTTCTACTTAAGAGACATGTTTTACTGGCAATAAATTCAAGCGACGTTGTTCTAAATCGCTATTTTGGCGAGAACAATTGAACGGCGAAAAAGTAAAACCCGAATGGTTGTGCTATTTACCTTTGTCAAAAAAACTTTACTGTTTTGTTTGCAAACTTTTTGCGTTTGATTCTGAAAAAATTATGCTGGCATCAGCTGGTTATGGCGACTGGAAGCATATACCACGCGACCTGGCCAGGCACGAATCTTCTAACAGACACTTAAGTTATCTTTTAACATATATCTCTCGTAGAGCAAAAAAAAGTAAGCATTTGCAAAGATTTGGAAGAGCAAAAAAAAAATTGGTGCAAAGTATCGGCTCGAGTTTTAAGTGTGATAAAATTCCTATCACCAAGAGGGCTGGAGACTTCCGTTGGTTCTCCACAAAACGTAACTTTCTCGGAATTTTGGAGTTGTTGGCAAAATACGTTACTTTCTTGCTGAGCATATTCAAAAGAGAGTGAACAAAGACAAGGGACATGTTTTGTATTTCTCATCAACTGTATGCGAGGAATTTATTGACGTAATTGCAACAAAAGTGTTAGATATTATTATTTCTAAAATAAAACAAGCAAAGTATTAATCAGTGTCCGTGGATTCAACACCTGACATCTCAAATGTTGACCAGTTAACAATAATTTTTCGAATTATAGGAGCTGGTGTTAGCCTGTTTAAGATATTACTTTTTTAATTAATGGATGTTAAGGCATATAGGCTAACTGCAATCAGTTGAATAAAATACCACTTCCACGACCGGTTTCGTTCCTATTAGAACTCGTCAGGTGGACTCAGGTATTGAACCGACGGTGACATGAATTGCTTCATGCGGTTTATGCCACTCCGCCATCGGCCCTAACATCCATTAATTAAAAAAATAATTTTTCGGTATGTTTTACCTGATGGGTCGAGGAAAGATTTGTCAAGTTTATACCTACTCGTGGACACACTGGTCACCAGTTGGTTGATTTACTTTTCGAGTTTATAGAAGACAATGGGATCAGTTTGAAAGATCTTAGAGAGCAATTTTATGTCAACGCTTCTAACATAAGCGGAAAATATGAAGGCATGCAAACAATAATAAAAGAACGCAACCACCAAGCGGAATATATTCTTCGTGTAGCACATTCCTTGAATCTTGTGGGAAAATGTGCTGTTGAGTGTTGCCAATCCGCGGTCCATTTTTTCATGTTTGTCCAGGGACTCTATATGTTCTTTTCTGCTTCAACACACAGGTGGAATCTTCTTACTGATGCACTGAAACCACTTTAATGTCCAACAATTAAGCTTTTGTCTGATACACGTTGGGAGAAGCGATGTGATGCTCTACTTGCACTAAGAAAAGGTTATGGAGAGGTTTTTCTAGTGTTGAAGGCAATGTGTGATGACAATGATGAAAAATATCAAACTTAAGAAACAGCCAAGGGTTCTGTTTTATCAATGGAAAAACTTAAAGCTGGTATTTTACTCGAGGTATTGTCGTGCACAATGGAACGGTTTCATAAGACGATTCAGGCTCTGTAAGAGAGCAAAATGACTTTGAATAGGGCAACAAATTTGCTTCAGGGTCTGCATGGCTCTTATTCAACTTCTAAGACCCCAATTTCAAAAATTCGAAAGAAAAGGTCAAGTATTAAGTGGCTGTCATCATTACACTGAAGAAATTTCAAGAAAGAAAAGAAAAAAAGTAAGATTGGATAGCCAAGGTGAATTTGAAGACACATCACTTGATCCATCAAGCAGATTCGAAGTTGACTCATATTTGCCGATCATCGACCAAATTCTTTCGTCTATGAAAATCCGAATAGAAGCTTACGACCGTCTCCAAAGAAAATTTTCCTCTCTGATGGAATTGAACACCATGTCTAACTGCAAAATTAAAGCAAGTGCGAAAGCGTTGCTTCGATATTATCCTGATGATTTAGAGGAGTCATTGCCAGAGGAGATGATCCATTTCTCTACACTGATAAAACAGCACCATTTTAACAGCAAATACAAAGAAATTCAGATGTTTAGGTTCATAAATGAAAAAGAATTTATGCATGCATTTCCTAACGTATCTGCTGTTTTCAGGCTGTACCTCTGTCTGATCATTTCTAATTGCTTGGGCTAGCGCTCATTTTCAGTTCTAAAAAAAGTAAAGAATCAACTGCGTTCGTCCATGGGCGAAAAAAGGTTAAATTCCTTAGCTCGACTCTACATTGAAAACGAACTTTTGGAAAAATAGACACCGATGACATTAAGAGCTATGCATTCTAAATCCAGAAAATGTGTCATTTGAATGTGTGCACACTAAGTAAATACTTTGTTTACGCTTTTGTTTTTCGTTTCAATTGTGGTCAGTTTTTAGTACAACGAATAGAATGAAAAATAGGCCTCTGATTGTCATTGAGCCCCAGGCCCATAAAAAGCTTAATCCGTCACTGCTTTAAGGTCAACAGCAATATTAAAATCAATAGTAGACAAAAGCCTTAAACACGATGGCGCAAAAGTGCCGGTGATGTTTGCATTAACATGATTGATTTTCTGTACATGTGTTAACATTTGTTTCACCCCAACAAAGCATCAGAATATCATTAAACCATAAAGAGCTGAGCCAACACTAAACGCAGAGGCTCATCGTTTCAAAACTATCGTCTACGCATTTAGATCATCGAAAGTGATTTTGGAGTAATTTTACCTAAGCAGTGGTGAAAGTAAGCTGGAGCGGTATTCCGGTAAAAAAAAAGACAGAAAAGTATGACATAGTTGACTTTTCATTCAACTACCAGGTTTTATAAGCTCTCCTCAATATTGTCACTGAAACGGTTGTACCCTTCTAGATATATTTGACATGTCGAAAACACGAACTGGGCTACGGGCTTGCTACACACCAAATTCCAAGGTAAAAGAACGTTTGAACTTGGACAGCAGCAGTGAAAATGTTCTTGCCAATTTGTGAAGATACGTATATCACTTTCAATGGCGTATTTAGTAACAAATCGTTTGGGCGAGGGGTGGAGCATTAAGCTAGCTCAATTATACTATTAATCAATGTTATGAAATGAGTAGAGGAACATAAAAACGAGAATTTGCCCTATTTGGTCTCCAAACCAGCATGAAGATTTTTTTCGGTGATAAAACTTTTAAAAGCGAGTTTTTTTACCCAATGCAGCCTCCAAAACAACAAAACGACTTTTTTTTGTGATCGCCTTTTTCGTATCGCGAATTTTGTTTTCCAAAAAACTTTTCTTTCACATCACTTTCTTTTGTAACACGGTTTGGAGAAGGCATTGTCCTTATTTCTCTTAAGTAAATGCGCCACTCCACTCTGCACATTATGTAGGCAACATGAAACAGCGAGTGAAAAAATAACTTATATGTGCTTTTTTCCATAATATTGTTACTTTACAGCACTTTTGTGAGGCAATAAATAACAAGTTTGTTCATCATTATGCGGAGAAAAATTGCTCAGCTCAGTGGATCTCAAATTTTTTTACACGCGACGCATCTGAAAAAACTTGTTTGACTTGCGACGCACCGGACATTATTTTGAGGTTTAGGTTAGACGTTCAGCAAGATAAATGTGACCCAAAATCTAGATACCTGTCGTTATACGTGCGAAATTTGGTTTTTCGTTTGTCGTTTTTAATCGCAAAATCAATCTCTTCAGAGGATGTAACTCATCTTTTTTGTTTTCATTCGTTTTACAACTGTCTGCTGTAATCTATTTATTTTGCGCCAAGTCAAATGGCGGAAATTGATTAACTAGCCAATATTTTCAACAGCGTATTGACCACACTTTTGTAAAAATTAAATTGGTAACGCGTGTTGGAAGAAATAAGCTAAATAGAGAATGTACGAGGTGCATTTAATAAGTGTCCAGACTTTTTTGCTATGGACACTTTTATTAACCGAACACACAAAAAACTCTAGTCCCCTTCAAAGTATTCTCCTCCGACATCAGTGCACTTGTTGTACCGTTCCAACAACTTCTGGAAAGCCCCTTGGAAGTCTTCTTGTGTGAGCGTGTTTAGGACCCTCGTCACAGCCTCTTTCATGTCCTCAATTGTGGAATAACGATTGCCTCTGAGGTTTTCTTTGAGCTTTGGGAATAGCCAAAAGTCGCAGGGAGCAAGGTCCGGGATGTAGGGAGGATGGGGAACCGTCTTGATGCCCATCTGGGTCAAATAGTCTGTGACGAGGATGGAGTTGTGGACTGGGGCATTGTCCTGATGGAAATGCCACTGACCTGATTCGAAGAGTTCTGGCCTCTTCCGACGGAATCTCTTCCTGAACTCCCTTAAAACTTCAATATAGTACTCCTTGTTGACTGTGGTTCCAGTGGGAACCCAGTGAATGTAGATTATGCCCATGCTGTCAAAAAAAGGGATCATTATGAGTTTCTGGGTGGACTTGCTCTGTCTGGCCTTCTTGGGTCTGGGAGATCCAGCATGCTTCCACTGGGAACTCTGTCTCTTGGTCTCTGGGTCATAACAATAGATCCAGCTTTCATCGCAGGTTACCAGGGCATCAAGAATTTGGGGATCTGAATTAATGAGCTCGACCATCTCCTTGCTGTCATTGCAACGTCTTTCTCTCTGATCTTCCCGGAGCACTCTTGGGACGAACTTCGCGCAAATCTTCCGCATCTTCAGTTCCTCACGAATGATTATGTGTACAGCTCCCACACTGACATTAAACTGTGCGCTTAGTGTCTCTTTAGAAACACGACGGTCCCTATTCAAAAAATCGTTTATTTGGCCAATCATCTATGATGTTCTGACTTCCCTACTCCTCCCACATCTCTCATCATCCTTCACGGACTCCCTGCCTTCCTTGAATCTCTTGTGCCACTAAAAAACTGATGATCGATTCATGCAAGATGGTCCATAAGCAGTCTGAAGCATACCATACGTTTCCGTGGCAGTTTTTCCAAGTTTAAAACAGAGCTTGATCGCATATCGTTCTTCTAATGTGTCCTCACGTCCAGATTGCATTTTTGAAATTCGCCAGCTGTGACAATCAGGATTTAGTAAGGTGTACTCTAATTCCTACTGTAGCTATAAATTTGCACCTAAACAAGAAAAAATTGGTCAATCATCTCATAAGGAGTATAGTAACAACATACTGAAATATCTCGAGTTTACGGCAATTATAAATGCCTGTACAAAAAAAGTCTGGAAACTTATTGAATGCACCTCGTATGTTCAAAACTCTTTCGATGAAATAGATTGTTGGCACAACACTAAATTGTAACGCGAGGCCCTAAAAAAGCTAAAACGACACACCAGGCCGTCGCAACGCACAGTTTGGATATCACTAGTTTAGCTGCGTTGGCGTTCGACTTAGTACAACAAGTCTAAAAAGGCTCACGGTAGCACTATTAAGGTATTAAGGCTAACTATTATATTGTTACTTAAACAAACACGAGCTTTAGCGCTTAGAACCAACGCTTCATCAGGTAGTCAGCTACTGTGAAATACATGTAGTAACAATTGGAAATTAAAGCTAAAAAGAAGAATACTACGTCGGTGGGTTTTAGAAACACAGAGGAAAGGCTGCGAGGTCGAATCTAGAAAAAATAAAATCTCGCAGAGAAACTGTTTCACGTTAATCCTGATTAAAAGCTGAGCCTTTCCTCGCAAAAAACCAAAAACATGCCCAAAATGCAGAAGGGACATCTTAAAAAATTGTCTGCAACTACGTAGCCAATCCTGTTGCAAAAAAACGGCATTCAAAACTGCGAGTCAAAGAAAGCTGCATAAAAAAATAAATCGTAAACAATGAGCAAAGTGACGTAATAAAGAAAAGGAACGGCAAATTCACAATGAAAACTTTCAGCCAAGACAAGGCTACACTCTCAGCGAAGACTTGTAGGCTGAAATTAAGACGAGCGACGGAAGGAGCACGGAGTACTCCCAAAGCACATCAATACTCCGCGATTTTATTCCTAAAGCCAGTGTTAGGTCCATTGGAATAGGCTTGTCCAGAACAGCTTGGGTTAAGCTCGATCGCCTGCTGACTGGCGTTGGCTGTTTTCATTCGTCCATGTACAAATGGGGTCTCGCTCTCTCGTCAAATTGCGAATGTGACGTCACCGAACAAACCCCAGACTACGTTATCTCAGTGAGCCCTATACATCGGGCACCTCGAGGGGTAGTTGGTCTGACGATTTTGGATGACGATAATTGATGCTGGCTTAATACTACCTCTGTTAGAATCTAATCTGGAGAGTAAATAGATACCCCTTGGCAGGAACAAGAAGAAGAATTTGCTTGCATTTTGTTTGTGGGTGTTTGTTGTAGCTTCGTTATTTTTGTGAGCTAATTCATACAGCTGTACATTTAAAGGACACAGTCGTACAATAGACACAACTTACAAGTGTCCTAAGGTCCCGAAAGAAAAAAGAGCAACCTTTATAAAAGGCACTTACCATTTTTCATAAGACTTTTTTCACCTCATTGTCATACAAAAGTTTTAAACAAATTGTTTTCACTTTTCAGAAAATGATTACAAACGTGCGTTGATATGGTAACTGACAACAGATTATCAATCATATTTAAAAAAGAAACTATTTATTTAAACGTTTTCGGTCTTACATTTTGCGCTTTTCGGTTTCTGCACATGCATATTTTACAATGTTGAACTTTCAGATCTCTCATCTCTTAGTTTTTATTTGTCTTTAATCATTTCTTTATTTGGTAGCTTAGAGCAGGAAACGCAATTCTGGTACGTTTGCCCAAAGCCGGGCCAGGTTTGCATCCAATTGAATAACCCTCTCGCTCCAAATGCTAAACAAAACAGCTTCTTTTAGCTGATATAATTAAATTATTGTTCTGTTGATACACGAAAATTTTTGATTTGCTGCTCTAAGTTGGATAGAATTTAAGGAAAGAAAACGCTTGGTGCGATTTTGCTGTTCCTATGTCTATTTAGTGAAATTTGATTCAACTTAAATCTGGAATTGCAATTGCTCTAACTCAATTTTCCCGCAATAAAAGAAGTTCACTTTGGCTGTTTTGGTGAAAGAAAGAGCGAAGGCCTTCATGCGAAGGCCTTTTGTGGAAATCCCTCATCCCGGTATTGATGAAAAACAAAATCTGAGTTGCGTATACCCTCTTTGCCTCAAGCTAATAATGTGTCTCCTTCAGTTCAGGATAATTAGAACCGCAAGCTGTTGACTGCGGATAAAGTATTGATAGTCAACACAAAACATCTTGAAAACAATCTTCCATCACAGTTCCCAAGAAATTAGAACTTTTGAAGACTATAAAACTCGTATTAATAATAACATATGCTACGCGAAGATAAAAGCCCAGCTACTTAATGACGTGGAAGATCTGTTGAAGCGATGTCGAGGAATGCACAATAGCACAATAGCACAGTGAATGAGGCGCTGTCCGATCCGGTTAAGACTTGCCCACCTGAGGCTGAGGTGGGCCCGGAGGACAGCGTCTCTCAGATTGCTACTTCTCAAGTGAGCTACCTTAATTGTAATTTTTGAAATAAGTTACTACTTAATAAATTAAGATGCCCCTCTGATGACTTTCTAAAAAGTAAATAAAGATAGGGTAGAGTGAAGTAATTCCGGACAGGGGTAATTCCAGACAGGTGCACAAATCTGATCTGTGTTGTTATTATGTTGCAGACAATCAGCAGTGGTGTATGAATAACTGCCACTCAGCACCATGCACTAGGTTACACTGCTATAGTAGTCCAAGCAAAAAGGCTGGTACTAGCATCATATTGTAGCCTGATACAGACTACCGATACTTTTTAAAACAAGAAATGTATGATTTTGTACCTGAACACTTGCTAAGCCCGTTTCTCTTTCACAGTAACACCCACTTCAACAATTAAGCTTAACTGCTTACGGTACCGTACAGCTGTTGGCTATCATTAACCTACTCTGCTACTCGACTGGCCGCATAGTACTGTACTGGTACTTACTTTAGTAGCCTGCCATTACCAATAACTTAAATGAGTATGTTAAAGTCACAAAAGAATCCTGAAAATATTGTAAATGTTTTAAGGTCTTCTTTGTTTTTTGTTTAAAAACAAAAAACAAAGGTCTTCTTTTCGAAGATGTTAAACGACTAAGTGTAATTTCTGTGTGTAATTACTTTTGGCACCTACACTATAAATAGGGTTTGGGCCTTATTACCAGCAAAGGCTCTCGAGCAATTTCATATCACTGAAGCTAATGCTTAAATTTTTTTAACCAAACAAAACTGCTTAAATTAACTGAAACAATCCTTTCCTGCCCTGCTAAAAGAAATTGAAATTTCCGCAACTATATACCTCGTATTTGGAAGGTGAAAAATCCTAGATTCTATAAAAACGCTCCATTCAAAGACTGCAAAATTTTGTTTCGCTGTAGCGAACTCATTTCTGCACGGATCTAATCCTCAGTGTGCAAATCAATACAAGTATGGATCCATTCCAAGTTCATGCAAATAGAAATATTTCTTTTCTTAGATGTCGAGGTCGGAGCAGTGAGTCATATTACTAGCATGGTCATATTACCTGCAGGTGCCTTACAAAATATTTTCAACCCAGATTTAACAAAACATGCGCAGAAAAGCAAGTTTCATATAAAGTTTTAAAACTTTGGCAAGCCATTCTTTCACGAATTAAAAGCATGCACTGGATTTCTTTTGGAAAATATACAAAATTTATTTTGTTAATTTATACGAATAATTGAAAGAGTATTTTCACTACTATTTATAGACTGCACTCAATTTAGATATTCCATTCTACTGTACATTGACGATGTAAAATCTTTGATATTATATTTGTTTTTTTCTTTGCTGTATTCCCTACGCTGATCAACTGACAAGGGGCATAATAATTTTTAGATGTTCCTTGCCTTAAAAACGATTGTCATTCAAATTTCTGTTTCCTATCTTTTAACTTGTTTACTAATTTTGTTTGATAGAGGCGAAAAATGAACTTTACTAATCGGTACTTACTTATGGTTAAATAATGTTATCCATCGACCAGGTTTTTGTGCTAAAGAGGCAGATAATTATTGGGATTTCTGCAATATTTCACACAAATATTGCCAGTTTCTTCCACTTTGATACACTTGACTAATATGTTTTAGAGGTTAAAATTAGTCCGATACACGATACTGCTGTGCAAAGGTACTCCAACTTGCCAATGCATTAATAATAAACAGGTTTTTCGCCTATCACAAGGCGAATACTGGCACTGCGATGCATCATTGCAGTCTAACAGGCAGCATATCAGTTGTTTGCTTTCAAAACGACAATGGATAAAATGTGTTGCAGCTACAGCCTGCTGATATCGTTTTCTCTACAATGATGCCAGTCAGCATTGTGACAAAATGAGGCTTTTAAAGCGTTCAAGTATAAAAAGCATGCTGAAAAAAGTAAATCTATTATTGCACTGGCAACTCATCACAATTAGTTGTAGAATTATCTTTATTGAAAGCACCTATATCTCGAAAAACTTGTTTCTACGGTCAGTAGTTCTTGACAAAAACAAGAAAACAAAATTCGTTTTCCTTCGTAAAGAAAAGCAAATTAAAAAATTATCTTTAGTTATGACATAATCATGACGTAAACAACCTTTTTTGACACTTATCCCGGAGTGATCAATCGTGCCAACTTTTATTTATGCTTAGTAGTTAAGAACTAGCGTTTTAGATAAGCTAAGTAGTTTTGGAGAAGTTAAAGCGCACGTATGTACGTAAGCATGCGCAGACAGATATCTGTATTATATATTAGGTTTGACATCATCATGACGTCCCAAGCTCTTTGAGGACTTTCAACCGGGCGTAATGATTAATCATGCCCAATTTGAGGTTTTTACCCCCACTAGTGCTGGTGGAGTACACACAGACAGAAAAAAAGAAGACTCTTTGCTTTTTAGTGAAGGTATTTTGCAGCACGCCGTTTTAGTGTGAGGTAAACTCAACTTTAACATTGAACTCATGCCAACAATAAAGCGAAAAACAATTTAATATAAGCAAAGAATTCTTCAAAGACGGCCTACATGCTCACCGATCCCAGCCAGGAAGCCCACCTGGGGCCTATGCTTGTTTTGAAATGGGCAGGTGGGCTCGCAGTATGATTTGGGCAAATTATGTAGAATGACTCTGGGACCCAAGTGGGCTGCCACAGTAATATGAAATCACTGCGGTTTTCAATAAAATGGTTTAAATTTTAAAGTAATTCCTACTTATTGTTAACGTTTATTCAGTTTTTGAAAAGCTGTTTTAAAACTGATAGAAAGAAAACTGTATGGTTCTTAGCTGGGCAGCCCTTACTAAAACAAGACTTGGGGTTAATTGTGGGCTCAATCTAGGCTGTCTATTTTAGTACGTGTATTCATAATGGGCAGCCCATCTCAAGAATTGGGCGTAAGGCAGGCAGCCCATTTTAATGTGCGTGATTTTTCTGTTGTCCCGTCTATTTCCAACGCGAAAATATTTTTAAACCTGATACTGGTATAGTAAGTAGCTTGATGTGGAATTCTCGTTTAATTATGGAGGTTCAGATGGCAGTAATCCCATCAAGAGTTACCGGTAATGCAGGTACAATATTGACAATTATAATCATGATTGTTTGTTCACACTTGTGCTTGAAAGCGGAAAAAAAATGCAAAGGCCGATTGTGATTGATCACAAAAGGTCTGAGGTGCAAGCGGGCCAATCAGGCGTGCGTAAGGCATCACGTGCGTGAAAGTGAAAATTGATCCAATAGAGCGGGAAAGATGAATGAAAATGGCGAGATGGCAAAACGCTACAGCGAAATTGCAACAGCAAAGCCGTCATATCGACTTTGGCTTTGTGAACATCTGGGTTAAAAATTTGAGTTTGGATTTTTGCCTTTTTCTGAAATTAAACTCAGAAATTGTTTGTATTATGGTAGACATTGCCTTAAAGTTTTTGTTGAAGCATTACATTTCTACATACTGGTAAGTTAAATCTTTTGTGATCTACTGTTTTAATTTTTGTATTCTGATTTTTTATTGCATAATGCATATTGGTGTGCAGTAGTCGTATATATTTTTTGTGTTAACAATTACTATAGTAAAATTCAGTTTGTGGCTATAGACTGTGTTGTGTTACTTTGTTTTGTCACCATACTGGTGAATTTACTGGTAATTTCTTTGTACTGGTAGCCTACCTAATCAGTTAATCTGTTAATGCTGTCACATCACCCATTTACTGCATTATTTTTTAGGCCTACGTATAGATTAAGGTAAGGATAGTGATCTTTAAATGCATTTTGAGAGTGTAATGCAATGCACTATAGTGACATGCAACAACTAACTTGTGATACTTAGAAAAGACATGTACAAATGCACTCAGTAAATGGCCTTTTGATACTTGTAAAATTGCATGTAGACTACAAAGTATTATAGAACCATGATTCAGTTAAGTCGTTGACCGTTTTGTTGTTACATTACAGAGAATGATGTATGTCTGGTTTTATCTAAGAGTTGTCTGCTGGTAAAAAACGCTTAAACTAAGGAGTGCCAGTTCTTGTATTTAGTGTAATAATAGTGCATTAACCTAATTGCTTGATCTACAAACTTGAAGAAAACAACTTCATATATCTTTATTTATTCATTAGGCTGCACAATTAAATATATGCCATTGATGTGCTTCTGATAATTGTTGCAATCAATCTATTTTTCAATGTTTTTAACAATATGGCTTTTTTTGAAGTCTGCTTGATTTTTTTATTGTTATTGATTGGGCAATCATGCACTATAGTATTACCAAGTTAGATACTGTAAAAAAACTTTTGGCACTTTTTGTTTGTTACCTCAAGCTGCCATCTTGGATGTATTAGGCAAAATCACACCCCCAGTGTACACTTCACTGTATCACACGCCAAACCTTCCCCTGCGGTGTCCACTACCTTTGTCCAAGTACCCTGCAAGTAAAGATTTGAATACATAACCATAGCATTTTAAGTCGTATTTTGATCAAAGATGGTAGCCTGGGGTAACAAACAAAAAAGTGCCAAAATTTAACCAGTTAAGTGCGTATGACACACTATTGTGTCATGACGTTTTGCTTCGCTCAATGCGTATGACACTCATAGGTGTCATGAAGTTTTTCTGCTACAATGCGTATGACAAACTGATTTTACACTTATAATGCGCCTGACACCATATTGTGTCATACAAAAAAATGGATTCTCGAAAGAGAAGTAGATTGTATGATGCAGATACTGCTTCTGTTGCCTTGCTTGAAGCTTCTGATGACGATTCAACTGATTCTGAGGAAGAGCCTTGTATGCAAAATGATGAAACAGACAGTAGTTTTTTACTTTCTGATTATGATGAACTGAACCTTCTGTCAGATTCAGATACAGAAAGCACAACTAGTGACTCAAATTCTGATCAAACACCCCCTGGCACAAGTTCTCCTGCTACTCCTTCTGCTTGGTCTACACCAGGGGTGGCGAATCTATGGCACGCGTGCCAGATATGGCACGCGTGCCAGATATGGCACGCAGGCTGATTTTTGCTGGCACGGCACTTGAAACTTCTTATCGCACATTAGTTCAATCACCATCTAGCAGAGTTACAAACTCAAGTTAGACTAAAATGATTTCTCAGAATAGATCAAAGCTCTTCCATTTGTCATTTATTTGCTTTGTGACGTCACGGTTGTAAAACAAGAGAGAGTGTAATTTGATATCATCGTTTTCTTTTTAGTCAGTGTCTTTTTGAAACAGAAATTTACAACAGTTGGTAAATTTTACTAACAGTTTGAAGAAACCAAGTACAGTAATTTACTTTTACACGAGTATTAAATATTTCTTCAGAAATAAATTAAATTTCAAACTTTGCTAGATCATAAACTTGAATTTTTCTTTTTTTTCATTAATTATCGAGTTTTTTTACTTGAGATATGTCAAGAGAAAATAAAGAGCTAAAATTATCATCATCCAGCAGTAGAGAGTTTCAAAGCTGGTAGACTGAAGAGTATGGCATGATTAGCAGTGATGATAAAGCAGTATGTGTCTTGTGTTGTAATAAAGTTGTTTGTAGAACATCTTCAGTTAAACCTCATTTCGAAACGAACCATGAAGACTTTTATTTGAAAACGAAAGCAATTAAATGTTGGATTGGTTTCTCAATGTGTGCTTGATTACATGCACATGGTGTGCCTTGGAATAGTGCGAAAACTAATTTTCTTCTGGTTAGATGGGCAGTTGAGTACACGGCTTTCAAGCACCACTGTGCAAGCCATATCATTTCGCATGTTGTCTTATGTTACTCACATGCCTAGAGATTTTGCCAGAAAGCCTCGTCCTTTGCAAGAAATCAAGATGTGGAAAGCCACTGAGCTGCGACAATTTTTGTTATACACAGGACCAGTTGTATTATATAAAAAGGTAACCAGTCCTGTTTACCGAAACTTTCTTTTACTTTCTGCTTCAATGAGAATTTTGTTAGATTCAGATATGCATGGCTTAAGTTACGATTTTGTGGAACAACTTTTGGAAGTTTTTGTTGCAAATTTTTCCAATATTTATGGACGTAAAACTATTTCATACAATGTGCATAGTTTACTTCCCATTGTAGATGATGCTCGGAAGTTTGGACCATTAAGCAACATATCTTGCTTTCCTTTTGAAAATTACCTTGGAAATTAAAAAAAACTGATACGGAAACCTCAAAATCCAGTAGCACAAATACTTCGTCGTTTAGATGAATTAGCAGCTAGTAGGGTCTCAACTACAAATTTTTCATGTGCGAATTCAGCTTGTCATAAGTTTCAGCATTTTGATGGTCCTGTTATGCCTGGTCTTGGGGAATGTCAACAGTACAAACAATACATTTCCACCATGTTTCTGTCAATCAATGTAGGTGATAATTGTGTTTGGGTTGATGATTGTGCATGCGTTGTAAAAAACATTTGCCTTTCTTCAACTACGACATTTTTAGTGTTGGCAAAATTTGAAGTAGTTGAAAGTTTTTCACCGTACCCTTTTGACCTAAGTTTAATAGGTATGTGTAAAGTGTCTGGTTTGTCCAATAAATTATTTGTAAAGCCAGTGAGTGACATTAAATGCAAGTGTGTGTTATTACCTCATGAAACCGATTGCAATTCTTTTGTTGTGGTGCCATTACTGCATTGATCGTTCGTTCGTTCGTATGACAATCTCATCAGAAGTTGCAGTTCATCAGATATCGTTTGAGCATAGGGTTGTCAATATCGGTTAGGTTGCAGGGAGGTCCTATTGATTTGCAGTCATTGACAATGTGGTATGCAGTTTGGGGTTCTCCACATTGGCATAGATTGTCATTACCAAATCCCCATTTCACCATTGAGTCACCAAATTTTCCTATTCCGGTTCGCAATCTATTTAGTTGGACCCAGGCTTTTCGTGGGAGGCAGTGTCCTAGGGGTTTGTTTGACCAGTCTTGGATGTGTGGTTGCAGTTTATGTGGTATTGGTTCTTGCTGAGGGTCATAGCCTTGTAGTGATTCCAGAAATGGGCGAAGAGGTTTGCGAGATTTAAGCCTTTTGGGAGCGGTTTTGCTGTACAAGATGTTGTGTAGAAGATGGTCAGTGTTATCTGCTTTGTAGTATAAGCGTTGACAGAGTTTTTTCCGGCGGCAGCTTGGTGGCTGTATTCCCGAGAGTGGTGGTAAAAAATTCACAGGGGTGGGGCGGATGCAGCCAGAGACGATTCGCATTGCTTCGTTTAATGGTACGTCTAGTGTTTTTGTGTGGGTGCTTTGGCACCAGACAGGGGCACAATACTCAGCTGGTGCAAATACAAGTGCTGTAGTGGAGGTTCGCAAAGTGTCAAATGAGGTACCCCAGTTAGTTCCCGACAGTTTTTTCACCAGTGCCACTCGGGAAGACACTTTTTGTTTTAGTTTGTGCAAATGGTTTTTGTACGAGAGGCTCCGATCCAGGGTGATTCCAAGGTATGTAGGATATCGCTCACGGTTCAGGATTGTGTTGGGGTTCAAGGTAACTTTAATGGATTTCGAAGCCAGATGGTTCTTAAGGTGGAACAGTGATGACACCGTTTTTGATTGAGAAAGCTTTAAGTGCCAGTCATGTAGGTACTGGCATATTGTCTTCATGTCATTAGATAAGTGTTCTTCGACTTTGGCAATACTTGATGCAGAATAGGTGATTGCTACGTCGTCTGCATACATGAAGCAATTGCCAGATGTTTTCGGGAAATCAGCTGTGTAGATGTTATATAGAGTAGGGGCCAGAACGGATCCTTGGGCAACGCCATTTTTCAATCTAAAAGACCGGCTTTTTTGTCCATCACTTGTGAACAGGGTGAAGGACCTAGTGTACAGTAATTCCATTATGAAATTAATTAGGTGGTTAGAGGTAAGCATTCGTTGAAGTTTCACACGCAAGCCCTGATGCCAGACTGTATCATAGGCAGCGGTGAGGTCAATGAACACAGATCCCATTATTTCTTTTTTGTCAAATGCATCCTCGATTGTTTCAGTAAGTTTAGCCACTTGGTCGACAGTGCTGCGACCCTTTCGAAATCCTGCCTGTTCTTTGGGTAATAGCTTGTCTATTACGGGTTCAATTCGTGTTAAGAGTATTCGTTCAAGCAGTTTGTATGTTGTGCACAGTAGGGAAATTGGGCGGTAGCTTCGAGGAGAGGTTTCAGGTTTGCCTGGTTTGAGAATACTAATAACATTAGCGTGACGCCACTGCTTTGGGATCCGTATATGGCGATAACATATATTTAGAAATTCATTTAGCCAATGTACCAGTTTGGTTCCGCAATTCTTAATAAACTCATTATGGATGCCGTCTGGACCCGGTGCTTTGCCTAACTTCAGTGATTTAATTGCAATGATTTAATGGGTGGGAGCTGCTTTACGTTCCCGTCGTCCACCCTGAGCAGTTATTATACTGGCGAAATTTGCAGCAACTTGACAATCTCATCTCTTCTCTTTTCATCACTGCATTGATGATGACCAAAGATTAGAGTGAGCACTAGGTAATCTCGTATGCATTCAAGAAAATTGGTGGAAATTCTTTACCTTGTGCATCCAATTAATTGTAATAGCAAATGCCAAACAAAAAGTTATGCTTCAAAGATCACAAAATTTTTCTCTAATTTGAAAGATAAGACCATACTTCTGCATTCTGTATTTGAGTGTTACTCTGAAAACGTTGCCATCATGTCGATATCTAACTTCTTGAGAAGTTTTAGGTACTAATAGTTTCAAGTTCTCATCTCCAGTTGTAACTAAAATCGATCATGCTACCCTTCCAACTGAGTAGGCCACACAAACACCAATCTTAAAGTATACTGTATATTCTAAATCAGCTTGTTATTGGCCAATGTCTGTTCTGCATGCATGTTGAGTTTATTTTCAATTAATATACGTCATTGTAGATATTACAAATTCTGACCAATTAAATAAAATACAGTAATACACTTCGTTACTAACAATGATTAATTTATACGCGATTGTTGAATTTTTGGAATTGCAGCAACTTGCTGTGGTACCTTCTCATTGGCTGAGTGCTGAAGAAGATGAATGC
Source organism: Trididemnum clinides (assembly GCA_963675345.1). Lineage (NCBI taxonomy): Eukaryota > Metazoa > Chordata > Ascidiacea > Aplousobranchia > Didemnidae > Trididemnum > Trididemnum clinides. The sequence continues at coordinate 18,573,831 of OY776298.1, forward strand.
TTTTGGCCACCATCTGGGTCAAAAGAATTTAAACGGGTATCGTCTTTGATAAAAAAGCTTGCACATAAGCAAGATAATTGGGACGTTTTCAACATCAGAATCCTTGGAAAAGCTAGTAAGCGTTTTTGTTAATGTAAAACTACTCTGCAAGTTTCTATATTTCAAATACTTATTTCTTTTGTGTTACGTTTATAACCTTGAAATATAGTTATGTAGTAACCTATGACAGACCCAGTACTTATTTACCATATGTGTAGAACTGTACTTTCCTCAAAGATGTAGATTGCGTACGTTGAATTTTCATTATATACTGCATTACTGGTACATTAAACTTAAAAAATATTAAATCTGTCTGGAGTGTTTTGCAAGTTGTGGCTCACAATCCACGAGTTGCTCAGGTTTGGTACGTTATATTTGTTGATGAGATTCTAAGAAGTTTTGCATGGTACTGGAATGTATTTGTATTAAATTTGTTACTTGGCAGAGCTGTAGTAATCTGATTTGTACATAGCCTATGGGTAATGGTACAATTGTACATAGCTTATGGTTGATGAGCTTTTTCCTGCTTTAATGGAAACATTTGGTCGAGCAAGAGAAAAGTTGAAAATTGCTGAAGACACATCTGACGTAAACACTTGTGTTGAAACCGAGCTTCCACCAACAAAAAGGAGGTGTGTATGATTGTGTGACACTGTGCTAGTTAGTAGTACCCAGATTGGAATTTCCCAGTGTGCAAAACAAGTTTTGTTACTTTACACAATTGTTTCAACTTTGATAAGTACTCTTTAAGCTTTTACAGCTGGCTTGGTTTAATGGTGAATGTTTCTGATTTGCCAGCAAAAAGCCTGAAGAGCGAAATTCACAAAAAAGCTATTGGTATTCGTCTGAAAGGGCATCGGAAATTTATGTTGTTTCTTTGCTCCAGCAAAATGTGGTTCGGAACAGGTGGGCAGACAGACACTGAATGAGCACATCTAAGTCCCGCTACAGACACGTAAACAAGCGTAGATTTCAAGTGGTTTATGGCTGATATCTTTAGACGTATTCAACGAAGACGTTGGTCCGGCAGTTCTTCAAGTAGTGACAGTGATGATGGCAAAATTTCGGAAAAGCCTGTTCCATCCCTTCCGAAAAATACCACTCTTGATAACACTACTTTTAAGTCTGGTCCAAAAAGCATGCCAGTTGGTCGAAATATGCAACTTGTAGGATTATCTGAAAATTCAGCAATTCAAAATTCCGAGTTACTTCATGAAAACAAACGTGAATACACCTCAACCAGCGAGGTGCCAGAATGTTTGCGAGAGATTGATGACGGAGCAATTCATAATTTTCTGTCAGAAAGCAATCACCCTTCGATATCACAAAGAGAGGTTTCAAATAATGAAGACGTAATAGTAGGTAATTAGAAATTTTTTCCATATTAACAATAATATATTATTGGATGTAGGCACTGCACCTTTTTGGATCCGCTCTTCTGCTCACTTTCCGGCCAGAACCGACACTGAATCTTAGATTTCGTTACATCTCTATACAAGTGTATTTGTAATTAGGCCACTTGCAAACTTCCGTGAAAATTGTCTGCAACACTACGGAATTCATGCAATATAGCATCTGTAATTCAATTTTGCAGATTGGTCCAAGTCGTTGTTGTTGTTGTTTACCCGACCCCTTCCGAGGGATGGGGGCATGGCGGAAGACCATGGAGCCCCAGAAGCTGGGCAACTCCCCAGGGTCTGGACCAGAGGTCATAAAGAGACAGAGAGTCGCCAAAGAGTGAGCGGCGCAAAGAGTCTGTAGCTGGACAGTGCAGAATGAGATGAGAGATGTCCTGGGACGAGTGTCCACAGGCGCTGCAAGAAGGATTCTCGATTCTGCCAATCCTGGAGAGATAGGAACCTAAAAGAAGGCTGTGTCCATTGCAGCGAAGACGAGAGAGGACACAGCGAGCATGACGAGGGAGCACAAGTTCCTCAGTGGAAATTGAGGGAACCTGTGTGTCAAAATACTTTGAAGAGACAGTACGCCTCCAGTCCGAGATAAGACGAGAGTAGATACGGGAGATAAGAGGAGAGGGACTACAAGGGATTGCGGAGGGCGCAAGCAGCGCTCCCCGTCTGGCAAGCTCATCAGCTGTGTCGTTCCCCGGGAGAAACGAGTGTCCGGGGACCCATTGTAGCCTGATAGAACAGGAGGAGAAGAAGGATAGTTCCTGCCAGATCTGCCACAGAGTTTGAGATAACAGGAAAGGTGGAGGAGAGGACAGGGTGGCGAGGACAGAACGAGAGTCAGACAGGAGAAGAAGAGAAGAAAAATGGCAGACTTGTTGGTGTTGCCGAGACCAGCAAAAAGCGTGCAGAATGGCGCAGGCTTCAGCGGAAAAACTGGAACAAACTGGGCCTGCCGAAAAGGAAAGAGTGGCCTCAGTGCCACAGAGAGAGCAGTTGGCAAGAACGCCGGAGCCGCCCTTGCCAAAAGAAAAAGGAACAGAGCCGTCTGTCCAGAGTACCAGATCATGAGGAGGAAGAGAGTCAAGGTGGGCGAGAGCCGCACCTTGGCGAGAGTGAGGGGGATCAGAGCGAGAGCATGGAGTGGAAAGGGTGGACTCCACCGTGAACGAGGGAAGATTCCAAGGAGGACAGGGAGGGCAAGCAACAAGAGCCTCCCTAGAACAAGTAGAAGAAAGCATGAGCGGGTGAGTGGACGCAAAAGCTCTCCAGGACGATCTGCAGAGTCTTGGTTTCACTCCTAGTCTGGCCAAACCTGAGATGGGAAAAGAGGTTGGGAGACGAAGAGCCCGCTCATGAGAAAAAAGAGTGAAGTGAGTCAGAGTGACTCGTAGGGGAGGTAGAGAAGCCTCGGTGAGTAGTAGAGGGATAGGGGACGACGAGAGGCAGCCGGTGATGGCGCGACTGGCCGCTCGGTGAAGGCGTTCCAATTTTCCAATTTGGTCCAAGTCGTTCGTGGTAGGCGATGAGTTGATAAAAAAGCTCATCAGAAATGTTATGGAACTAAACCAAAATGTAAAGCTTTTGACATCGGTTGTTTACTCGTCGATAGAAAAGTCAGATAGTCACAATAATGATGCGGGATTACCTGAAGGGATGACGCTTCCTGCATCGACGCTTGATGCTGTGGATGACCTGCACGAACAGCTGCATGCCATTACTGTGCAAGAAAAATTAGTAAGTGGTAAAACGGAGTTGAACTTAGCCTACATAACATAACAAAATATAAAGATATATGTGGAAGGACAAGAGTCCAGAAGTTTAAAAAATGATTGACAAGAGGGCCACACCAAACTAGGTCCATATCAGTTAAATAGTGATGAAATTTTAGTGCATTGCGCCGTATAAATGAATTCGTTTTAAATCTTGTTCTTTTAACACGGAATTATTACTGTCAAGTGTATTGCATGTTACTTGAACTGTATTTATTGCTAAATGATTGATGTATTGCAGGTTAATCATCTACGAGTTATTGGTGATCGCACGCTTGATGAATTTGTTCGAAGAACAATGATTAAATTGATGACAAACGACGTGGCCCTTCAATACAACATGCATGGTCGAAATAATAAAAAAGGGTTTTCCAGTTCGATTTTGTTTGACATCCTCTATGGTAAGTTACGTTTTTTACCCTTTATACATAATTGCAGTCTCAAGGTGCTTCAGAGTTGATGGTCATTTTATGGTAAAATAATTTTTAAGATTACATCGTTGTTATTCCAACAAGCAGTGGCTATGATGTTTCTAGCTGCCTTTCTGTATTTTAAAACAATGTTGAGCCAACCAAGAAGTCCTAAAGCAAGTTTAGACAATTGTTTCTTTGTTAACACAAGCTAATGCACGGTATGCAATGAACTTCATGTAAAATCGGGGAAGTTAGCTAGGGTGAAAAATATGATATTCAATTTGTAACACTGATGGTAAGAGGTCCTGACTGCGATGAGAAGTCGCAATATAACCCTCTGATGTGCAGCTATGTTTTAAAATATGACTTCGCATGACTCGCTTCTAATAGAAAAAATGGTATTCGGATTATTTTTATGACTCACTTCACCCTCGTATTTGATACGCTAGTTTAGGAATTCCACAGCTTGATTGAGTTGGTATAGCAAGTGTGACTTAATGCCATCATTTCTTTTTTTTAATATGATATATTAAGCTATAATGAGTCCATCGTTTTAAGGCCAAGCTCATCTTTATATATCTCTGATGTGACGATGGTTGTGTATCATTCGTTTTGCAATCTGTAGCAGTAAATTTGTTCCAGATCCTGTATGGATGTGTATAGCGTTTTTGATATTTTGTCTCATAATGTTCTTAACAAATTTTGCTTTTTTTGCCCATTTCCCCTATACTTCACCTGTCGTTTTAAAATTGCTTAGTGTGTTTGACATCGCTTAATCCTGCATCTAGGTGAAATACAATCAAACTTGTTAGTTGAAGTTGCAAGTTAAGTGATATAATCGTTTTCCGGCTAATAGTGGTGAACGTTTTTTAGCTTACTTAACACTTTCGCTCCCGCGCCGGTAACTATACCCGCAACATAAAACAGAGTTCCCCTCAAAGTTTTTCAAAATGAGTTACAAAATCAGTTTACTAAAAAATGGATTTGTGACTTTATTTCTTGACCGATTTTCATAAAATTTTCAAAAGATCATGCTTAATTCCTCACGCATCGGAAGATACACAATTTGTGTTCTAATTCTTAGATTTTCACACCCAGAAAGGGTTAAAAAGACCAAGAACCCAGTTGCAGACGACAAAAATTGTAAAATTTTCAGCAGACACGTGCAAGAGCCAACTACCTTGAATTCAAATCAAGATACCTGGTTTACCACAAAACCAAACCCTTTATCATTGACACAGTCTGAAAACTACTCTTTTGGGGCATCATTTGACAAAATTTTTTGCAATAATAATAAAATTTAGCTATTCAAATTTATAAAGTTTTTAGGGGTCTCAAAACCCCCCCAAACAAATTTGTAGGGTAAGTAAGAAAAGTACATTTAGTGCGTAAAAAATATAATATGTTGCTAAATACAGGTCTCATTTGAAAGCTTGGAAAATTTGCTTTTCAGCAATATATAACTTTAAATAGTTTAGACTAAGTGGTATATGATATTTACTGATCAAAAATGAGTACTGTACATCATGTCAGTTCAAAACCCCCAAAATTTTTTGACTTACCTTCACTAAATTATAATTTTTAGAAAAACTACACCCTATAAAAAGATAAAATAAATTGCAAATATTTCACTACTAAAGTTGTCATTCTGTATCAAGTTTCCAAGGAGACAAGAAGCGAAATACAAGTTTAAAAGCTAGCAGAAGTTTTGCTTCTCTAAATCAAAGTTTGCTGTATCCCCCTTGTTTCTCAACACATGGGAGGGGTGTAAATAAGTTGCTGTTTCATTGTTAGTGACAGCATATTCTATTTAAACTTGATATTTTCTGAATCTTGAAGAAATTCCCCGTTCAAAAATACCTAATGTTACATGGTTTAGGCTAACCTGTAGCAGATAATAACTGATCTTATTTTAGATACTACATTTAACTAACAAAATTTGGTACCGGTTAGCAAAAAGGTCATGGGCCTCAGAAAGTAGCAAACTGTAGAAAACCTAGGCTTTTAGGTAAGTTTTGACTGATGTACCTTGAAAGCTTATTTCCTTAGCATCATCTAGCGACCATTTCTAAAGAAATTGGTAGAAAAATAAAATCTGTAGTGATCTTTGAGGTAAGGGTACTTTAACTTTGAAGACAACTCAGCACCTGTTGGGGGGGGGGGGCTAATTTGCATATTCAAAAAAAAATTTTTGTTTTTATTATATTTGAAATCCTCAAGAAATAGAGATTTCAACGATATATTACACTTGATGTAGAAGTAAACAGATGAGTAATGCTTTACAAACAAACTTGGGTATTTTATGATGATTAATTATGATTGATTATGACAAATTATGACAGTTTTTCGCTCTGCCACCTCGCGGACATTTTTTTCGCAATGCACGCGGGAGCAATAGTGTTAACTCTTGGATTTGCAGGTGCTGCAAAAAAGAATAGATTTACAAATACAACCAGCAAAAAAGAACTCGAGGAATCCCTCGCAAAGTGGTTTGTCGGCGCCAGGGATAGAGGAGGGAACCGGCTAAAAAGAGCTAGGAAAGAGCTTCAAAAAAGCAACAGGAACTTATCTGCAGTAGCTACTGTGTTACAAACACTTGACATTTTTGTTTACTTTTTGCATATATTGCATGTCTTTGAATATACTCGTTTTAACATTAACATTGTGGTGGTCGATTTGCTCGTTTAACTGAAATCACTGAAAACAAATTTGACTGCCCACCCACAATCACAACAATAATCGAGTAGAATGCCAGCTTTAGCATCATTAAAAACAATCTGGGCTGCTCATTTATCATCGCTGAAAGTGAACTGGGTTGCCCGCCAAGTTTCGGGGTATTGAACTAGGCTGCCCAACTGGGTCCAAGTTAATGCCCGCGGACATATTCCAGCTGGGTCCCAGTCAGGCAGCCCAAGTGGGGCCCATATGTAAGCCCAAGTTGTACTCACTTGGGGCCCGGCTGTCAATGCTAGCTCGGATAGGCCTACATGAAGCGGTTGAACCAATCCATTCCAATTTTTTGTTGCATAGATATCCTTGATGATCTTTCGGGGAGATTGTATAACCGTCATTACACTTCAACTTACAAAGCGACCCTAATTTATTCCCTCTCGTGCAAGCCATTTCTCCATTTTCATTTTCATTCATTTCAGGACACAGCAAAGCTAAAATATAAAAATTAGAAACAAAGACGAAAAATTTTGTTACCTTGTAGATAATTATCGTAATTTTCTGGCACGCATTTGTGGACGAAACAAGCAAAGATTAACCTCCCCCCCACTCCAACTACCTTGCAGTTAGATGTGGCCAAGGGCGTAGCCAGAAAGAAATTGAGAGGGGGCCAAATTTTGCAACTTTTAATGTGACGTCATTTACTCATAACGGGCATTTTGCCTTTTGTGAATTACGCTCGTCGCTTCTATAAAAATTGCTATACAAAACTGAGAAAGTGCGAATGCGATTTCACTGATCTAATGTAGTTTTATCAAGAACGGCTTTAATAGTTCAACTTTAATTGTGATGTATAATGCACTATTTAAGGAATTTCAAAGAAACCACTCCCACTGGTAGGTTGAATGTTCTGATAAAAGAAGCGACGTCTTTGTAAGTAATCCGCATCGCAACAAAACAAGAAAGCGCTAAGTGCGACGCTTATTTCTTGCAATTACCATAACTTGGATTATCAATTCATCACTCGACTGCGACATAGAAAAAAAACTTCGGCGATATTTAGTGTAAAACCTACACATCTTGTTTGATAACATTTGAAAGTTTAAAAACTTAAAAAGTCACACCTTCCCCACCCCCTTGCTAAAAGTCAACAACAAACTCTAATGTACGTGCAGAGGCGCAAAAAAATTTATGTTTTTATTTTTTTGATACTGTTTTGTAATTCAACTTAAAATTCAGGGGGGGCCATGGCCCCTTTGCCCTCCCCCCTTGGCTACACCTATGGATGTGGCAAGCAAGTAATCCCAAAACAAAGTTTTTGGAATATTGTTACTTGCCCGCCCGTTTACCTCTAAAGTAAAACTCTCCTACTGGAGACACTTTGAGCTACATCATTCAAACTACGTGTATAATTTACAGCGTAGATTAGGTCACTTCAGCCCAACCGTTTTCAATTACGCAACTGTAAAGCTGAGATAAAAATATAGTCGCCTGTCTCTTAGTTATTAATTTATTGTTTGTTAGTTAGTTTTACAGATCATTATCCTGTTGTCACGGAAAGGCTTTGCAGTTGTGCACAAACAAGTTGGATTAAAATTTGCTTTACAGTAGCCAGTAGGCCTGCAGCTTTCGCACTGCGTAATTACCACAAAAGGAACAATATGTTAACTGATAAATTGGCAACTACGAGTGCTTAAATAAAATTTCTTAACAATGATTCAAAACGATTCCCCATCGCGTTGCTTTGATCGAAGCGCACTGTTTGTGCCAACCACAGCAACTTCGAGACAGGTTTGATTAGACATTTGCAAAGTAGTTCTTCTAATTCAAACATAAATATTTATACTTTCATTTGTTTTTTCTTCCTTTTAAATTTATATGATTTTATAGCAATAAGTGCTTGTAAGCAACTGTTTTAAAACCAGGTTAACCACATTGTTAAAAATCAGGACTGAAATATCGGCAATATATTTACAAGGTACCTGAGCCTGAATTTGCTCTCCCATAAACGCGATTCATATATGCTTTGTGTAAGGAACGCCACAGCAGCGGCGAGCGATCCTACTCGAAAAAGACAGGAAGGAATTTTAACTAGGCTTGAAGCTTTATTCAGAGTTTAAGAACAGTTCAACGTCAGTCCAACAGTTACCACTTAAATGAAATTAAAACCAACTATTGAATATTTGCTTACATATGCCGTTTGCATACATGCCGTTAAATTCGATATTACTTTGTCTAAAGAAAAACCACAAATTAACTTAATAGCTAACCTAACCCTTAAATCAATTAGGCTAAAACAAACAATCTAGCTGCTGCAATAAGCTTGCCTGCCACGAGGCGAATGGCCGGCAATCGATTATGGTTGAACCACGCATTATGATGTCATAGAAAGTATTATTCGGTTCAGTGAACGTAACACTCCCCCCCAAAAACTTCTCAAGAAGATTTTTTTTTTTTAATTACCAGTGAACTGCACCCCATAATATTCACAAAATAAAAGAACAAACGCCCAAACAGTCGAAAAAACACACTGAAGAGTTCAGCCTATTACAATTTCAACCGTCCGGGGCCACCAGTGCAATTTTGCCAATGTCTCTCTGCTTGAGTTTCCCGTCGCTCATGCGTGCGACAACCGACCGTACATCGCCGTCAGTCCCTTTGTTGACACTGGTAAGCACACCGTACGGATATTCAAGAAACCATGGTGGATCTTCGTGGCACAAGATCACCCACTTGAAAGTCTCTAGTTTCTTGTCGCCATTTTTTGCGCTGCTGCAATTCGGAGACGTAGGTCTTTAGCCATCGGTCCCACCATAATTCTGCAATTCTTTTGGTGAACCGGTGTCCTCGACGAAGTTCGTCTCTGGGCGAGGATGTGGCAGGTGGGGCACAGTTTTTTCTTGGGTCTAGAGCTCCTACCATCAAGTCGATAGGTCTTAGTGGAGGTAGACCATCATCAGACGGGGACTTGGTGAGAGGGCGACAGTTGATTATGTACTCTGCCATTTTGAAACAAGTCAATAAATCATCCTCAGTGGGGCTGCGAGTGTGTAGATCAGGTAGAGCCGCCAACGCTTTCCGTATAGTTCGTATTTGCCGCTCGTATATTCCGCCATGATGGGAAGCTTCAGGAGGGCCAAATTCCCATTCTACCTCCCATTCATCCATTTTGTTTTGTGCATAATTGGAGGGTTGAAGTTGAGCAAGTGAGGTTTGGACCTCTCTCTTCAAAACGTTATTTGCTCCGACATAATTCGTCCCATTGTCCGTCCTCATGAACTTAGTTCGAAATCCCGTCGAGCAGAGAAATCTGCGAAAAGCATTTAGAAAGGCCGAAGTTGTTAAATCAGCAACTAGTTCGATCCGAATGGCTGTGGTGGTAAGACAAACAAAGACACATAGCCAGCGACGAACTGTGCTTCGGCCTACCACTATGCAAAAGGGGCCCGCCAAATCAGAAGCAGTGTATGCGAAAACGTGAGCAAAGGGTTTCAATCTATAAGCGGGAAGCGGTGCCATCAATTGATTGCCCTTAATTTGTCGTCTAACAATACACCCAATACAGTCTTTAGTATAATGTCTAATTGTACCAGTGCCTCCTATTGGCCACAACCCTTTATCTTGTTGCAAAACCCCAAAAACTAAATCAGGCTCGAAATGTCCACTGTCACTATGTGTTTTGCAAATGTACAGTTCAGTCACCCAGTGCCGGTGAGGGAGAAGAATGGGGTGCTTGAAATGATAACCCAGATTAGAGTTTTGTAACCTCCCTCCTATTCTTAGCAAGCCATGGTCGTCCAGAAAGAGCACATACTTATACAACTGCGTCCAGTAATGGGGGCGGTCTTGTGTCGGAAGTGTTTGAACAGCCTGTTCAAACGAGATTAGCTTGGTTTCCATTTTTTCAATTATTTTCCCACAGGTTTCTTGCTGCGCCATCTTCAGCAAAAGCAGCCTAGTTTCGTCTCGAGTAATCGGTACTTTTGGAATCCATCCAGTTTCCTTACGCAAAGCCATGAAGCAACTGCGTAAACAATGAAGCCTCCGTTCTGCTTCCATACAAGATGCTGAGTCTGAGAGCTGATTCAAAATTTCACTTTGTCCACTTAATTTAAGTAAATTAAGTTAATAGGTCGTTTGGTCATTTCCTTTCGCATTTCCACTTCGCTATATTGATCATCGTCACCGCTTTCCAGTTTGACAGGCCACTTCTCAAAGGGCAGACTTAAAAATGTGGGGCCTTTTGTCCACAACTTCCACTCATTTTCTTGTTTCAAAGAAATCCCTCTGGACGCAATGTCGGCGGGGTTGTTCTTTGTTTGAATGTAGTTAGGGATTTGACCGTTTAAGCCACCAAGAATTTTATCAACTCGATTTCGCACAAATTGTGACAATTGCTTTGTACTGCACTTGCACCACTTTATTACCGTCATGGAGTCAGTCCACGCAAAGGTTTTTTCTATTGGTATAGTCAAGTACTGTTGAACTTGGTTAAGCAAATTTGCTCCCAAACACAATGCTATCAACTCTTTTCTTGCAATCGAAAATTTCTGGATCTGTGTTCTGGGGAAAAGTCTTGACTTGGCTATCACAAGTGAACTTTCAATAATGTCTTCTTCCAGGCCTACTGTTCGTAAGTAGACACACGCTCCCATTCCCAATTGAGAAGCATCGCTGAAAAGATGAAGCTGGTGGGTTCCACAATTCGTGCTTGAAAAAAGTCGTGGAATTGGTTGTAAACAAAGCTTTTGCATATCCGTTGCCATTTTATTCCACTTTTCTGTCAGTTCCGGTTCGACTTTATCGTCCCAGCCTTTGGTTTCAACCACTATTTCTGAATAACAAAGCTTTAATCCAACCAAGTAGGGACTCCATAGTCCCAATGGATCAAAGTAAGAATTGAGATTACTTAAGGCAGTCCTTCGAGTCAGGTTTGCCTCCATGGGGGCGGAAATTTTTGCATGCAGTTCTAAGCAATCCCGCTCAGCGTTCCACCACATACCTAGCGTCTTTTGTTGAGGAAGTCCATCCTTGGCCAAGTTTAATTCTTTCAATGGTGGGGCCAAGTTCTCCTTTGTTGTATCCTCCAAAACTTTTGCGCAGTTGCTGGAGAATTTAGTCAGCACAAATCCAGTAGTTGCCAAAAGTTGAGTGGTTTCTTTAATCACTTTTTTTGCCTCACCGATGCTGGTGACTGAAGTGATAAAATCATCCACATAAAAATCGGAATTTACCCTGTCTAAGGTGTCGGGAGAAACCTTAGCATGGTTTTTTGAAGCAGCGTATTTTATGCAGAACCCTGCCATGCTAGGCACGCACACCATGCCATAAGGCATCACTGTAAATCTCCAAGGCTTGATGTCTTCATCTTGATCTGTATTGAATGGTAGAAAGCGCAACATGTCCCTGTCATCAGGGTGTAGGCTAATTTGGAAAAACATGTTCTTAATATCTGCTGTGACAGCATATGCATGCTGCCTGAACCTCAGTAGGATGCCCACCAGAGATTGAAGAAAATTCGGACCGCGAAACAGCATGTCATTGAGACTTTGTCCATTTATCGAGAGAGCACCATTATATACGACTCGAAACTTTTGCTGTTCTGTCGGAAAGTGAGTGATGTAGTGTGTGGATTTGCTGTCTTCTTTCTCAGTTTTCTTAACTGGTTCAGCATGACCTTCCGCTTTCATTTTCTCAAACGTTTCTTTGTATTTAAACGCTCTCTCAGGATGATTAGCAAGCTTCTTCTGCTGACCCTTGAGTCGCCGCTTGGCAATATGCAGACTTTCTGGGACTGTATGAGGGCAGCCCGGCCTCCAAGGCAACTTCAGTTGTAATCGCCTGTGTCCATTGTCATCAAATGTCTCTTTCAAGTTTTCTTGATAGAAATTGAGCACCATTTCGTCCTCTTTGCTCATTACCATTTCCTCACTATTGGGTTCCAAAATTAATTGGTCTTGGTAGTAGCAAGAGATGTCTTGCAAAAGTGTAGGCACATATTCTGCACATTTGTCAACCGAGATGTTATGCTCGGCGGATACAATTTCCAAAACCTGATTCAAATAATGAGGGGTTTCATTGATCAGGTGAGCTGTGCAGATTTGTTGGCTCTTACACTCATTTATCTTCACACCCCAGTAGATTGGTCCCAGTGGATGTTCTCCAATTAAAGGTTCCCACGAAAGGCTTTCTTTCCATGAACACGTTTCCAATAGTCTAAATCGTCGCATGTCCTTAGTTCCCAAGATCATATCTATTCTTCTTCTTCCTGGAAGAACTGGAAAACATCCTTGTGGCAAATCATGTCGTTCAAACTCTTCTTTGCCGGGAACGCATTCCTTATATGGCAGTGTTTTGTCTATAAACGTTACCTTGTCCAATTTGACAAGCGTTTCTTCACCGTGTTTGAGACACAAGGATTTCTTCATGCATGGGTAGCTTTTAGGAGTTTCCTCCAAAAACTGAATGCTAACCCTCTCTTTAGGTTTCCATCCAAATAATTCCTCTGCCAACTCTTTAGTGCAGATGCTGCTGTCAGCACCAGTGTCGAGAAGGGCATAAAATGGTATTGAAGTTTTCTGGTTTACTGTTTGTTTTTACTGCCTTTAACACCATCAATGGTACCGATGCAGGACAATCTGAGTCTACAAACTCCCTGTTTATTTTGGTCTCCACTGCATTGATGTGGCTGAGGTGTGCTGAGCCCTCGGAAACATCTTCCTGGTTGGGTTGCGCCTCCAGGTGTAACAATACCGAGTGCCGTCCCTGGCACTTATTGCAATATTGTTTGGCTTCACAGTTTCTGGCTAGATGATGTCCAAAACAAAAATAACATAGGCCTTTGTCTCTAACCATCCTTCGCCGGTCTTCGACTCCCATGTCTAGGAACGATCGACAGTCTGCAGTCTTATGTTTTGACAGGGGATGTATGCAGCAGCTTGGCCAGTCTTCACATGCTTTTCCGGTGCCACCAGTAGCGCTCTGTGACTCTCCTTCCAAGATGCCATCACCCTGTGCTCGCACAGCCATCTGCAAGCTGTTAGTTCTAGTCCTGGTGCAACCACGTTCGAGGTTTCTTCTACCAAATTTACCAGATTTGATATCTACCTTATTAACTTGCACATTATTACCAGAAACAGGTTCACAAAACCTCTCTTTTTCATAAGGCCTGAAGAAGCCCTGACCGTATTCTGAGGTCATTATCCGTAATTCACGCACAACAAATTGACGTAGAGCAGTGAAACCGGGTCTATTCAAATCCATTTTATATTGAACCAGGAAATCAAGATAGCGTCTTTTTAGAACATCTGGGAGGCGCCCAGCTACTTCCATCAGCAGTTGATCGCCTAATTTTTCAAGCTCATTGTGGGCGTGCGAAAATACCTCTAAAGTGTTGAGACTTTCATTAAAGGATTTCAATGAAGCTATTGTATGCACAATTCTGGGGCCAGTCCGTATATTGACAACCTCTGGCTCTGTAACAAACCCACCAGACACACCATACCTTTCGTGCAGCCGATCCAATGCCCTCTCAATACGCTGAGAGGTAGGCATGTTTCTCATGGGCCCAAAAATCAGGTTGATCATTTCACGGGGCTGCCCTATGCAAGAAGCGCGCAGAACTTCCAGACGCTTGTCCGCACATGGACTTTCTTCCATGAGCTTACGGATTTGATTTTCATAGAATACATAGGCAATATTGTGTCCATCGTACCCAATTTGAGAAGCAAGAGTTATGTACTCGTTGCGGTTTTGATGTTCGAGATAAGTTTTAAAAACCTCCTGTGAGCAATCGCTAGAGTTTTGACTTTGAGGAGCTGCTGATATTTTTCCAACAGAACAATCCTTAGTGTGAACAAACGATTCCGCCCCGGTTCTGAGATGGTCTTGCTGAGTCCCATTTTGACTTCTGCACCCATCCTCTAACATGCTGTCAGGTCCTGTTTGTTCCCGTGGCATCATGTCAACATTAGCAGCATCTGGAAACATTCTTTCCCTAGTCAAATCTTGTAATTTCCTTAATTCCCTTTCTAAGTGGCGATTTTGTTTGACAACTTCAGCCTTCTCTCTCAAGACAGCCTCTGCTTTTTCTTGTTCAGCTTTTGCACACCGCAAGGCCTGTTGAGCTTCTACTTCTGTGGCGGAAGCTCTTTGCTGTGCAATTTCAGCATTTAATTTTGCATCAACGAGTTGGTCGCTTATGCAAGCAACTTCTTCGTTGTGCTTTTTAAGAAGTTCATCTATAGCGCTTTGCGACGCAAAACTCAACTGTGATTTTGCGTCTGATGCAGAACGTCTCAACAAGGCATTAGTACGTTCTACTGGATCCATAATTGCAAAGTTATAATAGCGTCTGAGCTTGTCCTTTACCAGAGGATCATACGCGGAAAGCAGTTTCCGAACCCTGGGCAGGGCCGCAATGGATGCCCCATCGCTTTCTTTCTTGGTCGCCTCTTCTATCCAAGAGTAGAGAGCACTGACATACACCCCATGCGCCCTAATTATGTAATCAGAAACAGCTTTCACTACTTCGTGATCATTAGCATTGTCACTGTATGCGTACTCACGCAAATTCACTTGCATTACCTTCAATTCTTCAGCATACCTAAATAAGCAGCGGTGATTTTCCGATGGTGGCACTGCCGGGTTGTCCACCCATGAAGCCCTAATTTCGTCCACTGCCACAATGACAGCTTCCGTGCCCTTCGAGAAACTGTCTCCAGAAGACGTGTTCATATCTCAAGGCAAGGTTGAAGAAAGTAATGGTAAATACAAATTCAATGAGAAAATAGTTTGTTCCCCAAGCACTAAACTGTAAGCTGAGAGTATGGTAACCCGTAGTTTCTGGTAGCCTACAAGCTATAGATTTCAACAAATAAAAATGTACCTCCGAAATGATTTGCATACACTGCCCCCGAGTCAGCGTAACACCTAGAGTAGCTAGTGGTATAGCCTAAAACACGAACGACACTGACCTGAATCTCCGTCTGAATCCCGAAATCGATCGACGAAAGAATACTGGCAACTCCGTGACAATTAGATCCAGTTACCAGCCCGAAGCAAGTTGACTCAAATCAATAATCGCTTTGCAGAAGTGTAAATCCCAACAATAGTCCGTTTGTATAGTGTATATTAATCCAATCGAAAATGCTTGTCGTAGCTTTCTCTATTGCTTCTTTTCGTTGAACAATAAGAACTCCGTTAGTCCTTCCACTTAGAGAAACGAATTTAATGTAAGGAACGCCACAGCAGCGGCGAGCGATCCTACTCGAAAAAGACAGGAAGGAATTTTAACTAGGCTTGAAGCTTTATTCAGAGTTTAAGAACAGTTCAACGTCAGTCCAACAGTTACCACTTAAATGAAATTAAAACCAACTATTGAATATTTGCTTACATATGCCGTTTGCATACATGCCGTTAAATTCGATATTACTTTGTCTAAAGAAAAACCACAAATTAACTTAATAGCTAACCTAACCCTTAAATCAATTAGGCTAAAACAAACAATCTAGCTGCTGCAATAAGCTTGCCTGCCACGAGGCGAATGGCCGGCAATCGATTATGGTTGAACCACGCATTATGATGTCATAGAAAGTATTATTCGGTTCAGTGAACGTAACACTCTGTCTACCTGCTGTCTTTTGCGTAAAATATCAAATAATACGTGGTATGCTTGCATGGGCGTATGAGCTCAAACCAATTTGGGGGGGCACCAAATTTTTGCCCGAAAAATTTGTCACTGCAATAACATCTCCAAAATAAAGAAAAAAAAAAAGGTCATCGCCTGTTTCGCTGCACCTTTTCCATCATTTTCGGCCTAAATATGTCACCAAACGTGAGGCCAAACAAGTGATGACCTTTTCTTTTTTTTTTGAAGGTGTTATTGCAGTGACAAATTTTTCGGGCAAAATATAAAGACACTTACTCAAATTGCCCGAAAGATCAAAAATTGCCCGAAATTTTACAAGCAGGGGGGGCCAGTGCCCCCCCGGAGCCCCCACTTCCTACGCCTATGTATGCTTGCACAAGTAACTTACAGTCTGCGTTTGACCTAACTTGCTACATTTGTGTAAAAGCGGTTGCAAAAATAGGCTATTATCAAATAAAATATTTGACCAACTAGTTCTTTACAACAATTATAAAGAAAATACCAAAAGCACCAATTTGCATCATCAACTTCTTTGACACTGATTGTAATCACAAATGTATGTCGCATTTATTTTGATAAAAAATGGCGCGAAAATTGCCACGTCGTATTTAGCGTATATGCACGGTTTTCCGTTTACCATATGTAGTATGTATTACTTGTAGTTGCATTGTAGGAAATTTAGTTGTCCATATGTTCATTTTTGACAACTCTTCTCTAGTTTGTATCTTACTAAAGTGCAACAAAGTTGGTTAGAACGGCGTGGCTTGCAGGACTAATGTTATTTTCTGGCGTGAGGTTTTAAAGCCATCTCCAATTTTTAATCGCAAATGACTGATTTTCAGCATTGGTGCATCTTCGGCAAAAAGATAAACTATGATGTGGTTAGAGCACATTTGCTGTGTTGTAAGTAGTTAAAATTGCACCAGTGGTTAGGTCCCTCAGTGTTTCACTGAAAAAAGTTGTTAGAACATTATGCGCCGGGCTGGTTAAAAAAGGGAAGAATGCTACAAGTGCAGTTAGGCTATTTGTCCCCATCGTCACTGTTTGAAGGTTTACCAAACCTCCAATTGCGGATGCACGTTGCCATTTTTTACTATTGTCGGCATAGTACAAGGTGGTTATTTGGGTTCAAGTGTTTTTTGCAAGTGAATAACTTTTTTGTACTTTTTGTTTATAATTTTTAGTCAGAATAAAAATTTTGTTTTTGAATTAAAAGAATGAATCTAATACAACTGCACTGTTCAACGCCAGAAAATCAAAATGAAAATCTGGAAATAATTTTGAAATCAAAATATCTTTGTAAGACTCCGATGAGATTTGAACCAACAATCTAATGACTTGTAAACGTATGCAGTGAAACAGTATAACATTACATTATGTTGCATATCGTCATAACTGTTACTAAATTACATCTTTTCGATTCAACCGCAGGCTATTTTACTTAGTTATGTATTTTGTCTCACTATGAAATTTCTGTTTCAAGTACAAGCTCATATACCCCGGTGAGCTGCAGAGAAAAATAGCCACTATTAATAAAAAACCATACTCAAAACATGTGTTGCACTCGAGTGATGTTAACACACCATCATAAACTTATTTTCATAAAACAAGCAAAGCAAATTTGGTAAAAAACGAGTTAATTCTAAGCCATTAAAGTATTTCCAAGACCGTGTATTGTTTTCTGTTGGCTATTAGTTTTGTAATTAAATCGGTTCAAAGATCCATTTTTAATGTGCTGTGGTTAACTCTTGTGGCCTGCACTATAGACCAAAAGTAAAAACCAAAGCGCCGAAACATTTAATGATAATTATTTCGGCTAGTTGCTAAGTTTGCAGTTTCTATTTTCCGTCATAAAACAATACGAAGCAGCAATAGAAAAAAAAAAACGTGGCAAGCTTTGAAATAGTTGTTACATAAACGCTATAATGTAATATGTGACAAAATGTACTAATGCATAGCAGAAAATTCTACTTTTTCAAATTAAGAGCACAAATTATCGCGGCAATACTTGCAAGCCTCCTTGTAAAAAGATTTAAGCTGACAAATTCAGTGGCGTTACTGGAGTGGAGATCAAATTTGAGTGCCATGGTGCGTTGCTTTGCTTGAATCAATAGTTCACAAATTGATGCAAACATATTCAAAAACTTTACATCATTGTTGACTTTAAGGCAGGGCCGGATTAAGGCGGGGGCTGATGGGGCTGCAGCCCCAGGCCTACCCAAAAATAAGCCCATTGCTATAAAGAAGTCAATGAAGTCATAAAAGTTACTGATACGATCACTTTCAAAAAATTGTGAAGGTGTAATTTGGAAGTATCATGGGCAAGGCGTTCTCCATTAGAGGCCTCGTCATCGTGCAGAGCGCAAGCAAAACTATGTCATAATAGGAAATACTATTTTAATTGTGTTTTCCTTGGATAAAACATTGTAACCAAAATGTAAACACATTTTGATGTCATAATACAAAATATAACATTATTCCGTAACAATGGCTTTTTCTAAGGCTCTGACAAGTTCAATCGTTGCCAGTTATTTCGAAGTTTTGAAAAAAAATGCAGACAGGTTTATGCTCAGTAAGAAAAGTGAGGCTAGAAAAAGTTTAAAGTCTGTTATTTAAAGAAGGAAGCAGATGGAACAGTTGAGTGAAATCCCGATTCAAGGGGATTTATTCCTTGAAATATTAAATAAAAAATTACTTCTAAATTAATTTACAATCGGTAATAAAGTAATTATTTTTTTCTCTTTTGTTATTGAAAAATATATCGATATTGATATAAAATGGAGGCACATTTAGAAATGATTATTTGCAAATTTAACTTTTTTTAATTTAAATATTTTCAATAGTTTTGCATTTTAAATAATGAAAATGGATTAGATACAATTTCTTGGTATTTTTTGCTTAAATGGTGTACCACAAGTATTTATAACTTTTCAGGGGCGCCTTTAATGATTAGTTTTTTTTTAAAAACTACTGCTTAAGAAAGAAATATATTAGAAAAATATATTTAAGGAGCAAATTCCCTTGAATTGGAATTTCACTCAAAACTAAATGTCAAGTATATAAATTCAGACCGTTCTTTAGTAAACGAAGGTCTACATTTTACAACAGAAATTTATTAGAGGATTCCCATATATTGAAATCAAAAAGCTCTGAAATGGCTCTTTTGAAATCGATAAGGAATAGCCACCTTAAGGGGGAGGGTAGTCAACTGCACTTTTACCAATATTAACTAATCTAAACGTTTCTAATCTTAAAACTTTAGCCAATTTAAAAATAAAAATGAACAAGTATAAAAGCGGTTGGGAAAAGGAGAAATCTAGAAGAGAAGCAGAAGATAAACTGAAAAAAATTGTAGCAAAATCAAAAAAAGTGACTGATTATTTTTACATATAAGCGAACAAAAAAGCAACATCGTAGAAACGACGTCCAGCAATGCAACTGCTTTATTGCAGAGCCAGAGCCAAATATAAAAATTGTTTCATCGGAACCAAATTTACAACCCAAGTCATTTTTCTAATGTTGCTGAGGATGAAGCGCATGAGGTATAAGAAACTATTCAACACGACGTGAATGTTGGAAACTGGGGAGTAATTTCTGACCATCTGAGAGATTACTGCTGCCAAGTTGGAAGTTTAGAGTTTCAACATCTTCATGCAGATTTTTCTACTTAAGAAACATGTTTTACTGGCAATAAATTCAAGCGACGTTGTTCTAAATCGCTATTTTGGCGAGAACAATTGAACGGCGAAAAAGTAAAACCCGAATGGTTGTGCTATTTACCTTTGTCAAAAAAACTTTACTGTTTTGTTTGCAAACTTTTTGCGTTTGATTCTGAAAAAATTATGCTGGCATCAGCTGGTTATGGCGACTGGAAGCATGTACCACGCGACCTGGCCAGGCACGAATCTTCTAACAAACACTTAAGTTATCTTTTAACATATATCTCTCGTAGAGCAAAAAAAAGTAAGCATTTGCAAAGATTTGGAAGAGCAAAAAAAAATTGGTGCAAAGTATTGGCTCGAGTTTTAAGTGTGATAAAATTCCTATCACCAAGAGGGCTGGAGACTTCCGCGAAAGTAGTGAGGTGGTTGGTTCTCCACAAAACGGTAACTTTCTCGGAATTTTGGAGTTGTTGGCAAAATACGTTACTTTCTTGCTGAGCATATTCAAAAGAGAGTGAACAAAGACAAGGGACATGTTTTGTATTTCTCATCAACTGTATGCGAGGAATTTATTGACGTAATTGCAACAAAAGTGTTAGATATTATTATTTCTAAAATAAAACAAGCAAAGTATTAATCAGTGTCCGTGGATTCAACACCTGACATCTCAAATGTTGACCAGTTAACAATAATTTTTCGGTATGTTTTACCTGATGGGTCCAGGAAAGATTTGTCAAGTTTATACCTACTCGTGGACACACTGGTCACCAGTTGGTTGATTTACTTTTCGAGTTTATAAAAGACAATGGGATCAGTTTGAAAGATCTTAGAGAGCAATTTTATGTCAACGCTTCTAACATAAGCGGAAAATATGAAGGCATGCAAACAATAATAAAAGAACGCAACCACCAAGCGGAATATATTCTTTGTGTAGCACATTCCTTGAATCTTGTGGGAAAATGTGCTGTTGAGTGTTGCCAATCCGCGGTCCGTTTTTTCATGTTTGTCCAGGGACTCTATATGTTCTTTTCTGCTTCAACACACAGGTGGAATCTTCTTACTGATGCACTGAAACCACTTTAATGTCCAACAATTAAGCTTTTGTCTGATACACGTTGGGAGAAGCGATGTGATGCTCTACTTGCACTAAGAAAAGGTTATGGAGAGGTTTTTCTAGTGTTGAAGGCAATGTGTGATGACAATGATAAAAAATATCAAACTAAAGAAACAGCCAAGGGTTCTGTTTTATCAATGGAAAAACTTAAAGCTGGTATTTTACTCGAGGTATTGTCGTGCACAATGGAACGGTTTCATAAGACGATTCAGGCTCTGTAAGAGAGCAAAATGACTTTGAATAGGGCAACAAATTTGCTTCAGGGTCTGCATGGCTCTTATTCAACTTCTAAGACCCCAATTTCAAAAATTCGAAAGAAAAGGTCAAGTATTAAGTGGCTGTCATCATTACACTGAAGAAATTTCAAGAAAGAAAAGAAAAAAAGTAAGATTGGATAGCGAAGGTGAATTTGAAGACACATCACTTGATCCATCAAGCAGATTCGAAGTTGACTCATATTTGCCGATCATTGACCAAATTCTTTCGTCTATGAAAATCCGAATAGAAGCTTACGACCGTCTCCAAAGAAAATTTTCCTCTCTGATGGAATTGAACACCATGTCTAACTGCAAAATTAAAGCAAGTGCGAAAGCGTTGCTTCGATATTATCCTGATGATTTAGAGGAGTCATTGCCAGAGGAGATGATCCATTTCTCTACACTGATAAAACAGCACCATTTTAACAGCAAATACAAAGAAATTCAGATGTTTAGGTTCATAAATGAAAATGAATTTATGCATGCATTTCCTAACGTATCTGCTGTTTTCAGGCTGTACCTCTGTCTGATCATTTCTAATTGCTTGGGCTAGCGCTCATTTTCAGTTCTAAAAAAAGTAAAGAATCAACTGCGTTCGTCCATGGGCGAAAAAAAGTTAAATTCCTTAGCTCGACTCTACATTGAAAACGAACTTGTGGAAAAATAGACACCGATGACATTAAGAGCTATGCATTCTAAATCCAGAAAATGTGTCAATTGAATGTGTGCACACTAAGTAAATACTTTGTTTACGCTTTTGTTTTTCGTTTCAATTGTGGTCAGTTTTTAGTACAACGAATAGAATGAAAAATAGGCCTCTGATTGTCATTGAGCCCCAGGCCCATAAAAAGCTTAATCCGTCACTGCTTTAAGGTCAACAGCAATATTAAAATCAATAGTAGACAAAAGCCTTAAAACACGATGGCGCAAAAGTGCCGGTGATGTTTGCATTATCATGATTGATTTTCTGTACATGTGTTAACATTTGTTTCACCCCAACAAAGCATCAGAATATCATTAAACCATAAAGAGCTGAGCCAACACTAAACGCAGAGGCTCATCGTTTCAAAACTATCGTCTACGCAATTAGATCATCGAAAGTGATTTTGGAGTAATTTTACCTAAGCAGTGGTGAAAGTAAGCTGGAGCGGTATTCCGGTAAAAAAAAAGACAGAAAAGTATGACATAGTTGACTTTTCATTCAACTACCAGGTTTTATAAGCTCTCCTCAATATTGTCACTGAAACGGTTGTACCCTTCTAGATATATTTGACATGTCGAAAACACGAACTGGGCTACGGGCTTGCTACACACCAAATTCCAAGGTAAAAGAACGTTTGAACTTGGACAGCAGCAGTGAAAATGTTCTTGCCAATTTGTGAAGATACGTATATCACTGTCAATGGCGTATTTAGTAACAAATCGTTTGGGCGAGGGGTGGAGCATTAAGCTAGCTCAATTGTACTATTAATCAATGTTATGAAATGAGTAGAGGAACATAAAAACGAGAATTTGCCCTATTCGGTCTCCAAAACAGCATGAAGATTTTTTTTCGGTGATAAAACTTTTAAAAGCGAGTTTTTTTACCCAATGCAGCCTCCAAAACAACAAAACGACTTTTTTTTGTGATCGCCTTTTTCGTATCGCGAATTTTGTTTTCCAAAAAACTTTTCTTTCACATCACTTTCTTTTGTAACACGGTTTGGAGAAGGCATTGTCCTTATTTCTCTTAAGTAAATGCGCCACTCCACTCTGCACATTATGTAGGCAACATGAAACAGCGAGTGAAAAAATAACTTATATGTGTTTTTTTCCATAATATTGTTACTTTACAGCACTTTTGTGAGGCAATAAATAACAAGTTTGTTCATCATTATGCGGAGAAAAATTGCTCAGCTCAGTGGATCTCAAATTTTTTTACACGCGACGCATCTGAAAAAACTTGTTTGACTTGCGACGCACCGTACATTATTTTGAGGTTTAGGTTAGACGTTCAGCAAGATAAATGTGACCCAAAATCTAGATACCTGTCGTTATACGTGCGAAATTTGGTTTTTCGTTTGTCGTGTTTAATCGCAAAATCAATCTCTTCAGAGAATGTAACTCATCTTTTTTGTTTTCATTCGTTTTACAACTGTCTGCTGTAATCTATTTATTTTGCGCCAAGTCAAATGGCGGAAATTGATTAACTAGCCAATATTTTCAACAGCGTATTGACCACACTTTTGTAAAAATTAAATTGGTAACGCGTGTTGGAAGAAATAAGATAAATAGAGAATGTACGAGGTGCAATTAATAAGTGTCCAGACTTTTTTGGTATGGACACTTTTATTAACCGTACACACAAAAAACTCTAGTCCCCTTCAAAGTATTCTCCTCCGACATCAATGCACTTGTTGTACCGTTCCAACAACTTCTGGAAAGCCCCCTGGAAGTCTTCTTGTGTGAGCGTGTTTAGGACCCTCGTCACAGCCTCTTTCATGTCCTCAATTGTGGAATAACGATTGCCTCTGAGGTTTTCCTTGAGCTTTGGGAATAGCCAAAAGTCGCAGGGAGCAAGGTCCGGGATGTAGGGAGGATGGGGAACCGTCTTGATGCCCATCTGGGTCAAATAGTCTGTGACGAGGATGGAGTTGTGGACTGGGGCATTGTCCTGATGGAAATGCCACTGACCTGATTCGAAGAGTTCTGGCCTCTTCCGACGGAATCTCTTCCTGAACTCTCTTAAAACTTCAATATAGTACTCCTTGTTGACTGTGGTTCCAGTGGGAACCCAGTGAATGTAGATTATGCCCATGCTGTCAAAAAAAGGGATCATCATGAGTTTCTGGGTGGACTTGCTCTGTCTGGCCTTCTTGGGTCTGGGAGATCCAGCATGCTTCCACTGGGAACTCTGTCTCTTGGTCTCTGGGTCATAACAATAGATCCAGCTTTCATCGCAGGTTACCAGGGCATCAAGAACTTGGGGATCTGAATTAATGAGCTCGACCATCTCCTTGCTGTCATTGCAACGTCTTTCTCTCTGATCTTCCCGGAGCACTCTTGGGACGAACTTCGCGCAAATCTTCCGCATCTTCAGTTCCTCACGAATGATTATGTGTACAGCTCCCACACTGACATTAAACTGTGCGCTTAGTGTCTCTTTAGAAACACGACGGTCCCTATTCATGAAATCGTTTATTTGGCCAATCATCTCTGATGTTCTGACTTCCCTACTCCTCCCAGATCTCTCATCATCCTTCACGGACTCCCTGCCTTCCTTGAATCTCTTGTGCCACTGAAAAACTGATGATCGATTCATGCAAGATGGTCCATAAGCAGTCTGAAGCATACCATACGTTTCCGTGGCAGTTTTTCCAAGTTTAAAACAGAGCTTGATCGCATATCGTTCTTCTAATGTGTCCTCACGTCCAGATTGCATTTTTGAAATTCACCAGCTGTGACAATCAGGATTTAGTAAGGTGTACTCTAATTCCTACTGTAGCCTATAAATTTGCACCTAAACAAGAAAAAATTGGTCAATCATCTCATAAGGAGTATAGTAACAACATACTGAAATATCTCGAGTTCACGGCAATTATAAATGCCTGTACAAAAAAAGTCTGGAAACTTATTGAATGCACCTCGTATGTTCAAAACTCTTTCGATGAAATAGATTGTTGGCACAACACTAAATTGTAACGCGAGGCCCTAAAAAAGCTAAAAAGACACACCAGGGCGTCGCAACGCACAGTTTGGATATCACTAGTTTAGCTGCGTTGGCGTTCGACTTAGTACAACAAGTCTAAAAAGGCTCACGGTAGCACTATTAAGGTATTAAGGCTAACTATTATATTGTTACTTAAACAAACACGAGCTTTAGCGCTTAGAACCAACGCTTCATCAGGTAGTCAGCTACTGTAAAATACATGTAGTAACAATTGGAAATTAAAGCTAAAAAGAAGAATACTACGTCGGTGGGTTTTAGAAACACAGAGGAAAGGCTGCGAGGTCGAATCTAGAAAAAATAAAATCTCGCAGAGAAACTGTTTCACGTTAATCCTGATTAAAAGCTGAGCCTTTCCTCGCAAAAAACCAAAAACATGCCCAAAATGCAGAAGGGACATCTTAAAAAATTGTCTGCAACTACGTAGCCAATCCTGTTGCAAAAAAACGGCATTCAAAACTGCGAGTCAAAGAAAGCTGCATAAAAAAATAAATCGTAAACAATGAGCAAAGTGACGTAATAAAGAAAAGGAACGGCAAATTCACAATGAAAACTTTCAGCCAAGACAAGGCTACACTCTCAGCGAAGACTTGTAGGCTGAAATTAAGACGAGCGACGGAAGGAGCACGGAGTACTCCAAAAGCACATCAATACTCCGCGATTTTATTCCTAAAGCCAGTGTTAGGTCCATTGGAATAGGCTTGTCCAGAACAGCTTGGGTTAAGCTCGATCGCCTGCTGACTGGCGTTGGCTGTTTTCATTCGTCCATGTACAAATGGGGTCTCGCTCTCTCGTCAAATTGCGAATGTGACGTCACCGAACAAACCCCAGACTACGTTATCTCAGTGAGCCCTATACATCGGGCACCTCGAGGGGTAGTTGGTCTGACGATTTTGGATGACGATAATTGATGCTGGCTTAATACTACCTCTGTTAGAATCTAATCTGGAGAGTAAATAGATACCCCTTGGCAGGAACAAGAAGAAGAATTTGCTTGCATTTTGTTTGTGGGTGTTTGTTGTAGCTTCGTTATTTTTGTGAGCTAATTCATACAGCTGTACATTTAAAGGACACAGTCGTACAATAGACAAAATTTACAAGTGTCCTAAGGTCCCGAAAGAAAAGAGAGCAACCTTTATAAAAGGCACTTACCATTTTTCATAAGACTTTTATCATACAAAAGTTTTAAACAAATTGTTTTCACTTTTCAGAAAATGATTACAAACGTGCGTTGATATGGTAACTGACAACAGATTATCAATCATATTTAAAAAAGAAACTATTTATTTAAACGTTTTCGGTCTTACATTTTGCGCTTTTCGGTTTCTGCACATGCATATTTTACAATGTTGAACTTTCAGATCTCTCATCTCTTAGTTTTTATTTGTCTTTATTCATTTCTTTATTTGGTAGCTTAGAGCAGGAAACGCAATTCTGGTACGTTTGCCCAAAGCCGGGCCAGGTTTGCATCCAATTGAATAACCCTCTCGCTCCAAATGCTAAACAAAACAGCTTCTTTTAGCTGATATAATTAAATTATTGTTCTGTTGATTCACGAAAATTTTTGATTTGCTGCTCTAAGTTGGATAGAATTTAAGGAAAGAAAACGCTTGGTGCGATTTTGCTGTTCCTATGTCTATTTAGTGAAATTTGATTCAACTTAAATCTGGAATTGCAATTGCTCTAACTCAATTTTCCCGCAATAAAAGAAGTTCACTTTGGCTGTTTTGGTGAAAGAAAGAGCGAAGGCCTTCATGCGAAGGCCTTTTGTGGAAATCCCTCATCCCGGTATCGATGAAAAACAAAATCTGAGTTGCGTATACCCTCTTTGCCTCAAGCTAATAATGTGTCTTCTTCAGTTCAGGATAATTAGAACCGCAAGCTGTTGACTGCGGATAAAGTATTGATAGTCAACAAAAAACGTCTTGAAAACAATCTTCCATCACAGTTCCCAAGAAATTAGAACTTTTGAAGACTATAAAACTCGTATTAATAATAACATATGCTACGCGAAGATAAAAGCCCAGCTACTTAATGACGTGGAAGATCTGTTGAAGCGATGTCGAGGAATGCACAATAGCACAATAGCACAGTGAATGAGGCGCTGTCCGATCCGGTTAAGATTTGCCCACCTGAGGCTGAGGTGGGCCCGGAGGACAGCGTCTCTCAGATTGCTACTTCTCAAGTGAGCTACCTTAATTGTAATTTTTGAAATAAGTTACTACTTAATAAATTAAGATGCCCTCTGATGACTTTCTAAAAAGTAAATAAAGATAGGGTAGAGTGAAGTAATTCCGGACAGGGGTAATTCCAGACAGGTGCACAAATCTGATCTGTGTTGTTATTATGTTGCAGACAATCAGCAGTGGTGTATGAATAACTGCCACTCAGCACCATGCACTAGGTTACACTGCTATAGTAGTCCAAGCAAAAAGGCTGGTATTAGCATCATATTGTAGCCTGATACAGACTACCGATACTTTTTAAAACAAGAAATGTATGATTTTGTACCTGAACACTTGCTAAGCCCGTTTCTCTTTCACAGTAACACCCACTTCAACAATTAAGCTTAACTGCTTACGGTACCGTACAGCTGTTGGCTATCATTAACCTACTCTGCTACTCGACTGGCCGCATAGTACTGTACTGGTACTTACTTTAGTAGCCTGCCATTACCAATAACTTAAATGAGTATGTTAAAGTCACAAAAGAATCCTGAAAATATTGTAAATGTTTTAAGGTCTTCTTTCCGAAGATGTTAAACGACTAAGTGTAATTTCTGTGTGTAATTACTTTTGGCACCTACACTATAAATAGGGTTTGGGCCTTATTACCAGCAAAGGCTCTCGAGCAATTTCATATCACTGAAGCTAATGCTTAAATTTTTTTAACCAAACAAAACTGCTTAAATTAACTGAAACAATCCTTTCCTGCCCTGCTAAAAGAAATTGAAATTTCCGCAACTATATACCTCATATTTGGAAGGTGAAAAATCCTAGATTCTATAAAAACGCTCCATTCAAAGACTGCAAAATTTTGTTTCGCTGTAGCGAACTCATTTCTGCACGGATCTAATCCTCAGTGTGCAAATCAATACAAGTATGGATCCATTCCAAGTTCATGCAAATAGAAATATTTCTTTTCTTAGATATCGAGGTCGGAGCAGTGAGTCATATTACCAGCATGGTCATATTACCTGCAGGTGCCTTACAAAATATTTTCAACCCAGATTTAACAAAACATGCGCAGAAAAGCAAGTTTCATATAAAGTTTTAAAACTTTGGCAAGCCATTCTTTCACGAATTAAAAGTATGCACTGGATTTCTTTTGGAAAATATACAAAATTTATTTTGTTAATTTATACGAATAATTGAAAGAGTATTTTTACTAAGTTACTATTTATAGACTGCACTCAATTTAGATATCATTCCATTCTACTGTACATTGACGATGTAAAATCTTTGATATTATATTTGTTTTTTTCTTTGCTGTATTCCCTACGCTGATCAACTGACAAGGGGCATAATAATTTTTAGATGTTCCTTGCCTTAAAACCGATTGTCATTCAAATTTCTGTTTCCTATTTTTTAACTTGTTTACTAATTTTGTTTGATAGAGGCGAAAAATGAACTTTACTAATCGGTACTTACTTATGGTTAAATAATGTTATCCATCGACCAGGTTTTTGTGCTAAAGAGGCAGATAATTATTGGGATTTCTGCAATATTTCACACAAATATTGCCAGTTTCTTCCACTTTGATACACTTGACTAATATGTTTTAGAGGTTAAAATTAGTCCGATACACGATACTGCTGTGCAAAGGTACTCCAACTTGCCAATGCATTAATAATAAACAGGTTTTTCGCCTATCACAAGGCGAATACTGGCACTGCGATGCATCGTTGCAGTCTAACAGGCAGCATATCAGTTGTTTGCTTTCAAAACGACAGTGGATAAAATGTGTTGCAGCTACAGCCTGCTGATATCGTTTTCTCTACAATGATGCCAGTCAGCATTGTGACAAAATGAGGCTTTTAAAGCGTTCAAGTATAAAAAGCATGCTGAAAAAAGTAAATCTATTATTGCACTGGCAACTCATCACAATTAGTTGTAGAATTATCTTTATTGAAAGCACCTATATCTCGAAAAACTTGTTTCTACGGTCAGTAGTTCTTGACAAAAACAAGAAAACAAAATTCGTTTTCCTTCGTAAAGAAAAGCAAATTAAAAAATTATCTTTAGTTATGACATAATCATGACGTAAACAACCTTTTTTGACACTTATCCCGGAGTGATCAATCGTGCCAACTTTTATTTATGCTTAGTAGTTAAGAACTAGCGTTTTAGATAAGCTAAGTAGTTTTGGAGAAGTTAAAGCGCACGTATGTACGTAAGCGTGCGCAGACAGATATCTGTATTATATATTAGGTTTGACATCATCATGACGTCCCTAGCTCTTTGAGGACTTTCAACCGGGCGTAATGATTAATCATGCCCAATTTGAGGTTTTTACCCCCACTAGTGCTGGTGGAGTACACACAGACAGAAAAAAAGAAGACTCTTTGCTTTTTAGTGAAGGTATTTTGCAGCACGCCGTTTTAGTGTGAGGTAAACTCAACTTTAACATTGAACTCATGCCAACAATAAAGCGAAAAACAATTTAATATAAGCAAAGAATTCTTCAAAGACGGCCTACATGCTCACCGATACATGAAGCGGTTGAACCAATCCATTCCGAATTTTTGTTGCATAGATATCCTTGATGATCTTTCGGGGAGATTGTATAACCGTCATTACACTTCAACTTACAAAGCGACCCAAATTTATTCCCTCTCGTGCAAGCCATTTCTCCATTTTCAGTTTCATTCATTTTAGGACAAAGCAAAGCTAAAATATAAAAATTAGAAACAAAGACGAAAAATTTTGTTACCTTGTAGATAATTATCGTAATTTTCTGGCACGCATTTGTGGACGAAACAAGCAAAGATTAACTTCCCCCCCACTCCAACTACCTTGCAGTTAGATGTGGCCAAGGGCGTAGCCAGAAAGAAATTGAGAGGGGGCCAAATTTTGCAACTTTTAATGTGACGTCATTTACTCATAACGGCATTTTGCCTTTTGTGAATTACGCTCGTCGCTTCTATAAAAATTGCTATACAAAACTGAGAAAGTGCGAATGCGATTTCACTGATCTAATGTAGTTTTATCAAGAACGGCTTTAATAGTTCAACTTTAATTGTGATGTATAATGCACTATTTAAGGAATTTCAAAGAAACCACTCCCACTGATAGGTTGAATGTTCTGATAAAAGAAGCGACGTCTTTGTAAGTAATCCGCATCGCAACAAAACAAGAAAGCGCTCAGCGAGACTCTTACTTCTTGCAATTACCATAACTTGGATTATCAATTCATCACTCGACTGCGACATAGAAAAAAAACTTCGGCGATATTTAGTGTAAAACCTACACATCTTGTTTGATAACATTTGAAAGTTTAAAAACTTAAAAAGTCACACCTTCCCCACCCCCTTGCTAAAAGTCAACAACAAACTCTAATGTACGTGCAGAGGCGCAAAAAAAAATTATGTTTTTATTTTTTTGATACTGTTTTGTAATTCAACTTAAAATTCAGGGGGGGGCCATGGCCCCTTTGCTCCCCCCCCCTGGCTACACCTATGGATGTGGCAAGCAAGTAATCCCAAAACAAAGTTTTTGGAATATTGTTACTTGCCCGCCCGTTTACCTCTAAAGTAAAACTCTCCTACTGGAGACACTTTGAGCTACATCATTCAAACTACGTGTATAATTTACAGCGTAGATTAGGTCACTTCAGCCCAACCGTTTTCAATTACGTAACTGTAAAGCTGAGATAAAAATATAGTCGCCTGTCTCTTAGTTATTAATTTATTGTTTGTTAGTTAGTTTTACAGATCATTATCCTGTTGTCACGGAAAGGCTTTGCAGTTGTGCACAAACAAGTTGGATTAAAATTTGCTTTACAGTAGCCAGTAGGCCTGCAGCTTTCGCACTGCGTAATTACCACAAAAGGAACAATATGTTAACTGATAAATTGGCAACTACGAGTGCTTAAATAAAATTTCTTAACAATGATTCAAAACGATTCCCCATCGCGTTGCTGTGATCGAAGCGCACTGTTTGTGCCAACCACAGCAACTTCGAGACAGGTTTGATTAGACATTTGCAAAGTAGTTCTTATAATTCAAACATAAATATTTATACTTTCATTTGTTTTTTCTTCCTTTTAAATTTATATGATTTTATAGCAATAAGTGCTTGTAAGCAACTGTTTTAAAACCAGGTTAAACACATTGTTAAAAATCAGGACTGAAATATCGGCAATATATTTACAAGGTGCCTGAGCCTGAATTTGCTCTCCCATAAACGCGATTCATATATGCTCTGTCTACCTGCTGTCTTTTGCGTAAAATATCAAATAATACGTGGTATGCTTGCACAAGTAACTTACAGTCTGCGTTTGACCTAACTTGCTATATTTGTGTAAAAGCGGTTGCAAAAATAGGCTATTATCAAATAAAATATTTGACCAACTAGTTCTTTACAACAATTGTAAAGAAAATACCAAAAGCACCAATTTGCATCATCAACTTCTTTGACACTGAATGTAATCACAAATGTATGTCGCATTTATTTTGATAAAAAATGGCGCGAAAATTGCCACGTCGTATTTAGCGTATATGCACGGTTTTCCGTTTACCATATGTAGTATGTATTACTTGTAGTTGCATTGTAGGAAATTTAGTTGTCCATATGTTCATTTTTGACAACTCTTCTCTAGTTTGTATCTTACTAAAGTGCAACAAAGTTGGTTAGAACGGCGTGGCTTGCAGGACTAATGTTATTTTCTGGCGTGAGGTTTTAAAGCCATCTCCAATTTTTAATCGCAAATGACTGATTTTCAGCATTGGTGCATCTTCGGCAAAAAGATAAACTATGATGTGGTTAGAGCACATTTGCTGTGCTGTAAGTAGTTAAAATTGCACCAGTGGTTAGGTCCCTCAGTGTTTCACTGAAAAAAGTTGTTAGAACATTATGCGCCGGGCTGGTTAAAAAAGGGAAGAATGCTACAAGTGCAGTTAGGCTATTTGTCCCCATCGTCACTGTTTGAAGGTTTACCAAACCTCCAATTGCGGATGCACGTTGCCATTTTTTACTATTGTCGGCATAGTACAAGGTGGTTATTTGGGTTCAAGTGTTTTTTGCAAGTGAATAACTTTTTTGTACTTTTTGTTTATAATTTTTAGTCAGAATAAAAATTTTGTTGTTGAATTAAAAGAATGAATCTAATACAACTGCACTGTTTAACGCCAGAAAATCAAAATGAAAATCTGGAAATAATTTTGAAATCAAAATATCTTTGTAAGACTCCGATGAGATTTGAACCAACAATCTAATGACTTGTAAACGTATGCAGTGAAACAGTATAACATTACATTATGTTGCATATCGTCATAACTGTTACTAAATTACATCTTTTCGATTCAACCGCAGGCTATTTTACTTAGTTATGTATTTTGTCTCACTATGAAATTTCTGTTTCAAGTACAAGCTCATATACCCCGGTGAGCTGCAGAGAAAAATAGCCACTATTAATAAAAAACCATACTCAAAACATGTGTTGCACTCGAGTGATGTTAACACACCATCATAAACTTATTTTCATAAAACAAGCAAAGCAAATTCGGTAAAAAACGAGTTAATTCTAAGCCATTAAAGTATTTCCAAGACCGTGTATTGTTTTCTGTTGGCTATTAGTTTTGTAATTAAATCGGTTCAAAGATCCATTTTCAATGTGCTGTGGTTAACTCTTGTGGCCTGCACTATAGACCAAAAGTAAAAACCAAAGCGCCGAAACATTTAATGATAATTATTTCGGCTAGTTGCTAAGTTTGCAGTTTCTATTTTCCGTCATAAAACAATACGAAGCAGCAATAGAAAAAAAAACGTGGCAAGCTTTGAAATAGTTGTTACATAAACGCTATAATGTAATATGTGACAAAATGTACTAATGCATAGCAGAAAATTCTACTTTTTCAAATTAAGAGCACAAATTATCGCGGCAATACTTGCAAGCCTCCTTGTAAAAAGATTTAAGCTGACAAATTCAGTGGCGTTACTGGAGTGGAGATCAAATTTGAGTGCCATGGTGCGTTGCTTTGCTTGAATCAATAGTTCACAAATTGATGCAAACATATTCAAAAACTTTACATCATTGTTGACTTTAAGGTCAACAGCAATATTAAAATCAATAGTAGACAAAAGCCTTAAACACGATGGCGCAAAAGTGCCGGTGATGTTTGCATTATCATGATTGATTTTCTGTACATGTGTTAACATTTGTTTCACCCCAACAAAGCATCAGAATATCATTAAACCATAAAGAGCTGAGCCAACACTAAACGCAGAGGCTCATCGTTTCAAAACTATCGTCTACGCAATTAGATCATCGAAAGTGATTTTGGAGTAATTTTACCTAAGCAGTGGTGAAAGTAAGCTGGAGCGGTATTCCAGTAAAAAAAAAGACAGAAAAGTATGACATAGTTGACTTTTCATTCAACTACCAGGTTTTATAAGCTCTCCTCAATATTGTCACTGAAACGGTTGTACCCTTCTAGATATATTTGACATGTCGAAAACACGAACTGGGCTACGGGCTTGCTACACACCAAATTCCAAGGTAAAAGAACGTTTGAACTTGGACAGCAGCAGTGAAAATGTTCTTGCCAATTTGTGAAGATACGTATATCACTGTCAATGGCGTATTTAGTAACAAATCGTTTGGGCGAGGGGTGGAGCATTAAGCTAGCTCAATTATACTATTAATCAATGTTATGAAATGAGTAGAGGAACATAAAAACGAGAATTTGCCCAATTTGGTCTCCAAAACAGCATGAAGATTTTTTTTCGGTGATAAAACTTTTAAAAGCGAGTTTTTTTACCCAATGCAGCCTCCAAAACAACAAAACGACTTTTTTTTGTGATCGCCTTTTTCGTATCGCGAATTTTGTTTTCCAAAAAACTTTTCTTTCACATCACTTTCTTTTGTAACACGGTTTGGAGAAGGCATTGTCCTTATTTCTCTTAAGTAAATGCGCCACTCCACTCTGCACATTATGTAGGCAACATGAAACAGCGAGTGAAAAAATAACTTATATGTGCTTTTTTCCATAATATTGTTACTTTACAGCACTTTTGTGAGGCAATAAATAACAAGTTTGTTCATCATTATGCGGAGAAAAATTGCTCAGCTCAGTGGATCTCAAATTTTTTTACACGCGACGCATCTGAAAAAACTTGTTTGACTTGCGACGCACCGGATATTATTTTGAGGTTTAGGTTAGACGTTCAGCAAGATAAATGTGACCCAAAATCTAGATACCTGTCGTTATACGTGCGAAATTTGGTTTTTCGTTTGTCGTTTTTAATCGCAAAATCAATCTCTTCAGAGAATGTAACTCATCTTTTTTGTTTTCATTCGTTTTACAACTGTCTGCTGTAATCTATTTATTTTGCGCCAAGTCAAATGGCGGAAATTGATTAACTAGCCAATATTTTCAACAGCGTATTGACCACACTTTAGTAAAAATTAAATTGGTAACGCGTGTTGGAAGAAATAAGATAAATAGAGAATGTACAAGGTGCAATTAATAAGTGTCCAGACTTTTTTGGTATGGACACTTTTATTAACCGTACACACAAAAACTCTAGTCCCCTTCAAAGTATTCTCCTCCGACATCAATGCACTTGTTGTACCGTTCCAACAACTTCTGGAAAGCCCCCTGGAAGTCTTCTTGTGTGAGCGTGTTTAGGACCCTCGTCACAGCCTCTTTCATGTCCTCAATTGTGGAATAACGATTGCCTCTGAGGTTTTCCTTGAGCTTTGGGAATAGCCAAAAGTCGCAGGGAGCAAGGTCCGGGATGTAGGGAGGATGGGGAACCGTCTTGATGCCCATCTGGGTCAAATAGTCTGTGACGAGGATGGAGTTGTGGACTGGGGCATTGTCCTGATGGAAATGCCACTGACCTGATTCGAAGAGTTCTGGCCTCTTCCGACGGAATCTCTTCCTGAACTCCCTTAAAACTTCAATATAGTACTCCTTGTTGACTGTGGTTCCAGTGGGAACCCAGTGAATGTAGATTATGCCCATGCTGTCAAAAAAAGGGATCATCATGAGTTTCTGGGTGGACTTGCTCTGTCTGGCCTTCTTGGGTCTGGAAGATCCAGCATGCTTCCACTGGGAACTCTGTCTCTTGGTCTCTGGGTCATAACAATAGATCCAGCTTTCATCGCAGGTTACCAGGGCATCAAGAACTTGGGGATCTGAATTAATGAGCTCGACCATCTCCTTGCTGTCATTGCAACGTCTTTCTCTCTGATCTTCCCGGAGCACTCTTGGGACGAACTTCGCGCAAATCTTCCGCATCTTCAGTTCCTCACGAATGATTATGTGTACAGCTCCCACACTGACATTAAACTGTGCGCTTAGTGTCTCTTTAGAAACACGACGGTCCCTATTCATGAAATCGTTTATTTGGCCAATCATCTCTGATGTTCTGACTTCCCTACTCCTCCCAGATCTCTCATCATCCTTCACGGACTCCCTGCCTTCCTTGAATCTCTTGTGCCACTGAAAAACTGATGATCGATTCATGCAAGATGGTCCATAAGCAGTCTGAAGCATACCATACGTTTCCGTGGCAGTTTTTCCAAGTTTAAAACAGAGCTTGATCGCATATCGTTCTTCTAATGTGTCCTCACGTCCAGATTGCATTTTTGAAATTCACCAGCTGTGACAATCAGGATTTAGTAAGGTGTACTCTAATTCCTACTGTAGCTATAAATTTGCACCTAAACAAGAAAAAATTGGTCAATCATCTCATAAGGAGTATAGTAACAACATACTGAAATATCTCGAGTTTACGGCAATTATAAATGCCTGTACAAAAAAAGTCTGGAAACTTATTGAATGCACCTCGTATGTTCAAAACTCTTTCGATGAAATAGATTGTTGGCACAACACTAAATTGTAACGCGAGGCCCTAAAAAAGCTAAAAAGACACACCAGGGCGTCGCAACGCACAGTTTGGATATCACTAGTTTAGCTGCGTTGGCGTTCGACTTAGTACAACAAGTCTATAAAGGCTCACGGTAGCACTATTAAGGTATTGAGGCTAACTATTATATTGTTACTTAAACAAACACGAGCTTTAGCGCTTAGAACCTACGCTTCATCAGGTAGTCAGCTACTGTAAAATACATGTACAGTAGAATTCGCCTAATTCGTCACCTCAAGGGGATAAGAAAAAAGTGACGAATTAGGCGAACTGACTAATTATGCAAACAGGTAAAAACTCTATAATGGCTTGAGTACAAAGGGCTTGTTTTGTTGTTAACGCAGTTTGTTACGTTTATGATTGAATACAATGCACTTAACACTGAACACAAATCATGCAGCACAATAAATAACCTTGACACGTTAACATTTTCTTGGCTGAACTTGCATGCAGTTTCGTATTTTGTTTGAAGCGATAAGCTTACGTACTTAGATCTTTTATTTGACATTGATTTTTTGTAACTTCGCTCTGACAATAATCCTGAAATAAAACTCAGAAAACACAACTATAGTTAGCGGTCCAAATTGTAGCTGCTCTTTTTTTTCACACGTAATCTCTATAATTACTGTACTCTATTTAAACTCTTCTAGACAATGGGCAGTTAAAATGCGCTTCGTCCTTTGGGTTGCTGCAGCGATTTCCGCGTAGACTACTGTA
This sequence comes from Trididemnum clinides, assembly GCA_963675345.1. NCBI lineage: Eukaryota > Metazoa > Chordata > Ascidiacea > Aplousobranchia > Didemnidae > Trididemnum > Trididemnum clinides. The sequence goes on from OY776298.1 coordinate 18,610,335, forward strand.
TTAAACCAATAGGGACGCTTTTCTTTACTGAGATCTAATCCGATAAGGACTGTTTGTTTGTTTGAGATCTCACGCGTATTGAAATAACCACCGAGACCGGGTGAATTCATCTACAGTACCTGCAGTAACCAACAAAGCTGTGAATACCGCTTAAACATTGAATCGAACCTGCAAATGACGAATAAGACGAACAAAAGGTTTTTTGGGGATATAAATAAATGACGAATTCAGCGAAGTTACGAATTAGACGATGGCGAATTAGACGAACTGGAATGCACGTAAAAGATAAGAATTCTGCCGGGACTGACGAAAATGTGACGAATTAAGCGAACTGACGAATTAAACGAAGACGAATTAGACGAATTCTACTGTAGTAACAATTGGAAATTAAAGCTAAAAAGAAAAATACTACGTCGGTGGGTTTTAGAAACACAGAGGAAAGGCTGCGAGGTCGAATCTAGAAAAAATAAGATCTCGCAGAGAAACTGTTTCACGTTAATCCTGATTAAAAGCTGAGCCTTTCCTCGCAAAAAACCAAAAACATGCCCAAAATGCAGAAGGGACATCTTAAAAAATTGTCTGCAACTACGTAGCCAATCCTGTTGCAAAAAAACGGCATTCAAAACTGCGAGTCAAAGAAAGCTGCATAAAAAAATAAATCGTAAACAATGAGCAAAGTGACGTAATAAAGAAAAGGAACGGCAAATTCACAATGAAAACTTTCAGCCAAGACAAGGCTACACTCTCAGCGAAGACTTGTAGGCTGAAATTAAGACGAGCGACGGAAGGAGCACGGAGTACTCCAAAAGCACATCAATACTCCGCGATTTTATTCCTAAAGCCAGTGTTAGGTCCATTGGAATAGGCTTGTCCAGAACAGCTTGGGTTGAGCTCGATCGCCTGCTGACTGGCGTTGGCTGTTTTCATTCGTCCATGTACAAATGGGGTCTCGCTCTCTCGTCAAATTGCGAATGTGACGTCACCGAACAAACCCTAGACTACGTTATCTCAGTGAGCCCTATACATCGGGCACCTCGAGGGGTAGTTGGTCTGACGATTTTGGATGACGATAATTGATGCTGGCTTAATACTACCTCTATTAGAATCTAATCTGGAGAGTAAATAGATACCCCTTGGCAGGAACAAGAAGAAGAATTTGCTTGCATTTTGTTTGTGGGTGTTTGTTGTAGCTTCGTTATTTTTGTGAGCTAATTCATACAGCTGTACATTTAAAGGACACAGTCGTACAATAGACAAAATTTACAAGTGTCCTAAGGTCCCGAAAGAAAAAAGAGCAACCTTTATAAAAGGCACTTACCATTTTTCATAAGACTTTTATCATACAAAAGTTTTAAACAAATTGTTTTCACTTTTCAGAAAATGATTACAAACGTGCGTTGATATGGTAACTGACAACAGACTATCAATCATATTTAAAAAAGAAACTATTTATTTAAACGTTTTCGGTCTTACATTTTGCGCTTTTCGGTTTCTGCACATGCATATTTTACAATGTTGAACTTTCAGATCTCTCATCTCTTAGTTTTTATTTGTCTTTATTCATTTCTTTATTTGGTAGCTTAGAGCAGGAAACGCAATTCTGGTACGTTTGCCCAAAGCCGGGCCAGGTTTGCATCCAATTGAATAACCCTCTCGCTCCAAATGCTAAACAAAACAGCTTCTTTTAGCTGATATAATTAAATTATTGTTCTGTTGATACACGAAAATTTTTGATTTGCTGCTCTAAGTTGGATAGAATTTAAGGAAAGAAAACGCTTGGTGCGATTTTGCTGTTCCTATGTCTATTTAGTGAAATTTGATTCAACTTAAATCTGGAATTGCAATTGCTCTAACTCAATTTTCCCGCAATAAAAGAAGTTCACTTTGGCTGTTTTGGTGAAAGAAAGAGCGAAGGCCTTCATGCGAAGGCCTTTTGTGGAAATCCCTCATCCCGGTATCGATGAAAAACAAAATCTGAGTTGCGTATACCCTCTTTGCCTCAAGCTAATAATGTGTCTTCTTCAGTTCAGGATAATTAGAACCGCAAGCTGTTGACTGCGGATAAAGTATTGATAGTCAACAAAAAACGTCTTGAAAACAATCTTCCATCACAGTTCCCAAGAAATTAGAACTTTTGAAGACTATAAAACTCGTATTAATAATAACATATGCTACGCGAAGATAAAAGCCCAGCTACTTAATGACGTGGAAGATCTGTTGAAGCGATGTCGAGGAATGCACAATAGCACAATAGCACAGTGAATGAGGCGCTGTCCGATCCGGTTAAGATTTGCCCACCTGAGGCTGAGGTGGGCCCGGAGGACAGCGTCTCTCAGATTGCTACTTCTCAAGTGAGCTACCTTAATTGTAATTTTTGAAATAAGTTACTACTTAATAAATTAAGATGCCCTCTGATGACTTTCTAAAAAGTAAATAAAGATAGGGTAGAGTGAAGTAATTCCGGACAGGGGTAATTCCAGACAGGTGCACAAATCTGATCTGTGTTGTTATTATGTTGCAGACAATCAGCAGTGGTGTATGAATAACTGCCACTCAGCACCATGCACTAGGTTACACTGCTATAGTAGTCCAAGCAAAAAGGCTGGTATTAGCATCATATTGTAGCCTGATACAGACTACCGATACTTTTTAAAACAAGAAATGTATGATTTTGTACCTGAACACTTGCTAAGCCCGTTTCTCTTTCACAGTAACACCCACTTCAACAATTAAGCTTAACTGCTTACGGTACCGTACAGCTGTTGGCTATCATTAACCTACTCTGCTACTCGACTGGCCGCATAGTACTGTACTGGTACTTACTTTAGTAGCCTGCCATTACCAATAACTTAAATGAGTATGTTAAAGTCACAAAAGAATCCTGAAAATATTGTAAATGTTTTAAGGTCTTCTTTCCGAAGATGTTAAACGACTAAGTGTAATTTCTGTGTGTAATTACTTTTGGCACCTACACTATAAATAGGGTTTGGGCCTTATTACCAGCAAAGGCTCTCGAGCAATTTCATATCACTGAAGCTAATGCTTAAATTTTTTTAACCAAACAAAACTGCTTAAATTAACTGAAACAATCCTTTCCTGCCCTGCTAAAAGAAATTGAAATTTCCGCAACTATATACCTCATATTTGGAAGGTGAAAAATCCTAGATTCTATAAAAACGCTCCATTCAAAGACTGCAAAATTTTGTTTCGCTGTAGCGAACTCATTTCTGCACGGATCTAATCCTCAGTGTGCAAATCAATACAAGTATGGATCCATTCCAAGTTCATGCAAATAGAAATATTTCTTTTCTTAGATATCGAGGTCGGAGCAGTGAGTCATATTACCAGCATGGTCATATTACCTGCAGGTGCCTTACAAAATATTTTCAACCCAGATTTAACAAAACATGCGCAGAAAAGCAAGTTTCATATAAAGTTTTAAAACTTTGGCAAGCCATTCTTTCACGAATTAAAAGTATGCACTGGATTTCTTTTGGAAAATATACAAAATTTATTTTGTTAATTTATACGAATAATTGAAAGAGTATTTTTACTAAGTTACTATTTATAGACTGCACTCAATTTAGATATCATTCCATTCTACTGTACATTGACGATGTAAAATCTTTGATATTATATTTGTTTTTTTCTTTGCTGTATTCCCTACGCTGATCAACTGACAAGGGGCATAATAATTTTTAGATGTTCCTTGCCTTAAAACCGATTGTCATTCAAATTTCTGTTTCCTATTTTTTAACTTGTTTACTAATTTTGTTTGATAGAGGCGAAAAATGAACTTTACTAATCGGTACTTACTTATGGTTAAATAATGTTATCCATCGACCAGGTTTTTGTGCTAAAGAGGCAGATAATTATTGGGATTTCTGCAATATTTCACACAAATATTGCCAGTTTCTTCCACTTTGATACACTTGACTAATATGTTTTAGAGGTTAAAATTAGTCCGATACACGATACTGCTGTGCAAAGGTACTCCAACTTGCCAATGCATTAATAATAAACAGGTTTTTCGCCTATCACAAGGCGAATACTGGCACTGCGATGCATCGTTGCAGTCTAACAGGCAGCATATCAGTTGTTTGCTTTCAAAACGACAGTGGATAAAATGTGTTGCAGCTACAGCCTGCTGATATCGTTTTCTCTACAATGATGCCAGTCAGCATTGTGACAAAATGAGGCTTTTAAAGCGTTCAAGTATAAAAAGCATGCTGAAAAAAGTAAATCTATTATTGCACTGGCAACTCATCACAATTAGTTGTAGAATTATCTTTATTGAAAGCACCTATATCTCGAAAAACTTGTTTCTACGGTCAGTAGTTCTTGACAAAAACAAGAAAACAAAATTCGTTTTCCTTCGTAAAGAAAAGCAAATTAAAAAATTATCTTTAGTTATGACATAATCATGACGTAAACAACCTTTTTTGACACTTATCCCGGAGTGATCAATCGTGCCAACTTTTATTTATGCTTAGTAGTTAAGAACTAGCGTTTTAGATAAGCTAAGTAGTTTTGGAGAAGTTAAAGCGCACGTATGTACGTAAGCGTGCGCAGACAGATATCTGTATTATATATTAGGTTTGACATCATCATGACGTCCCTAGCTCTTTGAGGACTTTCAACCGGGCGTAATGATTAATCATGCCCAATTTGAGGTTTATACCCCCACTAGTGCTGGTGGAGTACACACAGACAGAAAAAAAGAAGACTCTTTGCTTTTTAGTGAAGGTATTTTGCAGCACGCCGTTTTAGTGTGAGGTAAACTCAACTTTAACATTGAACTCATGCCAACAATAAAGCGAAAAACAATTTAATATAAGCAAAGAATTCTTCAAAGACGGCCTACATGCTCACCGATACATGAAGCGGTTGAACCAATCCATTCCGATTTTTTGTTGCATAGATATCCTTGATGATCTTTCGGGGAGATTGTATAACCGTCATTACACTTCAACTTACAAAGCGACCCAAATTTATTCCCTCTCGTGCAAGCCATTTCTCCATTTTCAGTTTCATTCATTTTAGGACAAAGCAAAGCTAAAATATAAAAATTAGAAACAAAGACGAAAAATTTTGTTACCTTGTAGATAATTATCGTAATTTTCTGGCACGCATTTGTGGACGAAACAAGCAAAGATTAACTTCCCCCCCACTCCAACTACCTTGCAGTTAGATGTGGCCAAGGGCGTAGCCAGAAAGAAATTGAGAGGGGGCCAAATTTTGCAACTTTTAATGTGACGTCATTTACTCATAACGGCATTTTGCCTTTTGTGAATTACGCTCGTCGCTTCTATAAAAATTGCTATACAAAACTGAGAAAGTGCGAATGCGATTTCACTGATCTAATGTAGTTTTATCAAGAACGGCTTTAATAGTTCAACTTTAATTGTGATGTATAATGCACTATTTAAGGAATTTCAAAGAAACCACTCCCACTGATAGGTTGAATGTTCTGATAAAAGAAGCGACGTCTTTGTAAGTAATCCGCATCGCAACAAAACAAGAAAGCGCTCAGCGAGACTCTTACTTCTTGCAATTACCATAACTTGGATTATCAATTCATCACTCGACTGCGACATAGAAAAAAAACTTCGGCGATATTTAGTGTAAAACCTACACATCTTGTTTGATAACATTTGAAAGTTTAAAAACTTAAAAAGTCACACCTTCCCCACCCCCTTGCTAAAAGTCAACAACAAACTCTAATGTACGTGCAGAGGCGCAAAAAAAATTTATGTTTTTATTTTTTTGATACTGTTTTGTAATTCAACTTAAAATTCAGGGGGGGGCCATGGCCCCTTTGCTCCCCCCCCCTGGCTACACCTATGGATGTGGCAAGCAAGTAATCCCAAAACAAAGTTTTTGGAATATTGTTACTTGCCCGCCCGTTTACCTCTAAAGTAAAACTCTCCTACTGGAGACACTTTGAGCTACATCATTCAAACTACGTGTATAATTTACAGCGTAGATTAGGTCACTTCAGCCCAACCGTTTTCAATTACGTAACTGTAAAGCTGAGATAAAAATATAGTCGCCTGTCTCTTAGTTATTAATTTATTGTTTGTTAGTTAGTTTTACAGATCATTATCCTGTTGTCACGGAAAGGCTTTGCAGTTGTGCACAAACAAGTTGGATTAAAATTTGCTTTACAGTAGCCAGTAGGCCTGCAGCTTTCGCACTGCGTAATTACCACAAAAGGAACAATATGTTAACTGATAAATTGGCAACTACGAGTGCTTAAATAAAATTTCTTAACAATGATTCAAAACGATTCCCCATCGCGTTGCTGTGATCGAAGCGCACTGTTTGTGCCAACCACAGCAACTTCGAGACAGGTTTGATTAGACATTTGCAAAGTAGTTCTTATAATTCAAACATAAATATTTATACTTTCATTTGTTTTTTCTTCCTTTTAAATTTATATGATTTTATAGCAATAAGTGCTTGTAAGCAACTGTTTTAAAACCAGGTTAAACACATTGTTAAAAATCAGGACTGAAATATCGGCAATATATTTACAAGGTGCCTGAGCCTGAATTTGCTCTCCCATAAACGCGATTCATATATGCTCTGTCTACCTGCTGTCTTTTGCGTAAAATATCAAATAATACGTGGTATGCTTGCACAAGTAACTTACAGTCTGCGTTTGACCTAACTTGCTATATTTGTGTAAAAGCGGTTGCAAAAATAGGCTATTATCAAATAAAATATTTGACCAACTAGTTCTTTACAACAATTGTAAAGAAAATACCAAAAGCACCAATTTGCATCATCAACTTCTTTGACACTGAATGTAATCACAAATGTATGTCGCATTTATTTTGATAAAAAATGGCGCGAAAATTGCCACGTCGTATTTAGCGTATATGCACGGTTTTCCGTTTACCATATGTAGTATGTATTACTTGTAGTTGCATTGTAGGAAATTTAGTTGTCCATATGTTCATTTTTGACAACTCTTCTCTAGTTTGTATCTTACTAAAGTGCAACAAAGTTGGTTAGAACGGCGTGGCTTGCAGGACTAATGTTATTTTCTGGCGTGAGGTTTTAAAGCCATCTCCAATTTTTAATCGCAAATGACTGATTTTCAGCATTGGTGCATCTTCGGCAAAAAGATAAACTATGATGTGGTTAGAGCACATTTGCTGTGCTGTAAGTAGTTAAAATTGCACCAGTGGTTAGGTCCCTCAGTGTTTCACTGAAAAAAGTTGTTAGAACATTATGCGCCGGGCTGGTTAAAAAAGGGAAGAATGCTACAAGTGCAGTTAGGCTATTTGTCCCCATCGTCACTGTTTGAAGGTTTACCAAACCTCCAATTGCGGATGCACGTTGCCATTTTTTACTATTGTCGGCATAGTACAAGGTGGTTATTTGGGTTCAAGTGTTTTTTGCAAGTGAATAACTTTTTTGTACTTTTTGTTTATAATTTTTAGTCAGAATAAAAATTTTGTTGTTGAATTAAAAGAATGAATCTAATACAACTGCACTGTTTAACGCCAGAAAATCAAAATGAAAATCTGGAAATAATTTTGAAATCAAAATATCTTTGTAAGACTCCGATGAGATTTGAACCAACAATCTAATGACTTGTAAACGTATGCAGTGAAACAGTATAACATTACATTATGTTGCATATCGTCATAACTGTTACTAAATTACATCTTTTCGATTCAACCGCAGGCTATTTTACTTAGTTATGTATTTTGTCTCACTATGAAATTTCTGTTTCAAGTACAAGCTCATATACCCCGATGAGCTGCAGAGAAAAATAGCCACTATTAATAAAAAACCATACTCAAAACATGTGTTGCACTCGAGTGATGTTAACACACCATCATAAACTTATTTTCATAAAACAAGCAAAGCAAATTCGGTAAAAAACGAGTTAATTCTAAGCCATTAAAGTATTTCCAAGACCGTGTATTGTTTTCTGTTGGCTATTAGTTTTGTAATTAAATCGGTTCAAAGATCCATTTTCAATGTGCTGTGGTTAACTCTTGTGGCCTGCACTATAGACCAAAAGTAAAAACCAAAGCGCCGAAACATTTAATGATAATTATTTCGGCTAGTTGCTAAGTTTGCAGTTTCTATTTTCCGTCATAAAACAATACGAAGCAGCAATAGAAAAAAAAAACGTGGCAAGCTTTGAAATAGTTGTTACATAAACGCTATAATGTAATATGTGACAAAATGTACTAATGCATAGCAGAAAATTCTACTTTTTCAAATTAAGAGCACAAATTATCGCGGCAATACTTGCAAGCCTCCTTGTAAAAAGATTTAAGCTGACAAATTCAGTGGCGTTACTGGAGTGGAGATCAAATTTGAGTGCCATGGTGCGTTGCTTTGCTTGAATCAATAGTTCACAAATTGATGCAAACATATTCAAAAACTTTACATCATTGTTGACTTTAAGGTCAACAGCAATATTAAAATCAATAGTAGACAAAAGCCTTAAACACGATGGCGCAAAAGTGCCGGTGATGTTTGCATTATCATGATTGATTTTCTGTACATGTGTTAACATTTGTTTCACCCCAACAAAGCATCAGAATATCATTAAACCATAAAGAGCTGAGCCAACACTAAACGCAGAGGCTCATCGTTTCAAAACTATCGTCTACGCAATTAGATCATCGAAAGTGATTTTGGAGTAATTTTACCTAAGCAGTGGTGAAAGTAAGCTGGAGCGGTATTCCAGTAAAAAAAAAGACAGAAAAGTATGACATAGTTGACTTTTCATTCAACTACCAGGTTTTATAAGCTCTCCTCAATATTGTCACTGAAACGGTTGTACCCTTCTAGATATATTTGACATGTCGAAAACACGAACTGGGCTACGGGCTTGCTACACACCAAATTCCAAGGTAAAAGAACGTTTGAACTTGGACAGCAGCAGTGAAAATGTTCTTGCCAATTTGTGAAGATACGTATATCACTGTCAATGGCGTATTTAGTAACAAATCGTTTGGGCGAGGGGTGGAGCATTAAGCTAGCTCAATTATACTATTAATCAATGTTATGAAATGAGTAGAGGAACATAAAAACGAGAATTTGCCCAATTTGGTCTCCAAAACAGCATGAAGATTTTTTTTCGGTGATAAAACTTTTAAAAGCGAGTTTTTTTACCCAATGCAGCCTCCAAAACAACAAAACGACTTTTTTTTGTGATCGCCTTTTTCGTATCGCGAATTTTGTTTTCCAAAAAACTTTTCTTTCACATCACTTTCTTTTGTAACACGGTTTGGAGAAGGCATTGTCCTTATTTCTCTTAAGTAAATGCGCCACTCCACTCTGCACATTATGTAGGCAACATGAAACAGCGAGTGAAAAAATAACTTATATGTGCTTTTTTCCATAATATTGTTACTTTACAGCACTTTTGTGAGGCAATAAATAACAAGTTTGTTCATCATTATGCGGAGAAAAATTGCTCAGCTCAGTGGATCTCAAATTTTTTTACACGCGACGCATCTGAAAAAACTTGTTTGACTTGCGACGCACCGGATATTATTTTGAGGTTTAGGTTAGACGTTCAGCAAGATAAATGTGACCCAAAATCTAGATACCTGTCGTTATACGTGCGAAATTTGGTTTTTCGTTTGTCGTTTTTAATCGCAAAATCAATCTCTTCAGAGAATGTAACTCATCTTTTTTGTTTTCATTCGTTTTACAACTGTCTGCTGTAATCTATTTATTTTGCGCCAAGTCAAATGGCGGAAATTGATTAACTAGCCAATATTTTCAACAGCGTATTGACCACACTTTAGTAAAAATTAAATTGGTAACGCGTGTTGGAAGAAATAAGATAAATAGAGAATGTACAAGGTGCAATTAATAAGTGTCCAGACTTTTTTGGTATGGACACTTTTATTAACCGTACACACAAAAACTCTAGTCCCCTTCAAAGTATTCTCCTCCGACATCAATGCACTTGTTGTACCGTTCCAACAACTTCTGGAAAGCCCCCTGGAAGTCTTCTTGTGTGAGCGTGTTTAGGACCCTCGTCACAGCCTCTTTCATGTCCTCAATTGTGGAATAACGATTGCCTCTGAGGTTTTCCTTGAGCTTTGGGAATAGCCAAAAGTCGCAGGGAGCAAGGTCCGGGATGTAGGGAGGATGGGGAACCGTCTTGATGCCCATCTGGGTCAAATAGTCTGTGACGAGGATGGAGTTGTGGACTGGGGCATTGTCCTGATGGAAATGCCACTGACCTGATTCGAAGAGTTCTGGCCTCTTCCGACGGAATCTCTTCCTGAACTCCCTTAAAACTTCAATATAGTACTCCTTGTTGACTGTGGTTCCAGTGGGAACCCAGTGAATGTAGATTATGCCCATGCTGTCAAAAAAAGGGATCATCATGAGTTTCTGGGTGGACTTGCTCTGTCTGGCCTTCTTGGGTCTGGAAGATCCAGCATGCTTCCACTGGGAACTCTGTCTCTTGGTCTCTGGGTCATAACAATAGATCCAGCTTTCATCGCAGGTTACCAGGGCATCAAGAACTTGGGGATCTGAATTAATGAGCTCGACCATCTCCTTGCTGTCATTGCAACGTCTTTCTCTCTGATCTTCCCGGAGCACTCTTGGGACGAACTTCGCGCAAATCTTCCGCATCTTCAGTTCCTCACGAATGATTATGTGTACAGCTCCCACACTGACATTAAACTGTGCGCTTAGTGTCTCTTTAGAAACACGACGGTCCCTATTCATGAAATCGTTTATTTGGCCAATCATCTCTGATGTTCTGACTTCCCTACTCCTCCCAGATCTCTCATCATCCTTCACGGACTCCCTGCCTTCCTTGAATCTCTTGTGCCACTGAAAAACTGATGATCGATTCATGCAAGATGGTCCATAAGCAGTCTGAAGCATACCATACGTTTCCGTGGCAGTTTTTCCAAGTTTAAAACAGAGCTTGATCGCATATCGTTCTTCTAATGTGTCCTCACGTCCAGATTGCATTTTTGAAATTCACCAGCTGTGACAATCAGGATTTAGTAAGGTGTACTCTAATTCCTACTGTAGCTATAAATTTGCACCTAAACAAGAAAAAATTGGTCAATCATCTCATAAGGAGTATAGTAACAACATACTGAAATATCTCGACTTTACGGCAATTATAAATGCCTGTACAAAAAAAGTCTGGAAACTTATTGAATGCACCTCGTATGTTCAAAACTCTTTCGATGAAATAGATTGTTGGCACAACACTAAATTGTAACGCGAGGCCCTAAAAAAGCTAAAAAGACACACCAGGGCGTCGCAACGCACAGTTTGGATATCACTAGTTTAGCTGCGTTGGCGTTCGACTTAGTACAACAAGTCTATAAAGGCTCACGGTAGCACTATTAAGGTATTGAGGCTAACTATTATATTGTTACTTAAACAAACACGAGCTTTAGCGCTTAGAACCAACGCTTCATCAGGTAGTCAGCTACTGTAAAATACATGTACAGTAGAATTCGCCTAATTCGTCACCTCAAGGGGATAAGAAAAAAGTGACGAATTAGGCGAACTGACTAATTATGCAAACAGGTAAAAACTCTATAATGGCTTGAGTACAAAGGGCTTGTTTTGTTGTTAACGCAGTTTGTTACGTTTATGATTGAATACAATGCACTTAACACTGAACACAAATCATGCAGCACAATAAATAACCTTGACACGTTAACATTTTCTTGGCTGAACTTGCATGCAGTTTCGTATTTTGTTTGAAGCGATAAGCTTACGTACTTAGATCTTTTATTTGACATTGATTTTTTGTAACTTCGCTCTGACAATAATCCTGAAATAAAACTCAGAAAACACAACTATAGTTAGCGGTCCAAATTGTAGCTGCTCTTTTTTTTCACACGTAATCTCTATAATTACTGTACTCTATTTAAACTCTTCTAGACAATGGGCAGTTAAAATGCGCTTCGTCCTTTGGGTTGCTGCAGCGATTTCCGCGTAGACTACTGTATTAAACCAATAGGGACGCTTTTCTTTACTGAGATCTAATCCGATAAGGACTGTTTGTTTGTTTGAGATCTCACGCGTATTGAAATAACCACCGAGACCGGGTGAATTCATCTACAGTACCTGCAGTAACCAACAAAGCTGTGAATACCGCTTAAACATTGAATCGAACCTGCAAATGACGAATAAGACGAACAAAAGGTTTTTTGGGGATATAAATAAATGACGAATTCAGCGAAGTTACGAATTAGACGATGGCGAATTAGACGAACTGGAATGCACGTAAAAGATAAGAATTCTGCCGGGACTGACGAAAATGTGACGAATTAAGCGAACTGACGAATTAAACGAAGACGAATTAGACGAATTCTACTGTAGTAACAATTGGAAATTAAAGCTAAAAAGAAAAATACTACGTCGGTGGGTTTTAGAAACACAGAGGAAAGGCTGCGAGGTCGAATCTAGAAAAAATAAGATCTCGCAGAGAAACTGTTTCACGTTAATCCTGATTAAAAGCTGAGCCTTTCCTCGCAAAAAACCAAAAACATGCCCAAAATGCAGAAGGGACATCTTAAAAAATTGTCTGCAACTACGTAGCCAATCCTGTTGCAAAAAAACGGCATTCAAAACTGCGAGTCAAAGAAAGCTGCATAAAAAAATAAATCGTAAACAATGAGCAAAGTGACGTAATAAAGAAAAGGAACGGCAAATTCACAATGAAAACTTTCAGCCAAGACAAGGCTACACTCTCAGCGAAGACTTGTAGGCTGAAATTAAGACGAGCGACGGAAGGAGCACGGAGTACTCCAAAAGCACATCAATACTCCGCGATTTTATTCCTAAAGCCAGTGTTAGGTCCATTGGAATAGGCTTGTCCAGAACAGCTTGGGTTGAGCTCGATCGCCTGCTGACTGGCGTTGGCTGTTTTCATTCGTCCATGTACAAATGGGGTCTCGCTCTCTCGTCAAATTGCGAATGTGACGTCACCGAACAAACCCCAGACTACGTTATCTCAGTGAGCCCTATACATCGGGCACCTCGAGGGGTAGTTGGTCTGACGATTTTGGATGACGATAATTGATGCTGGCTTAATACTACCTCTGTTAGAATCTAATCTGGAGAGTAAATAGATACCCCTTGGCAGGAACAAGAAGAAGAATTTGCTTGCATTTTGTTTGTGGGTGTTTGTTGTAGCTTCGTTATTTTTGTGAGCTAATTCATACAGCTGTACATTTAAAGGACACAGTCGTACAATAGACAAAATTTACAAGTGTCCTAAGGTCCCGAAAGAAAAAAGAGCAACCTTTATAAAAGGCACTTACCATTTTTCATAAGACTTTTATCATACAAAAGTTTTAAACAAATTGTTTTCACTTTTCAGAAAATGATTACAAACGTGCGTTGATATGGTAACTGACAACAGACTATCAATCATATTTAAAAAAGAAACTATTTATTTAAACGTTTTCGGTCTTACATTTTGCGCTTTTCGGTTTCTGCACATGCATATTTTACAATGTTGAACTTTCAGATCTCTCATCTCTTAGTTTTTATTTGTCTTTATTCATTTCTTTATTTGGTAGCTTAGAGCAGGAAACGCAATTCTGGTACGTTTGCCCAAAGCCGGGCCAGGTTTGCATCCAATTGAATAACCCTCTCGCTCCAAATGCTAAACAAAACAGCTTCTTTTAGCTGATATAATTAAATTATTGTTCTGTTGATACACGAAAATTTTTGATTTGCTGCTCTAAGTTGGATAGAATTTAAGGAAAGAAAACGCTTGGTGCGATTTTGCTGTTCCTATGTCTATTTAGTGAAATTTGATTCAACTTAAATCTGGAATTGCAATTGCTCTAACTCAATTTTCCCGCAATAAAAGAAGTTCACTTTGGCTGTTTTGGTGAAAGAAAGAGCGAAGGCCTTCATGCGAAGGCCTTTTGTGGAAATCCCTCATCCCGGTATCGATGAAAAACAAAATCTGAGTTGCGTATACCCTCTTTGCCTCAAGCTAATAATGTGTCTTCTTCAGTTCAGGATAATTAGAACCGCAAGCTGTTGACTGCGGATAAAGTATTGATAGTCAACAAAAAACGTCTTGAAAACAATCTTCCATCACAGTTCCCAAGAAATTAGAACTTTTGAAGACTATAAAACTCGTATTAATAATAACATATGCTACGCGAAGATAAAAGCCCAGCTACTTAATGACGTGGAAGATCTGTTGAAGCGATGTCGAGGAATGCACAATAGCACAATAGCACAGTGAATGAGGCGCTGTCCGATCCGGTTAAGATTTGCCCACCTGAGGCTGAGGTGGGCCCGGAGGACAGCGTCTCTCAGATTGCTACTTCTCAAGTGAGCTACCTTAATTGTAATTTTTGAAATAAGTTACTACTTAATAAATTAAGATGCCCCTCTGATGACTTTCTAAAAAGTAAATAAAGATAGGGTAGAGTGAAGTAATTCCGGACAGGGGTAATTCCAGACAGGTGCACAAATCTGATCTGTGTTGTTATTATGTTGCAGACAATCAGCAGTGGTGTATGAATAACTGCCACTCAGCACCATGCACTAGGTTATACTGCTATAGTAGTCCAAGCAAAAAGGCTGGTATTAGCATCATATTGTAGCCTGATACAGACTACCGATACTTTTTAAAACAAGAAATGTATGATTTTGTACCTGAACACTTGCTAAGCCCGTTTCTCTTTCACAGTAACACCCACTTCAACAATTAAGCTTAACTGCTTACGGTACCGTACAGCTGTTGGCTATCATTAACCTACTCTGCTACTCGACTGGCCGCATAGTACTGTACTGGTACTTACTTTAGTAGCCTGCCATTACCAATAACTTAAATGAGTATGTTAAAGTCACAAAAGAATCCTGAAAATATTGTAAATGTTTTAAGGTCTTCTTTCCGAAGATGTTAAACGACTAAGTGTAATTTCTGTGTGTAATTACTTTTGGCACCTACACTATAAATAGGGTTTGGGCCTTATTACCAGCAAAGGCTCTCGAGCAATTTCATATCACTGAAGCTAATGCTTAAATTTTTTTAACCAAACAAAACTGCTTAAATTAACTGAAACAATCCTTTCCTGCCCTGCTAAAAGAAATTGAAATTTCCGCAACTATATACCTCATATTTGGAAGGTGAAAAATCCTAGATTCTATAAAAACGCTCCATTCAAAGACTGCAAAATTTTGTTTCGCTGTAGCGAACTCATTTCTGCACGGATCTAATCCTCAGTGTGCAAATCAATACAAGTATGGATCCATTCCAAGTTCATGCAAATAGAAATATTTCTTTTCTTAGATGTCGAGGTCGGAGCAGTGAGTCATATTACCAGCATGGTCATATTACCTGCAGGTGCCTTACAAAATATTTTCAACCCAGATTTAACAAAACATGCGCAGAAAAGCAAGTTTCATATAAAGTTTTAAAACTTTGGCAAGCCATTCTTTCACGAATTAAAAGCATGCACTGGATTTCTTTTGGAAAATATACAAAATTTATTTTGTTAATTTATACGAATAATTGAAAGAGTATTTTTACTACTATTTATAGACTGCACTCAATTTAGATATCATTCCATTCTACTGTACATTGACGATGTAAAATCTTTGATATTATATTTGTTTTTTTCTTTGCTGTATTCCCTACGCTGATCAACTGACAAGGGGCATAATAATTTTTAGATGTTCCTTGCCTTAAAACCGATTGTCATTCAAATTTCTGTTTCCTATTTTTTAACTTGTTTACTAATTTTGTTTGATAGAGGCGAAAAATGAACTTTACTAATCGGTACTTACTTATGGTTAAATAATGTTATCCATCGACCAGGTTTTTGTGCTAAAGAGGCAGATAATTATTGGGATTTCTGCAATATTTCACACAAATATTGCCAGTTTCTTCCACTTTGATACACTTGACTAATATGTTTTAGAGGTTAAAATTAGTCCGATACACGATACTGCTGTGCAAAGGTACTCCAACTTGCCAATGCATTAATAATAAACAGGTTTTTCGCCTATCACAAGGCGAATACTGGCACTGCGATGCATCATTGCAGTCTAACAGGCAGCATATCAGTTGTTTGCTTTCAAAACGACAGTGGATAAAATGTGTTGCAGCTACAGCCTGCTGATATCGTTTTCTCTACAATGATGCCAGTCAGCATTGTGACAAAATGAGGCTTTTAAAGCGTTCAAGTATAAAAAGCATGCTGAAAAAAGTAAATCTATTATTGCACTGGCCACTCATCACAATTAGTTGTAGAATTATCTTTATTGAAAGCACCTATATCTCGAAAAACTTGTTTCTACGGTCAGTAGTTCTTGACAAAAACAAGAAAACAAAATTCGTTTTCCTTCGTAAAGAAAAGCAAATTAAAAAATTATCTTTAGTTATGACATAATCATGACGTAAACAACCTTTTTTGACACTTATCCCGGAGTGATCAATCGTGCCAACTTTTATTTATGCTTAGTAGTTAAGAACTAGCGTTTTAGATAAGCTAAGTAGTTTTGGAGAAGTTAAAGCGCACGTATGTACGTAAGCGTGCGCAGACAGATATCTGTATTATATATTAGGTTTGACATCATCATGACGTCCCTAGCTCTTTGAGGACTTTCAACCGGGCGTAATGATTAATCATGCCCAATTTGAGGTTTTTACCCCCACTAGTGCTGGTGGAGTACACACAGACAGAAAAAAAGAAGACTCTTTGCTTTTTAGTGAAGGTATTTTGCAGCAGCCGTTTTAGTGTGAGGTAAACTCAACTTTAACATTGAACTCATGCCAACAATAAAGCGAAAAACAATTTAATACAAGCAAAGAATTCTTCAAAGACGGCCTACATGCTCACCGATACATGAAGCGTTTGAACCAATCCATTCCAATGTTTTGTTGCATAGATATCCTTGATGATCTTTCGGGGAGATTGTATAACCGTCATTACACTTCAACTTACAAAGCGACCCTAATTTATTCCCTCTCGTGCAAGCCATTTCTCCATTTTCAGTTTCATTCATTTTAGGACAAAGCAAAGCTAAAATATAAAAATTAGAAACAAAGACGAAAAATTTTGTTACCTTGTAGATAATTATCGTAATTTTCTGGCACGCATTTGTGGACGAAACAAGCAAAGATTAACCTCCCCCCCACTCCAACTACCTTGCAGTTAGATGTGGCCAAGGGCGTAGCCAGAAAGAAATTGAGAGGGGGCCAAATTTTGCAACTTTTAATGTGACGTCATTTACTCATAACGGCATTTTGCCTTTTGTGAATTACGCTCGTCGCTTCTATAAAAATTGCTATACAAAACTGAGAAAGTGCGAATGCGATTTCACTGATCTAATGTAGTTTTATCAAGAACGGCTTTAATAGTTCAACTTTAATTGTGATGTATAATGCACTATTTAAGGAATTTCAAAGAAACCACTCCCACTGATAGGTTGAATGTTCTGATAAAAGAAGCGACGTCTTTGTAAGTAATCCGCATCGCAACAAAACAAGAAAGCGCTAAGTGCGACGCTTATTTCTTGCAATTACCATAACTTGGATTATCAATTCATCACTCGACTGCGACATAGAAAAAAAACTTCGGCGATATTTAGTGTAAAACCTACACATCTTGTTTGATAACATTTGAAAGTTTAAAAACTTAAAAAGTCACACCTTCCCCACCCCCTTGCTAAAAGTCAACAACAAACTCTAATGTACGTGCAGAGGCGCAAAAAAATTTATGTTTTTATTTTTTTGATACTGTTTTGTAATTCAACTTAAAATTCAGGGGGGGCCATGGCCCCTTTGCTCCCCCCCCTGGCTACACCTATGGATGTGGCAAGCAAGTAATCCCAAAACAAAGTTTTTGGAATATTGTTACTTGCCCGCCCGTTTACCTCTAAAGTAAAACTCTCCTACTGGAGACACTTTGAGCTACATCATTCAAACTACGTGTATAATTTACAGCGTAGATTAGGTCACTTCAGCCCAACCGTTTTCAATTACGTAACTGTAAAGCTGAGATAAAAATATAGTCGCCTGTCTCTTAGTTATTAATTTATTGTTTGTTAGTTAGTTTTACAGATCATTATCCTGTTGTCACGGAAAGGCTTTGCAGTTGTGCACAAACAAGTTGAATTAAAATTTGCTTTACAGTAGCCAGTAGGCCTGCAGCTTTCGCACTGCGTAATTACCACAAAAGGAACAATATGTTAACTGATAAATTGGCAACTACGAGTGCTTAAATAAAATTTCTTAACAATGATTCAAAACGATTCCCCATCGCGTTGCTGTGATCGAAGCGCACTGTTTGTGCCAACCACAGCAACTTCGAGACAGGTTTGATTAGACATTTGCAAAGTAGTTCTTATAATTCAAACATAAATATTTATACTTTCATTTGTTTTTTCTTCCTTTTAAATTTATATGATTTTATAGCAATAAGTGCTTGTAAGCAACTGTTTTAAAACCAGGTTAACCACATTGTTAAAAATCAGGACTGAAATATCGGCAATATATTTACAAGGTGCCTGAGCCTGAATTTGCTCTCCCATAAACGCGATTCATATATGCTCTGTCTACCTGCTGTCTTTTGCGTAAAATATCAAATAATACGTGGTATGCTTGCACAAGTAACTTACAGTCTGCGTTTGACCTAACTTGCTACATTTGTGTAAAAGCGGTTGCAAAAATAGGCTATTATCAAATAAAATATTTGACCAACTAGTTCTTTACAACAATTGTAAAGAAAATACCAAAAGCACCAATTTGCATCATCAACTTCTTTGACACTGAATGTAATCACAAATGTATGTCGCATTTATTTTGATAAAAAATGGCGCGAAAATTGCCACGTCGTATTTAGCGTATATGCACGGTTTTCCGTTTACCATATGTAGTATGTATTACTTGTAGTTGCATTGTAGGAAATTTAGTTGTCCATATGTTCATTTTTGACAACTCTTCTCTAGTTTGTATCTTACTAAAGTGCAACAAAGTTGGTTAGAACGGCGTGGCTTGCAGGACTAATGTTATTTTCTGGCGTGAGGTTTTAAAGCCATCTCCAATTTTTAATCGCAAATGACTGATTTTCAGCATTGGTGCATCTTCGGCAAAAAGATAAACTATGATGTGGTTAGAGCACATTTGCTGTGCTGTAAGTAGTTAAAATTGCACCAGTGGTTAGGTCCCTCAGTGTTTCACTGAAAAAAGTTGTTAGAACATTATGCGCCGGGCTGGTTAAAAAAGGGAAGAATGCTACAAGTGCAGTTAGGCTATTTGTCCCCATCGTCACTGTTTGAAGGTTTACCAAACCTCCAATTGCGGATGCACGTTGCCATTTTTTACTATTGTCGGCATAGTACAAGGTGGTTATTTGGGTTCAAGTGTTTTTTGCAAGTGAATAACTTTTTTGTACTTTTTGTTTATAATTTTTAGTCAGAATAAAAATTTTGTTGTTGAATTAAAAGAATGAATCTAATACAACTGCACTGTTCAACGCCAGAAAATCAAAATGAAAATCTGGAAATAATTTTGAAATCAAAATATCTTTGTAAGACTCCGATGAGATTTGAACCAACAATCTAATGACTTGTAAACGTATGCAGTGAAACAGTATAACATTACATTATGTTGCATATCGTCATAACTGTTACTAAATTACATCTTTTCGATTCAACCGCAGGCTATTTTACTTAGTTATGTATTTTGTCTCACTATGAAATTTCTGTTTCAAGTACAAGCTCATATACCCCGATGAGCTGCAGAGAAAAATAGCCACTATTAATAAAAAACCATACTCAAAACATGTGTTGCACTCGAGTGATGTTAACACACCATCATAAACTTATTTTCATAAAACAAGCAAAGCAAATTCGGTAAAAAACGAGTTAATTCTAAGCCATTAAAGTATTTCCAAGACCGTGTATTGTTTTCTGTTGGCTATTAGTTTTGTAATTAAATCGGTTCAAAGATCCATTTTCAATGTGCTGTGGTTAACTCTTGTGGCCTGCACTATAGACCAAAAGTAAAAACCAAAGCGCCGAAACATTTAATGATAATTATTTCGGCTAGTTGCTAAGTTTGCAGTTTCTATTTTCCGTCATAAAACAATACGAAGCAGCAATAGAAAAAAAAAACGTGGCAAGCTTTGAAATAGTTGTTACATAAACGCTATAATGTAATATGTGACAAAATGTACTAATGCATGGCAGAAAATTCTACTTTTTCAAATTAAGAGCACAAATTATCGCGGCAATACTTGCAAGCCTCCTTGTAAAAAGATTTAAGCTGACAAATTCAGTGGCGTTACTGGAGTGGAGATCAAATTTGAGTGCCATGGTGCGTTGCTTTGCTTGAATCAATAGTTCACAAATTGATGCAAACATATTCAAAAACTTTACATCATTGTTGACTTTAAGGTCAACAGCAATATTAAAATCAATAGTAGACAAAGCCTTAAACACGATGGCGCAAAAGTGCCGGTGATGTTTGCATTATCATGATTGATTTTCTGTACATGTGTTAACATTTGTTTCACCCCAACAAAGCATCAGAATATCATTAAACCATAAAGAGCTGAGCCAACACTAAACGCAGAGGCTCATCGTTTCAAAACTATCGTCTACGCAATTAGATCATCGAAAGTGATTTTGGAGTAATTTTACCTAAGCAGTGGTGAAAGTAAGCTGGAGCGGTATTCCGGTAAAAAAAAAGACAGAAAAGTATGACATAGTTGACTTTTCATTCAACTACCAGGTTTTATAAGCTCTCCTCAATATTGTCACTGAAACGGTTGTACCCTTCTAGATATATTTGACATGTCGAAAACACGAACTGGGCTACGGGCTTGCTACACACCAAATTCCAAGGTAAAAGAACGTTTGAACTTGGACAGCAGCAGTGAAAATGTTCTTGCCAATTTGTGAAGATACGTATATCACTGTCAATGGCGTATTTAGTAACAAATCGTTTGGGCGAGGGGTGGAGCATTAAGCTAGCTCAATTATACTATTAATCAATGTTATGAAATGAGTAGAGGAACATAAAAACGAGAATTTGCCCAATTTGGTCTCCAAAACAGCATGAAGATTTTTTTTCGATGATAAAACTTTTAAAAGCGAGTTTTTTTACCCAATGCAGCCTCCAAAACAACAAAACGACTTTTTTTTGTGATCGCCTTTTTCGTATCGCGAATTTTGTTTTCCAAAAAACTTTTCTTTCACATCACTTTCTTTTGTAACACGGTTTGGAGAAGGCATTGTCCTTATTTCTCTTAAGTAAATGCGCCACTCCACTCTGCACATTATGTAGGCAACATGAAACAGCGAGTGAAAAAATAACTTATATGTGCTTTTTTCCATAATATTGTTACTTTACAGCACTTTTGTGAGGCAATAAATAACAAGTTTGTTCATCATTATGCGGAGAAAAATTGCTTAGCTCAGTGGATCTCAAATTTTTTTACACGCGACGCATCTGAAAAACCTTGTTTGACTTGCGACGCACCGGATATTATTTTGAGGTTTAGGTTAGACGTTCAGCAAGATAAATGTGACCCAAAATCTAGATACCTGTCGTTATACGTGCGAAATTTGGTTTTTCGTTTGTCGTTTTTAATCGCAAAATCAATCTCTTCAGAGAATGTAACTCATCTTTTTTGTTTTCATTCGTTTTACAACTGTCTGCTGTAATCTATTTATTTTGCGCCAAGTCAAATGGCGGAAATTGATTAACTAGCCAATATTTTCAACAGCGTATTGACCACACTTTAGTAAAAATTAAATTGGTAACGCGTGTTGGAAGAAATAAGATAAATAGAGAATGTACGAGGTGCAATTAATAAGTGTCCAGACTTTTTTGGTATGGACACTTTTATTAACCGTACACACAAAAACTCTAGTCCCCTTCAAAGTATTCTCCTCCGACATCAATGCACTTGTTGTACCGTTCCAACAACTTCTGGAAAGCCCCCTGGAAGTCTTCTTGTGTGAGCGTGTTTAGGACCCTCGTCACAGCCTCTTTCATGTCCTCAATTGTGGAATAACGATTGCCTCTGAGGTTTTCCTTGAGCTTTGGGAATAGCCAAAAGTCGCAGGGAGCAAGGTCCGGGATGTAGGGAGGATGGGGAACCGTCTTGATGCCCATCTGGGTCAAATAGTCTGTGACGAGGATGGAGTTGTGGACTGGGGCATTGTCCTGATGGAAATGCCACTGACCTGATTCGAAGAGTTCTGGCCTCTTCCGACGGAATCTCTTCCTGAACTCCCTTAAAACTTCAATATAGTACTCCTTGTTGACTGTGGTTCCAGTGGGAACCCAGTGAATGTAGATTATGCCCATGCTGTCAAAAAAAGGGATCATCATGAGTTTCTGGGTGGACTTGCTCTGTCTGGCCTTCTTGGGTCTGGAAGATCCAGCATGCTTCCACTGGGAACTCTGTCTCTTGGTCTCTGGGTCATAACAATAGATCCAGCTTTCATCGCAGGTTACCAGGGCATCAAGAACTTGGGGATCTGAATTAATGAGCTCGACCATCTCCTTGCTGTCATTGCAACGTCTTTCTCTCTGATCTTCCCGGAGCACTCTTGGGACGAACTTCGCGCAAATCTTCCGCATCTTCAGTTCCTCACGAATGATTATGTGTACAGCTCCCACACTGACATAAAACTGTGCGCTTAGTGTCTCTTTAGAAACACGACGGTCCCTATTCATGAAATCGTTTATTTGGCCAATCATCTATGATGTTCTGACTTCCCTACTCCTCCCAGATCTCTCATCATCCTTCACGGACTCCCTGCCTTCCTTGAATCTCTTGTGCCACTGAAAAACTGATGATCGATTCATGCAAGATGGTCCATAAGCAGTCTGAAGCATACCATACGTTTCCGTGGCAGTTTTTCCAAGTTTAAAACAGAGCTTGATCGCATATCGTTCTTCTAATGTGTCCTCACGTCCAGATTGCATTTTTGAAATTCACCAGCTGTGACAATCAGGATTTAGTAAGGTGTACTCTAATTCCTACTGTAGCTATAAATTTGCACCTAAACAAGAAAAAATTGGTCAATCATCTCATAAGGAGTATAGTAACAACATACTGAAATATCTCGACTTTACGGCAATTATAAATGCCTGTACAAAAAAAGTCTGGAAACTTATTGAATGCACCTCGTATGTTCAAAACTCTTTC
This sequence comes from Trididemnum clinides, assembly GCA_963675345.1. Taxonomy (NCBI): domain Eukaryota; kingdom Metazoa; phylum Chordata; class Ascidiacea; order Aplousobranchia; family Didemnidae; genus Trididemnum; species Trididemnum clinides. Next base: position 18,633,509 of record OY776298.1, read on the forward strand.
GATGAAATAGATTGTTGGCACAACACTAAATTGTAACGCGAGGCCCTAAAAAAGCTAAAAAGACACACCAGGGCGTCGCAACGCACAGTTTGGATATCACTAGTTTAGCTGCGTTGGCGTTCGACTTAGTACAACAAGTCTATAAAGGCTCACGGTAGCACTATTAAGGTATTGAGGCTAACTATTATATTGTTACTTAAACAAACACGAGCTTTAGCGCTTAGAACCAACGCTTCATCAGGTAGTCAGCTACTGTAAAATACATGTAGTAACAATTGGAAATTAAAGCTAAAAAGAAGAATACTACGTCGGTGGGTTTTAGAAACACAGAGGAAAGGCTGTGAGGTCGAATCTAGAAAAAATAAGATCTCGCAGAGAAACTGTTTCACGTTAATCCTGATTAAAAGCTGAGCCTTTCCTCGCAAAAACCAAAAACATGCCCAAAATGCAGAAGGGACATCTTAAAAAATTGTCTGCAACTACGTAGCCAATCCTGTTGCAAGAAAACGGCATTCAAAACTGCGAGTCAAAGAAAGCTGCATAAAAAAATAAATCGTAAACAATGAGCAAAGTGACGTAATAAAGAAAAGGAACGGCAAATTCACAATGAAAACTTTCAGCCAAGACAAGGCTACACTCTCAGCGAAGACTTGTAGGCTGAAATTAAGACGAGCGACGGAAGGAGCACGGAGTACTCCAAAAGCACATCAATACTCCGCGATTTTATTCCTAAAGCCAGTGTTAGGTCCATTGGAATAGGCTTGTCCAGAACAGCTTGGGTTGAGCTCGATCGCCTGCTGACTGGCGTTGGCTGTTTTCATTCGTCCATGTACAAATGGGGTCTCGCTCTCTCGTCAAATTGCGAATGTGACGTCACCGAACAAACCCCAGACTACGTTATCTCAGTGAGCCCTATACATCGGGCACCTCGAGGGGTAGTTGGTCTGACGATTTTGGATGACGATAATTGATGCTGGCTTAATACTACCTCTGTTAGAATCTAATCTGGAGAGTAAATAGATACCCCTTGGCAGGAACAAGAAGAAGAATTTGCTTGCATTTTGTTTGTGGGTGTTTGTTGTAGCTTCGTTATTTTTGTGAGCTAATTCATACAGCTGTACATTTAAAGGACACAGTCGTACAATAGACAAAATTTACAAGTGTCCTAAGGTCCCGAAAGAAAAAAGAGCAACCTTTATAAAAGGCACTTACCATTTTTCATAAGACTTTTATCATACAAAAGTTTTAAACAAATTGTTTTCACTTTTCAGAAAATGATTACAAACGTGCGTTGATATGGTAACTGACAACAGACTATCAATCATATTTAAAAAAGAAACTATTTATTTAAACGTTTTCGGTCTTACATTTTGCGCTTTTCGGTTTCTGCACATGCATATTTTACAATGTTGAACTTTCAGATCTCTCATCTCTTAGTTTTTATTTGTCTTTATTCATTTCTTTATTTGGTAGCTTAGAGCAGGAAACGCAATTCTGGTACGTTTGCCCAAAGCCGGGCCAGGTTTGCATCCAATTGAATAACCCTCTCGCTCCAAATGCTAAACAAAACAGCTTCTTTTAGCTGATATAATTAAATTATTGTTCTGTTGATACACGAAAATTTTTGATTTGCTGCTCTAAGTTGGATAGAATTTAAGGAAAGAAAACGCTTGGTGCGATTTTGCTGTTCCTATGTCTATTTAGTGAAATTTGATTCAACTTAAATCTGGAATTGCAATTGCTCTAACTCAATTTTCCCGCAATAAAAGAAGTTCACTTTGGCTGTTTTGGTGAAAGAAAGAGCGAAGGCCTTCATGCGAAGGCCTTTTGTGGAAATCCCTCATCCCGGTATCGATGAAAAACAAAATCTGAGTTGCGTATACCCTCTTTGCCTCAAGCTAATAATGTGTCTTCTTCAGTTCAGGATAATTAGAACCGCAAGCTGTTGACTGCGGATAAAGTATTGATAGTCAACAAAAAACGTCTTGAAAACAATCTTCCATCACAGTTCCCAAGAAATTAGAACTTTTGAAGACTATAAAACTCGTATTAATAATAACATATGCTACGCGAAGATAAAAGCCCAGCTACTTAATGACGTGGAAGATCTGTTGAAGCGATGTCGAGGAATGCACAATAGCACAATAGCACAGTGAATGAGGCGCTGTCCGATCCGGTTAAGATTTGCCCACCTGAGGCTGAGGTGGGCCCGGAGGACAGCGTCTCTCAGATTGCTACTTCTCAAGTGAGCTACCTTAATTGTAATTTTTGAAATAAGTTACTACTTAATAAATTAAGATGCCCCTCTGATGACTTTCTAAAAAGTAAATAAAGATAGGGTAGAGTGAAGTAATTCCGGACAGGGGTAATTCCAGACAGGTGCACAAATCTGATCTGTGTTGTTATTATGTTGCAGACAATCAGCAGTGGTGTATGAATAACTGCCACTCAGCACCATGCACTAGGTTACACTGCTATAGTAGTCCAAGCAAAAAGGCTGGTATTAGCATCATATTGTAGCCTGATACAGACTACCGATACTTTTTAAAACAAGAAATGTATGATTTTGTACCTGAACACTTGCTAAGCCCGTTTCTCTTTCACAGTAACACCCACTTCAACAATTAAGCTTAACTGCTTACGGTACCGTACAGCTGTTGGCTATCATTAACCTACTCTGCTACTCGACTGGCCGCATAGTACTGTACTGGTACTTACTTTAGTAGCCTGCCATTACCAATAACTTAAATGAGTATGTTAAAGTCACAAAAGAATCCTGAAAATATTGTAAATGTTTTAAGGTCTTCTTTCCGAAGATGTTAAACGACTAAGTGTAATTTCTGTGTGTAATTACTTTTGGCACCTACACTATAAATAGGGTTTGGGCCTTATTACCAGCAAAGGCTCTCGAGCAATTTCATATCACTGAAGCTAATGCTTAAATTTTTTTAACCAAACAAAACTGCTTAAATTAACTGAAACAATCCTTTCCTGCCCTGCTAAAAGAAATTGAAATTTCCGCAACTATATACCTCATATTTGGAAGGTGAAAAATCCTAGATTCTATAAAAACGCTCCATTCAAAGACTGCAAAATTTTGTTTCGCTGTAGCGAACTCATTTCTGCACGGATCTAATCCTCAGTGTGCAAATCAATACAAGTATGGATCCATTCCAAGTTCATGCAAATAGAAATATTTCTTTTCTTAGATGTCGAGGTCGGAGCAGTGAGTCATATTACCAGCATGGTCATATTACCTGCAGGTGCCTTACAAAATATTTTCAACCCAGATTTAACAAAACATGCGCAGAAAAGCAAGTTTCATATAAAGTTTTAAAACTTTGGCAAGCCATTCTTTCACGAATTAAAAGCATGCACTGGATTTCTTTTGGAAAATATACAAAATTTGTTTTGTTAATTTATACGAATAATTGAAAGAGTATTTTTACTACTATTTATAGACTGCACTCAATTTAGATATCATTCCATTCTACTGTACATTGACGATGTAAAATCTTTGATATTATATTTGTTTTTTTCTTTGCTGTATTCCCTACGCTGATCAACTGACAAGGGGCATAATAATTTTTAGATGTTCCTTGCCTTAAAACCGATTGTCATTCAAATTTCTGTTTCCTATTTTTTAACTTGTTTACTAATTTTGTTTGATAGAGGCGAAAAATGAACTTTACTAATCGGTACTTACTTATGGTTAAATAATGTTATCCATCGACCAGGTTTTTGTGCTAAAGAGGCAGATAATTATTGGGATTTCTGCAATATTTCACACAAATATTGCCAGTTTCTTCCACTTTGATACACTTGACTAATATGTTTTAGAGGTTAAAATTAGTCCGATACACGATACTGCTGTGCAAAGGTACTCCAACTTGCCAATGCATTAATAATAAACAGGTTTTTCGCCTATCACAAGGCGAATACTGGCACTGCGATGCATCATTGCAGTCTAACAGGCAGCATATCAGTTGTTTGCTTTCAAAACGACAGTGGATAAAATGTGTTGCAGCTACAGCCTGCTGATATCGTTTTCTCTACAATGATGCCAGTCAGCATTGTGACAAAATGAGGCTTTTAAAGCGTTCAAGTATAAAAAGCATGCTGAAAAAAGTAAATCTATTATTGCACTGGCCACTCATCACAATTAGTTGTAGAATTATCTTTATTGAAAGCACCTATATCTCGAAAAACTTGTTTCTACGGTCAGTAGTTCTTGACAAAAACAAGAAAACAAAATTCGTTTTCCTTCGTAAAGAAAAGCAAATTAAAAAATTATCTTTAGTTATGACATAATCATGACGTAAACAACCTTTTTTGACACTTATCCCGGAGTGATCAATCGTGCCAACTTTTATTTATGCTTAGTAGTTAAGAACTAGCGTTTTAGATAAGCTAAGTAGTTTTGGAGAAGTTAAAGCGCACGTATGTACGTAAGCATGCGCAGACAGATATCTGTATTATATATTAGGTTTGACATCATCATGACGTCCCTAGCTCTTTGAGGACTTTCAACCGGGCGTAATGATTAATCATGCCCAATTTGAGGTTTTTACCCCCACTAGTGCTGGTGGAGTACACACAGACAGAAAAAAAGAAGACTCTTTGCTTTTTAGTGAAGGTATTTTGCAGCAGCCGTTTTAGTGTGAGGTAAACTCAACTTTAACATTGAACTCATGCCAACAATAAAGCGAAAAACAATTTAATACAAGCAAAGAATTCTTCAAAGACGGCCTACATGCTCACCGATACATGAAGCGGTTGAACCAATCCATTCCAATGTTTTGTTGCATAGATATCCTTGATGATCTTTCGGGGAGATTGTATAACCGTCATTACACTTCAACTTACAAAGCGACCCAAATTTATTCCCTCTCGTGCAAGCCATTTCTCCATTTTCAGTTTCATTCATTTTAGGACAAAGCAAAGCTAAAATATAAAAATTAGAAACAAAGACGAAAAATTTTGTTACCTTGTAGATAATTATCGTAATTTTCTGGCACGCATTTGTGGACGAAACAAGCAAAGATTAACCTCCCCCCCACTCCAACTACCTTGCAGTTAGATGTGGCCAAGGGCGTAGCCAGAAAGAAATTGAGAGGGGGCCAAATTTTGCAACTTTTAATGTGACGTCATTTACTCATAACGGCATTTTGCCTTTTGTGAATTACGCTCGTCGCTTCTATAAAAATTGCTATACAAAACTGAGAAAGTGCGAATGCGATTTCACTGATCTAATGTAGTTTTATCAAGAACGGCTTTAATAGTTCAACTTTAATTGTGATGTATAATGCACTATTTAAGGAATTTCAAAGAAACCACTCCCACTGGTAGGTTGAATGTTCTGATAAAAGAAGCGACGTCTTTGTAAGTAATCCGCATCGCAACAAAACAAGAAAGCGCTAAGTGCGACGCTTATTTCTTGCAATTACCATAACTTGGATTATCAATTCATCACTCGACTGCGACATAGAAAAAAAACTTCGGCGATATTTAGTGTAAAACCTACACATCTTGTTTGATAACATTTGAAAGTTTAAAAACTTAAAAAGTCACACCTTCCCCACCCCCTTGCTAAAAGTCAACAACAAACTCTAATGTACGTGCAGAGGCGCAAAAAAATTTATGTTTTTATTTTTTTGATACTGTTTTGTAATTCAACTTAAAATTCAGGGGGGGCCATGGCCCCTTTGGCCCCCCCTGGCTACACCTATGGATGTGGCAAGCAAGTAATTTCAAAACAAAGTTTTTGGAATATTGTTACTTGCCCGCCCGTTTACCTCTAAAGTAAAACTCTCCTACTGGAGACACTTTGAGCTACATCATTCAAACTACGTGTATAATTTACAGCGTAGATTAGGTCACTTCAGCCCAACCGTTTTCAATTACGTAACTGTAAAGCTGAGATAAAAATATAGTCGCCTGTCTCTTAGTTATTAATTTATTGTTTGTTAGTTAGTTTTACAGATCATTATCCTGTTGTCACGGAAAGGCTTTGCAGTTGTGCACAAACAAGTTGGATTAAAATTTGCTTTACAGTAGCCAGTAGGCCTGCAGCTTTCGCACTGCGTAATTACCACAAAAGGAACAATATGTTAACTGATAAATTGGCAACTACGAGTGCTTAAATAAAATTTCTTAACAATGATTCAAAACGATTCCCCATCGCGTTGCTGTGATCGAAGCGCACTGTTTGTGCCAACCACAGCAACTTCGAGACAGGTTTGATTAGACATTTGCAAAGTAGTTCTTATAATTCAAACATAAATATTTATACTTTCATTTGTTTTTTCTTCCTTTTAAATTTATATGATTTTATAGCAATAAGTGCTTGTAAGCAACTGTTTTAAAACCAGGTTAAACACATTGTTAAAAATCAGGACTGAAATATCGGCAATATATTTACAAGGTGCCTGAGCCTGAATTTGCTCTCCCATAAACGCGATTCATATATGCTCTGTCTACCTGCTGTCTTTTGCGTAAAATATCAAATAATACGTGGTATGCTTGCACAAGTAACTTACAGTCTGCGTTTGACCTAACTTGCTACATTTGTGTAAAAGCGGTTGCAAAAATAGGCTATTATCAAATAAAATATTTGACCAACTAGTTCTTTACAACAATTGTAAAGAAAATACCAAAAGCACCAATTTGCATCATCAACTTCTTTGACACTGAATGTAATCACAAATGTATGTCGCATTTATTTTGATAAAAAATGGCGCGAAAATTGCCACGTCGTATTTAGCGTATATGCACGGTTTTCCGTTTACCATATGTAGTATGTGTAAAGGCCGATAAGTCTAATTTTTAGTTTAGCTCTGTTTTCCCTTTTTATTTCATAATTTGCCGCGACTGCTTCGAGACATTTGCCACGTTGTTTATCGCTAAGATACATTATGCCAAATTCAGTTAGTTAGTGCCGAATGTTTTGATATCAAGTCGACCTTTATAAAGTTTTGTGTTTGTATTTCAGCTAAATAAGTAAGCTAAACATACTGAAAAATTGTTTCTTTTTTACATCAAGTGTTTGGTAGTTTGGATTGGCACAGAATTGTAAGTACCAGTAGGTTAGCTAAATTATAACCCAATTTGTTAGTTGCCTGTCTTAAAGTGTCTGGCTAATATGTAGTATTTTTTACATTGTTACTGTCGTTATGGTGTAGCCACTGGCCAATAAGGCTATATCTCTCAAATCAAGTGCAAATTTTGGTGGTCATGTACGGTGTATTTAAATTGTGCTAGTTGGCGTATCGTTTCTCTGCTTAATTTCAGTTCTTTTTATTGCAGCAAACGCTGGTTATTGGTATCGTGACACAGTCTTATTGGAATAAAAGTATGACTTTGAACACATGCCTGTATCTAGTTGTGTGATTCTCAATCTCAGACTAGCCTTACACAAATCAAGTAGGCCATCTGGGCCTGCCACTTACAGTTTGAATTCTGCAATTTGGATTGGGATTATTGTTTTGTCCTACAAGTTGCTGGACTTGTACAAAAAAGAAAACAACTGATCAAGCACTATCGGTAAGTTGGGTATAAGCTTACCGTATGGCATCCACTAGTTCTGGTAAAGACCTCCGACGAACACTTTCGATTCCTTTTAACTTAAATGAAGCAACGTTAAAGGAATGTGTTTGGGGAAGTGAGGTCAAACCAACTGAAGGTAGGCTAGATGATGAAGATTCTCTCCAACCTTGCGATAGTGCATCTCAAATTCAAGGACGTTTGTCCAATATATCTAGTTCTCACTCTTCCCAACAAAGCATGCGTTTGAGAGCATTAGCACGCTAAGCTGAAATCCAAGCTGAGTTATTAGCTTGGGAACAGCAAGACCGTATTGAAGAAGAAGAAAGAATCCTCAGGCAGAAGCGAGAAAAAATTCTTGCTGAGGAACAACTTCTAAAAAGAAAGAAGGGGAGAATCCTTCTCGAAACTGAATTAAGAAAAGCTCACGCTATTGCTTCTCTCTGTGAAGAGTCAGAGAGCACAAAAATGTCTAACAATGATGAAAATGGAGGCCCACAAAGGGAGCGCGATGCGAAGGCACTTCCACTACCAGATCCATCCAAGCATAGAGGAACTCTGAGTAATCCCATAACCCCTAACAACAATGTTAAACAAATTTTTACCCAAGTTGCAAGACCAGCAATTACGAATCTTGCAGCAGCCACAGTAAACAGCTCCCAGCAACCAAATCTCCCCCAAGCACCTGTAGAAATAAATCCTGGTATCCAAACAACTTCTATGGATATAGTCCAACAATTAATTCAGAGTAATCAACAGCATTTGGCTGTTCTAAAGTTGCCGCCCACAAAAATTACTAAATTTGATGGTAACCCAATTCACTTTTATTCATTTATAAAATCCTTTGAAATGGCGGTGGAGACCCATGAAGATGATCCTTTGCATAGACTGCATCGCTTGATAGATGCTACAACAGGAAATGTCAGACGTATGTTAGAAGGCTTCCAGTTCTACGAGCCTGCTGAAGGCTATCAATGTGCTAAAACATTCCTCCAGCATAAATATGGAGATCCACTGATGATCAGAACCGCGCATATGAATCAAGTCAAGAGTTGCCCAGCTGTACAAACAGGAAAAACTCAGATTACTGCTTTAGAGGAGCTGACAGTATCTTTACGAGCACTCATTCACATTAATGAAAGCATTTCTGAGCTAAGGAATTTAGACCACACTGACTTTATAAAGGAAATAGTGAAATCTAAATTTCCTATATTTATGAAACGTGAATGGGCTAGTTACATTGAGCAAATTTTGAGCACACACCGACGGCAATTGGGTTTACGGGACTTACTAAACTTTTTGGAACGAGCATTAAACAGATTGAACAACCCGTATTGTCATGATCTTGACATCAACGTTGGCTTGAAGCCAGATGCTCGACCTCAATTAAAGAAGTCGAATTTTACTAATTTGACAAATCATCTCATTAGGGATGTCAGTAGCCCTAAGCCCATGTTTGAACAACCTAGCTCAAGGGTTAGTGCAAGGTTTTGTGTTATTTGTAAAAGCAGCTCGCATTTTTTAAACCAATGTGTAAAGTTTCGTGGTTATACGTATGTAGATCGTGTGAAATTGGTGAATGAGCATAAGTTATGTTTTTCATGTCTTTCCGCTGGCCATAAAGCAAGTAAATGTAGCAGGCAAAGGCCATGTCGGGAGTGCGATGGTAGGCACACCACTCTTTTACATCCTGACTCTAGGCCTACCACTAATTCAGAAGGATCGGGACCTAGAATTGAGGATAATCCCCAACAGTCTGCTGAATACAATGCGGTTAGTCATTTATGTAACTCTGAGAGTAATGTTACTTGCGTGCCCAAAAATGTTGAAGGCCTTAGTCTGAGTGCTAACAATGCTGTGTATACTACAAATGACAAAGTGTTTATGCCTATATTGCCTGTCAAGGTTTGCGCTCCTAATTGTGATGTGTTTTGTGAGACGTACGCGCTTCTTGATTCAGGAAGCGACACTACCTTTTGTAGTGAAAACGTGTTGAGAGAGCTCGGTATTTCGGGTAATCAAACCGTGTTCAATCTATCCACCCTACAAGGGCCCAACACTCAGATTAAAACCAAAGTTTTGAACAACTTGAGAGTCGGAGATTTACATGGTAATGTCGAATTGACCATCCCCATCACCTTTACTAGGCCACATCTCTGTGTGAACGAGAACTTAATACCCAAACAAGAGGACATTAACGGGCTTGATTATTTGCACGAAGTTCACCTACCTGAGCTTAGCTGTGGGGTAGGCCTAATTTTGGGCCAAAATGTTTCGGCTGCATTCGTTCCACAGTCTGTAATTCACCCTCCTGAACACTGCGAAAACGGTCCTTTTGCTGTTTTGACTAAACTGGGATGGACTATTAGTGGGGTTAATGTTACCTCGTTTTTTCGAAATCGTTTGAGGCCAAACAACAGTTATTTTGTACAAAACAGTGATATTTTGTGTCAATCTTGCTCTGAAAATATTGTAGCTTCTAAAAGTGAAAGGTTGGAGTTGTCTGTGGAACAACAAAGATTTTAAAGCATGTAGAAGAAAACATCAAGTTGAATGACACCGATCATTTTGAAATAAAACTTCCCTTGAAAAATCCTGATTTGTAGTTGAACAATAACAAAGTTCAGGCTTTACAACGACTGCAGGGTCTTCGGAAAAGGCTGAGGCGAAATGAGCAGTTACGCCTGGATTACGTCTCTTACATGAACTCCCTAATTGAAAACGGATATGCAGAAGAGGTTCCTGCTTCGGAGTCGAATCAAGAAGAGAACTGTTATTATATGCCTCATCATGGAGTTTATAGTGCCCAAAAACCGGATAAATTGCGAGTAGTATTCGATTGCTCAGCAAAAAGCAACGGACTCAGCCTGAATGACAACCTGCTGATTGGTCCCGACCTCAGCTGCACGCATCTTGGAGTGCTCCTGAGATTTCGACAAGAAACTGTAGCTTTAAACGCTGACATTCGGGCAATGTTCCATCAAGTGCAAATCCCCTACCCAGATAATAATTATTTTCGCTATATGTGGTTTTATGATAATGACATTGAAAAGGAACCTGTAGAGTTCCGAATGAAGGTTTATGTATTTGGAACTGTTACTTCTCCTAGTGTGGCCAATTTTGCTCTGAAAGAAATTGCTAAAAGATTTAAAGATGATTTTTCTGCAGAGACACTTAATACTATAACGAGCAATTTTTACGTCGATGACCTGTTGAAATCAGTGGCAACACTGGATGCAGCGATCAAATTAAGACAAGAAATAACCGCTGCTTTGGCTAAGGCTGGCTTTCACATTACTAAATGGACATCTAATAGTCCTGAGCTTTTGGCTACAATTCCTAAAGAAGACATTGCTGTGGATTGTGACGGGCGTACGATCGAAGACTGCTGCAGTATGCCCAACAAAACTGCTCTGGGCATCAGATGGGACATCAGACATGATAAGCTAGGATTTTTCATTGACTTACCGAACAAACCGCGTACTCGAAGAGGAATGCTATCAATGTTAAATTATATTTTTGATCCTATGGGATACCTAACGCCGATCACGTTACGAGCAAAACTGATTTTGCAAAAACTGTGTAAGCTTGGATTAGACTGGGATGACGCTGTGCCGGTTGAAGTGGAAAATGAATGGAATGCATTTTTAACTGATGCAGCCAACCTCAGCAAATTTGTGATTGATCGTTGTTTCAAACCTACGGACTTTGGCTTTGTTACTCACACATCGTTGCATCATTTTTGTGACGCGTCTGAATCCGGCACTGCAGCTGTGAGTTTCATCAAACTGATAAATGACAACAATGAAACTCATGTGAGTTTGCTGTTATCTAAATCAAAGCTTGCGCCTTTTAAGAAGCTCACTATACCTCGCCTTGAGCTGACGTCTGCGGTTATGGCTGTCCAAAATGACGTTATTTTACGAAGAGAGTTGCAGATCAATATAGATGAGTCTCGTTTTTACACAGGCAGTATGATTTCCCTGTACTATATAAACAATGAGCACAAGCCACTAAAAACGTTTGTAGCTAATCGCGTTGCCACGATTAGAACTCACACTAATCCCAAGCAATGGTTTCATGTTAAGTCTGAGAACAATATCGCGGATATGGCCAGTCGCGGTGTGCGCTGTTGCATCTTGCTCGAGTGTGAACAATGGAAGGTGGGGCCTGACTTACTGAGAAAACCCACAATCAATGAAGACCAAGAAGAACGAAATTGCCTGAGCGAGCATGATTTATTGCTATGGGAGCCCGAATTAAAGAAATCGGCTATATCTTGTGCAGCTAATTCTATAAACACTGCCAACACTCAAAATGATTACTTTGCTGCTGCGTTAAGCTGTGCCATTTCTAGTTGGACTAAACTGAAGAAAATTACTGCATATGTTCTTCGATTTATTAACAAACTAAAAAAACATCTGGTTATAAGAAAGGTTGATAAAACGTCCTTAATAAGCAAGAACGCCGATAATATGTTGTTGACATTTAAAGAGTTCGAGCAAGCGGAACTTTTAATTTTACAGCATCACCAAGCGGTGGAATTTCCGCGAGAACTAGAAGATTTGAACAAAGAAAAACCTTTGCTTCATAGTAGTAAAATCGCGAGCCTGAATCCAATGCTGGAAAACAAACTGATTCGCGTTGGAGGTCGCATAAAAAATTCTGATATCAACTACGCGAGTAAACACCCAATTATTCTGACTAAGACTATGCCAATTTCTAAGTTGATTGTCATTGAATTGCATGTGAAATATGGCCATGCCGGCCGTCAGTTTGTTTTGGCTAAACTTCGTGAGAAGTACTGGTTGATTTGTGCCAATAGTTTTGTGCGACAATGTTTGAGAAACTGCTTCGCTTGTAGACGAAACTTTGCAATCCCTGGCAAACAATTAATGGCCGATTTGCCGGAGGACAGACTAGATGCTGACTCTCCGCCTTTTACTAATACCGGTGTTGATTTATTTGGACCTCTTAATGTAAAGCGCGCTCGCTCCGTTTTAAAACGATATGGCGTAATATTCACCTGCTTGACGGTCAGAGCCATACATCTTGAAATTACAAATGACCTAAGTACTGACTCCTTTATTCTCGCACTGCGTAGATTTATCGCACGCAGGGATCCAGTAAAATTAATTAGATCAGATAGAGGAAGTAATCTGGTTGGAGCGCATAATGAACTGTCTGCTGCCATTAATGCGTGGAATCAAACACAAATCAATGATTTCATGTTGCAATCTGATATTGATTGGCGTTTCAATAGCCCGTGTAGCAGCCACCACGGAGCTGCATGGGAGCGTCTTCATCCGTTCTGTCAGACGTGTCTTAGTGTCTTTAAATCATGAACAAAACAAGGATGAAGAAACTCTACGCACCCTAATGTGCGAAGTCGAGTGGATTTTAAATTCCAGGCCCTTAACAAAAGTCACAGACGACCCGAGAGATTTAAACGTTCTTACCCCTAATCATTTGCTGCTCCTGAAGAACACCAACTGCTTTCCCCCGGGACTTTTTGATTACAAAAATGTGTATTCAAGACGTCGGTGGAGGCAAGTGAATCACCTTGCCAATGTGTTCTGGGCTCGTTGGCGATCTGAATACTTGGTTATGCTACAAAAACGCCAAAAATGGCATTTTAAAACCCGAGAGTTTCAGGTGGGAGATGTTGTGCTTGTCCTAGACGAGAATTTTCCGAGAAACCAATGGGCATTGGGTAGGATAATTGATATCTTTCGGGGATCCAAGGGTTTATTTAGAAAGGTCAAACTCCGAACCAAGGCTTCCGAAATAATTCGGCCTATAACGAAGCTTTGCCTAATTACCTCCGAAGAAGATGCCTTGGGGCGTTGATCGTGGGCTCCTTCGAGTGTGTTTTTTTTGACTCTGTATCCCCTTTTTGTAAAAATTGATCCGACTGGGACGGATCAAGAGGGGCGGTGTAAAGGCCGATAAGTCTAATTTTTAGTTTAGCTCTGTTTTCCCTTTTTATTTCATAATTTGCCGCGACTGCTTCGAGACATTTGCCACGTTGTTTATCGCTAAGATACATTATGCCAAATTCAGTTAGTTAGTGCCGAATGTTTTGATATCAAGTCGACCTTTATAAAGTTTTGTGTTTGTATTTCAGCTAAATAAGTAAGCTAAACATACTGAAAAATTGTTTCTTTTTTACATCAAGTGTTTGGTAGTTTGGATTGGCACAGAATTGTAAGTACCAGTAGGTTAGCTAAATTATAACCCAATTTGTTAGTTGCCTGTCTTAAAGTGTCTGGCTAATATGTAGTATTTTTTACATTGTTACTGTCGTTATGGTGTAGCCACTGGCCAATAAGGCTATATCTCTCAAATCAAGTGCAAATTTTGGTGGTCATGTACGGTGTATTTAAATTGTGCTAGTTGGCGTATCGTTTCTCTGCTTAATTTCAGTTCTTTTTATTGCAGCAAACGCTGGTTATTGGTATCGTGACACAGTCTTATTGGAATAAAAGTATGACTTTGAACACATGCCTGTATCTAGTTGTGTGATTCTCAATCTCAGACTAGCCTTACACAAATCAAGTAGGCCATCTGGGCCTGCCACTTACAGTATGTATTACTTGTAGTTGCATTGTAGGAAATTTAGTTGTCCATATGTTCATTTTTGACAACTCTTCTCTAGTTTGTATCTTACTAAAGTGCAACAAAGTTGGTTAGAACGGCGTGGCTTGCAGGACTAATGTTATTTTCTGGCGTGAGGTTTTAAAGCCATCTCCAATTTTTAATCACAAATGACTGATTTTCAGCATTGGTGCATCTTCGGCAAAAAGATAAACTATGATGTGGTTAGAGCACATTTGCTGTGCTGTAAGTAGTTAAAATTGCACCAGTGGTTAGGTCCCTCAGTGTTTCACTGAAAAAAGTTGTTAGAACATTATGCGCCGGGCTGGTTAAAAAAGGGAAGAATGCTACAAGTGCAGTTAGGCTATTTGTCCCCATCGTCACTGTTTGAAGGTTTACCAAACCTCCAATTGCGGATGCACGTTGCCATTTTTTACTATTGTCGGCATAGTACAAGGTGGTTATTTGGGTTCAAGTGTTTTTTGCAAGTGAATAACTTTTTTGTACTTTTTGTTTATAATTTTTAGTCAGAATAAAAATTTTGTTTTTGAATTAAAAGAATGAATCTAATACAACTGCACTGTTCAACGCCAGAAAATCAAAATGAAAATCTGGAAATAATTTTGAAATCAAAATATCTTTGTAAGACTCCGATGAGATTTGAACCAACAATCTAATGACTTGTAAACGTATGCAGTGAAACAGTATAACATTACATTATGTTGCATATCGTCATAACTGTTACTAAATTACATCTTTTCGATTCAACCGCAGGCTATTTTACTTAGTTATGTATTTTGTCTCACTATGAAATTTCTGTTTCAAGTACAAGCTCATATACCCCGGTGAGCTGCAGAGAAAAATAGCCACTATTAATAAAAAACCATACTCAAAACATGTGTTGCACTCGAGTGATGTTAACACACCATCATAAACTTATTTTCATAAAACAAGCAAAGCAAATTCGGTAAAAAACGAGTTAATTCTAAGCCATTAAAGTATTTCCAAGACCGTGTATTGTTTTCTGTTGGCTATTAGTTTTGTAATTAAATCGGTTCAAAGATCCATTTTCAATGTGCTGTGGTTAACTCTTGTGGCCTGCACTATAGACCAAAAGTAAAAACCAAAGCGCCGAAACATTTAATGATAATTATTTCGGCTAGTTGCTAAGTTTGCAGTTTCTATTTTCCGTCATAAAACAATACGAAGCAGCAATAGAAAAAAAAAACGTGGCAAGCTTTGAAATAGTTGTTACATAAACGCTATAATGTAATATGTGACAAAATGTACTAATGCATAGCAGAAAATTCTACTTTTTCAAATTAAGAGCACAAATTATCGCGGCAATACTTGCAAGCCTCCTTGTAAAAAGATTTAAGCTGACAAATTCAGTGGCGTTACTGGAGTGGAGATCAAATTTGAGTGCCATGGTGCGTTGCTTTGCTTGAATCAATAGTTCACAAATTGATGCAAACATATTCAAAAACTTTTCATCATTGTTGACTTTAAGGTCAACAGCAATATTAAAATCAATAGTAGACAAAAGCCTTAAACACGATGGCGCAAAAGTGCCGGTGATGTTTGCATTAACATGATTGATTTTCTGTACATGTGTTAACATTTGTTTCACCCCAACAAAGCATCAGAATATCATTAAACCATAAAGAGCTGAGCCAACACTAAACGCAGAGGCTCATCGTTTCAAAACTATCGTCTACGCAATTAGATCATCGAAAGTGATTTTGGAGTAATTTTACCTAAGCAGTGGTGAAAGTAAGCTGGAGCGGTATTCCGGTAAAAAAAAAAGACAGAAAAGTATGACATAGTTGACTTTTCATTCAACTACCAGGTTTTATAAGCTCTCCTCAATATTGTCACTGAAACGGTTGTACCCTTCTAGATATATTTGACATGTCGAAAACACGAACTGGGCTACGGGCTTGCTACACACCAAATTCCAAGGTAAAAGAACGTTTGAACTTGGACAGCAGCAGTGAAAATGTTCTTGCCAATTTGTGAAGATACGTATATCACTGTCAATGGCGTATTTAGTAACAAATCGTTTGGGCGAGGGGTGGAGCATTAAGCTAGCTCAATTATACAATTAATCAATGTTATGAAATGAGTAGAGGAACATAAAAACGAGAATTTGCCCAATTTGGTCTCCAAAACAGCATGAAGATTTTTTTTCGGTGATAAAACTTTTAAAAGCGAGTTTTTTTACCCAATGCAGCCTCCAAAACAACAAAACGACTTTTTTTTGTGATCGCCTTTTTCGTATCGCGAATTTTGTTTTCCAAAAAACTTTTCTTTCACATCACTTTCTTTTGTAACACGGTTTGGAGAAGGCATTGTCCTTATTTCTCTTAAGTAAATGCGCCACTCCACTCTGCACATTATGTAGGCAACATGAAACAGCGAGTGAAAAAATAACTTATATGTGTTTTTTTCCATAATATTGTTACTTTACAGCACTTTTGTGAGGCAATAAATAACAAGTTTGTTCATCATTATGCGGAGAAAAATTGCTCAGCTCAGTGGATCTCAAATCTCTTCAGAGAATGTAACTCATCTTTTTTGTTTTCATTCGTTTTACAACTGTCTGCTGTAATCTATTTATTTTGCGCCAAGTCAAATGGCGGAAATTGATTAACTAGCCAATATTTTCAACAGCGTATTGACCACACTTTAGTAAAAATTAAATTGGTAACGCGTGTTGGAAGAAATAAGATAAATAGAGAATGTATGTTCAAAACTCTTTCGATGAAATAGATTGTTGGCACAACACTAAATTGTCACGCGATGCCATAGAAAAGCTAAAACGACACACCAGGCCGTCGCAACGCACAGTTTGGATATCACTAGTTTAGCTGCGTTGGCGTTCGACTTAGTACAACGAGTCTAAAAAGGCTCACGGTAGCACTATTAAGGTATTAAGGCTAACTATTATATTGTTACTTAAACAAACACGAGCTTTAGCGCTTAGAACCAACGCTTCATCAGGTAGTCAGCTACTGTAAAATACATGTAGTAACAATTGGAAATTAAAGTTAAAAAGAAGAATACTACGTCGGTGGGTTTTAGAAACACAGAGGAAAGGCTGCGAGGTCGAATCTAGAAAAAATAAGATCTCGCAGAGAAACTGTTTCACGTTAATCCTGATTAAAAGCTGAGCCTTTCCTCGCAAAAACCAAAAACATGCCCAAAATGCAGAAGGGACATCTTAAAAAATTGTCTGCAACTACGTAGCCAATCCTGTTGCAAAAAAACGGCATTCAAAACTGCGAGTCAAAGAAAGCTGCATAAAAAAATAAATCGTAAACAATAAGCAAAGTGACGTAATAAAGAAAAGGAACGGCAAATTCACAATGAAAACTTTCAGCCAAGACAAGGCTACACTCTCAGCGAAGACTTGTAGGCTGAAATTAAGACGAGCGACGGAAGGAGCACGGAGTACTCCAAAAGCACATCAATACTCCGCGATTTTATTCCTAAAGCCAGTGTTAGGTCCATTGGAATAGGCTTGTCCAGAACAGCTTGGGTTGAGCTCGATCGCCTGCTGACTGGCGTTGGCTGTTTTCATTCGTCCATGTACAAATGGGGTCTCGCTCTCTCGTCAAATTGCGAATGTGACGTCACCGAACAAACCCCAGACTACGTTATCTCAGTGAGCCCTATACATCGGGCACCTCGAGGGGTAGTTGGTCTGACGATTTTGGATGACGATAATTGATGCTGGCTTAATACTACCTCTGTTAGAATCTAATCTGGAGAGTAAATAGATACCCCTTGGCAGGAACAAGAAGAAGAATTTGCTTGCATTTTGTTTGTGGGTGTTTGTTGTAGCTTCGTTATTTTTGTGAGCTAATTCATACAGCTGTACATTTAAAGGACACAGTCGTACAATAGACAAAATTTACAAGTGTCCTAAGGTCCCGAAAGAAAAAAGAGCAACCTTTATAAAAGGCACTTACCATTTTTCATAAGACTTTTATCATACAAAAGTTTTAAACAAATTGTTTTCACTTTTCAGAAAATGATTACAAACGTGCGTTGATATGGTAACTGACAACAGACTATCAATCATATTTAAAAAAGAAACTATTTATTTAAACGTTTTCGGTCTTACATTTTGCGCTTTTCGGTTTCTGCACATGCATATTTTACAATGTTGAACTTTCAGATCTCTCATCTCTTAGTTTTTATTTGTCTTTAATCATTTCTTTATTTGGTAGCTTAGAGCAGGAAACGCAATTCTGGTACGTTTGCCCAAAGCCGGGCCAGGTTTGCATCCAATTGAATAACCCTCTCGCTCCAAATGCTAAACAAAACAGCTTCTTTTAGCTGATATAATTAAATTATTGTTCTGTTGATACACGAAAATTTTTGATTTGCTGCTCTAAGTTGGATAGAATTTAAGGAAAGAAAACGCTTGGTGCGATTTTGCTGTTCCTATGTCTATTTAGTGAAATTTGATTCAACTTAAATCTGGAATTGCAATTGCTCTAACTCAATTTTCCCGCAATAAAAGAAGTTCACTTTGGCTGTTTTGGTGAAAGAAAGAGCGAAGGCCTTCATGCGAAGGCCTTTTGTGGAAATCCCTCATCCCGGTATCGATGAAAAACAAAATCTGAGTTGCGTATACCCTCTTTGCCTCAAGCTAATAATGTGTCTCCTTCAGTTCAGGATAATTAGAACCGCAAGCTGTTGACTGCGGATAAAGTATTGATAGTCAACACAAAACGTCTTGAAAACAATCTTCCATCACAGTTCCCAAGAAATTAGAACTTTTGAAGACTATAAAACTCGTATTAATAATAACATATGCTACGCGAAGATAAAAGCCCAGCTACTTAATGACGTGGAAGATCTGTTGAAGCAATGTCGAGGAATGCACAATAGCACAATAGCACAGTGAATGAGGCGCTGTCCGATCCGGTTAAGACTTGCCCACCTGAGGCTGAGGTGGGCCCGGAGGACAGCGTCTCTCAGATTGCTACTTCTCAAGGTGCTCCGAGTACGACGTCCAGTAAATTGTTGGCACGTCAGTTTGATCTATATCGCAGGCGTGCGGCGCTTCGAGCTATTCACGTTAGTGATCTGGCTAGGGCGGAGACGAAGGAGGATGCTGCTGCGGCCGTTGAGACTGACGCCGCGGCGAGGTTATGAATAGGGGAGGCAAAACTTGAAGCTGAAGAGAAATACATTGCTCTTTATGAAAGTGGCTCATCAGTGGGAGTTTCGGGTCGATATGAACAAAAAGGGTCTGATATGCGTAACAATTGTGGAGAAATCAGAGACCTAAGTTAACTAAGCCGTTCCCTCTTTGCTTTATGTGCAACGTCTCCGTGTCAAAAACATTTTCTTTAGGATTGTGAAACCTTTAAAACTTTTGCTAACGACCGTAACAGTCGTGTTGTGAATTTGGGACAACATCTAAATTGCTTTTCGTTGGGTCATGTGGCTCGAAACTGCCTGCCTGATTGCTAGGGACTGGACTTGCATGCAATTGAAACAGAAAATGATTTGACAGACTGTTATTTGCTGGTGGGATCAAACGCATGGAAGCACATAAACTACTTACCTAAGTTTGGAAGTGTGGAAGACATAGGTGCTATTGAGCTATTTTGATGCGAAAAGCATAAATATCTGTCATGTGGTGTCTTTTGACAGGGTAACGTTATTGTATTTCGATTTGTCATTAACTTGATCAAGTCCTTGCGCCCATGTCTTATGTTTCATGCTTAATATTTTTCCAGCATAGGTCTTGCCCATGGCAGTGGAAAGGGAAGCAACTTGCCATTCTCCATTGAAGGCCGTAATTCCTGAATGGGTGTTCTGATGATAATTGTCTTAGTTGATTACATACGAAGTATGATTTTACAAACTATCATTTGTACTTTCAAAAAATGTAAGGTTGTGGGGAACACAGTCACAAAATAATGGTTGCACCAAAATAATGATCGTTTTGAACATCAAAGAAATGAGATATTTAGTGATTGGCATACTTTACGATTTGGTGCGCTCCTTTGACATTTGTATTAGTGATAACAAGTTACTTTGCATGAAGACTTTAGTTGTTACATTTAGACTTACATTTTAGTTGCATCAAACGGTTAAGTTGGAGATGTATTTGTGCTGACTGTCTTCATTTGCAATGGCAATGGTTTCGTTTGAGCAAAATACCGTTTTTCTCTGACAATGAATGCAAATTAAAAAAAAATTTTGTTTCGTAATGTCGTCATCATGACGTCATAACAAGTCTGTGAAATTGAACATTTTTTATATAAGCTTTGGAGGTATTTAGCACTTTGCCATTAATCGCATGTATGAATTTCCAAAAATATCAAGCTTTTCCATCAACTTGTTAAACACCAAAATGACTAAACGAAAGAGCGAACGCATAGCTCGTTTTTTCTAAGACAGAGCGCGAAAATGCCACGCCTTACGTTACGTAGATTCACGATTTTCCGTTCATGTCGCAGTAAGACTTGCAGTAGCTACGTAACATAAATTAGGCTTCCATATGCTAATCGTTTGATAGGTTTTTTGGTAAATTAATTGTTTGTAGTTTTAATTATCATTTTCATAATTGCTGTATTTTTGACAAGTTGAAGAACTATTATGTAGTTATTTTCGCATTAGAACGCTAAAATTGCCCAGTGCATTGCCAAGGCAAAAGTGGAGCATTAAGAATGTAAGCTTGCGACGCCCATAATTCGTGATTTTCAACCAGCAAGCCCTGTTATTCCCATTTGAAGAAAATTACCCACCGATTAAGATCATTGTTATAGATTTTCCACTTGTTATTTTTTTAGTATCAACCTAAAACCTAGAACTGGGAGCCAATGATGTTGCTAGAATTGATGACGATCGCGGGCCCTCAAGTCAAATCCCGCACAGAATTGAAAAACAATTGTTCTAAGCAAATGCACTGGCTCAACCGGCAGAAACCATATTATATTCTTCGACGCTACTCATGAGGAACCGGCGCGCGAGACAGCAGAATCCGTTGCTTTGTAATGTATTGTTACGAAAAATTGCGCGAAACATGCCACGTCGTTGTTGAGCGTACGTTCACGACTTTCCGTTTGTCTTGTACAAAGACTTACAGTAGCAATATAAAGTCAGTTTAACAATCCATATGTTTATCATTTTATACCTTTGGGTAAGTTTTCAATTTTCGTCTTTCAAATGTCGAATTTTCTAAAATGCTGCATTTTTCTCAAGCAGACAAACTGTGTTGTAAATTCATTGGCGATATCAAAATATCTGTACAATGCCACTTACTGTTACTAATCGGTTCTGCGGGCGTCGTCTCTCAGGGCTATCAAGAGTTAACTATGCGGAGTTGAAATATATTGGTTTAACGTGTCAACATTTATTAAAGCAGTAACAAAAATTGGCGCCTGGTATGTGCGAAGGACCTTGCCATAGAAAGATACCACATTTTTCATATTATTGCAAATACAGGGTTTTGATTTTTGGTGATGACGGGAAAAACCCTGCTGATGAGTTCAAAAGGACGAAACGCGTCCAGGGATGGTCTCGTCAAATTATGGGAGGGGGCTTTAATTATTTGCAATACTATTAGGCCTACTTTGTGAAATAACCACGTCATTCGTGTGAACATGCATATAAAGCGCGTAGATTACCTTTATAACTCAATAAATCGACTATTGCCTTGATGCTTTTATGCAACTGCGATCTACAGATCCATCCCTTTGAAATCAATTATTCAGAGGTGTTTGACTAAATTAGCCGATGAATAACTGCGCGGCTATTTATTGGGATGATCGAGCAAATAACTTCTTGAATTTTTATTTCGACTTGTGGGCGCTATAAAGTAGATCTTAGTTGCAATAGACCAATAAACCACGTTCAAAGTGTCTTCCTTCATCTTCCAATTTTTGCATTGCAAACTCTGCGAACCTCGCTGACCTAGTGATCCAACAGGAATTGCCGTAGCAAATAACAAGATGGGATGATTCAGTAACTGTTAATTGTAGTATAAACTACTGGGGGTGGTGAGCTGGTTGCTGATTCCACTGCGCTTCAAAACCTGTCAGCAAGCTATCCTGCACTGCGCTACTAATTGCGTTATGGGATAAGAGTTGATCGCACTACACGGCAAATATTGAGCACGCATCACAAAAACCTTGCTTCATCATATAACGGTAAAGTTTAAATATTTGGCTGGCACCAACTCTTTCATTTTGATTAAAATACAATTAGGCCAAAAGTAGTTTCATTTTGCTTAAAATACAATTAGGCCAAAGTTTTCACAACTCCTAGGGTTTTTAAGTTTAATATGCACAGTGGCGCACGGAATGGGGTCCTATGCACAGTGGCGCACGGAAGGGGCTCCTATGCACAGTGGCGCACAGAAGGAGCTTCTATGCGCGCGTCGCCCCTCAGCTCCTCCTCGGAAACACTTTAAATTTTATTTTCAGTCATTCAATCTTTTAACCGTAACAAACAACCTGTTCTACAGTGATCAAATTAGTTTTAATGCCCAATGCGTTAAGATGCATTACGGCAGTTGTTTCATGTACCCCCACTTCATGTGCATGGCCTCCTTAATTCGAGGCAGCTTGCAACGACAAAGTCATCTATGAGTATATTTGCATCGTTAAAAAATTTCACCTACATCTCGCCCAGGATACAAAACTATCTTTTGAAGGCTATAGGCGTGTTTTTTTCAAAAGTGTATCTTCGAAGAAGTAAAGGAAGCACAATTTTTTCCCTACTTGGTGATATAAAAACGGACGTGTCGATTAAAAAACAGAAACATTCTGTGTAAGATACGTGAAAGAGCTCAATATCTGCAAGTTTTATCTCAAAGTAAAGCTCGATGCATTAAATTCAGCATATTTCGTTAACTCCAAACTTGTTTGATCATTTTTACAAAAGTTTTGTTGTAGCTTGCAGTTCACGTTCTATGGGTACTGTATCGTCCGTAAAGTAAACTTCAAAAATATCCCAATTGAGCAACTTACATCTATTTTGTGATTAGCAGTTAATTTTTCTTCTTTCTTCGTTGAATTCTGGGCTTTCTTCTAACATTTAATGCTATTCTTTAGACCTTTCTTGTGATTTCTCCATGTTCTACATACAGCTTTGGTAATGACTCTTCCATCTTCCATAATTTGTTGGAAAAGAGCAAAACCAGTGAAAGGTACAGTAAATGCCAGAGTATACGATAATACTCTTCATGCCACAGATCTATTCAATCAATAAGGCATTTTACCAGCTCGGTCATAAATGAAAAAATTTGTAAACTGCATTAGTGTTTAGTAATAATCCCAC
Organism: Trididemnum clinides; assembly: GCA_963675345.1. Classification (NCBI taxonomy): domain Eukaryota; kingdom Metazoa; phylum Chordata; class Ascidiacea; order Aplousobranchia; family Didemnidae; genus Trididemnum; species Trididemnum clinides. Next base: position 18,656,957 of record OY776298.1, read on the forward strand.
ACCCCTACTAGTGCTTACAAATGTGACTTTTGTCCATATCTTATGTCTGTGTGTCCTTGAATGCGACCCTCTTGATAACAGTATTGCTGTATTACTGTATACTGCTGTGTATGGCATCATTATTTGGCACCCATTGGCGAATTTGTTGTGATTTAGGCTAAGCATTTTTGTCGTTGTGTATGATTTGCACTCGCCTAATTAGATTCAATAAGGTCGAAAAAGATCACGGGTTATTGACATGTTGTAAGTGATTGTTGTATAATTATACCGTATGCTTCTGGTGATTGCTTTTAAGCAGTTTTTTTGTTTATCTCAGTGTGGTTCTGAAGGTAGATCCCTCTGAGGAGATCGTCTGAACTTAACTAGCTAGCAACTAGCACTATGAAGGCCAGCTCGGTCATTAGCCATATTGCGATTGCACAATGCACATTTAAACATTTTTATCTAGTGGCACCAAATATCACAACATTTTTTTATCTGAAAACCGATCTTAAAAGCTTTCTGAGTTTAATCAATCAGTTTCCCTGGTTTAAAATTTTGTAGTCTCTGGCACAACATCGATAGGGCGACAAGATTTACAACTTTATTTAGGCTATTAAGGTAGTTGCGTTTTCCTCCAGATGCGAAACGATGAACTACTTTTGGCCTAATTGTATTTTAATCAAAATGAAAGAGTTGGTGCCAGCCAAATATTTAAACTTTACCGTTATATGATGAAGCAAGGTTTTTGTGATGCGTGCTCAATATTTGCCGTGTAGTGCGATCAACTCTTATCCCATAACGCAATTAGTAGCGCAGTGCAGGATAGCTTGCTGACAGGTTTTGAAGCGCAGTGGAATCAGCAACCAGCTCACCACCCCCAGTAGTTTATACTACAATTAACAGTTACTGAATCATCCCATCTTGTTATTTGCTACGGCAATTCCTGTTGGATCACTAGGTCAGCGAGGTTCGCAGAGTTTGCAATGCAAAAATTGGAAGATGAAGGAAGACACTTTGAACGTGGTTTATTGGTCTATTGCAACTAAGATCTACTTTATAGCGCCCACAAGTCGAAATAAAAATTCAAGAAGTTATTTGCTCGATCATCCCAATAAATAGCCGCGCAGTTATTCATCGGCTAATTTAGTCAAACACCTCTGAATAATTGATTTCAAAGGGATGGATCTGTAGATCGCAGTTGCATAAAAGCATCAAGGCAATAGTCGATTTATTGAGTTATAAAGGTAATCCACGCGCTTTATATGCATGTTCACACGAATGACGTGGTTATTTCACAAAGTAGGCCTAATAGTATTGCAAATAATTAAAGCCCCCTCCCATAATTTGACGAGACCATCCCTGGACGCGTTTCGTCCTTTTGAACTCATCAGCAGGGTTTTTCCCGTCATCACCAAAAATCAAAACCCTGTATTTGCAATAATATGAAAAATGTGGTATCTTTCTATGGCAAGGTCCTTCGCACATACCAGGCGCCAATTTTTGTTACTGCTTTAATAAATGTTGACACGTTAAACCAATATATTTCAACTCCGCATAGTTAACTCTTGATAGCCCTGAGAGACGACGCCCGCAGAACCGATTAGTAACAGTAAGTGGCATTGTACAGATATTTTGATATCGCCAATGAATTTACAACACAGTTTGTCTGCTTGAGAAAAATGCAGCATTTTAGAAAATTCGACATTTGAAAGACGAAAATTGAAAACTTACCCAAAGGTATAAAATGATAAACATATGGATTGTTAAACTGACTTTATATTGCTACTGTAAGTCTTTGTACAAGACAAACGGAAAGTCGTGAACGTACGCTCAACAACGACGTGGCATGTTTCGCGCAATTTTTCGTAACAATACATTACAAAGCAACGGATTCTGCTGTCTCGCGCGCCGGTTCCTCATGAGTAGCGTCGAAGAATATAATATGGTTTCTGCCGGTTGAGCCAGTGCATTTGCTTAGAACAATTGTTTTTCAATTCTGTGCGGGATTTGACTTGAGGGCCCGCGATCGTCATCAATTCTAGCAACATCATTGGCTCCCAGTTCTAGGTTTTAGGTTGATACTAAAAAAATAACAAGTGGAAAATCTATAACAATGATCTTAATCGGTGGGTAATTTTCTTCAAATGGGAATAACAGGGCTTGCTGGTTGAAAATCACGAATTATGGGCGTCGCAAGCTTACATTCTTAATGCTCCACTTTTGCCTTGGCAATGCACTGGGCAATTTTAGCGTTCTAATGCGAAAATAACTACATAATAGTTCTTCAACTTGTCAAAAATACAGCAATTATGAAAATGATAATTAAAACTACAAACAATTAATTTACCAAAAAACCTATCAAACGATTAGCATATGGAAGCCTAATTTATGTTACGTAGCTACTGCAAGTCTTACTGCGACATGAACGGAAAATCGTGAATCTACGTAACGTAAGGCGTGGCATTTTCGCGCTCTGTCTTAGAAAAAACGAGCTATGCGTTCGCTCTTTCGTTTAGTCATTTTGGTGTTTAACAAGTTGATGGAAAAGCTTGATATTTTTGGAAATTCATACATGCGATTAATGGCAAAGTGCTAAATACCTCCAAAGCTTATATAAAAAATGTTCAATTTCACAGACTTGTTATGACGTCATGATGACGACATTACGAAACAAAATTTTTTTTTAATTTGCATTCATTGTCAGAGAAAAACGGTATTTTGCTCAAACGAAACCATTGCCATTGCAAATGAAGACAGTCAGCACAAATACATCTCCAACTTAACCGTTTGATGCAACTAAAATGTAAGTCTAAATGTAACAACTAAAGTCTTCATGCAAAGTAACTTGTTATCACTAATACAAATGTCAAAGGAGCGCACCAAATCGTAAAGTATGCCAATCACTAAATATCTCATTTCTTTGATGTTCAAAACGATCATTATTTTGGTGCAACCATTATTTTGTGACTGTGTTCCCCACAACCTTACATTTTTTGAAAGTACAAATGATAGTTTGTAAAATCATACTTCGTATGTAATCAACTAAGACAATTATCATCAGAACACCCATTCAGGAATTACGGCCTTCAATGGAGAATGGCAAGTTGCTTCCCTTTCCACTGCCATGGGCAAGACCTATGCTGGAAAAATATTAAGCATGAAACATAAGACATGGGCGCAAGGACTTGATCAAGTTAATGACAAATCGAAATACAATAACGTTACCCTGTCAAAAGACACCACATGACAGATATTTATGCTTTTCGCATCAAAATAGCTCAATAGCACCTATGTCTTCCACACTTCCAAACTTAGGTAAGTAGTTTATGTGCTTCCATGCGTTTGATCCCACCAGCAAATAACAGTCTGTCAAATCATTTTCTGTTTCAATTGCATGCAAGTCCAGTCCCTAGCAATCAGGCAGGCAGTTTCAAGCCACATGACCCAACGAAAAGCAATTTAGATGTTGTCCCAAATTCACAACACGACTGTTACGGTCGTTAGCAAAAGTTTTAAAGGTTTCACAATCCTAAAGAAAATGTTTTTGACACGGAGACGTTGCACATAAAGCAAAGAGGGAACGGCTTAGTTAACTTAGGTCTCTGATTTCTCCACAATTGTTACGCATATCAGACCCTTTTTGTTCATATCGACCCGAAACTCCCACTGATGAGCCACTTTCATAAAGAGCAATGTATTTCTCTTCAGCTTCAAGTTTTGCCTCCCCTATTCATAACCTCGCCGCGGCGTCAGTCTCAACGGCCGCAGCAGCATCCTCCTTCGTCTCCGCCCTAGCCAGATCACTAACGTGAATAGCTCGAAGCGCCGCACGCCTGCGATATAGATCAAACTGACGTGCCAACAATTTACTGGACGTCGTACTCGGAGCACCTTGAGAAGTAGCAATCTGAGAGACGCTGTCCTCCGGGCCCACCTCAGCCTCAGGTGGGCAAGTCTTAACCGGATCGGACAGCGCCTCATTCACTGTGCTATTGTGCTATTGTGCATTCCTCGACATCGCTTCAACAGATCTTCCACGTCATTAAGTAGCTGGGCTTTTATCTTCGCGTAGCATATGTTATTATTAATACGAGTTTTATAGTCTTCAAAAGTTCTAATTTCTTGGGAACTGTGATGGAAGATTGTTTTCAAGACGTTTTGTGTTGACTATCAATACTTTATCCGCAGTCAACAGCTTGCGGTTCTAATTATCCTGAACTGAAGGAGACACATTATTAGCTTGAGGCAAAGAGGGTATACGCAACTCAGATTTTGTTTTTCATCGATACCGGGATGAGGGATTTCCACAAAAGGCCTTCGCATGAAGGCCTTCGCTCTTTCTTTCACCAAAACAGCCAAAGTGAACTTCTTTTATTGCGGGAAAATTGAGTTAGAGCAATTGCAATTCCAGATTTAAGTTGAATCAAATTTCACTAAATAGACATAGGAACAGCAAAATCGCACCAAGCGTTTTCTTTCCTTAAATTCTATCCAACTTAGAGCAGCAAATCAAAAATTTTCGTGAATCAACAGAACAATAATTTAATTATATCAGCTAAAAGAAGCTGTTTTGTTTAGCATTTGGAGCGAGAGGGTTATTCAATTGGATGCAAACCTGGCCCGGCTTTGGGCAAACGTACCAGAATTGCGTTTCCTGCTCTAAGCTACCAAATAAAGAAATGATTAAAGACAAATAAAAACTAAGAGATGAGAGATCTGAAAGTTCAACATTGTAAAATATGCATGTGCAGAAACCGAAAAGCGCAAAATGTAAGACCGAAAACGTTTAAATAAATAGTTTCTTTTTTAAATATGATTGATAGTCTGTTGTCAGTTACCATATCAACGCACGTTTGTAATCATTTTCTGAAAAGTGAAAACAATTTGTTTAAAACTTTTGTATGATAAAAGTCTTATGAAAAATGGTAAGTGCCTTTTATAAAGGTTGCTCTTTTTTCTTTCGGGACCTTAGGACACTTGTAAATTTTGTCTATTGTACGACTGTGTCCTTTAAATGTACAGCTGTATGAATTAGCTCACAAAAATAACGAAGCTACAACAAACACCCACAAACAAAATGCAAGCAAATTCTTCTTCTTGTTCCTGCCAAGGGGTATCTATTTACTCTCCAGATTAGATTCTAACAGAGGTAGTATTAAGCCAGCATCAATTATCGTCATCCAAAATCGTCAGACCAACTACCCCTCGAGGTGCCCGATGTATAGGGCTCACTAAGATAACGTAGTCTGGGGTTTGTTCGGTGACGTCACATTCGCAATTTGACGAGAGAGCGAGACCCCATTTGTACATGGACGAATGAAAACAGCCAACGCCAGTCAGCAGGCGATCGAGCTCAACCCAAGCTGTTCTGGACAAGCCTATTCCAATGGACCTAACACTGGCTTTAGGAATAAAATCGCGGAGTATTGATGTGCTTTTGGAGTACTCCGTGCTCCTTCCGTCGCTCGTCTTAATTTCAGCCTACAAGTCTTCGCTGAGAGTGTAGCCTTGTCTTGGCTGAAAGTTTTCTTTGTGAATTTGCCGTTCCTTTTCTTTATTACGTCACTTTGCTCATTGTTTACGATTTATTTTTTTATGCAGCTTTCTTTGACTCGCAGTTTTGAATGCCGTTTTTTTGCAACAGGATTGGCTACGTAGTTGCAGACAATTTTTTAAGATGTCCCTTCTGCATTTTGGGCATGTTTTTGGTTTTTGCGAGGAAAGGCTCAGCTTTTAATCAGGATTAACGTGAAACAGTTTCTCTGCGAGATTTTATTTTTTTCTAGATTCGACCTCGCAGCCTTTCCTTTGTGTTTCTAAAACCCACCGACGTAGTATTCTTCTTTTTAGCTTTAATTTCCAATTGTCACTACATGTATTTTACAGTAGCTGACTACCTGATGAAGCGTTGGTTCTAAGCGCTAAAGCTCGTGTTTGTTTAAGTAACAATATAATAGTTAGCCTTAATACCTTAATAGTGCTACCGTGAGCCTTTATAGACTCGTTGTACTAAGTCGAACGCCAACGCAGCTAAACTAGTGATATCCAAACTGTGCGTTGCGACGGCCTGGTGTGTCGTTTTAGCTTTTCTATGGCATCGCGTGACAATTTAGTGTTGTGCCAACAATCTATTTCATCGAAAGAGTTTTGAACATACATTCTCTATTTATCTTATTTCTTCCAACACGCGTTACCAATTTAATTTTTACAAAAGTGTGGTCAATACGCTGTTGAAAATATTGGCTAGTTAATCAATTTCCGCCATTTGACTTGGCGCAAAATAAATAGATTACAGCAGACAGTTGTAAAACGAATGAAAACAAAAAAGATGAGTTACATTCTCTGAAGAGATTGATTTTGCGATTAAAAACGACAAACGAAAAACCAAATTTCGCACGTATAACGACAGGTATCTAGATTTTGGGTCACATTTATCTTGCTGAACGTCTAACCTAAACCTCAAAATAATATCCGGTGCGTCGCAAGTCAAACAAGGTTTTTCAGATGCGTCGCGTGTAAAAAAATTTGAGATCCACTGAGCTGAGCAATTTTTCTCCGCATAATGATGAACAAACTTGTTATTTATTGCCTCACAAAAGTGCTGTAAAGTAACAATATTATGGAAAAAAGCACATATAAGTTATTTTTTCACTCGCTGTTTCATGCTGCCTACATAATGTGCAGAGTGGAGTGGCGCATTTACTTAAGAGAAATAAGGACAATGCCTTCTCCAAACCGTGTTACAAAAGAAAGTGATGTGAAAGAAAAGTTTTTTGGAAAACAAAATTCGCGATACGAAAAAGGCGATCACAAAAAAAAGTCGTTTTGTTGTTTTGGAGGCTGCATTGGGTAAAAAAACTCGCTTTTAAAAGTTTTATCACCGAAAAAAAATCTTCATGCTGTTTTGGAGACCAAATAGGGCAAATTCTCGTTTTTATGTTCCTCTACTCATTTCATAACATTGATTAATAGTATAATTGAGCTAGCTTAATGCTCCACCCCTCGTCCAAACGATTTGTTACTAAATACGCCATTGACAGTGATATACGTATCTTCACAAATTGGCAAGAACATCTTCACTGCTGCTGTCCAAGTTCAAACGTTCTTTTACCTTGGAATTTGGTGTGTAGCAAGCCCGTAGCCCAGTTCGTGTTTTCGACATGTCAAATATATCTAGAAGGGTACAACCGTTTCAGTGACAATATTGAGGAGAGCTTATAAAACCTGGTAGTTGAATGAAAAGTCAACTATGTCATACTTTTCTGTCTTTTTTTACCGGAATACCGCTCCAGCTTACTTTCACCACTGCTTAGGTAAAATTACTCCTTTAACAGGCAGCATATCAGTTGTTTGCTTTCAAAACGACAGTGGATAAAATGTGTTGCAGCTACAGCCTGCTGATATCGTTTTCTCTACAATGATGCCAGTCAGCATTGTGACAAAATGAGGCTTTTAAAGCGTTCAAGTATAGAAAGCATGCTGAAAAAAGTAAATCTATTATTGCACTGGCAACTCATCACAATTAGTTGTAGAATTATCTTTATTGAAAGCATCTATATCTCGAAAAACTTGTTTCTACGGTCAGTACTTCTTGACAAAAAAAAGAAAACAAAATTTGTTTTCCTTCGTAAAGAAAAGCAAATTAAAAAATTATCTTTAGTTATGACATAATCATGACGTAAACAACCTTTTTCGACACTTATCCCGGAGTGATCAATCGTGCCAACTTTTATTTATGCCTAGTAGTTAAGAACTAGCGTTTTAGATAAGCTAAGTAGTTTTGGAGAAGTTAAAGCGCACGTATGTACGTAAGCATGCGCAGACAGATATCTGTATTATATATTAGGTTTGACATCATCATGACGTCCCAAGCTCTTTGAGGACTTTCAACCGGGCGAAATGATTAATCATGCCCAATTTGAGGTTTTTACCCCCACTAGTGCTGGTGGAGTACACACAGACAGAAAAAAAGAAGACTCTTTGCTTTTTAGTGAAGGTATTTTGCAGCACGCCGTTTTAGTGTGAGGTAAACTCAACTTTAACATTGAACTCATGCCAACAATAAAGCGAAAAACAATTTAATACAAGCAAAGAATTCTTCAAAGACGGCCTACATGCTCACCGATACATGAAGCGGTTGAACCAATCCATTCCGATTTTTTGTAGCATAGATATCCTTGATGATCTTTCGGGGAGATTGTATAACCGTCATTACACTTCAACTTACAAAGCGACCCTAATTTATTCCCTCTCGTGCAAGCCATTTCTCCATTTTCAGTTTCATTCATTTCAGGACAAAACAAAGCTAAAATATAAAAATTAGAAACAAAGACGAAAAATTTTGTTACCTTGTAGATAATTATCGTAATTTTCTGGCACGCATTTGTGGACGAAACAAGCAAAGATTAACCTCCCCCCCAATCCAACTACCTTGCAGTTAGATGTGGCCAAGGGCGTAGCCAGAAAGAAATTGAGAGGGGGCCAAATTTTGCAACTTTTAATGTGACGTCATTTACTCATAACGGCATTTTGCCTTTTGTGAATTACGCTCGTCGCTTCTATAAAAATTGCTATACAAAACTGAGAAAGTGCGAATGCGATTTCACTAATCTAATGTAGTTTTATCAAGAACGGCTTTAATAGTTCAACTTTAATTGTGATGTATAATGCACTATTTAAGGAATTTCAAGGAAACCACTCCCACTGGTAGGTTGAACGTTCTGATAAAAGAAGCGACGTCTTTGTAAGTAATCCGCATCGCAACAAAACAAGAAAGCGCTCAGCGAGACTCTTACTTCTTGCAATTACCATAACTTGGATTATCAATTCATCACTCGACTGCGACATAGAAAAAAAACTTCGGCGATATTTAGTGTAAAACCTACACATCTTGTTTGATAACATTTGAAAGTTTAAAAACTTAAAAAGTCACACCTTCCCCACCCCCTTGCTAAAAGTCAACAACAAACTCTAATGTACGTGCAGAGGCGCAAAAAAATTTATGTTTTTATTTTTTTGATACTGTTTTGTAATTCAACTTAAAATTCAGGTGGGGCCATGGCCCCTTTGCCCCCCCCCCCCCTGGCTACACCTATGGATGTGGCAAGCAAGTAATCCCAAAACAAAGTTTTTGGAATATTGTTACTTGCCCGCCCGTTTACCTCTAAAGTAAAACTCTCCTACTGGAGACACTTTGAGCTACATCATTCAAACTACGTGTATAATTTACAGCGTAGATTAGGTCACTTCAGCCCAACCGTTTTCAATTACGTAACTGTAAAGCTGAGATAAAAATATAGTCGCCTGTCTCTTAGTTATTAATTTATTGTTTGTTAGTTAGTTTTACAGATCATTATCCTGTTGTCACGGAAAGGCTTTGCAGTTGTGCACAAACAAGTTGGATTAAAATTTGCTTTACAGTAGCCAGTAGGCCTGCAGCTCTCGCACTGCGTAATTACCACAAAGAAAGAGCTACAACGCAACAGATAAACTTGCCCAAAAGTATTCTTTCCCAATAGTCTCGGTAACTTGTCAAACATTCTGCGTCATTTATACCTTATCAATATTTTAATGGGCATTGGCAATTCACTACTGGAGTTTGTGATACCATGCATTTGTGAGGTTTTGACGAATAACGCACAAAAATTATTAATAGCGAATAGCGAATTTAGAGGTAGCTTATGCTGTTTTTGGTAAAATAAAGAATGTGTTTACCTCCCGACAGCAAGTTTTACTTGATACGTCACAATCAACAACAATTGATATCTGATCTAAACACTTAGATCGCGCTCACGGCAACCAACAAAATATCAGCAATTTTGATGAACCTGCAATTGCGCAGTTAGAGAGGTGGGATATTATGCCATACCTAACCTTTTTTTGATATTGGCAACAACAAAAAATCAGCTGAGTCTGAATTTGCAAATGATTTGTTAAAGGTCTTCATGTCAATATACGAGGTGTGTCATAAAAGTTTTAGGACTGAGGTCACAATAATTTTCTTTTAATTAAATCACAGAATTATACATAGTCCTTTTCAAAGTAGTCCCCATTGAGTTTAATGTACTTTTCTTTTCTTCTTTTCCATGCATCGATGCACTTCTGGAATGACTCTTTGGTGATTCCCCGAAGCTCCTTTGTTATGGCATTTTTTATGGCATCTTTGCTTGAAAAATATGTTCCTTTAATGATGTTTTTAACATTGGGTAAAAGGAAAAAGTCACATGGAGCAAGATCTGGCGAATAGGGGGATTGCTCCAGCACTGCAATGTTTTTATCCGCCAGAAACTTCCGAATGCTTAATGCAGTGTGTGCGGGCGCATTGTCGTGATGAAGCAACCATGTGTTGCTTTCCGACAAATCTCGCCCTTTTCCCTTCCTGAGCGAAGCAAACGTTGCAGGATTTCTTTGTAAACATGCTGATTGACAGTGTGACCCTGCGGAAAAAGTTCATAATGTACCATGCTTCTGACATCAAAAAATGTTTCATTTCTACTGGTGGAAGGCCTTCCACCCCTGGGATTATCCTCAACATCCTCATGTCCTTCTTTGAACCTTTTACGCCAGAGAAAAACTGTTAAACGAGACAAAGTCTGCTCGTGGTAGACTTGTTGAAGCATACAGAGAGCTTCTAAAGGAGATTTCCTCAAAGGGACTAGAAATTTGAGGTTTGTTCGTTGCTCATTTGTCATTACTAAATCGTCGAGCAAAATAATAAAATTTGTAAAACGACAGTAAATATGTAAACTGTTTTCTTCTACACCTGAAATGCATAATAAATGTTACTGTGAGCTGAAATTGCGGTTAAATACTCTCAAGAAGTTATTAAATTGTCTGCGATTTAACTTTTTGGTCGGTTGGTTGGTTTACCATTCCCTTTCCATGGAATGGAGGTATGGCGCAAACAGCAATCCAAGTTCACGCCATTAACCTAATTAAGTTAGGCTAGGGGAAAAGTGGCAGCCCATTTCAAACCAGTCGTGAATGCAAATTGCCGACTGGTAGCCCCACCACCAACAAGGCGGACTGCCATTGGTAGGTATCCAAAAATCGCCTTTTACGACATGCTGGGTGAGCAGCTTCACTATTCTAACGCGGTGAAACACGGGTCCGCCATTTAACTTAGTCTTATAGCTTAACTATAACTTACACAGAGAGCACAGTCCTATAACTTTTATGACACACCTTGTATTTTAAAAACTTGTAGTTTTGTAAAAAATTAGAACGATCTTCAAAAAAGAAAAAAAATGGGGTTATTACTAGGTTTATAGTTTATGCTCTTCCTAGCAAATATTCTTGTGCGCTGAAGTAAACCCATGATGCTGTTGCGGTAACGTCACTAAAGTTTGACGCACAAAAGTGGCTTAAAAAGTGTCACTCCAGTAGCAATATAGTGTTCAACCAATAATTACCACGATTCAAAACAAAGTTTTAAATCTAAAATTATCTCAACAGGGTATTCTCAAAAAAGCGTCAGTCTATAAATGACTATCAGCTCTCATTACTATAAATTTTTGTGATACTGTGCAATTACATTGCAGACAATGCTACTTTTGAAGATGATATTCATTCCAATGATAACAGTGGTAAACAAAAATCTATTTTGTAGAAGGTAAGAAAAGTAAAATTGATTTTAGGATATATCAAGGTCGCTGAAACCAAATATGCAGTAGGTTTTTGAATTGGCTCTAGTATTTGAGGTGTAGCGAAATTATTTGTTTTTGTATGTATAGTAATGCAAGAGGCCAGCGATGCACTTAGCAAACTGCAGACAGAGACACTGTTTCGACCTATCAGGTCTCTTCAGTGCAGTTGGTGACCAATAAGAAGCTAGAGGCTTTCAATAAAGCATAGCTTAGACCGTCACACTTGTGGGACCAAATACTAGGTCCACTGCAGTGGATGGTCTGTCAACCTCTGCGAAGCCGTATCACTCGTGAATGAGTGGCGGTTGTCGCAGGTGCACTAAGTCTAACAAAGGGTGACAATAACAGTCCTCTTGACTATTTGGGATTTTCCAGACGCATAGTGCAGTTTTATCTGCAGAAGTATGGCACCCCTCCTGTTATTCCTAGTCGACCAGCAGCGACAAAGCCTTTAGAGAAAAGGGTCCTTCCAGGAATCCGCTTTGACAGCACAAATCAATTTTTGCTACCAGCCGAAAAGCAGTCTACGTGCGCTCTGTGCAAGAAAAACTCCAGGAAGATGTGCAAGAAGTGCAGAGTTAATTTACACGAACTTTGCTTTGAAGAATTCCACAAGATGGAGCATCAGTAGGCTAACAAGTAACATCCCGTGATACGTAAAATGTTGTCGCGAACGGTTTTTTCTGTTTTTCCATGTTTTTGCGTTTATTCTTTCATTTGCTGCATGCCTTTCATATTTCATCACAACTGTTTTTTATAGCCTAGACGGTGTTAATTTTGTGTCGACCATACGTCTATATTGCAAAACGAAAGTAAAAAGTCCATTTGTAGTGCAAAAATACCATGATTTACTTGTTCCTTGCAAAAAAACAATTGAAAAATTTTTCGCTTTGATGACCCCCATTTATGCCCGGTGTTCCCGTTTGGGAGACAACAAAATTACAATATAATAAACAAACAAACAAAAAATAAACTAAAATAACACCGAAATATGTCCTTTGGTATGAAAACACAACTATTTATGGACAAAACTTCAAAAAATAAAATTCGGGCAAAAATGGATTAAATTGAAGGCATTTTTGGAGATTGATTTGCAAAGTAAACTTTTTGCCATCTTTAGCGTGGAAGACCTTTTCAGAGAAATCAACTTTTATTAGCGAATTATTCTAAAAATCTCTTTGTAGAAATCATCAGTGCAAAATTATACATTTTTTGCTTTATGCAGAGAAATCGCAACAGCACACCCAAGACAATCTGTAAAAGATTTCGGGTGCGAGTTTGTCGGTATTCCCTAAACCTTGACCTTTGTAAATACTACTAAATTTAATGATTAAACGGCATTAATCACTCAGTTAAAAACGGAGATTTTGTAATTTTTTGGGGAGGAAAATTGCCAGTTTTTTCTTGGGTTTTGTAAACTAGCCAGTGTATGAATGGCTGGATAAAAAATACTGCGAAAAATCAAACCTCTTAACTCGACAGCCCCGAGTGCGACCTGTACGTCGCAAGCCTTCTTTGCTTATATACCGAGTGCACGCTCCACGTCGCGCTGAGAGTGCGTCATAAAAACATGTTGCAATCGCTTTTTTTATCCGACCAATGAGGTTGACTTATATATATTATGGGATACCGACGTCATTCAAAGATGTCTGCGCCCATGTTCAACGCTTGAGTGCATTTTTTCTGTGTAAAATTGACAATGAAACGATCATTCTTTCAACTCTCAACTTCTGGTGAATCTGGTAAGAGGTCACGCCTATTTTCTTCACAACAGGCTTTAGATCTTGTGTATGATTCGGACGAAGATGAGCAGGATTTAGTTGATATTTACCCTGAAAGTGATCTAGAGTCAGTAGATTCTGATGTCAACTCTGAATCAAGCAATGAAGATGAAGGGCTTGATGTAGATCTAGATCTAGATCTAAGTAGTCCTGCACCTAGACCTAGCACGGCCCAAGTTGGGCGTGGCACTGGTAGGAATAGATCTAGGCCTGCAGCTGGTGGTGATGCAGATAATTTGTCAACAGGATGGACAAGAGCATTTGTTCAACAAAATCTACGTGTAGAATTTGATTCTAGAGGTGTATTTGATTCTAGAGAATGGCCTTTATATGTGGGGGGTTGAAAATTCTAAAATTTTGCTCAGGTGCAGGGTATTTTTAGGCCCAGGAGGTCAGGATTCAAAGGGTTAACCTAGAACAGCGAAGTACTGTACAAATAGTTTAGATCAGAAGGCCGGTTTAAACTAACTTATCAATTTGCGAACCAATTCGCTTGAAACCGGGATTTTTAACTGAGGTTCATCGACAAGGTTTAAGGGGTTCGTGAAAGTCAAAAGAAAATTTAGTGCTGACAGAAACATGAAGACCTTTGTTTTGGTTGTGAAAACCGATTTCTTCTTACTGGCGATTTTGACTTATTTTCTCACGATTTACTCTTCAAAGAAACATGAAGACCTTTTTTCTTAAAGATCAATTTTCTCCAAAAAATAATTTTTTTGACAAATTTCTCAATCTTTTTAAAATTGTCTTATAACAGAAAATGCTCTCTCCCATACACTATGCTTGTATACGTTGACAGCGTTTTTAGGCAAAATTTTTTTCATTTCGAAAAATCTACAGTACCTTTGCTAACTATTATTCAAACCACCCCTTGAAAGTCGTTTGCAGGCCACATGCGGCACGTAGTTGGGCCACGCTGGCCTAAAATATTGAATTTACTTTTGAAACCAACCGCCAATCAAAGCAAAAAGATTTTACGACAACGCAATTCACTGGAAGATGCAGACTGCACCTTGCTAAATTAGCATTCAATAATAGCAGTGGCAAATTTATAAACAAATTTTAAATAAATAAGTTATAAATTTGGGAGCCTGAGCATGTTTTGAAGCTGAATGCCTAATTTTTAAGAATCAACATTTTGTAACCGAGAATTTAAGCCTAATTTACTTCTAAATAGACGTACCGGCAATGATATTTTTTGCTTGTTTTGTTATTCAAACTGTCATGAAGAATTTGTTTCCTTTTTTTGCTACTCTCATAGAGTTTTTGAGGGGCTATCGTACTTTACTTTCCCCCTAAATATACTGTACCATTGAACAGTGACAACAGTTGGTTTTCAAAATACGAGTCAAAAGCTGTCAACTTTTACCAAGAATTTGCCGAAAATAAGAATTTAAGGCTGTTCCTAACACGTTGGGTACTGAGGCTGAAATCCGAAGACAAACTTTACTATCTCAGTTACCAAGCCGTTTTTTTCTTTCCACGTAGCCAAACAAATAAACTTTTAGTTAACAATTGTGAGTAGTGGTAAAAGGACGGTTTTCTGACAAGTAATTGGAGTGGTGGACAGTTTACTTTTTTAGTCTCTAAGTTGTGGTTAAAGTCACCTAGCGAAAAATGTAACTTACATGTAGATTACAAAATTTATAAAGTAACTAGGAACAGTCAAAGGTGGTTAGTAGCGAAGTAGTTCTATTTAAGCATTCTATTTAAGTAAACTACTTAACTAAACTACTCGAGTAGGTAGCTCAAGTTTATTGGAACTTTATTGGCAAATTTAAAGATGAATTTTTAACGACCAAAGAAAGTTCTAAAAAAATTTTGCAAAGAAAGTTTGACTGATTATTAAAAATTTGTAATCTGTTGAATTGCAATGCAGTAGCCCGGCATTAAATGCAGCTTTAAACTAAAGTCTTTAGTTTCTGCAAATCCTTCACTGAAGTAGATCATTTCTGGTTTGAAATTTGAAAACTGAGAGGCAGACCAACCATTGTTTAATGCAGCGGTTCTTAACCTACGTGGTCTAGTTTTTCACTAAAGCAAATCATCAAGTTCCAATTAACTCCTTTGTTATTTTTATTTTATGGCACGCTAGAACATAGTCAATAGTGGAATTTTGCCCTATGGCAGAGCTGGGCAATGGAAAATTTTGCTCAAGTTTTTCAATTCCGAAGTTGCGTAACTTGCACTGCGCTTCGATGTAAGTGATTTTCTGCTGGTACGACTTACGATGCGCTTTAAACGTGTTTTTTTCGTTGCATAGTTTGCGCTGCAGTTTTGCACAAACTGCGGCTGAGGAGCTCTATGTGTTTTCTACTCGCGCTTCATTTGCGCTTAAATTCTTCTTTCAAGGCGCATTTTTCCTTTTGTTGTAGATGCTATTGCGCTGACAAAGTTTGTAAGTTCAGCAGTTATAAATTCAGTAGTACTTTGTATTTGTAGAAGTGTAGCATAGCATTCTGTTATGGTGCAGCTTTAAAAGATGTGTGTTGTTGCAATAAATCAGCATTTCTCAGCCTTTACTTCTGCGATCCAAAATTGTTTGCGGACATAATTTGCAACAATCACTATGACAATTAAAGAAACTAGCACGAAGACTTACTTTAAGATCACTTTTTTAAAACACTGATTTTGCCAAATTAATTTTCATTGATCGTCATCAGTCTTCTTCTCATGTGTCCGTAGTTGTGGGACACAGACATCAAATTACGATCCTCATGGTGTTGATGAGAGTAGCATCAAACTTCTTCGAATGTGTGGTTTCACACCACAATGGAGTTGCATGCTCAGCTGTGCGATAGACAAGCGCAAGGGTGCTTGTACGGAATGCGTTGGTGCTAGCACCCCAAGATGAACAAGCCAGGCATCTCAGCAGATTGTTTCGAGATGTATTAATAAGTTTGGCACAGAGAGCATCTGCATGTTATTTACATGTAAGCTGTCGGTCAAGCTTCACTCCTAAATACGTGGGTGATGGGTTATGTTTAAGTGGGGTCCCATCTAGGTAGACAAAAAGTTTGCTCTTGAATTTCCTGTTGTTCAGATGGAATGGTGTGATTGTAGTCTTAGACAAACTCAGTTTGAGTTTCCACGTTATCAGATTTTCTGTTATCAGTGCCATGTCGCTAGTTAGTGCTTCGTGCTTCCTCTACCGTGTGCCAGCTTTTATGAAAGTAGCACAGTGCAAGACCATCAGCATGTACATATCGACTAGACTTGGTTTTAGGGATGTCATTGATGTAGATCTTTTAGAGCATAGGCGAGAAGCATAATATCTGCGGTACTCCATTTCACAGGCGTCGAGGGCGACTACTTCGTCCTTTGCTAGTCTCTAACACAAAGCTTTGATTTGCCAGGATACTCCTGAGGAAGTGTACCATTTCCTTATGAGGGATCTTCTTGAGAAACTTTTGTAAAAATTTTTGGTGCCATACGGTATCATATATTGCGATTAGATCAACCAGGATTACGCCAGCCTTGTTTCCCTTCTCGAAGCTACCTGTAATGTCACTGGCTGATTATTTGATTTTCTACTGGGTGTTGCTGTGTACGCGTCGGAAGCCAGCTTGTTCTTCAGGCAGCTGGGAATCAACCACTGGGTTAATTCTGGCCAGAAGCGATTGTTCCAAGATCTTGTATGGGACGCAAAGTAGTGAGATAGGGTGGTAATTCCTTGGGCCATCAAGTGGTTTAAGTTGTTTTGGCAACAACCACAGCAGCTTTCCGCTAGGTCTTTGATATAAACTGGTGTTTCAGACTGGCTGAGAACAGTTTGTTTAGCCAGTTGATGAATTTTGGGCAGCAATGCTTTAGAAATTCAGGCAGGAGGTTCTCAGGGCCTTGCGCTTTGCCAGTTTTGATCCGTTTGATAGCAGAGGATAGCTCTTTGATGGGGAAAGGAGCTGAGAGAAAGCTGTCAACGCTTGGTGCATTCTTGCTTCACAAGGAGGGCATGGGCTTTGCATGCCTCTTTGAACTTTTCATTAAGCAGTAGCTGGTGTGCATTAGAGTTAGCTGTAACAGGGCAGCGTTTAGGTTGGGAGCTAAGTCCTGTGAGACGATTGAAGATCTTCCACACTACTCTGCTCGAGTGGGTGAAATCTATGCTTTGGACAGTATCTTCCCAATGTTGTTTGCGTTTTGCGTTAAGGCATTGCATCAGATCTGTGGTGGTTTGGGATGGTTTTTCGCTGTTTGTAGAGGACAGGAAAGCTTCGTAGGGGCTGTCACATTTCTCATCTCATGTAGGGATGAACTGGCGGCGGTAGCCATGCGAGATGGTTCTTTTTGCTGCCATGAGTAGAGCTTTGCAAATGGATGTGTAGGATGTATCGAGATCAGCTGATGCTGGGTCTGGTAGGCGATAGATCTTATTGTCAACTAAGAGCGTAAACCTAAGCCAGTTGGCTTTTCGGAAGTTCCATCTCTTCACAGCTTTGTTAAGTATAGGCCTAATTGGATTAACCGGTGAGATGAGTGATGATCTATGTTGTGATTTGGGAAATGGATTTAGGACCAACCGCTCAGGTGGGGGACTGATGTTGGCAAAGGCCAGGTCCAGATTGGCTGTTGAGTTCCATCTTCCAGATTGGAAGCTATCCGGTTGTTTTGGATCATAAAGCAGCTGCAAGCCAGCGGCTGATGACCAGCTTTTAAGTATCTTGCCATCTGGGTTGGTGGATTGGTGGCCCAGGTGGAGCTATGAGAATTGAAGTTTCCAGCATTTACACTATGAGAGGCAAAGGCGGAGATGGAATTGCTTTATAGATTTGTGTTTGGTGGTTTGTACATATTGACTGCAGCGGTACCTTCAATTTCCGTTGCCGTCCATTCCACTTCACTATCAATTTTTGATGAACTGATCTGGATCCAGCTGGCGGAGTTCACAAATGTGGCTGTTGCGTGAGTACTGCTGTTAGTGCTAGCAGCCAGGTTACAACCAAAGATTTTAAGCTTAGAGAGGTCCAGAGAATGAGTTTCTTGCAAAAGAATTGCTGTTGCCCCCATTACATGTTCTAGGATTGCACATTATTCTTTAGTGAGACTTTACATTTAGCTTCTACATTTAGCTGGATTATTATCACTTCGGCCCGTACAACAGATGGGTTTGTCAGCCCTGAAAAGGGCACGTGCTCGGGGTCGGTTTCTTCTCGCACCTCTCCGGGGAAGATAAACACCTCTCTGGGGACGAGGGTTTATCCTTTTACCACCCCAGAGAAGGTTGCTTTTTCTGGGGGTTGACATTCGCTCTACGAACTTGTAGATTACCAGAACGCACCACTTGGAAATTGTCAAAATGAGTCCCAACAGATTTGTTTATGATATACAATAAAGGCTTCTATTTTTAAGTAGCGATGTTTCCGTTTTGTAAAGACTATGTTTACAATAGAACAAAAGAGCGAGATCGTTTAACGAGGTTTAAACCAAAGTGCAATTAATATTAACTGAAGAACGTTTTAAAGTGGGGTTGTTCTGAACTGAGCGGGCGACGCCAAACGAATGAAATTATTTCCAGTTGAAAAACAAATTTCAATTGATATTAACTGGAGAACGTTCTAAAGTGGGGTTATTCTGAAGTGGAATACAACATCGAACAAATAAGATCACTTCCAAAGACAAATAAAACAAAAATAAATAAATATTATTTTCTAAAAACATATAAAATATAAGCAAGCAAAACAAAAACAAATAAAAACACAAAGCAATCATTTTCTTTTATATGTCAAGTTCAACACAAACAGAAGGAAGTTGTACGATGTAATTGGAAGTTATACAATGTGATTGGAAGTTATTCGTGACCTTTGTTTATTCGTGACCTATCGGAAGTTATTTGTTTTCATGACAGACGCGACAAAGCGCACCACAAAATGAGGATCGAAAATTATATCCTATATTACTATAATTGTTTTCAGGGCATCTTATTACCTGTTCTGCCCATCTGAGTTGGCGTTTCGCTTCCATTGGTTGTTTATGCGTTGCGTATCGCTACATGAGGCATCCTGTTCCACCAGTGTAACTCTAGGGGTTGTTGCAGGAGTGAGATATAAAATTTTTTCAGAATTTCGATGAATCTGCTGTAAGTCACCAGAGACTTGCAACCATACGGAAAGATTGAGACGCAAAAAGTATTTTGAGTAGCTACTTATGTTTCAATACTGAGATTTTTGTCGAGTACAGAGCACGAGTCGACCATACGCTGCAGATTCGTGTCAAATACGACGTTGGTTGTAGTTTGTCAAGGCCAAATTTAATTGAGAAAACAACCTTGGTGCGTAAATTCGTTTATATTGGCAATTTTTGCTGGCACATTATTAGTTTACAATGTGGAAGAAGCGCCGATCCAGTGGTGGACGCATATGAGTGTTGGAGGATTTCTGTTTTTTTGGTACAAACGCCTAGATCGATATGTCGGTGAGCATCTACTTTGATCCAACAGTCTTTGAAAAACATCAGAGCTGTACACGATGAAGAATAGCATAAATTTTACCGAGCCAAACAGAGCCACAGTTTATGAACGAAGGAGCACAGGTGGCTGTGGAGCCGCAGGTTGCTGACCCCCGTGTGAGCTTGAACCTCAGGAAATACCTTCAGAATTTAAAACCATTGATTCTTACCAAAATTCTTTGAGTACTATAAAATAATCAAAAAAGATCATGACTAGTATGTAATAATCTTTTTTGATTATTTTATACAGATCAAAAATTTTGTCCAAACGCTCACAGAAATTTGCAGCTAACTACATCATTTGGCTCTAGTTTTTTTGTTTAGAAGTAAAAGAATATTGGTCTTATGAGTCGCTCACATTTTAACTGCTTTTAATTATTAACAAGCGTTCCATTAAAAGCATAAGACATCCATCAAAAACCGTAGTCAAATCAACCTCAAGAAAAAGTAGTAATTGCAAGAACAATCATACTAACTTTATAAAGTTTCTTCAAAGGAAAAACCTCGTCAACAATTAAGATCACTCTTTTCCAGAGTCTTCTGAAAATATTATAAATCCTAACATTCTTTAGTTTCTCCAGGAGCAAAACCTTTTTTTTATAGAGACGCCATTTCGTGCACCATGCACGATAACCCTTAACTTGATCAGTAATGTAAAGCAAGCAACAGAGTGACAGAAAAGTTTACATTTTTTTAACATCTTGTATGCCACAAGAAGCCCCGATCAAGAGCCACTGGTATAAAGAGATACAAGACAACACTGCTCAAATGAGGAAAACTTCTTTCTACTTTTACTACTTGAGTAGTTCAATTTTCAGTCGCTTGTACTCTCAAAGTAAAAACACCAATCATTACTTTCTACTTTTACTTAAATATTTTTTCGAGTAATCTACAATACTTTTACTCAAGTAGGGTTTGAGGCTACTTCTACCACCTCTCGTTTCAGTTTTACATACAACAACTTTCAATGATTAACAATGCCACATGCAAGAGTGACCTATTTTCAATGAAAGTCGAGACAAGCCAAATCGCCAATTCAGAGTGTAGTTAATTTACTTAGATAATGAAGGCAAGAATTCGTAGAGCAATTATATTCCCCTTCAAAATTCAAAAGCGATTTGAACCCTTTCCAAACGGAAGTAGAAGCAAGCGAATGGAAAAAGAAACTTCTAAGCAATTCACCGCTAGGATGGTCTTTAACCTTGTCGGCAATGTTATAGAGATTTTCGAATATACACTTAAGACTTTTCTAGCTCTACAATTTCTGCCAGAGTTTTGTGGTTCATGTTATTTGCAAAAATGCGTGACTTTAAAAATTGATTGGTTGGTTGCTTGGTTGGTTTACCCCTCCTCTTCCTTAGAGTGGAGGTAAGGCGCGAACGTCAATCCAGGCTCAGCCGTTAACCTGATTGAATTTGCTTAGGAAGAAATAAGTCAAAAATCGGCCCGCCTACAAAAAATTTGCCCACCCCTGAGCTAATATGTTCTTATCGCCTTCGTGCCATTCTCATATCTGCTCGTCAACACGACCGGAACTAAGACATTTTATCGAGTTTCGGTTGAATGAGTAAGACTAACGTCAACCCTACTGTGGTGGCGAGAGGAGCAAATATACGCCCTATCTTTTTTCGGTCATATCAGAGTTACTCAAAATCGACTTAAAATTTTACTTTTATGCTTCCTGACTTTAAATATAATTTTTGTTCCTACGTAATCTCTGACTTCAAGCTATGCCGTCAAAGGTATAAAAATTAAAATTTCCTACTGGTGAAAGTAGCCCAACGAAATAAAATTTTTTGGCCAAAACATAAAACACTTTTTCATCATTTACGGACAAAGTAATGAAATATCCGTTCTTTTGATTGTTCAAGAATTAAGGTAAAGAGGCGGATCTCTCTTAATAGGAGATCGGCTTGAAAATTGTTAATTAGCAACTAGCAACTTCTATATTTATTGAAGAATTAAGCAAATGTAATTTGTAACTATTACGGCGTCTAACTGATTACTATATATAGTAGCAAATTTCGTTACTTCAGCAAAAAAGTAACCAAGTCACAGTTACATTTTCCAGAAAAGTAGGTAGTTACAGCATTTAGCTACAATAGTAACTACTTGCTGCCTATCACTGAGTAATTCGTTCTCGTTTGGCCACGCCACTTTGTTGCACGCGCCCCAGGACGGTCTACCGAGGCCGGCACGACCCGGGGACGCGCGCTCAGGTGGGCCGATCAATTGGGTGGGGAAAATGAGCACCTTCAGGTGGTCCCTTCTGTAAGTAGCTAAATCATCGAAGCAGCAACTCAAGCTGATTAATGAAGAAGCGAAACGAAGCTCATAAAGTCAAAGGAAATGATCCTGCTATTGACGTACGAAAGCATAAACGGCCCTTTTTAGGGCCTGAGGCCACCCCAGCTGGGAAAATGGCCAAAAAGAAGAGTATTCGGCATGGGTTGTCTTTACGAATATTCCAGCTAAACGTCGAGGGGCTCACAGCCAGTTAACTTTACATTGTTGAGCGACTGGCCACTCAGCATAACGTAACTATCATCCTTTTACAGGAAGCCCACTGCCAAACCGTGGGAAAGGTTGTTATTAATAACTACGAGCAGGCAGGATACACTATAAGCAGGAGACATGGCCTTGTCTCCTTCGTCAGAAACAACCACGACAGTGGCAATGCATTAATGTAGAGAGCTATAACTTCATTGCAATCTACAGACGTTTTCCTTCACAAATGACCTTGACATCACTGCCGGTTTTTGATACTCCCTGCATGATGATTTCAATTGTCAACATTCTGACTGGGGGTACAATAACATCAGCCCTGATGGAGAGTGTTTAGCAGTATGGGCTGCAAACAATGATCTGACCCTTCTTAAGACCCTAAGAGTAACTTCACTTTTCATTTTGGACGCTGGAAATCTTAGACTAATCCAGACCTAGCTTTTACGAGAACCGAAACATCTAGCAAACTCCCCGATAGACGACTACTTGGGAAGTTTCCACGGTTACAACATCCACCCTCCCTCATATCAGCCTCTCACCGCATAACAACTACAAGCAAACCGGTGAAGCGCTGGAACTTTTTCAAGGCTAATTGGAAACGCTATGGCACTATTACCAAGAAGCTTCTACTACCAGATGTTCGTAATGCGAACACAGCATACCAAGCTTTTTGCATTATGACCATCAATGCTGCAAAACAGTGCGTTCCTCGTGGCAAGAGAAAGCTATATATACCATGCTGGGATAAAGAACGCGAAACTCTCTTCCAAATTATCCAAGCCTCTACTGTCAATACACCAGATCTTGCTGCTAGCTCCCTCATCACCAGACTTGATAATAGCAGGCGTACACGATAGGAAGAGACTGTCCAAAACATAGACTTTACGCATTCAACCCGCAAGGCGTGGAGAACAATAAATAAACTAACTGGCCGGTCCAGACCACCTCTTGGAAAACGCCTATTACTGCCAATGCCATTGCATCACAACTCGTGAATAATGGGACTTATCCTGTGGGGAATAAAGACATGGCTCGCCACGTGTCTAGAGAAGTGTCTGATATATGGAAGATTCCAACACCACCAGATCACAACATCTCCGGAGAATTCTCTGATAATGAGCTCACCTCAGCACTGAATTTCCTAAGCCAGGAAAAGCACCGGGCCCAGATTCTGTATGCTCGGAATTTATTCTCTATAGAGGCAATGTACTGAAATCTTGATTATGTGAATTTCTATCTTCCTGCCTGCACCACCTCAAGGTACCCAAGATCTGGAGACGAGCTGATGTGGTTGCGATACCGAAATCCAACAAGTCCTTGGATGACGCTAGGAATTATTGTCCTATCTTACTCCTATGTGTTCCACATAAAATCCTTGAACGGCTCATCCATTCCCGTGTCTAGCCAATAATTGACCCTCCCTTACCGCCTGAACAAGCGGGTTTTTGACAAAGTCGATCAACTCTAGAACAGGTCACTCGCATGAGTCAAGATATTGAGGATTGCTTTGAAGACGGAAAAAAGCCGGTGCTGTATTTATCGACCTCACAGCAGAATACGACACCGTATGGTATCGGGGTCTTGCCTGCAAGTTCCTTCGACTCCGCCCGATAGGCATATGGTCAAGATGTTGATGGAGCTTGTCTATATCGAAATATCGCAGTTTTACCCTTTCCAACGGTCGTGGAGGGAAAAGTAAGCTGCGACGACTCAAAAATGGCGTCCCTCAAGGTTCTGTTCTGGCTCTACTTCTTTTTAACATTTACATCAATGGCCTCTTACCAACAACTTCTAAGCTGTATGCTTATGCCGATGATTTGGCCATAGTGCATTCGGCAGCTAAATGGTCCTCATTGGAAAAGACTCTCAACCAGGACATGGCAACACTACCATTATACCTCCAAAATTGGAGATTTAAACTCAGCAAATCTAAAACCGTGTCGACAGCTTTCCATTTGAACAACAGGGAGGCCGAGCGTGAACTCAACATCACAGTTGATGGAAATGGCCTGCCCTACAACCCTACTCCTACCTATCTCGGGATCACCCTGGACAGGACCCTCACGTATCGACACCACTTGGAGACCCTGCGCAAGAAACTTACATCACGCGTCACCCTGATCCGTCGACTGGTGGGTACTTTCTGGGGATCACGTGCAATAACTTTACGCATCACCACCCTGGCCATTGTCTACTCCACCGCCGAGTACTGCGCACCAGTATGGAGTCGCAGTGCACATACACACCTGATTGACAGACCTATTAATGATGCCTTGCCCATGGTGACAGGATGCCTGAAACCAACACCCACTGAGTATCTTCCAGTTCTTTCTGGCATTCCCCCTTGAGCTTCGCCGTAAAGCTACCACACTCTCATTGGCACGCCAGTTTTTAGAACCAGGTCATACACTTTATAATTATTTCAAGAGACCAATGACAAAGAGGCGCCTTAAATCAAGAATACCACTTGTCATCGAAGCTCAAGGCTTGCTGGCTCAAAACACCAATGCTCTAACATGGATCCACAATACCTGGAAAGAGAACTGGACAAAAAACATCACACGTTTTCACTCTTTCGTTACCCATGTAGGACCATTACCGACAGATCATGAACTCAGCCGGTTAGCCTGGGTTCGGCTGAATCGTCTTCTTACTGGCATGGGACGATTTGGATCTCTGATGTCTAGATAGGGACTGACAACAACTGCAGTATGTGATTGTGGTGCAGAACAGCAAGCTCCTGAACATTTATAGTATCAATGCCCTATTTACAATCTAGCCAGAAAAGACGGGCTATTGATATTGGATGATAACACCATCGATTGGCTGCTCAATGTGTGCCCGGATATTTAACCCCCTGCAGATGATCAAACGATAACACCTCAAACGAAAGAAGAAGACTGAGTAATTGGCGGTAATCACATGTGATATAGGCAGTATATAGGCAATATCCTACACAAACAATAAGCTTTGTACTTATGTGCCGGATGTATCACCGGTATATCACACTTAACGTTTTCTAATGCCATTATTTTTAAGGAGGCATAACCCACACAACATTTTAGTGACAATTTATGAATGTAACTTTTTTCGAGATAGTGAATTTTCCAGCTCAATTTAAATTAATTTGATTCCCGTTGATATCAGTGATTTGGACTATACATCACTTAGTGTGAGTGTGCCATAGTATATTTCTTGTAAAAGTTGGATAAGGAAAATTTGAGTTGAATTTTGAACCTGTACAACATGAAAGAAACGTGGTGTACAGTAGTTATGCAATTAGTAAAAATGGAAATAAATTTCATTTGTTAATATATTAGAACAAGGCGGTCCGACTAGTTTTGGCCAGTGGGCCATTTTGCAACTCACTCATCAACTCGCGGGCCAATTCGCTGAAACTGATTAATGAAACGATTGACGTAAATATTAAAAATTGAAACAACAGCAAATGCCCTCAGACTACAAATTGGGTTTATTACAATGGTTTAGGAAGCTCTTTATGTTTGAGGCTTCTCTGATATTATTGCTTTTAGGTCAGTAATAATGTTAGTGGCAGCAAGTTAGAAGGCAATTCTTCAGCATGTTGTCTGCCATTCGACTTTTATGGTTAAACTTAGTTTGCTTTATAACAGAAAATATACTCTCACATGCGAATGTGCTTTTAAACGTTGAGAGCATTTTTAGTGCAAAATTTTTAGTTTGAGAAATCTTCCTTTGCCTATCAGTTTCTAAAAGTTCTTTTGAAATTCGTTTGCGGGCTTCAAGAAATACCTCCGCTGGCTAGTAATTGAATCACTCTAGATCAGAGTATCATCTACAGTATTTAACTCGTATATTATAGACAATTATGCACAAATTTAGAATAAAAGGAATAAGCATCAGTACGTTCTCTCTTCTAATTTTTATGAACTTGTATGTTTTTTCAAATATATCACCAGCCAACAAAAAAATTTTTGTCAAAAGGCAAAGAATGTTGAATCGTGTTGGGGTTAAATCGGGGACGCTGAGTCTGAAAATTTTTGCCGAGTTAGCTCTAGTTTTGGAGATATTTTTCCGTTTATTTTTTTATAATTTTGCTTGAGCACGGTTCATTCTCAAGCATGCGAAGCTTTTTTGATGTAATATTGCTGGTTTCCCAAAGTTTAGAATCCGTTTACTCCACACAACCTATATGTATATCGATTCGTATAAAAACAAGTCACAATGTTGATGATTCATGAAAGCTTAATATACCAAAAAAGTCAGTCTAAGAATTTGATCTACAAAATACGTGTTCAATTGATTTGGTTAGTGAAAATGACAAAATAGTCACCCAAAAAAAAGAAGGTTCTCCAAACAAATTTTTCCTATCCTTTCAAGACAAAAATGCCTTCGCCCGTCTACCCTCGCACAAGACAAAGTGTAACGCTTATGCGTAAGACTGAGTATAGTATGTGGAGCAAATAGACAGAAAACATTTTTTGGAGATCAACATTTGGAGAAACCGACTAATGAGATTGGCCTCAAAAGGGCTGAATTTCAAACGTGATTATCAGGGGTGCCGATCTAAACTACACTTCACATCCTTTATCTTTCCGCGGGCCTCCAAATTTTACGTCGCTGGTACCAGGTTACAATCCCCTGCTTTAAGAAATTAAATTCAGGAAATCATTCAGCTTTAAATTTTATTTCCAGAAAATATATTTTGACTATCTTAAATAGTCGTCTCCAATGCCTTGTGGAAACATAAAAAGAAGAAAGTGAAAACTCTGTAGAAAAAAAATGGTATCAAATGCAGAAGCGCGGTTAACTGTCTGGAAAAGCGGTTAAATTTTTTTCTCCTAAAAAAGTTTTACCTGTGTTTCTCCGTGTTACTTAAAAAGTACTTGTTGAGTAAATAAAGAAAACAAATTTGCAATCAAGCTTTAATTGTGACGTCGTCTTACTCTTTGAAAGGGAGTTTATAAAGTTTGCCTCAATACCAGATATTTGATATCAAATTTTGGAAGTATTAACTGTTTTCTTTTAAAATAAGAGATGCATTAAATGTGTTGACTGTTTTTTTTTGAAATAAGAGACGTTGCAATTGCAAAGTGATGAGAGTTTACATTTACGTGAATCTGGATTTAAGAGTATTGCGCCTTAGAAACTTTAAGAATTACTTCCTTAAAGTGATACAATTGTTATAATGCTATTAATTGTATGCTGTTTTTCTTTTGAGCAAAAATTTCTTTTCGTCCGTCAAGAGATTTGGACCTTAAAAGATGACTGTTAATATGACATCATTGTGTCGTCACTAATCCCTATATGACACCTATATCGAGTCAGTGATCAATCGTTCCAAATGTCTTGCTTCTACGCCAAGTAATTTTGGAGAAGTTGAAGCGTAACATACTTACGCACGCAGCTCCAGACAAAGCTCTACTCTATAACATAACTTCTTCATACATCTAATTGAAAACTCCTTCCTACCCTGTTCATCCTACCTCTGCATGTTGGAAGCTTCTCTACCGACCAAGCTCTTTCACCACACTGTATTTCTGTTGCTTTCTTTTTTTCGTCCTTTTTTTTGCAAATGAAGTCTTTTGGGCCAACTCTGACGTAATTTTTTCCACAAACAATCCTGCACAAACAAATACAACATTTTCAAGTTGAAAGTTACATAACTGTGTTTCAATTCGGTCCAAAATTTTTTATTATAATACTGTAAGCCCATATCGCATTTACATTACATTTATTACTGTTACAGACTCTAAGATACTTTACGTGGCTCCTGGAAAGCCTAATGTCCTACATAGGACGGAATACGAAATGCGCTGGTTCATCCCCAATCAGTTTTATTTGTGTCGCTCTCAAGTAAATAAGCGTTTAAGGCGATTGGACTGAAGCGGTTTCTACCGTTTACTTTTGAGCCTGGATTCCCTTTGACGTTAGTGCTAACCCTGCAAGTATGAACTAAAACTGACAGTCTTGCATGAAATTGATCACACAAAGGGTAATTAGGCACAGTAAAACATTCCAATAATTACACTGATGTGTGCTTTTAGGCGTTCATTGCAGTGCGTGATTCCGTGATAGTAGGTCTTGGCATGTGCGGAAGAGAAGCTTAGATAACCCGGGTTTGAAGCTTACAAAAGCTAGATACGACGTAACACAAACAAAATCTTTCCCATGAGAATTTTGATTAAAACTGATTCTCACCCTGGTAAAACTGCAAGGCCTCTTTCTACGTCAACCACATATAACTGCTCGAGACCTACATTTATAATTCGTGCTGTTAGCAATTCCAAAAAATAATATCTAGGACAACCCATTTTGTGAAGTTTTGGTTGTCTACTTCCTCGTGATCGCGTGAGAATCTCTTAGATTTGCAGCACTATAAAACTGCGGCAGCTCAGTCATTTCAGTCTTTCTTAACCCTTTAACGTCCGGTGTTAATTTGAAGCAACTAACTAAAAATGCTCCGTTTATTTCAACTTATTGATTTTGAAGTTGCCAATGACAAATGTTAATATAAAGACCCATAGGTCTTTCCCGGTAATCTAAAAGAATTTTGAAGTTTTGGATTTTACAAGTATTTTAGAAGATCTCTTTTTAAACTTTTTGGTGTGTTTGACCTTTCGGCAAGGTCATGAATTTGCTTCACACCAAAATTGGAAAAAATTAAGTTTTTAATTTCTGAAAAAAATCACAGAAGCAGCAGTGAGAAAAATGTGTTCAAAAAATGTTATTTTAGGAAATGATATAGCTCAATAAGTCTTGGGGAGGGTTTTTTTATTTGTTGCTTTAAAGTAACATTCGGCCCAGCTTACACTAAGTTATCTCAAATCAGCCTAAATTAAATATGATTAAATTACTTCCAATTGTTCCTTGTAATTTTTTAACTATATTTCAATGTTTATATTGGCAACATTTTTACTTTAGAAGTTTCTCAACTCGTAATGACAGTATGGTTTTTATCTCTTCAAACAGTAGTTTTGTAGGAAAACAGTACTCTAATTCTTTTATTATTTTTTTGATCAGTTTATTGGACTATGTTTGTAGGTACAGTCGTTCACATTTAGATTTTATTTAATGTTTATTAGCTATATAGCCTATTAAACACTTTCTTTATAATGAGACCTTCATCATTTTGTGCCAAAAATTAATGCATTCCGTTACCATTCAATAGTGATGTGTCATCAGAAAGCAGGGGAAACAATCATTTGCATGGGAACAATCACAACCAATGGAAATTGATATCATCAAATCCCCTGTTGAATATTTTAGATATTATTTTGATGAAACCCTTCTTGACCAAATTGTTTTTCAATCAAACTTGTATTCCATCCAGCAAAATTCCAATACACCATTGAGACTTACTCGATGGGAATTGGAACAATATATTGGTGTTGTTTTGTACATGGCACGTGCAACATTACCAAACTCTCGTCTTTATTTGAGTAAAGTGTACAGGAACGATAACATTGCTAATGTTATGTCGTGGGACAGATGGGAAGAAATAAAAAGAAATTTACATTTTAATGACAACAGCCAACAGCCTTCTTCTGAAGCTTCAAATTTTGATAGAATGTTCAAAACAGGGTCACTAATCGACCATCTCCAAAGCAAAGTAGGGAGAGTGCCAAGCTGTGAATTCTTATCAGTGGATGAACAGATTATGCCTGACAAAGGAAATCATAGCTCCAAACAGTACATTCTATTGTTCCCTTTAAACGCGAAAAAAGTGCAAATTTGCGAAATTATGTCCGGCGGATTCGCAGTTAAAATTCAGCAGTGCGTAAAAAAGTCCGGCTGTTTTTGGTAACTTTTTTCGTTTGTTAAAATTTTTGCAATTTGTAAATGCGTGGGAGACAGTAAATGGGAATGCAAGGTTGGACAGTCGCTTTTTTATGGCAATGCAACGTCTCGCGTAAACATCGCCCAGTTATGACACAACAACGAGTGACGGCGACTCAAAAATATCGCGCATGCCGTTACCAAACTTCTTTTGTATCACAAATCAACCCCAAAGTAAGTAACATAAAGAAAACAGGCCAATTTCTATCGTAGCTAAAGAGCAGTAATAGCGAGTAGCTATCAAACTTTACTTCAACTCAAAACATAAGTTTTCGAGGGAAGTTTGAAACTGGAATTGCTTAACTTATGTTTTCTCTACCTTTCAACGCTAATTTCAATCGTGCTTGTTAATATCAAAAAGCGCATAGCTATCGGTTTTACTTTAGCGTACAAAACGCCATTTTGTAAATCAGAAATATATAACCTCTCACTTGCTATTTATAAAAACTAAAAGTAAAAAAAGAGTACGATTTCTAACCAATTTTAGTTTTAAATCCCCTTCAAAATCTTTTTTTAAATAAAATGTAGCTGACAGCCATGCGCTGTGGTAATTTGCCAGCCATGATTGAAATAAGCCTTGAAACGAGAAGAAAAAATATAAAGTGCAGTTTCAATTTCTTTAACCCTGCTTTGGTACCATGAAAAAAATCACGTTAGCAGTTCCTTGGGGTCAATATGACCCCATTACTAAAAATACATTTTGCCACCAGTTGAAAAACTCAGATTGTTATCAGTCTGTGTTTATTGCTTGAAAAATGTAATGGAGTGCACAATACAGGAATATTTTACTTCTGACACTGGTTACAAACCATCTTGCTGTGTTCTTCACAAGTGGTTCTATGACATCTGCTGCAGGTGAGTGTGTGCTTTTTGTACTTCAATCTCGGACAAAGAAAGCATTTCTTGCGCCTTGATGGACAATGCTGGGTGATGTTTTGAACAGCTAGAGGTGCTTCTGGTAAAATTCCAAAGCTGCAAATGATTTGTGTCATAACCTGAAATGTTTGCGGGGTCACCAATCTGCGCTTAGCTAGAGGAACAATCAACGATATGAATAGTTTTTTCATGGGGACAATATGACCTCAAACAATAAAATGTGAAATTTACAAAAAAAGCAACATTGAAAGTAAGATTGAATGAATAGAAACAGTTGACAAGAACCTGTAAAGAAAATACCAAACGAGATGAAACTTTGTAATCTCAAAGTTTGGAATATTTAGCCTATCAAATGAGCCTGGGGTCATATTGACCTCATGGTACCAGAGCAGGGTTAAACACGTTTTTTGCTCAAGTCTAGCCTTTTTTCAATTGCTGGAAAGGAAGACTTTGTCTTGACTTGTTTGTTTATTTTAGTTGGTCAACACTTCTGAAATTTGCTTTGATAACTTTTTTGAGGTCGCGCAAGAAAACGAGAAAAAATATGACCAGACCACATGCCTCTGTTCATTTCAAAAATGGGCAAAATGCCAAAAACGCCTGTGAAAACCAGAAAAATGTATGACCGGATCGCATGCTTTTGTGCATTTCGAAAATGGGCAAAATGCCAAAAACGATTTGAAACCAACAAATGCAAAAAATGCTCATGAAAACGAGAAAAAATATAGCCGGGCAACATGCCTCTTTGTATTTCGAAAATGGGCTAATTGCCAAAAACGCTCATGAAAACGAGAAAAATGTATAACCGGGCCACATGCCTCTGTGCATTTCGAAAATGGGCTAAATGCCAAAAACGCTCATGAAAACGAGAAAAATGTATAACCAGGTCACATGCCTCTGTGCATTTCGAAAATGGGCAAAATGCCAAAAACGTTTACAAAAACGAGAAAAATGTATAACCGGGCCACAAGCCTCTGTGCATTTCGAAAATGGGCCAAATGCCAAAAACGGTTGAAAAGCACTGAACTAAATATAAAGTTTCATCATCGAAGTACGTCGGAGGGGAAAATGAAGGATTTTGTTGTACGCCAACCAACACTATCGGCAAACTGTAAGCTATGCAAAGTTAGCCTAGCGTATACAGTGACCAAAAAGCAGTAGACTACTGCAAGCATCTGTTTTTACTCTTTCAAAATATGTTACTAAGACTGGTGTAACCGTTTGTTCAGCAATGTCCGCCAAAACTTGTCCGGCGGTTTTCGTACATTTGCTAGCGATTTCTCACTCGCGCCGGCGGTTACGCACTTACAAATATCTTAGAGGGAACAGAGGTACATTCCTAAAAAACCTAAAAAATGGAGTTTTAAAATTTTTGTATTGACTGACAACAAAGGCATTGTGTACAATTTTGATGTTTATTGTGGTGCAATAAAGCCAGTCAATGGGTTTCCAGACATAAGAGCTAGTGGTAACAATGTGTTGCAGTTGGCCCAAATTGTGCCAAAAATGAAAAATTACAAATTACGAGTATTTCGTGACAATTGGTTCACAAATATTCCTCTATTACATGAGCTGGCAAAAATCGGGATACAATGTCTGGGAACTGTACGGCCAAATCGCCTCCCAAACATTTCCATGCCAAATGAAAAAAAAGGGAAGAGGAAATTATAAACAACGAGTCACATCAGTGAGCGAAGTGAAAGTACGAGCAGTGAAATATTTTGATAAAAGGCCAGTAATGTTTGCAACGACTTATGCCAGCGTGGAACCGATCATAGAAAAACTAAAATATGATAGCAAACAAAGAAAAAAGATACCAGTGCCTACCATTGTTTCTTTATACAAAAAGCACATGGGAGGGGTTGATCGTTTAGACCACTTGATTGCCCTGTACAGGAGGGTAATACGTTCGAAAAAGTTCTATCACAAAATTTTTTACCATTTAATAGATATGATGTGTGCAAGTGCCTGGCAGGAGTACAAACAATGCTGTAACATCCTTGGAGTTGAAAAAAGAGAAGTCAAATCTCTTTTTGCTTTTAAAACCAAAGTTGCAGAAGCATTCTGCAAACAGGAAAAGGTGGTGCAGAAGACAAAGGGAAGACCTTCCACCAGCTTTGTAGAACAAGAGTTTGCAAAAAAAGCGAAAAAAGGCCCTGTCAAACCAATTCCAAGTGCTCCAAAGACCAAATTGGTCATTTTCCTGAATTTGGGAAAAAAGGAAGATGCAAGATGCCAGGATGTAAGGGAATTACAAAAATCTCCTGCATCAAATGCAAAATCAACCTTTGCTTTACAGCAAAAAACAATTGCTTTTTATTGTTTCATTCATGTTAAATTGTGTTATGATTTTTCATTATTTTCTGCAATTTATCAAAAAAAATCAGCTTTTGGTGACAAATGTTGCTTTTAATTAACAAAAAAGTAAAGTTATAAAAAAAACATAAAATTAATATTTTTTGTATATTGTACATTGTCTAACAGCAAATCATCTATAAAACAGCAAAGTAGATTTTTGTACTAAAAAAATAAAATTCAGGCAGTAAAGGGTTAAATCAAAAATATGGTTAAAGTGTAAATCTCTGCTATAAAGTTTGAATCGTTTTGGGAAGTCGTATACGGTCAGTAAGTGTATTTGTTATAAGCTACCGAATTTCTTGTTAATGACTAGTGCTAATTGTTACCTTGCTATTTAATTCTTGCTAATTGATTTGTGACTGAATCAGAACTGCAATATAATAATGGCACCAGTGATAATACTGATAACATCTATTGTGGCAAATCTCGCTAAATTTTAGTTAAAAAGTCATAAGCTTAACTATGTATAAAGTATAGTGCTTTTCTACAATTTTCTCACATAATTATCATTATTTATCATCTTGCCATCGCTATTTGCCACTTTAATCATTCTACTCTACTATATTTTGCGTCTGAATTAAGTGTGAGGTTTGGCTATTTGTTTATAATTGTAAGATTATTCTAGAAAACCTTTTGCAGTATCAACACCATTCGTCATGACCAATCGGATTTTTTTACGTTTGAATTAAATTTAATTCCATCATCAAGAGTGCTTTTGATGCCGCGATTGAGTTTGAGCCGAGCGATAAGATTTTTCTCTCAAACCGCGTGACTGGGATAGCAGCCGTCACAATTAGAACAAATACTAAATATTGCTTTTGTTGGAAGACACAATCAAACCCTTTCCAATTTGTAAATCTTAAATAAGAATTGCAAATCCCAAATCTTAATAAAAAAATCCTAAAATCTGAAATAAAAAGAGACAAATGTAAAAGTGCACGATGACTTTCTAAAATATATTACGTATTCAAATGCAAGAAAATGGGATACATAAAAAAGCTCCATTATCTGTTTAAAATGTCTTAAATTTCAAATATGGTGTAATTCTCATTAACAATTCTTAAACTAAGTATTGCGATTTTATTCTTATTGCAATAGCAAAAAAAGAATGAGCAAAAATTATCTAAGATGTATTTCCATCTATTTTGATCAACCACCAAAGAAAAAATTTATTCACTATTGTAGTCTAATGCAAAGGTAGGCAATCACCGATCCCGGTTCGCGAGACATTTGTTACCTGGCTTTACATCGTTTAAATGACACTGGTGGAGGTGATTTTTGTTTTAAAAATAACTCTACCATCGGGTTCGTTCAAGACCAAAAAATTTGGGGAGACCCTAGAACCTTTCAACCAGTATTATGCGTCTAAACTTGGCAACATATCTCAATATTTTTCCATCACTAGTTTTTTTTGTTACAAATGAAATCAATATTCAAAATCTTGGTTTAGTTGACGTAGTGTTTTAGACACATCAACGTTTTTCATACAAAATTTATATAGGTTTGCTTTTATCATGAAACTCTGCGTTTTAAGAAATAATGAAGTCCTTATATTTGACTTACATTCTTATCTTGTCTTGTTTTCAGAAAAATGCAATTATTTGGATCTAAACTGCTCTCATTTCATTATAAATGATTTAGAAATTGGAAATTGTCCAGCCAGTTTCTTTCTCTTCAAACCATGATATCAAATACCGGACAGGTTTTTTAATTATTTTAAACACGTTTTGTTGCGTTCTTCAACGCTTTTCAAGGGAGGAATCTACAAACTGCTCAATATAATATCGTAGTTGACCTATTGATACCTTAACCACATGGAAAGCAACGTTGTAAGGCTAAACCAGAAACACGTAAAATACTGATACTATCCCAGACAATATAACTTACCTGCAAACACTGCCATTTTGGTTTGAGTTTGTGCATTCATATTTTCCGCTATATGGATCCAATTTTGGTAATGGTGGACACTCCATTACTTGACACGAGTGCTGAGTGGTTTGCGTAGAGGCTTGTGTGCTCCCAACCTCACCTAAAACAATCATATTTGCTGACATATAAACGTATAATGCGTTTAGCTTTGTTAACTGTCTAGTGCTCAGGAAGGAAAATGATTTAAGGACTCTTAAGTTTTTCAGAAGTTTTCATGTTCCCCTGTAAATAAAAAGATGAACCAAAATGATAGTTTAATTCACGTTTTCAAGTAAATATTGCGTATTTTGCGTTTGAAGTGACGTAAAATAGCGTTGACTTCATCTTTCACAACCTCTTTTGCCCCTTTACTAGCAAAAAACTATGCCTAATTTACCTTTGCTAAGACTGGCAACCAATATCAACACCCGCAGTAGCTGTACGAATTGCTTTGCCATAGCAATCATAGCAGATGTCTTGTTCAACTTAAAAATAAATATTTAGTTTTAATCAGATCTACACAGAAAAAATTAAAAATGTTTATTCGGATTGTTTTTTTTTACTAATTCTTGGGCAGGTAACATATAAAATCAACAATAAATTTTGAGAAAGTAGACTAAAACAATACATAACACCTAGAATTAAATACATAACACCAAGAATTAAATTTTGAGAATCTTTATACTTTCTTCATATAAGCTTGTTAGGTCAATCGGGGCCTATAAGGTGAAGTGAACCTACTCCACAAAATGTTCTGCAGAGTACAGGTTACTGGATTTGTAAACCCTGCTCATTGTTTTAACGAAGCTTTGCAAAAAAGTAGCAATATTAAAAACGCATGACGCAGTGTCTTTATTAAACACATATGTACACTGTTCAACCGCGATCTGCTAGCCCTTGCATGAATGCTAAGTCTTACACAACCTGTAGGCCTACTAAGTTTCCGACCAGTTATTGCCTGCAGCCAATTTGTTCAGCGGAGACGACAAAATTCCATCTTTCAACTTGACTGTAAAATCATGGAGTGCAACCCTTGCCTTAAAAGTTTTTATCTGGAGCTCCCGCATTACATAAAACGTATTATAATTCCTTGTTGTTGTTGTTATTTTTGTTACCCGACCCCTTTTGAGGGATGGCGGAATACCATGGAGCTCCAAAAGCCGGGCAACTCTCCAGATTCGAGACCAGAGGACGTTGAGAGACAGAGAGGAGCCAGAGAGCTAGCGGCGCAAAGAGTCCGTAGCTGGACAGTGTAGAATGGGATGAGAGGTGTCCTGGGACGGATGTCCGCAGGCGCTGCATGAAGGATTCTCGATTCTGCCAATTCTTGTGAAATAAGAGCTCAACAGTGGGCTGTGTCCATTGCAGCAAAGACGAGAGAGAATACAGCGAGCGTGACGAGGGACCACCGAGTTCCTCGGTGGAAATCGAGGAAACCTGGGTGTCAAAGAATTTCGATGAGACAGTACGCCTCCAGTCCGAGAAAAGACAAGAGTGGATACAAGAGAAAAGAGGAGACACACTACAAGGGATTGCAGAGCGCACGTGTAGCGCTCCCCGTCTCGCGAACTCATCGGCCGCGTTGTTCACCGGGAAAAATGAGTGTCTGGGAACCCATCGTAGCCTGATAGTAAAGGAAACGGTTCCTTCCAGATCTGCTACAGAGTTTGAGCTAAAAGGGAAAGATGAAGGAGAGGACAGAGTGGTAAGAACAGAGCGAAAGACAGAGAGGAGGAGGAGAGAAGAAAAATGGCATACTAGTTGGTGCTGCCAAGACTAGCGAAGAAATTGCAGAATGGCGCAGCCTTCAGTTGAAAAACTTAAACATACTGAGCTGGCCAAAAATGAAAGTGTGGCCTCAGTGCCACAAAGCGGGCAGTTGGCAAGGATGCCAAAGCTGTTTTTGCCAAAAGGAACAGAGCCATCTGTCCAGATCACCTGATTGTGAGGCGGGGGAGAGTCAAGGTGAGCGAGAACCGCATCTTGACAAGAGAGGGGGATCGGAGCGGGAGCGTGGAGAGGAAAGGGTGGACTCCACAGTGCACAAAGGCAGGTTCCAAGAAGGATAGGGAGGACAACCAAAGAGCACCTTCCTAAGGAAAGTGGGAAAAGCATGAACCGCTGAGAGAACGCAAAATTCTCTAGTATGATCAGGAGAGTCTTGTTTTCAATCCAAGTCTAGCCAAAACTGAAATGGGAAAAAAGAGTAGCGTAGGATGATCCATTCGGCGTCAATTGCGGCGGAGCTGGCTGCGGTACTGGCGGTGGTGCATGTCTCTAACCCTAACTCTAACTCCAATCTTACCGTAATCCTAGCTGTAACCCTAATCCTAATCCAAACTCCAAATCTAATCCTATTCCTAGTCTTATGTAAGGGAGCTAATCATAGTCCTATGAAATGGAGCTAACCCTAGGTATAAGGACACTAATTTAATTTGAAGGAGGTTGGAGGGAGCTAACACTAGATCTGAGGAAGCTGGTGTGAATGCCATTAGATTTATTAGGTTAGGAAATATTTCAACGAGTTTGTTGGGGTGCCATTCTTGCCACCTTACGATAGTATTTGACTTGCTCTATATGAAGTTATTGCACAACAATTACGTAATTTCTATACGGTTGTTTGCTGGGTATGGTGCAATCCTTATCTTTTTA
This sequence comes from Trididemnum clinides, assembly GCA_963675345.1. Lineage (NCBI taxonomy): Eukaryota > Metazoa > Chordata > Ascidiacea > Aplousobranchia > Didemnidae > Trididemnum > Trididemnum clinides. The sequence goes on from OY776298.1 coordinate 18,694,926, forward strand.
TGGTTGCATAAGCCTTATCCAATATGAGGTTACACAATATTGCACAATGGTTTCATAATTCCGGTACAATTGCTTGCTGGGATGTGACGTAATGTGCAATCCTTATCTCTTTATGGTTGCATAAGCCTTATCCAATATGAGGTTATACAATATTGCACAATGGTTTCATAATTCCGGTACAATTGCTTGCTGGAATGTGACGTAATGACGTTGAAGCAAAGCGGTGGGAAAAAAGTCAGCGAAATGCAACGTCGCTCTTAGGACTATTTAAAACATACAGTTTTACGGCAAATACCAAAAACTGTTTTTACCATTTTACGGTTAAGATCGTTTAAAGTCTGTTGCACATTTGTTTCCAAAAAATGTTCACAGGCATTTACAGCAAAAAGATTTATCAATATAGCTTTTTAAAAGCTATAAAATTTTTGCATTACGTAATTACAACGCCAGCGTTTTAGGGAGACACACGAGCTTCAACCTTTGTTCAGTTCAGGAAGTTTATTTATCAAACACTGCACGAAACTAAAAATTTGTATAAACCACGTAATTTCGTGCAGTGACCTGACGATGAGACCGCAAAAAGACCATCACATCATCAGAATCAACTGTCGCGCCTTCAAGCGACAGCAAAATATATAAACTTTAGCAACAACAAACCGAAAAAAAACAGTGAAAGGTATAATTTTTAAATAAAATTATTACACACAAACATTTTTTCTTCATTCACGTCATAATTCCAAACATCCTTTTATGACGAGCAAAACTAATTGTTCGGCACTATGCAATGCCAAGGTCCTATAACCACGGCTTTAGACAAAAAACAAGAATTAGCTACAAAGTCAAAAGTTATAGTTTTTACTTAAAAAGTCTCGAGTTCGATTCTATATGACAGTGTTTTTATGTAATGCTCAAAGGCTCTTGTAAGCAATGATGTTGCTGTATAGACTCATTATGCAAATGGTTGTGTAATCAAGTCTGCTGTTGATTAGACTTGCTATTCAATGTAACAGATCTTACATCTCTGGGTATCACTTAAGAGTCAAAAAAGTAACATAATCAAATTCAATTTACTAAGAAAGAGACATCATTTAACAACATTACGTAGATCTTATGGCACATATTAAGAATAAGACAAAATGATTTCTCTTGACTAGTTGCATAAATAATTTGACCACTTTATAGAAAAACTATAAATTTTTGTAGGTTAGCAGAAAAACGACAGACCAAAAAAATTTGCTCTATTTGAAGTCAATACAGAAACTTTTTGTCAGCGAAAAGGGTGGAAATTTAGGTTTATCTTTTGTCAGGAAATATTTGTACACAGATCGTTTCGATAAGTATTAAAACTTTGCTTGAAATAATTCACCTAGCATTGAATTTACAATCCCAAATTAGTTTTATACGCTATTAGAAAACTATCATTATTTTTGAATGTTTAAATTTTTCTTTTCTGATTTTTCGTAACTAGGGATGTGGAAGCGGAAGCGGTCCTTTTTCTGTAGATGCGGAAGCGCGAAAATTCTACCGCTTCCACATAGGTTATTTGACTTGAAGAGTAACTTGGCGAAAAAGTTTTGTTCATTTCCCAATGTGGATTAAACGGTGAAGTTGCACAATAAGTCTGAATGAACGTGCGATATCAGTAGCGCGAGAGAACATGAAAAAGTATAACTAGCATCACATTTTATATCGATTATGGGTAAGAAAAAGATAGTGTGGACAATGAAACGTAGCTAATAAAATGATGATTTGATTAAATTCAACTAACCTTGGTTAGGGGATTGAAAACGTTGAAAAAGAAATTACTCACGACAGAAACAACTTGATCATTCCGCATCAGTGATTTTCAACAAGGGCTTCGCAAAACATGCAGTTGTATTTTATGAGTTTTAAGGGTTCCGTGAGGAGACCGCGAAGGTTCTTCGTTTATTACTAGTATTTATTTCTTATTTCAGTGTATTGATTTCTTATATGTAGTGGTGTTCCATGTATATAAATAGTAATGAAATCTTGTGATAGCAAGTTGCACATTGTGATGCAATTCTGTTAACAACTTTAGGAACGCCTGAATTTGCTAACCCCTTTGTTGCGTAATAGTGCATCTGTAATTTCAGTTTTGGTGTTGTTTTTGTTGTTGTTACCTGACCCCTTCCAAGGGATGGGTTAATGTCGGAAGACCATGAGGCCACAGAAGCCGGGAAGCTCCCCAAGGCCTGGACCAGAGGACGTTGAGAGACAGAAAATCGCTAAAGAGCGAGCGAGGCAAAGAGTCCGTAGCTGGACAATGCAGAATGAGATAAGAGATGTCCTGGGACGGGTGTCCGCAGGCGCTCCAAGAAGGATTCTTGATTCTGCCAATTCTAGAGAGATAGGAACCTAACAGAGACTGTGTTCGTTGCAGCGAAGACGAGAGAGAATACAGCGAGCGTCACGTAGAAGCACAAGTTCTTCGGTGGAAATCTAGGAAATCTGTGTGTCAAAGAATTTAGATGAGACATTATGCCTCCAGTCCGAGAAAAGACAAGGATGGATACGAGAGATAAGAGGATAGAGACTACAAGGGATTGCTTAGGGAACAAGTAGCGCTCCCCGTCTAGCCAGCTCATCAGCCGCGTCGTTCCTCGGAAGAAACGAGTGTCCGGGGACCCACTGTGGCCTGATAGAACAGTGGAATAGAGAAAACAGTTCATGTCAAGAATTAAGGTAAAAGGAAAGATGGAGGAGAGGACAGATTGGCGAGGACAGTGCGAGAGTCAGATAGGAGGAGAAGATAAGTGGCAGACGTGTTGGTGCTGCCGAGACCAGCAAAGAGCGTGCAGAATGGCGCAGGCTTTAGGGAAGAAACTTAAGCAAACTGGTGTCAGTGCCACAGAGAAAGCAACTGGCAAATACGCCAAAGCCGTCTTTGCCAAAAGGGAAAGGAACAGAGCCGTCTGTCCAGAGCTCCAGATTGTAAGGAGAACATTCAGTATCAGAGAAGTAAAGAGAATAGCAGCAAAGGAAAGAAAAAGAGACGAGTATTCCTCTGCAGAAAGACAGTGAGAGTCAAAATAAAAAGCAAAGTCATCCCAACGAGCTTTCAGAAAATTCAAGAAAGGGAGACTTTCGTTGGGGTGAAAGACCGGAGAAAGAGAAACGGTTAGCAGAATTGGTAGGTGATCAGAACCCAGGTTCTGAAGCACCTTCCAGGAGCAAGATAGGACGATAGAGAAAAAAGCAAAGGAGATGTCAGGGGAAAAGCGACTGCCGGAGGAGCGATGAAGAAGAGTAGATATATCAGAGTCATTGAGATGGAGGAGGTCAGAGGAGATGATCCAATTGAATGCTTTCTTCCCACAGGTGTCGGAAGTACATTTTGAGTCATCGAGGGGGTGATGGCAATTGAAATCCCCCAGAATAAAGAGATTTGTGGAGGAAGGAAGAATAGAGGGAGAAAGGAAATTGGTTCTGCTATCCTTCCAAGAAGAGCGAATAGAGGGAGCATAAGCATTAAAAAATGAGAGCGAGGAGGAGTCGTTTACAGAGATGCTGACCTCTACGTAATCAGAGTAGGGATCAAGCGAAGAAAGAGAGGAGGTAGAAAGCTCAGAGAAGGATAAGCCCTGCCTGACGAAAATGATCACGCCGCCGCTAGACATCAGTAGAAAAATACCAGACCGGAAGTGGGTGCGATCAGATCACAGGGCAGAGAATCCAGGGATCCAAAAGAGGAAGATAAATTAAAGTTAAATTTGTTGATACAAATAAGATCAACGGAATGAGGCGAAATAAAGTGTAGCAGTTCAGTGCTCCTGGCTCGGAGACCCCCAGCATTCCACCAAAAAACTCTGAAAGAGTTAGGAAGGGGAAGAAGAAGCAGGAAGTAAAGAGAAACAACCAGGAGCATGAGGCAGTGGTGATGGTGCAGAGGGAGAAAATACAAAGTGGGTTTGTCATGAATAAGGAAATTTGCCTTGTAAGAGTTGTTTTCATATTTGTGTAAAGTGCTGTGTCATTTGTTCGCTCGGTTACTGATTGAGAAAAAAAAGACCATTTTTTCCTCGCAATTGGATTTTGCCGTAAGCACGCCTTTATTACGTCACAATCCTTATTACGACATAATAAAATTCGACATTGATCTAGAGATTCTAGCTTCTTCGAAGAATTTCGATAACCGATTACATAACTTGAAATGCTTTTTTTTCTTTTTTCACGTGATTTCGTTCTAGCGTTTTCTGAATTTTTTTTTTCGATTTATATATAAGGCGACGGGATTTTTAGTGTAGAAAGTAGTAATATAGAAAACCGTGTAACAGCGATAGAGAGATTGATTGACAGGGTAAAGAAGGACTATTGTGTTTTTTGTGATAATTTATTGTGGATTCTGTGGACGTGGCGAGTATTAAGCAGTTATTGGTGAAATTAGTTTTGGCGGTTTCCTGATTGCGTGGTAAAGTGAATAGTTCTGAGATTGTTGAGCGAAGAAGTTTGAAGTCGTGAAGTACTATTTCTGTGAATACATTATTCTGTTATCAAAGTGGTTTAAGGTGTTTTTAGTGGAAGCCAATCTTTTCCAAGTTTTATTACGTTGCAGTCAGACATAATTATCCGAGCGATTGTCATACGTCGCCTCAATTTTAAAAGAAATTTGAAATTGAGATAAAACCGAAAGTTCTATTATTATTAATATTATTATTATCAAAACGCGACAGGGTGGAAAAAGGATAAGAGGTTTGAAGGCGAGGGTGGGATGAGAGTGCTGCATTAGCAGAAGGGGGCCAGATGGGCGAGATTGAGCAGTGGAGGTATACCAACTGGAGGAGTCCGAGAACGAAATCACAGTGCTGGTAGGTGTGGAATCTCCAATGAAGGCAGGAATGCAGCAGAGAGGGCAGCTCCAGGAGTGAGAGCTGCCAAGAGTTCTGAACCTAGAAAAGGATAGTTGTGAGCACTTTAAATGAACCCAACTAGAGCATGTGCAGCATTGCACTGACCTACCCCGCCAGGTCAATATCCAGCGCACACTAAACAGGGAAAGACGGGACAAGGATTAGGATGAACGTTGCCGCTCATCAGGAGAAGGAAAAGAATAAGAAGACGGGCAAGAGAAAGGCAGGAGAAGAGAGGAGAAAGACCGATTTAAAAAAGGCTGCGTCCTGCTCTTCTGCGGTTGTTCAGGGGCTGCACGGCGAAAAAATGGTTTGTGTGAGGAGAGTACCCGGGGTAACTGGGACCCTCGGGATGGCCAACAGCCATTTTAACCCAACCCGAACGGGATTGGGGACTGCACCACCACGTTGAGGCCGCTGTTGATTGGTGTAGTTCAATTTTGCTTGCTTTACATGTATAATATATACGACAGAAATTTCGCACTTCACTATCCAAAAAGACCGAAGTCAATACGTGTTTTGGGGACTGAGAGAAGGTCCGTAGTGATGATTAGAGTTAAAGTTAACTTAAAATCAGAGTTAGTTGAGGATAGAGAGGGAAAATCAGTGCTATATGGTGTAATTTGTTGTTGTGACGACAGGTTATTGTCGAGAGCTGTAATATGTGGTCATACGGTTTAGATCTTAGAAGCATTTGGTTAACTGTTGTAAATGTGGTTGTAAGCAGTAAAGGAACTTGTAATAACTGTCTGTTTGTTGAAGTGTTTAATTATTTTTTGAATTGCAGTAACGAAATATTTGATTTTCTTGCAAGCAATTCATGATTTCTAAATTTTTGTTAGTGGGGGTTCTGTGACAAACGCGAAAGTACATTAGGGGTTCCGCGATGACAAAAAGGTCGAGAAGCACTGTTCTACTTCAACACGAATTCTAATATCTAAATAAAAGAAACACAGAGTAATTCGGAACAATAAGCTCAAGCGAAGTAAGTAAAGTAATAGCAATAAATGAAAGTTTTTGTTCCCTCAAAATGATAACTGACAGTAACTGAATCCGCTTTCGCAATCTTTTGATCTCACAGGCGCGATGGTGTTGTGATTAGAGCGTCCGCTGCGCAGTCGGTAAACCTGGGGTTCATTTTTTAAGTCAAGTCATACCAAAAGACTTTAAAAAATGATGTTCACAGCTTTCCTGCTCGGCACTCAGCATAAAAAAGAAATAATGTGGAAAACAATCCGGCGAGCTTGCTTGTTGTGTCCTTGAGCAGAGCACTTCACGGGACGTCTTCAGCTTTATGTGGCGGACAAGTGGTATACCCGTCCGTACTTCACCGGGTTACAATTGTGAAGTTGCACTTAACGGGATGCCCCCACCTTTATGTGAAAAACAGGTGACCCAGACACCTCGGAAATAGCAACTTCCAAGCAAGTGCGGACGTCCCGGCCAAAATATAGCGATACAATTCGCTTTCTCGTGAATGGAGAGTAAACATGGACAATACAAAAGTACAATTACGTAATGTCTCATCATATCATGGGAAGGCATACCCGTTTTTGTCGCTATGCCGGAAACAAGGCAAATAGCGCAGCCAATGAACTTAATACCGCAAATGTCAATAGGAAACGGGCCGCAACAAATTGTATAATAGATCTGCCACTAAACAGTTGATTTCTGTAATTATGAAAGCGATCATCATTTGGCCGCCACCATTACTTTTGACTGTGTTTCGATCTCCCCCCTCTCACACTGTTTAAAGATAGGCCTATTACTGATAGTTTGTGGCAAGATTCTTTCTTTGTGAGCATTAACAGCTATGATTAAGAAAATATGATGATCACAATTTCGTGTACAGGAATCGTGGAAGTGCATAAAATGCATTAACTTTTCGTTACTGCTCGCACAAGAGCCTGATGAATGCTGCCGTAGCAGCCGGTTGAACCGAAATACTAAACCCCGACGATACTAATGGGGATCCTGCCGGGCGACGCCGACCAAGCCCGGCTAGTGAAATATACTTTTATCAATCAAACATAAAAACTCACTATTTACTAGATAACCATCCACACACAAATAACATCACACACAGTTGCCAATGTACATCTATACACATTATTCGCAACTGCGTAAGTTGTTATTTGTGAGCGGTTATTTGATTTTTGTTTATTTTTGCCTTAGATAAGATAGCATCCGTCGTCTTGACTGGATTGTTTATTTGGATTTATTATAAAATATGATTTGTGCTTTTCATACTCAGTATTGTTGAATAAAAAAACCTTACCATTTGGAATTGAAGCCAGGTCTTCCGCGTGACTAGTGCTTGCCATCCCACAAATGAGAACTGAATTCATCAGTTTATTAGTAAAAAGAATAAAGCCAAAATACTGGTAAAAATTTTATTGAAACGTTTTGCTTTTATTAAAACATTTTTTTAAAACTGTTAATCAACACTAAAAGCAACTGCTTCTAGCGTAAAAGCGAAACGTCTTAATAAAATGCTTACTATTTTGGCTTCATTCATTTTACTAAGAAGTGCGCAAAAATTCCATTTTTGTGCTTCTAGTCAGTTTATGTTTTTCTTAACAACGTAAAGCCAATGTTTAAAATAAAACTTTGCTGGCCGAATAGTAAATAGCCTGCCTCCAAAAATCAATTGGGTACGAATGTTCCGTTACTGACAAGCCAGTATATTAAAATAGCAGGCAATTTTTGCCGACAGTAATACAACTTAATTTTAATAAAAGTTCAAAATTAATTTATGAGGAATCCGGTCTCTCTTACTAAAAGTCCGTTTAGCGCAGCCACGCTTTAAGCGAAATCGAAATCATTTGCTGACTTTATCATAAGCTTGGTTTCATTTTTTCAAAACGTGAGATAGCTCGGCAAAGCATTGAGTGCTTTTCCTTCACCAAATATAAGAAACAATACTAACTTTTAATGTTGCTCAAGCTTCGTGTTTCAAGAAAATGGATTTTAATCAAAAATTAAAAATTAAACTACAAACAACTAGGGTAACTGTAGGATGATCGCTGGAAGCAAAAGTGCTGCATAAGCTGTATAGGTTTATGCTGTTAGTCAATGAACTCAGTCTGCCAGTTTCTTGCAAAAAATATTGGTACTTATGAAGAACCTTAAGTCCAAGATACGTTAAGCTAGTGTACCGGTTTGTTTTTTGAGTTAATCTGCCTCGGAAATTTTGAAGCTGAAGCTGATGCAATTTTTCAATATCAACATTTCTATGATGACTCTTTAAATTATAAACAAAAAAATTTGTGATTTATCGTTTATTTGCATTAAGTTTCCAAGATGCTTGCATTGCTGCAGCTTAAGAAACACTACTTATTGATATAGACAAAAATATGATACTAATACAAAAGAAAAGGCTTACTAATATTTGCAAGTTAAGCATATTTTCACGTCAACAGTTAAATGTACTTATTTGGTGCATTTTATAGAAAAAAGTGAAGTTTGCATTGTGGCAATGCAGCGTTAAACCTATGCTGAGAGTTGTCAACTTATTACCACATTTGCCCTTGAGTAATTTCTATAAAGCTACCTCTTTTCAACTGAGCTTACTTTTCATACGTTTTGATTTACATTTGCTCGCTTACAAAATTTGTTTCTCCTATAATGAAATATAAACTCTTCTTCATCCCAATAGCTGCTTTCGGATGGAATTGGACTTATATTTGAAAAAAAAATTATGCAAAATGCTATAAAACTTAACCGTGCAACATCTGATGCTTTCACAGCATGTCACCATAAAAGGTGAGACGTTGGTGCGGCAATATCTAACACTGCAAAGCACTACTGCTAACTAAGAAGCCTACATACAAGAAAAAAATATTTGTTTGACTGTTTCAATGTTGCAGATATGATTAGACATTACACGATAAAAAAAGGAGTTATTTTTCATGAATTGGAAAAAAAATGCTTTGCCGAGCTATCTCACGTTTTGAAAAAATGAAACCAAGCTTATGATAAAGTCAGCAAATGATTTCGATTTCGCTTAAAGCGTGGCTGCGCTAAACGGACTTTTAGTAAGAGAGACCGGATTCCTCATAAATTAATTTTGAACTTTTATTAAAATTAAGTTGTATTACTGTCGGCAAAAATTGCCTGCTATTTTAATATACTGGCTTGTCAGTAACGGAACATTCGTACCCAATTGATTTTTGAAGGTAGGCTATTTACTATTCGGCCAGCAAAGTTTTATTTTAAACATTGACTTTACGATATTAAGAAAAACATAAACTGACTAGAAGCACAAAAATGGAATTTTTGCGCACTTCTTAGTAAAATGAATGAAATCAAAATGGTAAGCATTTTATTAAGACGTTTCGCTTTTACGCTAGAAGCAGTTGCTTTTAGTGTTGATTAACAGTTTTAAAAAAATGTTTTAATAAAAGCAAAACGTTTCAATAAAATTTTTACCAGTATTTTGGCTTTATTCTTTTTACTAATAAACTGATGAATTCAGTTCTCATTTGTGTGATGGCAAGCACTAGTCACGCGGAAGACCTGGCTTCAATTCCAAATGGTAAGGTTTTTTTATTCAACAATACTGAGTATGAAAAGCACAAATCATATTTTATAATAAATCCAAATAAACAATCCAGTCAAAACGACGGATGCTATCTAAGGCAAAAACATACAAAAATTTAATAACCGCTCACGAATAACAACTTACGCAGTTGCGAATAATGTGTATAGATGTACATTGGCAACTGTGTGTGTGATGTTATTTGTGTGTGGATGGTTATCTAGTAAATAGTGAGTTTTTATGTTTGACTGATAAAAGTATATTTCACTAGCCGGGCTTGGTCGGCGTCGCCCGGCAGGATCCCCATTAGTATCGTCGGGGTTTAGTATTTCGGTTCAACCGGCTGCTACGGCAGCATTCATCAGGCTCTTGTGCGAGCAGTAACGAAAAGTTAATGCATTTTATGCACTTCCACGATTCCTGTACACGAAATTGTGATCATCATATTTTCTTAATCATAGCTGTTAATGCTCACAAAGAAAGAATCTTGCCACAAACTATCAGTAATAGGCCTATCTTTAAACAGTGTGAGAGGGGGGAGATCGAAACACAGTCAAAAGTAATGGTGGCGGCCAAATGATGATCGCTTTCATAATTACAGAAATCAACTGTTTAATGGTAGATCTATTATACAATTTGTTGCGGCCCGTTTCCTATTGACATTTGCGGTATTAAGTTCATTGGCTGCGCTATTTGCCTTGTTTCCGGCATAGCGACAAAAACGGGTATGCCTTCCCATGATATGATTAGACATTACGCAATTGTACTTTTGTATTGTCCATGTTTACTCTCCATTCACGAGAAAGCGAATTGTATCGCTATATTTTGGCCGGGACGTCCGCACTTGCTTGGAAGTTGCTATTTCCGAGGTGTCTGGGTCACCTGTTTTTCACATAAAGGTGGGGGCATCCCGTTAAGTGCCCTGCACTAGGACACAACAAGCGAACTTGCCGGCTTGTTCTTCACAACCTCTCTTATACAGGGAAGCTAAAGATACCTTTTTTCAAAGTTTTTTGGTATGATTCGACAAGGGGAATGAACTCTAGATCTACCGACTGCAACGCAGACGCTCGAACCAATAAAAATGGAATTATTTTCCTTGAATTGGGAAAGAGGATAGTTTAGGAAGAGTAACGGAGACTGATCTGTGCCAATTGACACTTTACAACCTGAACACCATCTGACGAATGAAACAGCCCATTCTAGAAATTTAGTAAAGATATTTGCCTTGAAGCATTGCAAAACTTTGAAAATTATCTTTTTGGTATCTATGAGTGAATACAATTTTTAATATAATGACTTTATGCAACATATACTGCAGTAGCGACCTTAGTTATGAGCAAACTGGGGAAATGCCTTAATCCCCCTCATCTGATTTGTCGCGCTAAAAGGCCTCCTACTTAAGCCCTCGCGTTAAAAGGTCCACAAAAATGTTGTAAATAAAAATTTAAAACACTTATTTTTTGGTTTAAATAACTTAACAGGTTTTCTCCAGATACTCTTAGGCTATTACAGCAAAATCTATACAGTAATATGCCTTAGCCTATATTATTGCTTTCCATTGATTATCAGTAATGCCTCGTATGAACTGCAACTACGCTAAAAAAACTCAGAGGCTTGCTGTTTGTTGTTCAGTTTGCAGCAGACCACTTGTTTCAAATTCTTAACTACGTCGTGCCTGCCGCTCATTTCAAACTAATCTATCGCAAACCTGTCACGCGATGGCCCAATGACCAAATATGTCCAAAAAGCGGTATTCGCAGTATATTGCCTTCAAAGAGTGATGCGGTTGGGTGACATATATATTTACGACTAAATCAAATCGATTTGTGCATTTAAACATATGCATTTATTTTATATGCATTTGTGAGTGAATCAAATCGATTTGTGCATTTAAACAAATCAATTTGATTTAAGTATAAATGTTGTTCTAAAATATGTGTAATGAGCAATGAACAAATGGCGCTCTACATAAGAATAGCTAATCGGCCGACCTCAATCATTAAAAACCTTTTAAAAAGTTGATTGAATAAAAATGCATACACTTTTACGGTTGTTATTTGCTTAAATTATAAGACGAATTACTATAATTCAATCAAAAATCAAAGCCTTAGAGATCAAACGGAAAATGGAGTTACAGCTAGTCATTTCCATATTAACAGTTAAATGATTTCTACATGGTGAATAAGGCAGAAGCTAGTCTTATAAATATCAAATATATTTATTTTTGTGGATTGTAAGATTTTTGAACAAACCATGAGACGTTAAAAACGTCATGAAACACTAGAATTAGCAAGAGTTGGAGAACAGTCAAAACTGAAGAAATTTTAACCCGCAATAAAAGCAATACCTCACCGTTTTTTGTAAAACTTGTTTAAATCTATCTTTTTGAATATTATTGAAGGTTGAAAACGATATACTGTAGAGCATCAACTGTTGATTGTTAGTAAACTTGATATAGCTGTTAAATTGGAAAGCAAAAGCAAAAATGTTAAAATCAATCAAATTTTTACACCGAGGGTTGGAGCTCATTTTTAAGCTAATGTTCGCAATTTTTCTGTTATCAACCTTTGACATAAAACTCTAACAAATATAAAATTTTGGAGAGTAGCAGTCAATCAGTTCGCTCAGAAAATGAAACAGAAGTGACATTTGAAAGCTAAAGATTTGAGACCTCGTGAAAGTTTGAACTATAATTGTGAGACTGTTGTTAATTTTTGAAATTCGCAAATGCTATCTGTAAGTTGGCATACTTTGAAACAATTAGCAAAAGTTGAGATAAGAGCAAAATGAAATTTATGTTGCTCAAAAAACAAAATTTTAAGAGAAGTCGTAACCTGAAATTGCAGAACCTGTGAAAAAAATTTGCTGTACTATTTGTTTACATAAATTGATGTTTACATTTTTACATAAATAGTGCGCTTTGGTCATTGCCAAATTTCGATTTTTGTTTTTTCCAATTGGTTCTGTGAGCTCGCTACCAGATTGAGCGTTTGGTTTCGGTTTGTCCAATATATTTAGCATTGCAAAAAGTACTGACGAATCCTGTTATTTGCATAGTCAATTTGCCAAGCTCTTTTATGCGATTAAGCGGATAATGCATTTATCCGAAATTAGTATAAACACACAAATAAAGCACTGCAGAAAACAAAGTATTATTTAATCATACACAGCAACATCCCAGTCACGTGAAATACTGCGCAATAGTAAATTTTTACTATTGCTTTGCATGCTCTCTTGTAATTGTTTTTCTAAACGAAAAAATTTGTCCATGTCTGCGTCTTCACATTGCAAACGTCGCCGAATTGTAATACAAACACGAAAAATATACCAGTACTTTTGAGAAAATGCATTTGTGTAAGTTACTGTACTTTTAAATCAATCATAAAAGTAAAAATGTAGTTGGCTAGATACATGTATATAGAGGGCGATGGAAAACTACCGTGATGTCGGAAAAATCAAATTTAAAATATCTGCAAAACAACGACAAAACATGTTCAAAAATTAGTAGAATTATTGAGACATTTGAAAACCTAAAACGTATGCTTGCAAAATAATGCGTTTTTAGATATTAACCGATGTAGAAGACATTGCTTTGAAAAATCATAGAGTACTAATTTCTAAAACTTTTTGATGGCAAAGACAAAATTTAGGTTAAAAAAACAGCAAATAAATAAGCCGGTTCTCTAACCAAGTCTTATAAATACACTAGTTATCTAACCAAGATTTTGAGATAAGTTAACTACGGCGTTCAAAAAAAAAAATTTAAAAACGCAATTGTTTTTCCAAAGGTCAAGGACTTAGCATCAGTATCAAAAAAAGTCTACCCATACTTTACTACTACGTAACTCAACCTTTCATCAGACGTTTCTGCGATTAAATTGATCTAATAGGCTAATGGTAGTTTGTTAACTAAAACAAAATACAATATGCTTTAACTTGCAGCAAAGTACGCACCACACATCTACCACATCAATTTTTACGTTATGCAAACTTTGCCAAGCTGTGTTACAGGTAAGTGCGACCGATTTGTAATAGCCCTACTGTTAGCACGAGATGGCACCGAAAAAAGTGGAGTTTCGCATCCAGTTAGTTTAGTTATCCCTGTTTCAGATTATGACAGATCACTGCCTTGTAAAAGGATTAAAGACAGAAGATAAAAGCATCCTTAAAAACACTTAAAATCAGGGGTGGGCAATTATTTTTCCCCAGGGGTCAAATGAAAAGCAGAAAATATTGTGGAGCGCCTGGCCAAAGGTTAGAAATCTACTCTGGTTATTAATTTTATTTATAGGTTAAAATAAGTAGATGGCCTTGTTTACAGAATGTGTTATTCAAAGATAATAAGAGAGTGAGGTTGTTTTTCAAAAAACTTAATATATTTAGTGAAATTGTGAAAAACAATAGTAAGTGGGCAACATTTGTAACTCTTTTTTTGTCACATTGACACCGAAATGCTTTGTTTCAAACTTACACTTTCTATTGAGATACCACACTGTCTTCGTATGCAAACAACAATATAACATAACTTCAACATAACAATGTCCATCTGCCAAACAGTGTAGAAAAAAAATCAAAGTAAACATGCCTCACTGTTTTTTTTTTCTAGTTCAGTAAGAGAAATCTAGCCTCTGTTGAGCTTTAACAAGTGCATCAAAATCAGGTTGAATGTTTGGGGTAGAGATGTAAAGCACATTTGACAGATGATCATCAGTAAGAGAGGATCTTTACCTGGATTTGTTCAATTTCAATACCGAGAATGTTTGTTTACATGTATAGATGGATCCTTAAAGAACCAAGATCTTCTGAGCACGTTTCCTCATGTTTGGAAAATTCTCCTCTGAGAGATGAATAAAACTACAGCAGTGATGCTGACTTAAAGTGCTCTGCCAGTACTGTATCTGACTGCAAGTTTATGAGCTCCAGCTGAACACCTAAGTTTGCATTATCTACATTGCATGCAAAGGGAGTGGAAACCAGGTGCATTTCATCCTCAATGTTTTTAAAATCTTCAAACTGTCTTGAAAACTGACTGTGCAGGTCTCCTAACATAGACGAGTACCTGCAGAGATGAGTAGCTGATGGTTTGACTTCTTTCAGGGTTTTCATATGAGTGAAAATTTTGTTCTCTAATTGATTTGAAAGAAACTGCAGCTTTCTCATGAAAGGTTATGCTTTTCATGAACAAAAAGGTTCTTGCCTTGCAGTTTAGTTTTCAGTTTATTTATCAGTGCTGTTACATCAACAGCAAATGCTAAATGTGCAATCCAGACTATATCTGAGAGCTCAGGAAGGTTTTTGCCTTTAATCTCACAAAACCCTTCAATTTCTGCTTTTAAGTACCAAAATCTTTTTTTTTGCCATCATCAACTTCCATTTGCGAGAAAGCGAATTGCATCGCTATGTTTCGGACGGTATGTCCGCACTCGCTTGGGAGTTGTGATTTCCGAGGTGTCTAGGCCACCTGTCTTCCACATCCCGTTAAGTGCCTTGCCCAAGGACACCCCAAACGAACGTGCTGGCTTGTTCTCCACAACCTCCCATAAACGCCAAGCGCCAAGCAGGGAAGTTACAGATATCATTTTTTAAAGTCTTTTAGTACGACTCGACAAGGGGAATGAGCCCTAAGTCTACCGACTGCAAAACGGACACTCTAAGCACTTCACACTTTGTCCAAGCTGTGCCATCTGATAGCTGTATGGTACCTGATGTCACCTTGTTCGTTATCCTGATGTTCTAAAAATGCAACAAGCTGCCTGTGCTTCAATGCTCGTGCCCTGATAAAGTTAACTGTCTTCGTCACAACATCAACAACATTGTTAAGTTTTAACACTGATTTGCACAACGCATATTGATGAATAATACAATGAATAAATACCAATTTGTTCTCTGGGTCGAGTTTAGTCACTTTATCTAGTATCCGTTTTAAAAGTCCGACACTTTTCCCTGTCAGATTCGGACAATCATCAGTAGTAACTCTTGTCAGTCTCTCCCATTTCAGTTCAAGCGTGTTCATGCATGCGTTTACCTCGTTGAACAATTCAATTCCGGTGGTTGTTCTTTTCATTCATCTCACTGCTTCCAGCTCCTCCGTAATCTTGAACTCCGGCGTTATCCCTCGGAGAAACACGAGTAACTGTGTCGTGCCGCGGACATCACAACTCTCATCCAAAGCCAGGGAGAAAAAGTCAAAACTTCCCACTCCATTTTTGAGCTGAAGTTGGAGATTCTCCGCGATATCTTCCACCCTTCTTGACACTGTTCGCCTGGACAGCGGGACTTTCTCAAATATTTCTTTTTTTTCCGGACATATCAGCGCTGCAGAGTCCACCAAAAACTCTTTCGCAAACTCTCCCTCCAAAAATGGCTTACAATTTTTAGCTATTTTGTGGGATATCATAAAACTTGCCTTGGTTGCCGCATGTAGCTTCGTAAAATAGCGTTGCCGTTCTCTTAGCTTCGCTAGCAAATCTTTCGATATCCGCGCTTTCTCAGTTTCAGTCAAATGTCTGTATTTTTTGGCATGCTTCGTCTCATAATGCCGACTCACGTTGTACTCCTTAAACACGGCGACCTGCTCACCACAAACTAAACATTACAACCTTCCGCGTCTATCTTTCTTTTTTGGCATTTGCAAATATTTTGAAGGGTTACCATTACAATGACTTGTTGCTGATCAAATGTATTCGAACTTGTTTCAGAGTACCCGGATGCAAACGACGCGTGCACAATGTAAACAAGTTTCAAAGCAAAAGCCCTGCTGATTTAGTCTATGCATTACGCAAATTTATTAAAGTAGGTATATCTTTTTTAATTTCAAGAATCCTTTCGCATGCTGGTCAAAGTGGAACTGCGGGTCATATTTGGCCAGCGGACCGTGAAATGCCCGGGTCTGCATTAGGCCATCCGGTCGCTTATTTTTAAACAACCTTCATGATATTTTGCTGTCAACTAAAAAACACTTTTTTGTAACCACACAGCCTAATTAGCGCCCAAGTCATAATCTATTGCCTTATAATTCACCATCATACAAGTGAAATGTAGTATTACTTACATTTGCAAAATGGTTTTGAGTCGTTTAAATCCATCTCTAAGCATTTGAGGCATTAACGTCGATGTTACCGTTGGCCTTGCAACTGGATATTTAGGTTCGAGAATATGCATAAATTCTCGAAAATGTGATTTTTTACTATAGTAAGCGGAAGTGAACAACCTACAATGAGGTGTTTCACAATTCCTTCATTGATTAATTTTCTTCGTGGATGTTGTACATCTTACTTTGGTGAAGAAAATTCAGGTGATTGTGTAGCAGAAGTAAGAAATGAACAAAAGTTTCTTTGATTTCATTTCCTGCCGAGCGAGAAGTTCATTAAAAATATTCATTGCAATTTGTAGGGTGGACAAGTTTTGAATGTCGAGTAAATGCCGAAGTCGTACCCGGTCTTTCAGTTATTTTCTTCCGAAAAACTTACACGTTGCAAAATGTTTCTTGTTATTTGCTTTACTATCAAAATATTTTTTATGATCTTGAAAACCACAGTCTACTTCATGACTGCATATTTAGCAGACATGCGATGGCGTAGTGGTTAGAGCGTCCGCTTCGCAATCGGTAGACCTGGGGTTCATTCCCCTTGTCGAGTCATACCAAAAGACTTTAAAAAATGGCATCCGCAGCTTCCCTGCTTGGCGCTCGGCATTTAGGGGAGGTTGTGGAGAACAAGCCGGCAAGTTCGCTTGTTGTGTCCTTGGGCAAGACACTTAACGGGACGCCCCGCCTTTATGTGGAAGACAGGTGACCCATAAATCTCAAAAAAGGCAACTCCCAAGCGAGTGCGGACTTCCCGTCCAAAGTATAGCGATACAATTCGCTTTCTCGTGAATGGAGGATAAATATGGCAAATAAAACAAAAACAATAAAAAAACAATGACAATAAAACAACAAACTATTCATATTAACTACGTATAGTATAATAAAAAGCAAGCAAAGCTATACCTCGATAATGTAATGGTGTTTATATACAATATCTGATTACCAAAATACACCGAAACTAAATAAAATTCGTATGTGACTGAGTTCACGTTGTTCACAGCAGAGCATGTGAACTGCTCTGCTACAGAGCACAACAGAGCACTAATTTTCAGAGCCTCTCCCAGTTGTACCCCTGTATTTGAGTATCTACTTTTTTTCACTTTTTTAAAAAAACAAGTAATTATATGATTTACTAGAGAGAAAATGTTACAGGAACGCAATACACAAATATCAATGTTTAAATGCTCTCTGGAAATTTCAAGATTTTTGTGGTTTGTGGGACCACATTTTGCTATTACTCGAGATCCACAGCACTCAAAAACATGATATTGGTATCAAAAGATTTAGAAGGTTCTTTTTACCATCTGTCTTTAATGCATTAGTTAGCCCTAGATCCAACAGTACAAAATTTCGAAAAACATTTATTCTTCATCTAACTGCTGAACGTTACTATTGCCGCCTTTTTCATAAGTTCTTTATCATCCAGCTATCGTGCTTTTCATTATTGTGAAGTAATATAAGTTGTTTTGAAAGAGGATTTTCAATTAGGCGGGGCTCAGTTTGTCGTAAGAATTTAGAGGAACTTGAGGAGTGCTGAAGGTTTCCAGAAGTGAGTGTAAAAGAATCAATAAAAGAGTGCGGGTTTGCTCAAGAAATAAAAGGCTACAGGTTTTTAACAAAAAGGGATGTGATTTGATTGTACTTTTACAATAAGAATTCATTGATGATGAAAGAAAAAGTTTATCAAAAGAGTCTGCTAGAAAGAGGTTGTGAGTTCAATGAGCAATTTGTGGAGGAAGAGCTGCTTGCCAACAGGGAAAAATCAATTAGAATAAAACTGAAAAGTTTAGTAACATATTATGTAAAAACCAAACAAAAGGATATTGCAGAATTAGATTTGGATCAATTATTTGACGTCTGTCCTGTAAATGCGGTCACACGAATGCTGTTCAACAGTACGTAAAGTTAGGTTGTTGCGGTACTGTGCATAAAAGGATTCGAATAAAAGGTAAGATCGAGTACCAGTACGTCCTGAGTGTTCTAGCGAACTGTGATAAAAAAGTTATCATACATTATTGAATTTGCTTTTGTAATGGACCAGTGGACTAGTCGTTAAATGAGTTTGGGAAGCAAAGATGTAATTGGGAGAAAACGTTACGTTACGGCGGCTGAAAATGCTGAAAGAAATACGAGTGACCAGGGGAGTTGGAGCATATTGGGACAGCATGCAAGTATCCGGAAGGAAAATGACAACAATAATGTTGACGTCATGTGCAGACATTCACAAATTACAAGCCAGTTAATAAATTAGTAATTGCTATGAGAAAGTGCCGTTTTCTTGAGAAATGGTTTTTGTTAGTGGTAAAATGAAGTTTTTAACGCACTTTCACCTATAACATAATTATTTTTAGCTGATTGTTTGACTAGTAATGTGTGAATGTCTGCGCATGCTCCTACATTGGTTTTGACGCTTTTAGTCACTACAGTTATTTAAGTCTTTTACACTCTGCCATCACAAACAGACAAAGGACCTCACTTTCTTTCTTTGACAATAGTATGTCGATATGTTGGGACAGCACACAACCGTGGGTGCAATGCCGTAGTAGTTATTTAAATCTGCCGGCTGATCAATACTGTGATGAAGTGTAGCAGCCAGCATTACTGGTATGTTACTGAAATTTGTCAATATGTTGACTTTAGAAAATATGCGTTCAAAGCGGTATATTTAACACAATGACCGCGAGGGACGTATTAATACGTCCTTATTTTTCCTTTTTGTACGCTAAGGACGTATAAATACGTCTTTCAGCCAACTTTGATTTCGATTGTTTCAGCGTCTGGTATAATCGCCGAATCTTTTCCTATGAAAATAACTAAGCTAATTTCTTTTTTCTCTAGTTTCTAAAACTTTTTATGACGTTTTACTGAAGTTCTATTTTTCTCAGAAAAACCCAACAACCTTGGTAGAAATTACCGCACAGTATCAAAAAGAAATAGACTTTATTATTATTATTATTTTTTCAATGTCAGTTTATTTGAAATCAGATACAATGATAGAAAAGTGTGTACTCCGCAGTTCTTATGTTTGAAAGCGATTTCGGATAGAAGATGACTTACAATTAGTTCGTTAGACTGTTTAGAGTTTACTGCGGTCTTACATTATCTTTATATAGCCGGAAGTTTTTATTTCAGATTTTTTTTTATAGAGCTACTAAATGATCATGGCTACTAGAAAAAGAACTAAAAAGTATTATTTGAGCGATTTGGTAGAAAATTTTAAATTGGTAGATTTATCTGAAGAGGAGCCCAAAGACGATAATGGTTCGGATAGGGAGAGCTACTTTAGTGATTCAGAATTTAAAAATGACGCTAACACTGTTGCTCATTTGCAATCAACAGCAACAGCAAACACCAGTCATGACTCTGTTCAGTCTGCAGGCAATACTAGTGATATTTCAACTACCGACGCAACTCGCAATGAGAGCATGTTAGAACTGTTTAGCAGCAATGATGATTCTGATACTGCCTCAGCATCTAATTTCGCTGACCACAACTGGAAATCTGTAGAACCAACTTACACATCTCCATCAGATATAAATTTTTCTGAATCAAGTGGCATAAGCAATTCTGTCACTCTCAACAAAGAGTCATCGCTAGTGCAATTTTTTTTGCTGTTCGTGACCGAGCATATCATAAAGATTGTGGTCACAAAAAGAAATAGATATGCTGAGCAAATAATAGCACATTCAGTAGTAACTGCAAAAAGCAGAATGAAACGTTGGGTTGCTACCACAAACACAGAAATGAAGAGGTTTCTAGGAATTCTTTTTACAATGGGTTTGGTAAAAAAAGCATGCATAGAAAATTATTGGTCTACTGATCCTGTGATAGCGACTCCCATGTTCAATTCTACGATGCCACGAGACAGGTTTGAGCTACTACTCCGTTTTTGGCATTTTAGTGACAACGAATCTGCAGTTGATGGCGATCGTTTATCCAAATTGCGAAAAATATGCAATACTCTACTTGAACGATTTCAAGCTTTATACATCCCTGGGAAAGAAATATCTATAGACGAATCAATGGTTTTTTCGAGAGGCCGCTTGATCTTTCGTCAGTATATTCCTGGCAAAAGACATAAATACGATGTGAAACTTTACATGCTGTGTGAACATACAGGATATGTGTGGAATGACCTGGTATACTGCACAAAAATGAATCCTCTCTCTGGTTTCGGTCACGCAGAAACTGTTGTTCTAAAGCTGATGGAAAAATTGTTACATCGTGGTCATGCTCTTTACGTGAATAATTTTTACACAAGCGTGCCTTTAGCGAAAGCTCTACTAAATCGAAAAACGTTGATTTGTGGAACATTGAGGAAAAACAGAAAACAGCTCCCATAAAATATTGTTTCTACCAAACTAAAAAAGGACAGCACATTGCAAAACGAAAAGGGCGTATTGTTGTAGAAAAGTGGCAAGACAAAAGGGAAGTCCTAATGCTCTCAACACATCATTCCGGAAAAATGGTTGAGAGCAACAGACAAACAAAAGGAGGGCGGAAGAAAAAAAACCTGAGTCTATTATATCGTATAATAACTTTATGTGCGGTGTGGACAGAATGGATCAACTGATGTCCTATTATAGTCCACTACGAAAAACGCTAAAATGGTACCGCAAAGTTGTGTTACAGCACCTCGACATGGCTATGGCAAATGCTTTCATTTTGAACAAAAGGTTGGTGGTACAAAGGCGCAGTTGAAATTTTGAAGGAGTGTAATTGCTTCGCTGTTGAGTTCTGATATTAGAATAAATGAAGACCTCCCACAAGCATCAGATACAGCCGCATTTCATCATCATAAAAGTTCTGATCTTTCTCGTCTGTCTGGCCAGCACTATTTGGCTCACATCCCTTCAACAACTTCAAAGAAAGATGCTGCTTGAAAGTGCATTGTTTGCAATCATCAAAAGCAACGCAAAGAAACTCGCTACATGTGTCAAACATGCCCCTCAAAACCAGCTTTGTGTGTGGTTCCTTGCTTCAAAAAATTCCACAGTGAAGCCTGCATTTGAATGCGATAAACCAGTCAGCGTACTATTTCAAACAACACAGTACTGATTTCTTCATATTGATTTTGCGAACTTAAATTGCTTTCTTTACCCGTCTTATTTTGCTTGATTGTTTCATTATTGTTTGGACACAATTTTACGTTTTATTACAAACCACGTTTCGCTTTATTCAGTTGTCTGACATATCGGCATAATATGCGAAATATGCGCTTTTACGATAAAACGCGTTAGCGTGTACCGAGAAAACTTCGCCGCGGTCAATGTGTTAAACGTTGTTAAAACTACGAACCTGCTAACTGTTACAAGGAAACAATGTGACTAGAAAGCTATGAAGCTCTTGGTTGCTTCTGTACTGCACTCTTACTTGTACCGGTACTTTTCCTCTTTAATTTTGTAATAATTTGCGCAACAGCATCCTACGTTCAATCAGAATGCACTCCTTATGTGGTAAATTAAATAATTCGAAATGCCTTAATGAATTAAGCCAAAATAATCGCTAAAAAACCGGTAAACTAATTCAATATGTACCAAAAATTATTAGTTGTGACTATTTTCTGATAATGTCCCACAATCTTATGAGATTATGCTTGGTTTACTGGTATTTTAACACAAAGAAACCGATTTGATTTGTAAAATTTTACGATTTTTACTTGTGTTAAAAAGAGTTCAAGTCCTGACTGATCTAATTTGAGGTTGGTGTTTTGTGACTGTCCATTTATTTCGCAAATCTAAAATGGGTAAGTTAGCGTCAAGGTACAGGCTATTTGTTGTTCATTAATACTGGTATATTTGTTGTACATTAATACCGGGCACTGTTCCCTCTAAGATTTTAGTAAGTGCGTAACCGCCGGCGCGAGTGCGAAATTGCTAGCAAATGTACGAAAACCGCCGGACAAATTTTGGCAGACGTTGCTGAACAAACGGTTACACCAGTCTTAGCAACATATTTTGAAGGAGTAAAAGCATATGCTTGCTGTAGCCTACTGCTATTTAGTCAGTGTATACGCTACGCTAACTTTGCATAGCTTGCAGTTTGCCGATAATGTTGGTTGGCGTACAACAACATCCTTCATTTTCCCTTCAGACGTACTTCGATTATGAAACTTTTTATTTACTTTAATGCTTTTCAACCGTTTTTGGCATTCGGCCCATTTTCGAAATGCACAGAGACATGTGGCCCGGTTATACATTTTTCTCGTTTTCATGAGCGTTTTTGGCATTTGGCCAATTTTCGAAATGCACAGAGACATGTGGCCCGGTTATACATTTTTCTCGTTTTCATGAGCGTTTTTGGCTTTTGGCCAATTTTCGAAATGCACAGAGACATGTGGCCCGGTTATACATTCTTCTCGTTTTCATGAGCGTTTTTGGCTTTTGGCCAATTTTCGAAATGCACAGAGACATGTGGCCCGGTTATACATTTTTCTCGTTTTCATGAGCGTTTTTGGCTTTTGGCCAATTTTCGAAATGCACAGAGACATGTGGCCCGGTTATACATTTTTCTCGTTTTCATGAGCGTTTTTGGCTTTTGGCCAATTTTCGAAATGCACAGAGACATGTGGCCCGGTTATACATTTTTCTCGTTTTCATGAGCATTTTTTTGCATTTGTTGGTTTCAAATCGTTTTTGGCATTTTGCCAATTTTCGAAATGCACAAAAGCATGCGATCCGGTTATACATTCTTCTCGTTTCATGAGCGTTTTTGGCATTTTGCCAATTTTCGAAATGCACAGAGGCATGTGGTTTTTTTCTCGTTTCATGCGCGACCTCAAAAAAGTTATCGAAGTAAATTTCAGAAGTGAAGCGTTGTTCAACTAAAATAAAATAAACAAGTCAAGAAAAAGTTTTCCTTTCCAGCAATTGAAAAAAGGCTAGACTTCAACAAAAAACGTGTTTAAAGAAATTGAAACTGCACTTCATATTTTTTCTTCTTGTTCCAAAACTTATTTCAATCATGGCTGGTAAACTATCACAGCACATGGCTGTCAACTGCATTATATTAAAAAAAATTTTGGAGGGGATTTAAAACTAAAATTGGTTAAAAATTGTACTCTTTTTTTACTTTTAGTTTTTATAAATAAGAAGTAAGAGATTATTTATTTCTGGTTTACAAAATGGCGTTTTGTACGCTAAAGTGAAACCGAGAGCTATGCACTTTTTTATCTTAACAAGCACGATTGAAATTAGCGTTGAAACGGAGAGAAAACATAAGTTAAGCAATTCCAGTTTCAAACTTCCCTCGAAAACTGATGTCTTGTGTTAAAGTGAAGTTTGAAAGCTACTTGCTATTACTGCTCTTTACCTAAGATAGCAATTGACCGGTTTACTTTATGTTACTTGCTTTGGGGTTGATTCGTGGTGCAAAATAAGTCTGGTAACGGTATGCGCAATATTATAAGTCGCCGTCACTCGTTGTTGCCTTATAGCCGGGCGATGTTTACGCGAGACGTTGCATTGCCATAAAAGAGCGGCTGTCCCACCTTGCATTCCCATTCACTGTCTCCCACGCATTAAATAGCATTTAACTCCCACGCATTTGAAAATTACAAAAATTTTAACAAACTAAAAAAGTTACCAAAAACTGCCGGACTTTTTTACGCACTGTTGAATTTTAACTGCGAATCCGCCGGACCTAATTTCGCAAATTCGCACGTTTTTCGCGTTTAAAGGGAACAATGATACCGGGATAATACTTAGCACATAGGCCTTCTGGTACAACACCTGACCCCTGGCTGACCAAAAAGTGCTAGACAGCTTTAAAAGAAAGTTTGCTCCGCAATCCTAGTACCGATTACTTAAAAAGTCATCATTCATAAAAAAAGCACTATCATTCATTGTGATGACTAAAAGGTCACGTTGGGTAAACTGGGATAGCTGTTACAGCGTCATTTTGAACAGTGTCCCAGTAATCACGTTTATCGCTCTAAAATTACGTTCGCTAGTTCACAATCAAGTTAAGGTTTGTTGTGCGGTATATATCTATACTATAAAGCGCTTTTCCAAATGTTTAATTATATAAAAAATCTCTAATTAACTTAATTGGTATTAATTACGGACTTTTTTCTGTAAATTTTGAAAAACTTTCATGATACGCTCCTGAATCCAATTTTTTTTAATCCTGCCGAATCTGACTTCTGGAAACCTGGCCCTGACCACCTTTAGTCTGCACTTAATATGGGTTGCCACACCTGCACTTGATATCGAATGTCATATTGACGTCACACCACCACTTATTATGGGTTGCCATACCAGCACGTGATATGGGTTGCCGTTCCAGGACTTGATATGTGTTGTCATGCCAACCCTAAATATGGGATGGCATGCCTTCTCTTAACATAGGATGCCGTGTAAGATTTTAATGTGGAATGCCACATTTGCACTTTATATGAGATACCACAACAACCGTTTACGTATATGGAATGCTATGCGTGCACTAAACATGGGATGACATGTCATATATGTTTTCGCAAGAGCACTTATTTTTATCAAATGCTATTGCAGCACTTAATATGGAATGCCATCATATGGGTTTCTACATGTGGGTTTGGGTTTCTTGTGGGCTTCTACATGGGTTGATATGGGTTTCTACATGAGCAATTGGCACGGAACAACGTGTCTGCATTTATTAAGTCACGCACTTTATTCATGTAATAAAGCATCAACTTTCAGACTGGGGTAGCCAAACCGGTTGAGGTGGTGACTGCGTTTAATTTATGTTTTATACCTACAAGCTGGCAATTGATGTCTGGTCTATAGCATACGAACGTGGGTTCGAATCTCACTTCAAGGGTTGCTTTTTAACAGGGCGGGGGTTACAAAATCTGAATGAAGATCCAGTTATTAGTTTTCTTGATAAAGTACAATCCAATGCAAGTTATACATTGCGTCAGATCTACAATTACTTATGATATTTCAGTTACTAACAGGCGATTCGTGGTCGACCTTATTTCTGGCTTTAATATTCCCGTTACAGGTGGCAGCTTTTTATTTTATTTAATTCACTTGTCAGGTTTTTAGTATGACTTGACAAGGGAATTAAATCCAAATCTGCCAACTGCAATGCTGTTGCTCAACCACAACACCAGTGTGCTGGTACGTTTGGTGAAAGATCCACGAACTCAACTTGGTTTTGTGCTTAATTTTTCCTGTTCACAGCAGGGGCGCGAACTCGAACTCGAACTTGAACTCGAAACTCAAATCTTTGTGGGACTCGTACTTGAACTCGAATTCGAAAATATTTAAAGCAAGTTCGAGATAATTTTCATTTGTACAATATTACTACAACTGACTTTAAAAACAATGAAAACTTTTCATTGGAAATTAAGGACCTTAGCCTATCCAGAAAGTAGGTTTAAGCCAGGATATTTCTAAAATTGTCTAAGCCCAACTTAAATCATCGATTTCGTATGCAGAAAAAAGTTTTAGCGTTAAGCATGGCTTAAATATTTGTTTGAGTCAGCCTTTTATAAGTCATCATTGTAGATAAGACTTCTAATACAGATAAAAGCTGAATATTTTTTAACATAGTCTCCCAGCAATGTCACACATTTTTCCCATCTGTGCACAAGCTTCCGTATTCCTTTAGCATAAAAATCTTTGGACTTATGTCTCAGCCAGTCGCTCACAACATTTTGACTTCATCGTCATTTTCAAACTTCGTGCCTCTCATGAACTCTTTCAAGAGACCAAATAAGTGAAAGTCTGAAGGAGCAAGGTCTGGGCTATAAGGGGGATGAAGGAGCAGTGCTTTCCCAACAGATAAGCTCAAAGTCCTCGCTTTGTCATCCACTGTCACCCTACTGTTAGACTGAATGTGGTCATTGATTGATTTGATCACCTCAGGAGACCTCACTTCTGTAGGCCTCCCAGGCCTGTCTTCATCCTCAACACTTCTCCGTCCTTCTTTAAGCAATTTAGCCCACTTGGAAACATTTTTTCTGCTGAAACATGTGGCACCATACACAGTTGACGTTCTACTATTAATTTCAACTGCTTTGCACCCTCCATCAACTAAAAACGTGATAACTGGCCACTGTTCAATCCTGGGGCATGCTTCTTTATCGGCCATCTTTGTTAATCACCAAAACTCTTGAAGTTTTTTTAATCTGCAAAAAAATTTTAACCATATAAAAGATAAGCTTCTATCTGTATTTTTTGTTTCATCCAGTGGCGATTGCCGTTGGGACGCTGCAGATGACCAATATGATGAACATATCTATATTAGAAGTCCTTATACCGAAAAATTCACCTTATTTATTGGATGACCCTCGTAGTAGCCTATATTTAACGGCAACCTCATAATCCCTTTATAAGATGGGTTTTCAGTAACGATAACGTCATAATACATTGAGTCTAGCTTTCAAAAGTCTCGTTTGAGTTTAGTTTTTGCACACCACGAACCTCCTTTGTAAGCCCACTTGCGCAAGCTCGACTTTTGAGTAAGTAAACTAGGTTCGCTTTCTGCATGAAACCCTAAATGTTTATGGAAACATTGAGGACACGAAGAATAACGCTTTAATTAGATTTTACGATTTTGCAATGTAAATAGTCACAGTAAAGAATGAGTGACCTTAATTGACAGTTAACTTTTTCTTCGTAAACAGTGAATCGCAGACATGGCCCTTGTTTTAATCAAAAGCGCATAATCACGAAACCTACAATGATTCAATTTTAGTAAGTTATTTTCCAATTTTCGCTTTCAATGCAAATTTACAATACACATATTGCCTGGCTTATGGCAACAACATTAGCTTATTTATTACAACAATTGTTTGAACATAAGTTTAAACGCGCAATTTTACTGCAAACATGCTTACGCTAAGTCAATTACTTTATTTTCTGAACTCGAAAAAAACTTGATAAATTTTCACAGAACTCGAATTCGAACTTGAACTCGCAAAAATGAAAATGTCGAATTTGAACTCGAACTCGTAAAACAAGCTGAATTCAAACTCGAACTTAAACTCGATATAAAAATTGACTGAGTTCGCAGCCCTGGTTTACAGCGGTACCCTGGCAACAGCGTGAACGCACTGCCAAGTACAAATCAGATCTTAACACAACTTAAAAAACATAATGCAACGACCAACAGCGCCGCGACATTCAAATTATAATGAATCAAATTTCTAAAAATTGCATTTTCCTGATACGTTTCACGTTGCAGAGTCATGTAATGCCCTACCCCAAGCTGAGTGGGTTGGGTTGGCGATGCAAGAAGCAATGAGAGATAAAGCAACAAACTGGCATTTATCAGAATAGCTGGCTTTGTAATAATTCTCACTCGCACACTACCTCAGTTATGCTTTTGTAGAGCTGAAATTTATTCACGTGAGGTTCGAACCAGCGACCTTATGATTGCGGTGAGATGCCTCAGTTGATTTTCGAAATACCAAGCCTTGATTAGTAGGCTCTGAGTTCGAATTTTACCAGGGTTGTTCTCAGTCATTGGCTTTACTCCGTGGTCCATGTATGACCTCGATCCGCATCGTTCCGCTTGAAGTACCAGACTTTGGGCGAACAGTCTGTATTCTGCGCGTCTCGATGTAGGTCAATATAAAATGTCAATTTAGGAAAACCATGGTTTGAAATATTTTGTACAGCAGCATTGCTCTTGATTGAAATAGCAGCACCAGCAGTTTGTGAAACCTGTGTTGGATATTACTTTTTTCTACTTTTTTGTTTTCACTACTATCCGCTGTGTTGTTGTGTTTACCCTTCTCGTCCTTGAGATGGAGGTACGACTTGAACAGGTAACTCAGATTCACATCATATCGATCTCTTATGTCGATCATAACTTCATTGATTTTGCAATTGTCGCTTTTAGACTTGGTTATTCTCAAACATTGTTGTCGCCATGACTAGTGACTTGAGAAGTACGAGGTGATATCGGATTAAAAATTATGTGAACGATTTAAGAATTTACTAAACAGTGCTAGCTTAGAGGGGAGTTTAAAATCGCGGTCTCTAGGGCCAGTGAAGAAGGAATCAGTTTTTTGCTAAGAAATGGAACGATTTTAAAGCTCCCGTTTGTTATCGCTGCAAAATGAGAAAATTACTGAGGATCGTTGAATAGAATGTAATCTGCGTATATCAGCCTCACGGCATTGCAAAGACGATTGAGGAAGAAGCATTTGCACGTTTCTATTCAGTCATGCTTTAAATTTGGTAGCCTCCCCCTCGCTACAAAGGCTAAGGGTGTAGCAATCAATACAGTAAAATGACCACAGCGATCAAACATTTCCGCGGCCGCATGCCCACAACGTTGCCTGGTTATTGCTCAAAATTTTTTGTTTAAAATAAGTTTTTTAAAAGTTACTCATTTTTTGTTTTCGGTTATTTTAACCCGTTACGTTGTCACAAACGTTTGGTCTTGAACAATGTGTGGTTTGAATAATTTAAATCATTTCTCAGACCGAGCCAATTGTGTTTGCATTTCGTACCAAGGAGGACCAAGGAGGACCACCTTAGGTGGGTACATGACGTTGCTTGTCACGACATGCAGGGTGATCAGCTTCACTGTTTTCACCCTGATAAATCATGGCTGTCACTAAACATCGCAGCGTTTGTTAATAATTATCTTTATTATGTGGGATCCCGTTGCACTGCTTGATGTTTACACGGGGTACCTACAAAAGTAATTTCGCTGATAAAACGATAAATCACATCCTGAAGAATTTGTTGATTGATGCAAACAACGAAGTAAAATCATGACCAAAGAAGAACAAAACTGAACAGTAAGCGGAAGGCTGGAAGCCGGTGAAAAAGCTGCTTTGCGACTATTATTAGTGGTAATCCATCAAACTGAAAAGTTCGCCTGTTTACTCTTTAGAGAAAACCTGATTTATTATCGCACATGGGGCGAGCACCACAGTCTCGGTCAGTAGCAAATTTTTTTAAATCGTAACGTCTGTTGTGTGGTGTGAACAATGTTTTGTTGTTTCTGTATACTGAACAAATGTTACTATCGCCCAGCTACCGGGAGAAGTAAGCAAGGTAATGCGATTTATTATTGAGATTCTGTTATAACATTTGATCAATGCTGAATAATTGCGAATCTGGTAATTGTTTTTGAAGTAAATTGCATTGATTTAGCTGAGTATATTTAGCGCAGTCTAAGACACTTGAAAAAAATGGGCAACATTAATTGAGTAAAAAACAGGATTCAATTTAAATACATCATTTATATTGATTTGAAAGTTAAATTTTACATTAAAAAAAATTGTTTTGTGGCTCTATTTAAGTTGTCATTACAATTAGTTATGTAACTAAGTTTTCCTCTCATAACGATGATGAACCATACATTTGTTTATCCAACAACTTGTGTTCAAAGTCTCTGAGCAAGTGTTTCAGTTCTTGTACCATGAGTTGCTATCTCTAAAACTGCAACCGTACACCGTAAAATAAAACGAAATGCTTTCAAAAAGCAGCCCCAGTACCTGGTCGTATTGTCTTCCCATTTTTTTATCGCAAGTATCACAGATTAACTGTAAACAATCTTACTTCACTATCAGTCCAAAAAGAGATAAACTACTGCTCGTCTGATACAGTACTGTCTACACCAAGATCATTTATAAATAGTGAGACAGATTCTTTGGAGGTTAGAGCAGATTAAATTTTTTTACATCCGTTTTTGTCTCCGCTGATGGAGTTGGCCGGATTCGCCTCGTATTTATGTTTTCAAAGAGCGAAAATAATAGCCTATTCTAGATGAGAT
The DNA here is from genome assembly GCA_963675345.1 of Trididemnum clinides. Lineage (NCBI taxonomy): Eukaryota > Metazoa > Chordata > Ascidiacea > Aplousobranchia > Didemnidae > Trididemnum > Trididemnum clinides. The sequence continues at coordinate 18,725,146 of OY776298.1, forward strand.
AAAAATATATCATAGTTCAAAACCGAACTCTCATTAGCGAACACCAAAGAAATACCAAACAAATCATGGCTTGCTTTTGATTTGGTCATCTGCAGCGTCCCAACGGCAATCGCCACTGGATGAAACAAAAAATACAGATAGAAGCTTATCTTTTATATGGTTAAAATTTTTTTGCAGATTAAAAAAACTTCAAGAGTTTTGGTGATTAACAAAGATGGCCGATAAAGAAGCATGCCCCAGGATTGAACAGTGGCCAGTTATCACGTTTTTAGTTGATGGAGGGTGCAAAGCAGTTGAAATTAATAGTAGAACGTCAACTGTGTATGGTGCCACATGTTTCAGCAGAAAAAATGTTTCCAAGTGGGCTAAATTGCTTAAAGAAGGACGGAGAAGTGTTGAGGATGAAGACAGGCCTGGGAGGCCTACAGAAGTGAGGTCTCCTGAGGTGATCAAATCAATCAATGACCACATTCAGTCTAACAGTAGGGTGACAGTGGATGACAAAGCGAGGACTTTGAGCTTATCTGTTGGGAAAGCACTGCTCCTTCATCCCCCTTATAGCCCAGACCTTGCTCCTTCAGACTTTCACTTATTTGGTCTCTTGAAAGAGTTCATGAGAGGCACGAAGTTTGAAAATGACGATGAAGTCAAAATGTTGTGAGCGACTGGCTGAGACATAAGTCCAAAGATTTTTATGCTAAAGGAATACGGAAGCTTGTGCACAGATGGGAAAAATGTGTGACATTGCTGGGAGAATATGTTAAAAAATATTCAGCTTTTATCTGTATTAGAAGTCTTTTTACTAAAAATATTCACCTTATTTAATGAATGACTCTCGCATATTTTGTGGTGTCATATTGGCTGGTGACACGGTGTTTGTTATTATGGTGCGATACAAATGGAAGATGTTTGCAAAAAGATTTGGTTAAAGAGGTTAAGTAAGTGGTATGGCATGCTACATAACTGTGTTACTGATTTAAGCTACCTGGGGCCCATTGCCCAAATTTAGCAACAGCAATACTATATAACAAGGGTTTTACCTCATTGCGTACATAAGTGGCGATTTAAAATATCTACAATGATGACTTATAAAAGGCTGACTCAAACAAATATTTAAGCCATGCTTAACGCTAAAACTTTTTTCTGCATACGAAATCGATGATTTAAGTTGGGCTTAGACAATTTTAGAAATATCCTGGCTTAAACCTACTTTCTGGATAGGCTAAGGTCCTTAATTTCCAATGAAAAGTTTTCATTGTTTTTAAAGTCAGTTGTAGTAATATTGTACAAATGAAAATTATCTCGAACTTGCTTTAAATATTTTCGAATTCGAGTTCAAGTACGAGTCCCACAAAGATTTGAGTTTCGAGTTCAAGTTCGAGTTCGAGTTCGCGCCCCTGCTGTGAACAGGAAAAATTAAGCACAAAACCAAGTTGAGTTCGTGGATCTTTCACCAAACGTACCAGCACACTGGTGTTGTGGTTGAGCAACAGCATTGCAGTTGGCAGATTTGGATTTAATTCCCTTGTCAAGTCATACTGAAAACTTCAAAAAGTATCTACAACTTCCCTGTGTGACACTTTGGACAAAAAGAATAGTGTGAAGAAAGAGCCGGCAAGTTTGTTCCTTGTGTAAGGCACATAACGGGATAACTCCGTTTTTATGTGGTAGACAGATGGTGGGGTTGTACAGTTTTTACCCCAGTCTGACAAGACTTGCCAATAGATCATAAGCTCTAACGCATAAACAAAACCAATGGTGTGTTTCTATCACAATCAACCAAGAAGAAGTTGTTGTAAAGTGTTTTCATACAAAATACAGAGCAATAAGCAAGCAACCTGTATCTGCCGGCATCACTTAACTACTAAACACAGCACATTTACTTAGTATTTGTTGCATGTCTTTTTCCTCTTGAAATATTAATCTGAAAACCAGCTTTACACAGCGGGGAAGGAGGACTCAACACCATTTTTAGTTTGTTTATCATGACCGCAATCGACTAGTACTAGGAAAGCAAATCATGGATGCTACTTCCTCCAATTTATAAAAATTACCCAAAATCATTATAAATAATGGCTAAAGTAACACGCTGTGGTAGATGTAAATAAAAGCACTGGTTAGCAAGCTACCCTGCAGCCTAAGTTAGCTTTGACAAAGCATAAAAAAAGCTCAAAGAACGCTGCTCGGTGTCAAAAAGTAGATTTAGCGCTAACACTATAAATTTAAACTTCGCATTTGTAGAAGATAACCTGATTTTCATATCATTATCACTTTTTCGATTTCGCACTTTGCGCTCACGTCTATCTGCTATCAAGGCCAATAAGATTGGTGATTGCATTGACTCAGCAATAAATAAATTAATTGCTTGTTCATTGTTGGGCCATCAACTGCCGGAAAGCGAAAAGAGTGAAGTTCAAATTCATATCAGGACTCATTCCGAGAGAATTACTCCAGTTTGTAAAAGCCATTTGATCAATCGAAACTCACATCAAGCAACCAAATCCAATAATGCGTAATAAAGTATATCAAACCTGCTCTGGTGCCAAGAAAAAAATCGCGACAATGGTAGTTTGAGGTCAATATGACTCCACAACTAAAGTGCGCTTTCAAAGCAGAATAAACGCTCAATACATGATCAATCAGCGTTTACCTGCAAACGAACGTAAGTGCATAGGCTACTCAATACACAAAAAATTAATTCTAACACTTACTACAGGGCATCGCGCTGAGTTTCTCTCAAATGGTGTTGAGATATTTACGGCAGGTGAATCTATACTTTTTATCCTTTGATCTTGGACAAACGTAGCATCTTTTGCGTCTGATGGACAATGTTGGATAGTTTTTTATTCAGTTGGAGATTGCGGCAAAATCAAGTAGCTGCAAATGATTTGTTTCACATTTTGAGGTGTTTGAGTTGTCCTTAATCTGCGCTTACCTTGAGGAACTATAAACGATACCAGAGAGCCAATATTACGCCAAACAAAAATATGTAAAATTTTAATAAAAGCGAGCAACAAACCAAATTTGTTTGAGAACAAATTGATTTGTAAAAACATATAAAGAAATAGGAGACACGAGTGCATCACAAAGTCTTACGTTAGCAATATATAGCATTGTATACATACAAAAAGGGTCACATTAACCCCATAGTACCGAAGCAGGGTTTAAAACAAAATGTAAACGTTTGCGAGTATAATTTTACTCCTGGTCAGGCGATTACAAGAATAGCAATGCACAGCTTATAACATCTGAAACACGAGTGACCTAAATTACCTAAAGGTGCGAATGTGCTAATCTAGGTCCCTAGCGATCGCGCTTTTTGCTAACCTAGGTCACTCGTGTGTAAGTGTTTCAAATGAAGTAAACTGCTCATTGCTATTCTTGCAATCGCCTAACAAGCAGCAAAGTTACTCGAAAACGTTCGCATTTTGCTTTTAATATACTTATTACTAGGGCCTGCTAAAGTCAATAAAGTCAAAATTTTTTCAGGACCTTGTTACATGATCAAACGTGTAACAACGTTCGTTTCAGGTGTTCAGGAGTCTGTTTTGGTAGATTTTATAACTCAAAATAAAGTCAAAATTTTGCATAAAGTCAAAACTTGTCAAATATCTCTTCATCAAAAATTTCCTTACAAAAGCGAACAAATTTATATTTTTTTTCAGATCTTTTGAATTTTTGAGCTGCTATTAACAAGTTATGCGCAGTTTTATTTGATTTTAAACTTCTCAAATAGTTGCAATGGTAAAAATACGTGCGCTAATTGACAAGGAAATAGTACTTATTATGCATCAAATCGTCATTGTTGATGCATAAACACATAATTGTTAGACAATTAATCTATTCCTATAAAACCTTTGCGCTCTTTACACGTAGTCTTTTTAAGTCGTAGCTTGCAAAGCAAAGAATGCCTAAACTAGCCAAATCTTCTACAGCGAAAGTTAGGCAAATTTTCCAGGAATATCCGGATGAGTTTTCGGCAACTCCTGCCCTCGACTTGCGATGCAACCTTTGCGACGTGTTAGTCAAATGCAACAAAAAGTTTTTTGTGGAAAGCCACCGAAAAAGTAAGCAACACCAAAGAAAATTGGAGACGAAAAGCAAATCCCAAAGTAAGCAAACCTTTTTACAACTCGATCAAGTAAACTTCAAAGAACAGGTTGTCTCTTCTTCATTCTTAGCTGTAGATATCCCACTTCATAAACTGAACCATCCTTCTTTGAAGTCTCTGTTTGCTACAATGGGAAAAGTATTGCCTTTGGAGACTGCAGCCCTGGCATGTGTTGCTAAATTAGCATCCCAAAAAGAAGAACAAATTCAAGAATTACTTGGTGACAAAACAATTTTTTAATTGTGGATGAAGCAGAGATTGCTAAACAAAAGTATATTAGTGTGCTTGTGGGCAGCTTAGATGCCCCAAATCAGACATTCCTCGTTGATTGCCATCCACTTGACAACGGTAGCAATGTTAATAGCAGTATTATTCTGCACACTGTGGATGACATATTGCGACAACTTGAAATAAAACGCGAGAATTTTTCATTGTTCTTGACTGGTGCTGTTCGGTACATGTCTTTGGCTGGAAAGACATTAAAGGAATTATACCCTTCTTTGATGCATGTCACCTGCGTTGCGCACTTACTACATAACTGCGCTATGCGTGTGCGTGCTCATTTTAAAAATATTGATGAAATAATAGCAACGATCAAGGCAGCAACAATCAAAAACAAAGATCGCAAGAAAGATTTTCATGATGCTGGTCTGCCATCTCCTCCTGACCCTGTAATTACAAGATGGGCAGCTTGGCTTAGAGCTGCCTTATTTTCAGTGAGAGCCTTCCAGCTGTTCGTACCATTGTCAACAATTGGACAAGTGTAGGCCTCTTAGTCAACAGAGCAAAAGACGCTATCAATGTGGAAGATTTGGTGCCGGACTTGGTTAAAATAAATCAATACCGGACTCTAGCAGCCAACGTAGAGTTCTTAGAAGGAAGTGACTGCACGATAACCAAAGCATACGGACTGCTGAAGAATATGCAACTCGATGATGATCCGTGCGCAATTAAAAATTACATTAAAAAACGGCTATCCAACTCTGATTTAGAAACAATAATAAACTGTACCAACTTGACAATTGACCCAGCAAGCTACGCACTATTGCAAAAAGCCCAGCCAACCTCTGCTGCTGTAGAGAGGTCGTTTTCTATGCTCAGTAAATTACTGAGAAAAGACAGAAATTTTGATGTTAAAAACGTAAAAAAGTATATGATGCTGTATTACAATAAAAAAGTCCTGGTAATTATACTGTGTGGCTTTCGTTAAAAACATCATAGACAGACTGTTAATGTACAGTACAGTTGCGTTAACAATGCATTTTTTGTATTACACACTAATTGATACCGGTACACACAATTGCTCGTTATCCTGGGTTTTGACGTCATACGTTGCTTTGTTGCTGTCACGAACAAGGAAATTTGCTTTACAAGCGTTGTTTTCGTATTGTGTAAAGTGCTGCGTTATTTGTTCGCTCGACTGCTGACTGAGGGAAAGACCCTTTTTTTCTCGCAAGCCGATTGCTGTGTACGCCATTTATTACGTCAAAATTGTTATGATGACATTGTAAAATTCCAGAGCGATTGAGCGTTTCTAGCTTCTTCGAAGAATTTCAATAAACGATTAGCGTAACTTGTAATGCTTTTTTCTTGTTGTTTACTTGATTTCGTTCGAGCGTTCTCCAGATTGTTTCGTCATTTATATATAAGGCGACGGGATTTTCTTTGCCCAGAGAGAGAGAGAGCGCCGGCCAGAGAGAGAGAGAGAGAGAGCGCCGGCCAGAGCGAGAGCGAGACCAAGCTCGAGAGAGAGGGCCAAAGAGAGAGCGAAAATAGAAAAAAGAGTGGTTTGACGGGTTAAGGAAGACCCATTTCGGTGTTGTTTTTTTGCGATAATTTATTGTGGATTTTTGTTGGCGTGGAGAGTTATTGAACAGTTATTGGTGGACTCATTTTGCAGTTGTTCTTGAATGTGTGGTAAAGTGATTCATTTTTTGGAATCGTTGAGCGAAGAAGTTTTGAAGTCGTGAAGTACCATTTCTGTGAATATATTATTCTATTATTAAAGTGGTTGAAAGTGTTTTTGCGGAAGCCAATCTTGTCCAAGCTTTTATTAAGTTGTAGCCAGACCTAATTATCCGAGCGATTATCATACGTCGCCTCAATTTTAAAGGAATTTGAAATTGAGATAGAACCGAAAGTTCTATTAATAATATCCTCCTATATATTAAAAACGCGACATCTGGGGGCTCGTCCGGGAACAATTATCTTTATCGGTTGCTAATTTAAAATGGCTGCGGAAGAACTTAATATGGAGAAGTTGGAGGAATTGAAGAGACAAGTAGAGTCGTTGGGATTGGATGAGAAACAGAGGAACAAGCTCATAACGGATGAATGACGCCGAATGAGAGAGGCCGAGGCTGAAGAACGGAAAATAGCAGCTGAAGAGCGAAGGTTAGCAGCCCAGACCGAAGAACGAAAAATAGCGGCTGAAGCTGAAGCTGAAGAGCGAAGATTGGCGGCCCAGGCCGAAGAACGGAGAATAGCGGCCGAGGAAAGGAAGGCTGAGCTCGAAGTCGAAAAGCTGAGGTTGGAATTGGAAGCGAGGAGGCTCTCCCAATCTCAGAATGGCGAGCAAGTGAATGAAGGATCGGTTGGAAATGTTGTGAGGACGCCACCGCTACCATCTTTCGTGGACGGGAAGGACAATCTGGACGAATATCTGCTGAGATTTGAAAGGTACGCTAGTGTGGCTAAGTGGAATAGAAGTACTTGGGCGACCCAGTTGAGCCCGCTGTTAACGGGCAAGGCGGTAGAGATATATAATAGACTGTCGCCAGAGGAGGCAATGGACTACCAGCGCCTTAAAGTGGCTTTGTTGGAAAGGTATGATTTCACTGAGCGTGGATACCGCGAGAAATTTCGAGAAGCTAGACCGGAAGGACATGAAAGCCCGAGCCAATTTATTTTTAGGTTAAAAAATTATTTCACTAAGTGGGTAGAGTTGGCCGAAGTGGAGCAAACCTTCGTGGGCGTGGTTGATTTGGTTGTGCGCGAGCAGTTCACTAGCTCCTGCTCCAAAGATCTATCGATATGGCTGAAGCAGAGCAACCCCAAAACTCTGGATGAATTGTCGCGGTTGGCTGACCAATATTTGGCAGCGCGCAATCAAAAGTTGTCGAATAAGGAAGTGGTCAAGCGTGAGAGCGCAAGAGCCGGTGTAAAAGATAATTATAGTGGATTCCCTCCTGCGAGTACCCTAAAGTGTTTCTTATGTAATCGCGTTGGTCACCGGGCAATCGACTGTCGTGTTAAACCAGAAGGAGGACGTAATGAGCATAACCGACCAGCTAGACACGCGGTTACGTGCTACCAATGTGGTGAAAGTGGGCATGAGAAGAGGTGCTGTCGGAACATACCCCGCCCCCAAGCTGCTCCTCGGGGTGAGGGCAACACCCCTAGACCTCCGTCACAGCGGTACCGAGTTGGATGCACTGCACAAATTGGGAGATTATCGGATGATATAAAACCGAAAGACGAAGAATATTTGGAGCTCAAATCGGGAGAGAAAATTAAAGTCGTGCGTAATGGTGCTTGCCTGAGTAATGAAAACAAGAACTGTATGCCTCTTGCGACCGGAAAAGTGGGGGAGAATGAAGTTGAGGCCCTTCGTGATACAGGCTGCAATGGTGTTATTGTCAGGAGAGAGTTGGTGAAGAAAGAAGATTTTACTGGTAGCTTGGGATATGTGATGACTATCGACCGGACATTACCGGCGCGGTGGTGTAGTGGTTAGAGCGTCCGCATCGCAGTCGGTAGACCTGAGGTTCATTTCCCTTGTCGAGTCATACCAAAAGACTTTAAAAAATGGTATTCACAGCTTCCCTGCTTGGCGCTCAGCACATAAGGGATAGTGTGGAGAACAAGCCGGCAAGCTTGCTTGTTGTGTCCTTGGGCAAGGCACTTAACGGGATGCCTCCGTCTTTATGTGGCAGACAGATGGTGGGGCCAAGCAGTCCACCCGTCGTGGTGGCCCAGTCTGACGAAAGACATGCAAACCGAGCATGAGCTCATACGCGTGAATGAATGAACCGGACATTGAAGGAGGCGCCAATTGCGGAGATTAAGGTAGACACGCCTTACTATACGGGAGTAACTCAAGCCATATGTTTACGAGACCAATTATTCGACTTGGTTATTGGAAACATTCCTGGGGCACGGAGTCCGGATGATCCTGTTCCCGGTGTGGAGACGTGTGCCGCTGCGGTTACGAGGGCTCAAGCTCGGAAGGATATTACAGTCAAGCCTTTAGTTACGAAGGAAGTGACGACTCAAGCTTCCATTACGAAAAATGAATTGGCAAAACTGCAACAGGAGGACACTACTTTGAAAAAATATGCGGATCTGGCAGATGCCGTTAGAAGGGGAGACTATGAAATAAAATATGAAAGGCGTAGAGGCGTTTTATACAGGATTCGGAACCGAGTTGATGGATTAGGTGAGTGCTCAAAGCAGATTATGGTGCCAAAAATATTGAGGAGGAAGGTTATGGAAGTCGCCCATGATTCGATGTTTGGAGGACATCTCGGGATTAAGAAGACCAAAGACCGCATTCAAACGAATTTCTACTGGCCTGGCATGCAAGGTGATATTACTAGTTTCTGCAGATCATGTGATGTGTGTCAGAAGACGACTGCCAAAGGATCCGTTCCCCGTGTGCCACTAGGAGATATGCCCTTGATTGATATGCCGTTTAGGAGAGTCGCCGTGGATTTAGTTGGACCGATTTCACCTCCAAGCGAGAAGGGACATCGATATATCTTGACCTTGGTGGATTACGCAACTAGATACCCTGAAGCCGTTCCACTCAAGAATATTGAAACGGAGACAGTGGCGGAAGCGTTGATGGACATGCATAGTCGTTTAGGGATACCAGAAGAAGTCCTGAGTGATCTTGGCACACAGTTTGTGTCGAAGTGCATGGACGAAGTATCAAGGCTGCTGTCTATAAAACGATTAACAACTACGCCGTATCATCCTATCTGTAACGGGTTGGTCGAACGTTTTAATGGTACCCTTAAGAAAATGTTGAGACGTCTGTGTAATGAGCAGCCCCGCCAGTGGCACCGTTTCGTTAACCCCTTACTATTCGCGTATAGAGAAGCGCCACAGGAGGCCACCGGATTTTCACCGTTTGAATTATTGTATGGAAGGACAGTGCGTGGACCGGTCCAAATCTTAAAGGAGCTGTGGACAGGAGAGACAAGTGGGACAGAAGTCAAGACGAGTTACCAGTATGTTTTCGAGTTGCGAGAGCGCTTGAACAACACTATGAAGATTGCTCAGGAGGAGTTGCTAAAGAGTCGGAAGAAGAACAAAGCACTGTATGACAGAAGAGCTAAAAGGAGAGAATTTCAAGAAGGTGACAAGATTTTATTGCTACTGCCGACGGACACAAACAAGCTACTGATGCAATGGAAGGGGCCGTACAAAATTATGAGCAGGTGTGGAAGGAGTAATGATTATCGGATTGAAGTAAACAAAAAGGTGAAGACGTTTCACGCGAACATGTTGAAGAAATATATCGAAAGAGATGACCAAGACGGAGCACCACAGCGAAATTCGGACAATAAACAGGTAGTGTCTTGTGATGCTTGTACCGTACAAGACATTCCTGGGAAAGATAATGTAGCGGCTGATTATCTTAGTCGCCCGATGGATTAATTGTGCTGTGTTTAAGTGTATTGTTGTGCTATGCTTTGATTGTATATGTGCGTAAGATATAGTAATTGAATTTTATTTAGTGCATGCTTATTGGATCTTAGTATTGAATTGGGCTCGCAAATTTCGTTATTCGTTTTTTTTAATATTATTATTATAATATTCTTAGGGGGGGCGTATGTCACGAATAAGGAAATTTGCTTTACAAGCGTTGTTTTCGTATTGTGTAAAGTGCTGCGTTATTTGTTCGCTCGACTGCTGACTGAGGGAAAGACCCTTTTTTTCTCGCAAGCCGATTGCTGTGTACGCCATTTATTACGTCAAAATTGTTATGATGACATTGTAAAATTCCAGAGCGATTGAGCGTTTCTAGCTTCTTCGAAGAATTTCAATAAACGATTAGCGTAACTTGTAATGCTTTTTTCTTGTTGTTTACGTGATTTCGTTCGAGCGTTCTCCAGATTGTTTCGTCATTTATATATAAGGCGACGGGATTTTCTTTGCCCAGAGAGAGAGAGAGCGCCGGCCAGAGAGAGAGAGAGAGAGAGAGAGCGCCGGCCAGAGCGAGAGCGAGACCAAGCTCGAGAGAGAGGGCCAAAGAGAGAGCGAAAATAGAAAAAAGAGTGGTTTGACGGGTTAAGGAAGACCCATTTCGGTGTTGTTTTTTTGCGATAATTTATTGTGGATTTTTGTTGGCGTGGAGAGTTATTGAACGGTTATTGGTGGACTCATTTTGCAGTTGTTCTTGAATGTGTGGTAAAGTGATTCATTTTTTGGAATCGTTGAGCGAAGAAGTTTTGAAGTCGTGAAGTACCATTTCTGTGAATATATTATTCTATTATTAAAGTGGTTGAAAGTGTTTTTGCGGAAGCCAATCTTGTCCAAGCTTTTATTAAGTTGTAGCCAGACCTAATTATCCGAGCGATTATCATACGTCGCCTCAATTTTAAAGGAATTTGAAATTGAGATAGAACCGAAAGTTCTATTAATAATATCCTCCTATATATTAAAAACGCGACAGTTGCATTAGCTTCAAGACTGAGTGATTGAGAAAATGTTTAAAGTAGGCTACTTTCTTTTTAAAAACTTATGTAAATTGCGGATTATAAAACATTTTTAATTAAAGAAGTGCAACAAGATAAAAATAATAGGCGAAAGCGGTTAGGTCAAAATAAAGTCAAAATTTTGCTAAAATAAAGTCAAGAATATATTTTTTTTGTCAAAAAAAATGGCCCTACTTATTATTCATTACGGGTTATGGTTGCATACTATTAGTGAGTTTTTGCTATCAGTTGTAAAATGATTGTCCGTGACTGCTTATATTACGACCCATTCCTACAATAACAATTCTGCCAAAACCGAAATTTGTTTATTTTGCTATTCATTTTTCAGTTTAATTATAAGTTAATTACCCTAACAATAATCGCTCTTGTTAAGACTTCGTTCAGTTTGAGCGTGGCAAGAAGGAATGATATCAAGTATAAAAAATACGTGACGAACTCATTCAGTGATGGAATAAAAATGGGTCAGTGCCTCACTTGCTACCGCGTTTTGAGCAATTAATCGCTATGACCATAAATTACAAAACCACTTGCAAAATGCCATTTTGGCCTTAAACTCAAAGCCATTGAATATTTTAATAGACTTTAAAGAGGCTTGAAACGTCAACGTCTTGACAAGACCGGATCTTTTCGAGGCACTTATAAGAAACTGTCAGAGTCATTTTTTGAAGTCAGATTAATAATCGGCAAACAGAAAATGGCACAAAACATTGGTGAAACTGTTGTCAAGCCATCTGGTCTGGTCATGGTTAGGATTGTTGAGTCAAGAAAGTGAATCGAAAATAAAGGCAATCACTTTGTCAGACAATACAATTCAGAGAAAAATTGCTGTAACGGCGAATGATATAAATGAACAGCACGATCACTCAACTTAAAAGTCATTATTTGGGCTGTTCGTTCTTTAGCTTGATGAATCCACAGATATTGTTTCAACCTTTTAGTTTATGATCTTTATTCGTTACGTGATGAAGAACAATAAGAATGAGGAGTTGCTCTTTTGCAGTGAATTAAAGACTACCATCAACGCAAAAAAGACATAATGGCCAAAGCGGATAAAGCATTTTTTGGCATGGAAGCATTTTGTGATGTGTGCACCGATGGCGCACCAGCTATGCCCGCATCAAAGAGCGGATTTGAAATGCTGGTGCAGAAGAAAACTCCTGATCTTCATACCACTAACTGTTTTATTCATCGGGAAGCATTAATTTCAAAGACTTTAACAGAGGGTCTAGAATGCGATTTCGACTTGGCCATTAAATTCGTGAATTATTTTAATAGCAGTACATTAAACTCCCGTTTATTCTTGCAGTTGTGTAAAAGCCTAAATTCTGATGACAAATATTTTTTGAAAATTATAGGCGAAGATATGGAAATTGTAAACCTTGCACCTAATTGGCAAAGCAGCATACGGGCGAAAGGGGCATAAACAATTTATTAAAATGAATATGCCAGGAAACAATAATGAGTATACCACCCAACCAATTTAGACGAGACCATCCCTGGACGCGTTTCGTCCTTCTGGACTCATCAGCAGGGCCCGTCCCGTCGCAAGCAAAAGTAACCCACTCATTAACGTTATCCTTAAAAAAAATCCAACTATGCACATGCAGAAGCACTGAGACTTCAACCGACAACGTATTGCGTTGCTTAACAGGGCGGGTTGACAAATTGGTTGATTTTGGCTGCATATCCACTGGAAGATCAGTTTACACACTTGTTTCCTGGCATATTCATTTTAATAAATTGTTAATGCCCCTTACGAGAGAAAATCCAATATTTTTATTCCGGTTTTGTCTTCTTTAACGGAGGAAGCCGGATTCAACTCATGCTTCTAGAAAATCGATGTAAACATAATAAACACTGCATTTTCACCGCGACTACGAAAACACAATCCCACAAACAGCACAAAATATCACACAAACGTTCGATTTTAATCACACAAAATCACTAATTACCCGAAATCATCAGTGAAATAGTCACCTGCTGGCCTAGTTCATCCTTACAAACATCCTTTTGTGTGCGCTGTTCCACGCTTTCCTTCATTTCAAATGCATTACTGCGACCAAACCTGGGAGAATGACCAAAAACCTCGGTGTCCTGCACAGTCACACAAAATCTTTTGTTCGATCATATCGTAAAACTTGTCGTTAGAAAAAATTTCAATTATGAAATTATGATAGAACCTGTTTTCAGGGAGTTTGGAATATATCCTCTGTGTCTTGGATCCTCTTCTGTCTTTGTTTGGCCATTTCAACCACTTTTCTAGGATCACGAAACAAGTCTTCGTTGTGAAGATGCATTTGTCTCAAGCTGCAACCAAAATGCAGATTTATGGAGATTGATGTTGCAATGTATTCACTTTAACTTACATATCAGGTTGCCATGCACCGCCACCTCCTTTCCCCCAAGGATTGTAGTTGAGGACCTCCAACTCTTTCCGCTTATTGTACGGCTTCTGCTCCTCTTTTTCTTACTTTTTCTTTTTCTCCTTGAGCTTCTTCTAAAAAGCAGTCTAACAGTAGCTATCTTTGAGAACACTACATTAGGCTGTCAAAGGAGCATTTCTAACTATCGTTCCAGTTTCGTAAGCTTCCAACAATGCACAACTACATTGAGACAAATCTAGCAGTGCAACTGTACCGCATTTTTGTATTATACATTTAGTATCATGCGACATTGCACATAGCTAGTGCGATGCATCTCAACGCTGACAATACAACATTGCACGTTGCTGGTGCAATGCATCTCAACACTAACGACACAGCATTGCGCGTTGCTGGTGCGATGGATCTCAACACTGACAATACAACATTGCACGTTGCTGGTGCGATGCCACCTTCGGGATTTCAACTCAGGTTTTGTGCCTACAAATTGATAAAAGTCTTTGTTCAAGAGCAACGTGGCTTTGTTCAACTGTCCGTTTCCTGATCGCAGCTAAAAATAATGAGGACTTATTCAACTCATGGAACAACAGAGCAATAAAGAGAAAGACTGCGGAGCGACCCGACAGTTGTCGAGTCAGCAGTCACCTGTTTGAACACAAAGGTCAATGTCGATCTCGCTCTGCGTGCAAGAGAGCGCTTTAAATCATAGTTCCTCAAATTCTGAAGTATAATGACAAATAAAACAAACTATTTTTTGTAAAATCAACATTTTACGTCAACTTTCGCTTACAGTATAAATAAAGCCTTGTTTCTAAACTAGTACACGTTTGTGAAAATTCGCAACAGTGACACTCAATTTGCATCTATTCGCTTAACAAAAATATGTATTTATCATTTATTTCTGTAATACAACTTGATGGCGTCGTTGACCTTAGCTGCATAGATCATTAAGCCAATGTGGCAGTGTTCGCCTACCTGAATTCGCACAGCTAATAGACGTCTTTCGGCGACTGAGTGGTCCAAAGAGCAGTTACCGATTAGAACTCCCATCTACAAAAAGCCTGAGTTCAAACAGAACAGTTGGTGCAAATTGTGGATTCGAATCCCACCCAAGGTCATTTTTTACTGATGTTATCTCACGATGATGATGTATTTTACCGGCTTTCATAAAAAATAACAAACACTAAGAACGCGGCTCATCATAATACCAGCTTGTCTGCGCGTTTCTCATTCACTTGTGACGTGTCAACTTGCTTCTCCAATGTATGTTCTCTGCAAGATCAAGTGGTTAGCATAGTAAGTTTACCACAACCGCGGTCTCATTCTATTTTGCTGGTAAACATAACTTCATCAGCAAAATGGCGCTATGAAGTGTGAGACTAATGATCAAAAGATTGCGCGTTAAGTGCTCACACCGTTACGTCGCAGGCGGCAGTGCTGAGTAGAATCGGTGTTTGCTTTCAATTTCACTCTTTGGTTTTAAACCCTGGTTCGTGCCCTCCGTAATGACTAGTATAGGTGGCTGCTGACTCGAAGATCGTAAGACCACTTTGTGACTACCTCAACAGGCCACTCCCAACTTTCTGTTGATAAAACACTTAAAAACAGGAACAAATGTGCCATCATACTATTTGCCGTCTCACACTGCCATACCAACCACCGTGTTACTCGTACAAGCATACTATCTGCTATCCCACACTATTACCATGTTACTCGTACTATCATACTAACTGCTGTCCCATACAATTACTGTGTTACTCTTACTACCATACCAACTGCTATCCCATGTAACTAACGTGGTAATCATACTATCTTACGAACTGCTATCCCATACGACTACCATGTTACTGATACTAACTGCTATCCCATGCACTACACTGTTACTCAAACTACCACACCAACTGCTATCCCATACAACTACCACGTTACTCGTACTGTCATTCTAACTGCTATCCCATACAACTACCATGTTACTCTTACTATAATACAAACTGCTATCCCATGCAACTAACGTGTTACTCGTACTATCTTACGAACTAGTATCTCATACTACTACCACGTTACTAGTACTGCCATACTAATTGCTATCCTATACATTTACTGTATTACTCATATTATCATACTAACTGCTATCCCATACAACTACCATGTTACTCAAACTACCATACTTATCACTATTTCATACTACTGCTGTGTTACTCGAACTACCATACTAACTGCTATCCCACATCATTTCTGTGTTACTTGTACTATCATACTAACTGCAATCGCATACTACTACCATGTTACTTGTGCTATCATAGTAACTGCTATCCCATGCAGCTACCGTGTTGCACATACTCTCATACCAACTGCTATCTCATGCAATTACCATGTTACTCGTACTGTAATACCAACTGCTATCCCATTCAACTGTCGTGTTACTCGCACTACCACACTAACTACTATCCCAGACAACCGCTGTGTTTCTCGAACTACAATACGAACTGCTATCCCATACTACTACCGTGCTACTCGTACTTTCATTCTAAATGCTCACCCAAACTATTACGGTGCTACTCATGCTATCATACTAACTACAATTCCATACTACTTCTGTGTTACTCAAACTATCATACTAACTGCAATCCCATACTACTACCGTATTATGTGAATTACCATACTAACTGCTATCCCATGCAACTACCGCGTTACTCGTACTCTCATACCAACTGCTATCCCATACTACTATCGTGTTGCTCGAATTACTATGCTAACTGCTTCCTTACATAGCTATTGTGCTACTCGTACTATCATACTAATTGCTATCCCATTTCTCTACAGTGTTACTCGAACTATCATACTAACTGCTATCCAATGCAACTACCGTGTCACTCGTACTACCATACTATCTGCTATCCAATACAGTTGTATTTCTCGTACTATCACACTAGCTGCAATCCCTTACTACTACTGTGTTACTCGTACTATCATACTAACTACTATCCAATACAACTACGGTCAGTCGTACTATCATACTAACTGCCATTTCATACAACTACCGTGTTCATTTTGATTATCATGCTAACTGCTATTTCATACTACTACCGTGTTACTCATACTAGCTGTTACCTCATACTACCACCGTGTCACTCGAACTACCGCAACTGCTATCCAATACTACTACCATGTTACCCGTACTGCCATACTAACTGCCATTCCATTTTACTACCATGTAACTCGTACTGTCATACTAAATGCTATCCTATACTATCACAGAGAGTTCTACAATTCCTTGAGCTTTAGAAAAATCTCTAAAATCTTTAATCTGATGTTTTTGTCTGTTTTAGATTATACGTTGGTATAAATATTTTGTGATCCGATATTGTTGCGATTGCATTGTGACAACCTAAGCAAGGTCTGTTCAAAAAAGAAATATCAATATTCCCGCAAGTTGTTGTATGAGGTGAGTGCAACAAACGTTTCCTGATTTTCACATAAGCGCGGCCACAAGAGGCCGGAAGGCCTCGCCCCTAAATTTCTACCTCACAGTACCAGTAAAAAACTTGAGATGCGATTTACTATACAAATAATGATTTTTTTCTCAAACTTTGGATTAGAGCTACTTTCCGTAATATCAGATATTGATGGGGCTGGCGGTGCCTGGAATGGGACCATGGGATCTCGGTCTCCCTCTGTTCGCAGCGACTAACAGTCTTTCAATGAGTAACATTATACGCAGCCAGGCACTGCAGTTCATCGCTCATGTTATACATTCATACAATGACTGTAGATAAAAAAAGATAGTGAATTTTATCTTGCCTTTTTCAGTAGTTCAAGTATTTCACAGGTATGCTGAAAAGGTCAGAAAAATTTACCTCACCTACACCAAAATAGCTGGCATTTTCTCATGAAAATAATTTGTTGGTGGTACAAAACTTTAAAACAGCTTCGAAAAAACCTGTTTTCGTTAAAAGCTTTTATCGAGGCACTTATCACTGGCGGAAACATGTCAAATGGTAAGAGCTAGCCTGAACGAGCTCTCTCACTTGGAGAATAAAAGAACGAAAAATTCTTAAGATATATGACTTGCTCACTTCAGCTTTTCCCGTGTGAGGTAATGCCGCCAACACCAAAGGAAATCACAACAGGTTGCGGCAAAGCAACATTTGTCATAGCTACAGGAGTATAAATCAGCAGGCTGAGGCCGAGTCTATAGCAAATAAGTAGATTGGCTGATCGGATTCTTTGCATAAAATCAACTGAACGGAAATATTTCATAACTGTTCTTTGTCTGAGGCTGTACCGATATCTGGTGGCCCTAATCAGAACAGTCAATGTGCAACACCAATCAACTGAGCTTTGGTAGGTTAAAACAGCTTTTCGTATGCTCCCCCTGAACGCAGCGGGGTATACATGAAAAATTGGAAAATGTATTCTTTGTGCTACTTTACTTAGGTATTACAAATAGAAAATGTTTTCTAGATAACAAAAATTTATGTTTGTAATCTCATTCTACAATATATCAAAAATTGCAAATCATTGATGCTGATCTCGATTCTCGTTGACCGTAGCGCACTGAAAAGATCTTATAGACCAAAACAGAACTGTCGGTATTTGTCATTTATACGTGGACATTATACTCGTATGTTGCATTGCGCTCGACTGCATTTGCGCTAGACTGAACTAGACTGCATTTGAGCTTCGTCAGCACGGCTAACCGTCGCGATGGCGTAGTGGTTAGAGCGTCCGCTTCGCGGTCGGTAGATCTGGATTCATATCCTAAGTCGAGTCATACCAAAAGACTTTAAAAATTGGTATTCACAGCTTCCCTGCTTGGCACTCAGCAAAATAGGAATAGTGTGGAGAACAAGCCGGCAAGCTTGCTTGTTGTGTCCTTGAGCAAGACACTGAACGGGATGCCTCTATCATTATGTGGCAGACAGGTGGTGGGGCCAAGCAGTCTACCCGTCGTTGTGGCCCCAGTCTAACCGAAGACTCACAAACCGAGCGTGATTGCTGACGCAGTGTATATACATCTTCCTGCATAAAGCTCACAACAAATAGCTCA
Source organism: Trididemnum clinides (assembly GCA_963675345.1). Classification (NCBI taxonomy): domain Eukaryota; kingdom Metazoa; phylum Chordata; class Ascidiacea; order Aplousobranchia; family Didemnidae; genus Trididemnum; species Trididemnum clinides. The sequence goes on from OY776298.1 coordinate 18,743,413, forward strand.
AACGACAAAGAAGAAGCACGGCTCACGCGGTTACGCAATTTTGTAGACAAGGTGCATTGTAGCGTTTACAACATAAAAACGACTACATGTAATACAACAAGGACGCACTGGTTTTAGTTTTATTACTACGGGAAAATGTGCGAAGCGCTAAACTTGTGGTCAGGTCTAAAGTACGGTCGATGGTTTATTTTAAAATACAGAGAGGTCAATTTTCGCCGCCGAATCATGCTTTGCTAAGTGTTATTTGCATGAAATGAAGTAAATACTTGAAAACCACGATTAAATTTGTTTTGCACATATATATAGAAAATTGAACGTAACAGTAGTTAGTAATGTCATAGTAAAAAGTCCGAAATAAGATGTGCAGCAGTGCATTGGATTTGATTTATTTGTTGACAATCGCAACAAATTTTTGACTTATTGTTCCCAAAAACCAAAGTCTATTTGGATTCAGATTTAATATCATTACTGTCGATGCTGATGTGCAAGCAAGGAAACCAGAAGAAATAGTGGGAGTGAACCAAGACACAATTGTCAAAGCCAAGAAATTTGCGGCTAGAATTGACAATGGTGGAGGAATCGAACAAAGATGCAAGTAATGTCATATTTAGAGGAAAAAGGAACGAGAAGAATTCCCTTTCATCACATCAATGTATGTACATGTCTGTAGCGCTGAAAATGTCCCAAAATCAATATTTAGATGGGGTAAAAGTGACGTGATTTGGGCCCTTTAAACAAAGTTTGTCTCAGACAACAGAGCTTTAAAGAAAACTGAATGAGTTTTGGCAAATGTCGCGTTTTGATATAATATGGAACTTACGGTTCTATCTCAATCTTAAATTTCTTTTAAAATTAAAGCGACGTATAATAATCGCTCGGATAATTACGTCTGACTGCAACTTAATAAAACTTGGAAAAGACTAGCTTCCACTAAAAAAAACACCTTTAACCACTTGAAGAACAGAATAATGTATTCTCAGAAATAACCTTCACGACTCTAGCTTCTTCGCTCAACAACCTCAGAACTAATCACTTTACCACACAATCAGAAAACCGCCAAAATTTATTTCACTAAAAACTGCTTAATACTCGCCACGTCCACAGGATCCACAATAAAGTATCACAAAAAAACAATATCCCTTCTTTACTCTGTCAATCAATCTCCCTCTCTCCCTACAAAGTTTTTCTACACTCTCTACTACTCAAAAATCCCGTCGCGTTATATACAGGGTATTTCAAAAGTCACGCCCGATTTTTAATATGAAAAAACGTGCTAAAAGAACGAATTTATATTTCTGTTAGGTAGTATAACTACATAACAATGAAAAATGGAATTTCAGAAAATTATAATGATAAGAATAAATCAGAAAATAAAATAAAGTTAATTGTACACATTTTATTCATAATGTTCGAACACTTCTCCTTCTACCTGAATGCATTTCCGCATCCTCGCAATGACACTTTGACAGGCTTTTTCACATAATTCAATGTCAATACATAAACATTTTTGTCTTGTAATGGCTTTCAATTCAGGAATAGTGCGCGGGTTTTTTGAATAAACATCATGCTTCAGGACACCCCATAGAAATTTCTATGTTGTTATTTTTATGTTAGAAATGATTAGAGAAAGCATAGATATAGAAAATATCATAAAAAAATATCCATTGACTTTTTAACTGTATAAAATCGGGCGTGACTTTTGAAACACCCTGTATAAATCCAAAAAACAATCCAGAAAACGCTAGAACGAAATCACGTAAAAAAAGAAAAAAAGCATTCCAAGTTACGTAATCGGTTATCCAAATCTTCGAAGAAGCTAGAATCACTAGATCAATCTGGAATCTTATTATTTTGTAATAACGATTGTGACGTAATAAAGGCGTACTACAGCAAATCCACTTGCGAGGAAAAAAGGTCCTTTTTTTCAATCATTAGCCGAGCGAACAAATGACACAGCACTTTACACACATATGAAAACTACGCTTACGAGGCAAATTTCCTTATTCGTGACAGCAAAAAAGCATTTCTACAAACGTGCCATAAAACAAAGATGCAGTTGGAATCGTTAGCAAGGTAACATATAAAATATTTACGTTAAAAGAAAAATTGTAATTCGACCCAATTTTCAAATTCGATAAATAAGCTGGGCCACTCCTGATTTTCAAATGCGCCATGGGCCATTACTAGAGCCATATAGACAAGTATTAAGTTCATGCTTCTTCAAGTAACATTAAACCAGGCGTAGTTGATTGCATATACAGTAGTTGCTTTGAATTTGAATTTTCATAAATTCCGAGAGGCAGTGGATCCTATCGGTTTAATTTTTTTCTTTTTAAGCTAGAGAAAAACGTAAAAAATACAAACCTATCATCTCGTTATACCGTACAAATTTAGTATTAAAAGTAGAGATATGAGTCAAATAAATCACTAAACAAGCAAAACAAAAGTAAACAAAAATTCAGAATTCATTTTTTTCCAATGAGGTTAATGAAATAAAATCGATTACGATTAACTTTCTTGGATAAACTAGCGTAGAAAACGGTCGTATTGCGGAAAGCGTTTACATCTCACTCCTTGGTCTCTTATTTTTTTCGCAGTGGTAACTCCTCTAACTTGCTTCTTTCTTTTTAGATGCACAAACTTATCAGATATGGATTTCAGTGCCCGCAGAAAGGCATTTTAGGAGAATTTTGCCGTTTGATTGCTGGTTTATGGTAGTAATGCGTTGTTCTAGCGGTAGCCTACTGTACTTTTCTTTTTCAGTAGCTTACCGTCGAAGTTTAAACGTAAGAGCATAACTAGACAGAAAAACAAAACAAACATAAACAAAAATTCAAAATTTATTTCCCTTGCTAATAAAAACAAAAACGTTCAACAAGTTTTAGTTATCAAACACCGAACAAGTATCCTAGGTTGGGCCACGGCCCAACAAATATTTGCTAAATGGTGAAACTTGAAATCATACAACCATCTAGGGAAAATGTTTTGTTACTCAAAACTACGATGGATAGTTTTCAATATTTTGCAGGGTTTTAAACTCTGTTTTTCTGACTTCACTCAAACTTCTCATACTTATAACTCAAAACCCATGAACTAACAGTTTTTAACCAAAAAATTTAGAAAACTTTTTAAAAAATCACAATTTTGCTGTTTTTAATTGTAAATTGCAATTTTCAGTATAGCAACTTGCTTAGTTTTAATGCATCGAAAGTATACCGATTGATTGAAACAATCGATAGTTTTTCAATAAGTGAATGGCCCATTTTAAGACACGGCTCATCCCACGTCATTTTTCCCCACCGCTTTGAGCTCGAGCTAGAAGTTAGTTTTAATTTAAGGTGGAAAAGACGGAAGCACCTTTTTTGTTGTATTTCCACCCATACAACCAACATCTATTTGATTGACCGCGCCTTGCTCGCTAAAAATCAAGAATTTTTATATTTTGCATTAAAGTTAAACTTTGATATCAGGGGCGTACCCAGGAAAGGGGGGCGATGGGACAGCCGTCCCCCCTTCCTGAGTAAGTGGATAATAGTTTGTGTGAAAAACTTTAAAACTTTTCATAGCTCACGATTTGCCATTAACTTCAATATTTTGTGAGATTCATTTACTCAAATTTATGACTATGACGTCGCAAACAAAAACAAACATGCTGGGAGAGAAATAAATGGACAAACCGGTCACGGTTGCAAGTTCTTCAACGTAGGTACTGAGTTACCGAAGTTAATACAATGCTTCCTCGATTACACTGGGTAACAAAAAAAATTTTTTTGTTTGTTACCAGGTTCTAATTGATATTTCCCAATTGGTTACGCCTAGAAACTAACACAAATAAATATAACGTGATCTAAACTTTGCTTTTGTAGAAATTTTGCAATCACACAATATACATTGAGATATAGTAGCCCAAAAGTATTTAAATAGCATATGGCAAGTTGTTGTATCCACTTTTTAGCAACGGTTGTGCACAGTACCGTACGTTTTTAATTGTTGTTTGTTTGCAGGTTAGTTTTTACCATTATATACTTTTATTATTAAGCTTATTTCTTGAAAATAGTCATCATCTGCTTGGTATTTGTTGTTGAAAATGTCTAAGAGGGGTAGCTGCAAGTATTCTCCCGATGCATTTTGTTTCATATGTGGAGAATTTATCAAGACCAGAGCAAGGAAACACTCTGTTCTAGCATCTGCAAAGATGTGTGAAGCTTATAATTCTTATTTCAGTATGCCTGTTGGAGACCAAGACAGGACTTGGGCTCCACATTTTGCTTGTGACTACTGCAAAAAACTCTGGAAGGTAAGTCTTGTTAATATTCTGCTATTGAATTTGAACTGTTGTGTGTTTACTGTTTATGATAAAAAGCCGAGACTTAACTAGTGACAACAGTATTTCTTTTTAGGGTGGTATCGAGGAGAAAAAAGAGTAATGAAATTTGCCATTCCAAGAATATGGCGTGAACCAACTAACCACACAAATGATTGTTACTTTTGTATGGTTGATCCGTCTAAACGTCGAACTGGAAAGAATGCTTCTGCAATTGTTTATCCCAGTATTCCTTCCTTAATTGCTCCTGTGCCACATTCTGATCAACTGCCAGTACCCATTCCTACTCGTTCTCAAGACCCTGTCTCAGCTGATGAATCCGCTGCTGATGAGGATGATATAACAATTGATGACTATGTCTTAAATCCTAACTTAGAAGAGAAAAAACCTTATTATCCCAATCAGAAAGATGTCAATGATTTGATCAGAGATCTCGGTTTGACCAAATCTAATGCAGAGTTGTTAACGTCACGACTTAACCCTTTGAGGACCTTTGGTACACATATGTACCATGATTGTTGATTGTTATATCATTATGACGTGATAACCAATTATCTGAAATCCATTATATTTTTGTTGTTACCAAACAATTGCGACATTGTTTCAAATTTTATGAATTAAACTCTTGTGGTCCTTAAAGGGTTAAGCAGTGGAATTGGCTTGATGACTCTGTTCAAATTACTGAGCAACGCAAACAGCACCAAAGCTTTTCCGGTTTTTTCACCCTGCAACATGCAATTTGCTTTTGCAACAATGTTTGTGGGTTTTTTTACTCAATTGGAATTCCTTTTATCTCTAGTGAATGGCGTCTTTTCATTGACAGTTCATCACAGAGTCTCAAGGCAGTTCTAATCCACAATGGCAACAAATACCCATCTCTTCCTCTTGCTCATTCAATCCATCTTAAAGAAACTTACGAAAATGTAAAAACTGTGCTGAACGTATTGAAATATGACCAGTATAACTGGGAAGTTATTGGTGATTTTAAAACGATAGCTTTTTTGATGGGAATGCAGGGGGTTTCACGAAATATCCCTGCTACCTTTGTCTTTGGGATAGCAGAGATACCAAAGCCCACTATCAAAAGCAAGTATAGTCAAAACGTGAGGAATTTGTTGTTGGAGAGAAAAATGTCAGTTTTTCGAAACACTAAGTGCTGTTGAATAGGATGCTTGGATATGTTTTGCTGCTGTTGTCCAAGGGTTCTTGGGAAATAACAAAGAGGACAACTATGCCGAGCTTGTTGCCAACTTGGTAAATTCATATGGTAACATGGGATGTAGAATGTCAATGAAGGTCCACATGCTCGATGCCCATCTAGATGAGTTTAAGGAAAACTTGGGTGCATATTCTGAAGAACATGGTGGACGGTTTCATCAGGACATCAAAGATTTTGAGAGCCGATATCAAGGACAATATAACGAAAACATGATGGGAGATTACATTTGGGGATAGATTCGGGAAAGTAATTTGGAGTATAGACGAAAAAGCCGGAAAACAACACACTTTTAACTAAATTGTGTACAGAATTTCACACAACAACCATTGGTCTGTGCTACGTGGATATTTTGATGCAGAACATTATTTTTAACATCAGAACATAACTTGAAATGTTAGATTCGACATTAATGACCTTCCATGGAATTAATTTTCATTAATATTACTAGTTGTTGATATTGCACAAGTGTAATCTCAGTTTGGGTTTCTATTCCTTGACTCCCTCCTCTCCGCACCCCATCTACACATAGTGTGCTGCTACTTTTATTTGCATGTGCTAAGATCTTGTACTTTGTGTGTCATTTCGTTTCAAAAATAACCGGCCTATTGCACCAAATATTTCATCTGTTATAGTGTGAGGTCAGCTGTTAGGCAACATGCCAAGCAATTACATAGTAATCACATCAATTTTGAATAAATCGCTCTTCTGAAAACAAAATCAAAGTTTAGATCAAATTATGTTGGTATTTCGTAGTTTTAGGGTGAAACCAATCAGGAAATATCAATTAGAACCCGGGAACAAAAATTGTGTTACACGGTGTCATCTGTATCTCGTTTAACCGGCATTCAATTATCCGGTCGCTCTATTTTGCTACAACATTTCAAAATTGGATTGGTTTTAACTAGATGTTGCAGGAATAGTTTCCGGAAAACTTAACGTTAAATCCCACTAACAAAAGCTAAAATACTGTTTTGTCGATGGTCAATTGCATGACGCATCAACACAATGCTACAATGTAATTTATTATGTCGCCATTAAAATTACCAGGGGCTGCTTTTGTGCAGTGGAATAAGCTGCGAGTTGTAACTACAGTACAGTCTGTATATACTGATAGACCTAATTGTCGTTGAAGTTTTGAGATGGCTTCATATTCGAAAGGCAATGTGAAACGTAAAAAAACTGTTTATTTGTTGAAGACAAGCTGAAGGTGTGTGATATGGTACGAAGAAAAATTTCTAAAACTGATATCACGTTGAAATACAATATCGGCAAGTCAACTCTCAATGACATTTGCAAGAGCAAAGAACGCTTAAAAATCTTCAAGAGAAAAAACTGTCAATTAGGATTTATCAAAGTATGTTAAAGCTACAAAAGCCATGAAAATTGGAATATATTATAAATTGGACAATGCTCTTTGTCCATGGTTTCGACTTCAATGTAAAAAGGGCATTCCAGTGACTGGTCTCATTCTGTTACAAAAGGCCCTGAATTTTACCGCCTTCTCCACGCTGAAAGTCTTATGTGTTGTGTTTTTGTTTGTTTCTGTTCCTTTTTCTTCAACGTTAAGAATTCAGTTATACGGTTTTTTTGCTTATCCGTTCAGATTTTTTAAAGTATTGTCCCAACTAAACCGGATAATTGAGGAAGCATTTTATAAAAACTTAGCGTACAGGTCGAGCAGCGCTAAGATGGAACAATTAGGTGAGAGTTCAAGCAAGTTGTGCAAAAAAAGGACTTCAGACAACTAGTTAATCACATGAACTTTAGTAAAAGGTATAAAGGGCCTAAGCTACCGCATAACCTGGCGTTAGCCTAGGCTAGAAGCTATAGCATAGCTGCTAGCGATCAAACATATAGCTGGCAAGCCGGTTTGCTAGGCTACTAGAACAGTATTTAGCATAAACTACCGGTATCAGATTGGTGGCGTAGCAAACTGAAATAAGCTTCCTACAAAACTTCAAAGATATTTTTTTTTGCAAGTTGTAAGCGCAAGAAACCGGTTGTTCACATGCTTTCAGGAGATTGCAGAATTTTTAAAAGAAGCGTTGAGGCATATTTAAACCGATTTAACGTTGAAGTGCATACGGAAAATATTTTCGCTGTTGAGTAAATAAACATAGCTCAATATAATTGTAGTAAGGTTATAGTGTTATAGGCTGTTTGGTTTACCATCTTTTGCAAAGGGCGGAGTAGGAGTCGTGCGATTTTGGCTGCGTCTGCACAACTCCGTTTCGTATACAAGTTACAAACTTCACTCTCAAGACAGTGTTGCCTAAGTAGCCTATAGTTGACTAAACTAAAAGCATAAGCGTATTGAAAGGTCACCAAAATGTAAAGTTGTAAGTGTCGCTTAGCAGTTTTAGTTTATATTTCTTTTTCATAATTAATGTTGTGTGAATATAACAGTATTTGAATAACCTTAATGTACCGTACTGGTATAACATAAGACAATATAATTTATTAGCACAAAAATAACGTGCTTTTAGATTGTTTTTAGTTGAATAGTGATGTTAGTTGCCACTCTACTGTAGTATCAAAAAGGATTTTAGCCTAAAAGAGTTTTGTGTGATTGCTCTCGCTACCGTGCTTTGGCAAAACGACAATCTACTATGCTGATGTTTTTTTGAAAAAGGTGACAGAACAAAGGCCACTGAGCATGCTGTGGTTAAAAAAATTCTTGTACTAGCGACGTCACTTCGCCAGCTGCGAAGGTGATTTGGATGATGCTATTCCACCGATACAGAGCGATGAGAGTACCAAATATACAGCAAATTGATTTTTGTAATATTACTTCCTACAGTGAAAGGAGTAAACTTTCTGCAGAACAAAAATTTCAAATTTTAACCGAGCGTAATACTCTACCGCCTAATTTTCAATTTCCTAGTCGATTAAAAAAACGTGGCTGTCAACGATATTTTCAAGTGAAATGGTTGCAGCATTATAACTGGTTAGAGTCGAGTGTTATGGCAAAAGGAGGGTTTTGCGTGCCATGCACGCTGTTTCGTATTGGTTCCGATGATATTGATTTGAGTGTTTTGGTAAGCAGACCACTGGCGAATTTCAAAACGGCTACCAATGAATTTAAAGTACACGATAAAAAAGCTATCCACCTTAATACTGTAATCAGTGCTGATCTGTTTCTTAAGGTTACAAGCGGTAAACAACCGTCTATTCATCAATAAACCAACATTGCTTTTGCTAGTCGTGTGGCATCAAATAGAAAAAGATTGGTTCCTATGGTTAAGACTATTCTGTATTGTGGGAAGCAAACTTGCTCTAAAAGGGCACCCCGATAGCTCCAAAACCGTAGAACAGTGATTCCCAAACCCTTTTGTCTACCGGCACAGAAAATCAGTGGGACAAATTTCGCGGCACACCAGCCGGTGAGTCTATTTCTGTCGATAGCGAGTGACAAAAAGGAATCAGCGAGAATGGCAATGATCTTTTTTTGTTTTTGGAGATTACCACCTCTCCGGGCAACGATCTCCAGAAATCGTGTGGCATAGACCGAAATATTGGTGATCTCCATAAAAAACAAAGTCATTGCTTCTCTCGCAGTCACCTGAAATGCCACCCGAAACTTATGTAAGTCGTCAACCATCACTTCAACATAGCGTTTTTTCAATTTTGGCACAAAATTTGTATCAATATAAACCACTTTCAAAAGATTCGTGACACACCTGCAAATCTTTCGCGGCACACACTTTGGGAAACTGCCATAGAAGCTCAGCCGACAAGCAATCCTAGAAACTTTAAAGCTTTGTTGCAGTTTAGAGTTGATGCTGGTGACAAAGACGTGGAGCTTCATTTAAAACTGCTCCAGAAAACGCAATCTACTGTTCCGCCAAAATCCAAAATGAGATTATCGGCGTAATTTGCACACTTAAACGTAATCACATTGTAGATTGTGTGAAAAAGTGTGGGATTTCATTGCGTAATTACTGACAAAGTGACCGATTCAGCCATTAGAGAACAACTAAGCGTGGTAATTCGTTACTTTGATCCTGAATCGAAAACGGGAGCAAAGAGGCTACTGAATTTTTACTGCATGTCAGTTGGGCGTCACTGGCAATTGCAGACACGATATTAGACCTTTTTTAGGAAAACCCTCTTGATCCTAAGCTGTTGCGTGGTCAAGGATACGACGGTGCTAGTAACATGAATAAAAAAGTCAAACGTGCAGCAGCCATTATCTCTTGTAAAGATCCGATTGCTCTCTTTTATTGCGCTTCTCACCAGCTCAATTTAGCAGTAATAAAATGAGCGGAATCAATTAACAACAAAAACTTGGTGGGCACCTGCAAAAAACTGCATAATGTTTTTTATGTACTTTCTAAACCCCAGCAAAGATTGGAGGATGTGATAGATAAATGTTTACCTCAGGCTAACCAAAAAAAATGGACCTGTTTCGCACCAGATGGATTATACACCTTGAAACTTTGGATGATCTATGTTCTCTTCACCGAGCTGCTGTTAAGTGCATGGAGATGATTCTTAATAACTCTGCTTCATGGTCTGCAGAAAGTGTAGCTGATGCAAAGTCATTGCTTTCTGCTATAACTTCGCCTGAGTTTTTGGCAGCTTTGTTCATCATCAATCAATGTTTAATTACACTGCCAATATTACTCGCAGTTCGCAGAGTCAGTCTAGGGACATATATATTTTGCACCTTGCCTTATCTCATATAATGCTCTAAGTCTAAGCTCTTGCTATGTACATACTTTAAATAATCACAAAGAATAAGAAAACTACGGATGCTATACATTGCAGTGTTGCCATAAATAAATATACAAACTAAGATATATCACATTCCTTTCCATAGATACAAGATAAGATAAATTAACCCCAACATGCGCGAGATATGTACAGTGGAGTGTACTCACTCCATTACAAAGCCATTAAAACGGCTGGGGCGCCGAGACATTCTTCTTGATCGTCGAGGGGAGGCATCTGCCTGTTCATCATGGTTCTGATCGAACGCCTGCCGAGTATGATGAGGTCCATTTTCTTCATTACCAGGACCAGTGTCAGAAAAAGAACGATTGTGGTGCTCAGTAGCACATGAGGTCAGTCGTGTTTGAAGGTGGATTCTGTTTCGGCGAATAATTAGCCCTGATTTAAGTTTGATCAGATAACGTCGTTGCGTTTGATATCATTTTGTAACTTGGCCATATCTATCCCACCATTTTGTGTTAATGTTCAGCACACAGTCAGGGTTACCAACCTTAAGCTGTGTTAATGGTTTAGCACCTTGGTTGTAGTGCTTTTCCGACTTTTCCTTTCTTCTCGCTGCTTCCCTGTCAGATTGTAGTTTGTCGTTGTGTCGGTTGCGGGATAATGAGCTCTTATGACATGGAATAGCATCTTGAACAGGGTGGCCATATAGCATTATGGCAGGGGATAGTCCAGTGGACATGTGTGACGTATTCTTCAATTGGAGAATTCCTTTCACCCGCTCCTCATTAGTGGGCCACGGTTGCCCTTTGCCACGCCAACATTTTGCGTAGCAAACCTTTGGCCCACTTCAGGGCAGACTCCACAACCCGGGAGATAGTGAGGCGAAGACGGGCACCACTGGACACCCCAACGTGCAAGAAAATTGTTTACCTCCATCGAGCCAAATGGAGGACCACCATCACTCCATAATACGTCCCAAACAGCTGTGTTGATAAACCATTCACGTAAACAACTAATTAACGAGGCGGCGTTAGGATTTGGAACGAGGCTCTTGATATCAAAACACCCCGAATACCAGTCTACAATAACCACAATTTTTCAACGTTAAGATCAAACCATCTGCTCATATGATTTGAAAGGCGTGTGTCGCAACTGGTAGATGCTGCATTGGCTCTTTCACATTGCTAGACCGATCAAATTCACACTTCGAGCAGCTCTTACATGTATTGGTGATGTCATTGTCAATTCCCGGCCGATAAACAATCAAACGGGCTTTTGCTTTTGTACCTTCAATGCCTAATGTTGCAGTTCAATGCCCCCATGTAAGGCGTGCAAATCAGCTAGCACATGTTTAGCGGCTTAGCAGGAATAGCTAAGCGAGTAGCTTTGAGGACAAAGTCATCATCGCTGATTAACAAGTCGTCACGAACATTTCAAAAAGGGTGAACTAATTTGGGTAACTCATTTTTGTGCTCAGGAAAACCTTGCCAAACTTGGGTTTTTAATAATTGGTATGCTAAGTTATTTTCGGTTGCGTTTCTGATACGTTCGAGTCGAAAGAAGCAATCGGCTTTTTGAGCTTGTGATAAACGGCACATTTGACGGAATAGGGTTTGTATTTCACCATGTGCTTTGTCGCTTTCACTTGGGCTATCAACCGGTGGCGTGAAAAGGAGTCCACCGCTTTATTATGGGACCCAGGGATGTATTCCACAGTAAAATTGTAGTCCATTAACTTAAGAAGGCTTCTCAAAATTCTAGAATTACTTACATCGTTAAGTTTCCGTTTGTTGCAAATGCAACCAAAAGACGGTGATCGGTGAACAGTTTAAAAGTTGCACCTGCCAGAAAAGTGTGGCATTTTCTTGTGGAGTATACTATTGCTTGAAGTTCTAGCTCAATGGAAGCGTATCTGGTTTCAGCATAGGTCAATGTTCCTGACCCTGCTTGGATTGTTTTCCAACCGTGATCAGGTTACTGTTGCTTCAGGTGAAACCCCAGACCGTTCTTTAAACTTGCCTCTGTAAATAGCTGCAGGGGGGGCTCCTGGTCTAAAATAAGCAATTACTTTGTCGATTGTCAAAATGTCTTTGGCCTTTTGAAAAGCCAGCGTCTGTTCTTTGGTCGTATTGAAAAGGTGAGCTGTCTTTTTTGAGAGCCGTCGTAAAGGCTGTAAGGCAGTTGCCAAGTCTTTGTTAAAGAGGGCCAATTGATTGGCCATTCCTTGAAATGACTGCAGGTCGGTCAAAGTTTTGGGCTTTTTGAAATCTTTAATAGCGTTTAATACTTTATCTTAAATTTTGTAGCCATGATCACTGAGGACAATTCCAGCAAAAGTTATTTCTGATTTGGCAAAAACAAATTTATCACGTTGTAATCGAATGCCACGTTTGCAGCATCCGGTTAAAAATTTCCGAACAAAGTTAGCGTGGGTGGTCAAGTCATTAGCTGAGTACACAATGTTATCGTCAACAACTTTAGTAATGTTAGGTGTCACGTTTTACAATAATAGTAATAATAGAACTTTCGGTTCTATCTCAATTTTAAAATTTAAAATTGAGGCGCCGTATAATAATAGCTCGGATAATTAGGTTTGCCTGCAACTTAACAAACTTGGAAAAAATTGGCTTCCACTAAAAACACCTTAAACCACGTCTAAAACAGAATAATGTATTCACAGAAATAACACTTCACGACTTCAAGCTTCTTCGCTCAACGATCTCAGAATTAATAACTTTACTACGCAATCAGGAAACCGCCAAAACTAATTCCACCAATAACTGTTCAATACTTGCCACGTCAACAGAATCCACAATAAATTATCACAAAAGCAATAGCCCTTATTTACTCCATCAATCAATTTCTCTTTCCCCACTACAACGTTTATCTACACTCTAACTCTCTTATTCTCTACTCTCTCGGCTAATCATAAAAAAATCCCGTCGCCTTATGTATAAATCGGAAAAACACAATTCAGAAATTGCTAGAACAAAATCACGTGAAAAGGAAAAAAGCACTAAGTTATGTAATCGGTCAACGAAATTCTTCGATGAAGCTAGATTTACCAGTTCAATCTGGAATTTTATTATGTCATAAATAATTGTGACGTAATAAAGGCGTACTTACAGCAAATCCAATTGCGAGGAAAAGGTCTTTTTTTTTAATCAATAGCCCAGCGAACAAAATAATACAGTACTATACACATAAATGAAAACAATTCTTACAAGGCAAATTTCCTTATTCGTGACATTAGGTAATCCTTGCAATTCTTCAGACAATGCGGCAATTGTAATGCTCACTGATAGAGTTGATACCAAACGGCGCGCGTTCATAGCGAAAACGGCCAAAAGGAGTTTAAAATGTGGTCAAATTTTTAATTTCTTGTGCAAGTTCAATTTGATGATAGCCTTTCCAAGCATCAAAAGTGGAGAATAAACTTGCATGGTCTGCTTGGATGTTTTGAACTACTTCAAGCACACTTGGGCCTTGGTAGTGCTCACACACACAGTATGCTCCACGCACAACCTTATCTTACCATTGTATTGTCCATTACGGTCACGTTTGGGTTCAACGACTATAGGGTTCACCCATTCAGTTGCTTCGGTGACAGGGGTGAAGATACCTTCACGTAGAAGTTTGTCTAATTCATTTCTCAAAACTTGTTGATAAGCAATTGGTATAGGGGGGCTTTGGAGACACAACACGGAACAGCATTCTCCTTCAGCACAATATTAAACTGCTCACCTTTCATCGGTGGTTGCGATTCAAATACGTCATAAAATTCTTCAAGAAGGTGTAGTCGCAGGAGCTCAACATCAGTTATTCGCGCGTCATTAGTTTTAAAATGATAACAATGCATTTCAGTATTCAAAAATACAAGATCAGAATCAAAGGGAAGGAGAATCGACAAATCAGACAAACTTGTTCTATTTAAAGAGGTCTGTGCCTGTTCTGGCCAGAAGATTCAGTTAAGTGAATTACAACGATGTTTAGTTGCTGCAACACGTCCACAAACAACAATAGGGTTTTGATATTTTTAAACACAACTACTTTTGAATCGGCTTTCTTGCACCCGTAAGAAAACCTGACATGAATGTAGCCATCTGGGAGCATTTGTTCCCCGATTACTGTAACCGTGTTGCACATCTCAGCCGTTTGAAAACAACTAGGCGTCAGCCCTAATTCACATAAATTTTGAGGGCCAATCACGCAATAATCTGAACCTGTGTCAACGATAAAACGCATTACTTCACAAGCGCGCTTATTAATTGATATACGCACCAGCACGGTTTCAGTTTTGCTACCAATCTGTGATACGACAGCACCAGATTCCAGGGCAGGTTCAACGATATCTGATGTTATTAAGTAAGAGGTAGGTTTGGATTACCTTAGCTTTATAAAGCATACGCGTTCGAGATGGCCGATACCATGATAAAAATTGCAATGTTTGCCCTCAGTAGAGCATCTGTGATCAGGAAAGTGATTGTAATCACATCGTCTACACATGGGTACAGTAGGCCTAACAGCTTTGAGTTAGGTAGCTGGACTAGGAGCACTCTGAGTTTTGGGGTTCAGAGTTTGTGACTTCGTGCGCTTAACGTATTGTGCAGATGGATCCGTGGTCTCTAAAAATTTCAGCAGTTTTTTGCAATGATTCACAGGTCTCCATAATTCGTATTGCACAAGCCAAAGTAAGATCAGTTTCTTCTATTAACTTTCTCCGAGCCGAGATGTCAGTTGATCCAAAATCAATTTTCATAAGAAGGAGTTAGTCCTCTATTCGAATCTTGTCTGCATCACAAAAATCTTTGTCCAATTGACAAAGAGAAGCCAATTTTACAATTTCGGCCTAGAATTGTTTGAAAGTTTGATCAGGCAATTGTCTGTATGCATCAAAAGCATGTCTATGGAGCCCCACATTGTCTGCAGTTGCCTCCAACAGAGCATCTAAGTTTTTTCTTTGGTCGGCTGGCAACTGCGACTGAATTGCTTGAATTTTTGAAAATGTGGTGGTAGTCACACATGCTTCAAGTGCTGCCAGTTTACATTCCCATGGTATTGCTGCTGCTTTGATGTCTGCTTCTCGGCCAAAATTATTATACTGCCGTCTCCATAATAAGAAAGCTTCACCTCAGTGCACAGTTAAATCTAAATCTTGATTAACGAATACTTTACGCAATGACCAGTCAATAGAAGGAGCCATGTTTTTGTAGGTTAGGCCTAGGCTGATAGATTGATTGATTAACCGGTAACTACGAGTAGAATGACAATTTACCACTAGGCTCCCAATCAACTTTTGATAGCCAACAAAGCTCTAGTTTGTGTCTTCTTGTTGATTTCCGAGGACGCCATGTTATAGATCCTGTACTTTGCCTTATCTCATACTAGCCGGCGTCGCCCGGCAGGGGCCCTCGATCAGTAATGACGGGGTTTAGCATTTCGGTTCAGCCGGATGCACCGGCTTCACGCATGGGGCTTTTGTGTGAGCAGAAGCGAAAAGTAAAATGATTTTTATGCACTCTCAAAATTCTTGCACACAAAATTGTGATCAATGGCAATGCTCACAACGAATCTTGCCTTAAATTGTTGTTAATATTAATACTTGTGAGAGAGAAGGGATTGTTCATATCAAAACTGATTGAAGCGACAAAATGGTGGTTGCTTTCACAAATAAAGAAAAACTATTTACTGGTAAGCCTATTTTCCAATGTGGTGCTACCGCTTTCCTATTTATATTTGTGGTATTAAGTTCATAACTTGGCTGCGCTATTTGTCTTGTTTCCGACATAGCGACAAACGCGGCTATTGCTCTTTCTATATTCAGCTTTACAAATTGTTATGGTTGTGATTTTATGTTGACTTCTTCCTAAACTTGGGATTTAATTACAATGCTGTAGAGAGTAGAGTAAGGACAAAAATGACATAAATACCTTAGCACGTAGCATATTAGCAAAAAAAACCTTGCTTTATAGTATATACAACGGCGTTGCCCAAAGAGCCACCATCAGTAACGTCAGGATCGAGAGTGTCGGTTTAGCCAGCCAAGCCGGCTCCTCCTATCAGGTTCTTGTGTGAAGAGTTACCAAACGTTTATGTGTATTCTGCATATTAAATTTTTACGACTTTTTATGCTCCTTTTCCTAATAGAATATCTTGTTTCAAGATCCTGGCTATGCCTTAGGTCTATGAGCTCTGTTCATTGCTGACACGAATCCAAGAAAACCTTGCGTTTCCCGTAGTTTAAAAGTAGGGATAACATTTCTGATTTTAAGCTATTCTAAAGCAAAATAGCAAAAATTTCTTTCGTGTGGTGCGATTTCACACAGTCGCTGGCTACGCGTTACGTAGCATGTTCTTTTCTCCCTGCTTGACATGCCCTGGGGAGTTAAAAGTGTCCTTGCTTTTCCCCAAATGTTTGGTTTGATCCCGGTAGCTCTGCAAAGCTATCATAAAACAAAATACCAATAATATCTTCCATGTGGTACGATTTAACACAGTAACGTTGTTAATTTTAATTTCGCCTCAAACTTTTTCAAGTCCCTGCTAGCTACGCATTATGATTCATATTCGTTTTTCCTTTGCTTAGTTATGCTCATAGAAGTTAAATAAGTCCTTGCTTTTTCCAAATTTTTAGGTTTGATTCTGGTAGCTCTATAAAGCTATTACCAAACAAAATAGAAAACATTTTTCTTCTAAGTATGGTGCGATTTTACTCCTGCAGGGCACATTATCACCCGTGCCAATATAAAAGGCATCAATTAATGCAGCTGAGCCAGCTTCACAGTACAAACATTTATGAGAGCAACAACGAAATGATTTAGTAACATTTTCTTTTTCGTATTAATATTTGTGACATTAAGATTTTTGCCTGCGCTATTTGCTTTAATTCGGCCATAGCATGAAAAGAGGCTATGGGTTTCCTTTAAGTCATATAACTTATTGCAATAGGTGCCTATTACGCTCTTTTCAAACAAAAACATTCCCTCTTAATCCAGTGTTAAAGATTGATGCTATTATTGTTTAATTTTGATCTTTTCTTAACCCTTTCACTGCTGCAGGGAAATTTATCCCCTGTGCTAAGCACTTTTTTGAGAAAAATGTGCATATTGAAATAAAGGCAAAAAAGTACTGTATGAGCTTTTCCGAAAATTTCTTTTGTTTGTGGAATTTGTAAAGAGGTTCAACTATGGAAAAAAGCAAAAAATTATATTTTCGGACAATTAGGTTATCACGTGACCAGGCGGCAAATTTTTTTGAATTTTTCAATTTTCTTGCAAATTAGATTTTTTCCCATAAAATATTTTTATCAAATCGTTTTGTGCGTAATATATATTGATGAAAATATACCTAACAAACAAAAAAATACTCGTTTGGATTATTTTTTGTGCTTATATTGAAGAAAAAGCAGAATTGCTTATCAATAGCACAAAGCAATTGCAATCTTTTATCGCCGCAAAATTTCAGTTTAGTCTATTGTTCATCGTCAGCAAAAGTTTGGTTTGAAGCAAAATTTCAAAAGTTCAGTCTGTTTACCACCCAAACTATAACCAAATGACTGAAGTGTATGAACAGATTAGATATTTATTCATCTTCTTCAGATGACTCTCTATTACTCCCACCAGGAATAGCGACAGAATAATCCAATTTTGTGTGATAAATTCTAAAGCAATCTTTGTCTGCATGCAGTCCTGGCTGGCTTGGACAGTCCGGGCGAATCCAAATCGTCTTGATTACTCTTCCAGTTCTGCTGCGAAGTCCGCGGGCCCAGCACACACGACACATTTTATCTTTTCTGTATTCTGTCTTGCCTGCCTTTGCTTCTCTTTTCTGAGGGAAGTGCCTCCCTGTAAGCCTGTAAACTGTGTCAGTGCTTTCAACGTCTTTGAAAAGTTTTGGACTGGAAGTAATCAGCATTGCCAGGAGGTCCTTGAGATCTGCTAGAAAGTTTTTCCTAGACGGAGTGAATTTGCGATGAAGTTTGTGAACAGGCAAAGCACATTGCAGGAACAATCTCAAGGCTACCTTTTTGTACCATTTGTACGTCTCTCACCACAGTCACACTATGAAGTTGCTGATCTACCATATCCACAGCCCCCTTTTGTGGTTGTATGAAATGATACATGCAGGCTTACAGATAGGATTGCCTTCTTTATCACTTTTCCAGTAAGAATCATAGCTGCTCTTCCTTCTGTGGTCAACATACACACCTCTTTGGGTTTGCCATTAGATTTGTTTTTCTTGGCTCGAAATTCCACTGCTTGCATGTGTCCAGTTTGCGACTTCATAAAACATGTTGTTCCCTTGTCAAGTGTTTTAGTGCTTAGATCACCAGGGTAGTTCACACGCTTTGGGTTGATGGTTCCACATAGATACGTGTCATGATCAAGGAAATAGATGGCCAAAGCTGGAGATGCGTAGTAGTTATCAAGATACAATGTATGGCCAAGGCCAAGATAAGGTTGCATTAGGTTTATAGGAATACGCTCAGTCAACAGCATTTGAGGCTCTGGATCGTTGTGATCCCAGAATAGGTTTTCCGCCGAATAGATGATAACATCCAAGAAGATGCCTTCCGATGTGCGGAGTTCGTAGAATTTTATTCCAACACGAGCCCTTTTTGTTCTGATGCATTGTTTGAAAAGAAGCCTACCTTTGAATAATAAAACAGACTCATCAACGCAAAGATCTTTACCAGGGGCATACACGCTCTTCATTCGGTCCCTAATCATTCTGACCAGTGGCCTTACCTTGAAAAGCCTGTCCCTATCGGGGTCTTTGGGATCAAAAGCTGGGTCTTGATTATTTGCAAAATGCAGAAATTTTAGTAGAAGGAAGAACCTATCTCTTGCCATTGTTTGCCCAAATATAGGGGTTGCTAGTATATCTTCTGTAGACCAATACATATGCAGTCTTGGCTTGTGAATAATACCCGTCAATCGAAGTAAGCCAAACAATGTTTTTATTTCTGCAATGGTGGTGTTCTTCCAGGCATGAACCCTGGAAGATTTCTTCAATTTATCACTGTTTTCTTGATAAACTGATTAGCATACCGATTGGTTTCTTCTGCAATAAGACGAAAGATGTCACCTGTAAAATACTGGGCAAATATTTCATCAATGGTAGCATTGTCACCAATCTTAACTTTGAGCCTCTCACCACCACAAAATGGAATTTGGTTAGGCTTATAAGTGTCATTAGAATCAACGTCCCAAATGATCTTAAGGATTTTAGCCCTAGGAGTATTTTGCCTCCGCCCTCTAGCACAAGGTTGCCCCCTCTGACCTCTTACTGCACCCGTTTTTTTATTACCACGTTCCCCACGATCCTGGACACCTCGGCCACGTGCAATGCCACGACGAACACGTGGGGTACGTCTGTGTTTTCCTCGACCACGTGCAGATTGCACTGACAAGTCGCCTTCACTTTCATGTTCAGATTCATTATTACTTGTGTCAGGGCTCTGAAACTGTGGCCTACATATTTTTCGATTTAGTTGTGACAGACAAGCATCATTGTCTGTTTCAGAATTACTGTCCAGTTCAACGGACATAGGCTCTTGATCACTGAGTTCAGGTCCATTATCATCCTGTTCATCAGGCAAGGGAGACGCATCCATGAACTGGTCATCGAGCCCCAAATCATCAAAAGCACTCAAATCATACTCCCAATCACTCCCTTGACTTTCATAGTCAACTTCTGGAAAGGAAACTTCTCCATCTTTATCATCATCAAAATCTCCCTCACTATCTGAGTCAGCGCAAATAAAATCCACGATATTCTCCGTAGAAACTCGACTATTTCGTGTATTCTTCCAGGGCATTTTAACGGTACAACTTTTCTACATACAAAGAAATATAGATTACAGAATAAACGCTAGATTTGCTAAATATAGTGTAGCGGTCACAGAGTCTACTTCATATACCAGCTACCCTTCTGTTATTACCGGGTAAAATAACCAGAGAAATCATGCTATAGCTGGTGGACAAGTAATTCGGTAATTCCAATTTCCAGATATTCTCTTCACATTTGCAATAATGCCTTCTCAATAAAAAAAAAATCACAATTTTGTCACTCGTCTGGCTAAATGTACTATCTTTACAATGATGGTACTTCTGATTCCTAAACAAAACGAACTGTCAGCTGCAAACGCTTTTTCTCCATCTGCCGCGCTATCAAAATTCTACACAAGGCATTCGCCCGCGCATGTGGTTAACCGCAAATGACATCACAACCACAGAAGTTGAATTGAAATCAGTAGCATGTGCGCTACAATAACAAGAAATTATTCGATTACCCGATAAGTACCGAGTATACGTATTTTACATACATTTGCTACATATAGCAAGGCATTATTTGACTACCCGGTAGTACCGGGCATACGCATTTTACATACATTTTGTTATACCCGGTACTACCGGGTATACGCAGTGAAAGGGTTAAATTTGGGACTTTATTACATTTGACTTTGCCCCTAATCCAGACCTCCCTAGTTCTAAATGAAGATTAGTGTTTTGTACCGATATCCTTGCAACTACAAATATCAGTAATGGGATGGGCTTTGCCATTTATGTTTGCTATCAAAATGATATGAATAATTTTGCTACCTACTGCTGTTATCACAATGTAGTGGCAAGCATTGCAATGTCACTTAACATTATGACCTCACAATGCGTTTTGAGCCATTATTATTAGGATCGCTACTTACCACTTTTTCGTTACTGTAGGCAAATTAATATGAAGTAACATCTCTGACTGCGTGCATGTTCTTTGGCCCTGGCATAATCGCCGCCATGCAAAGAGCACGCTAATTCGAAATGAAACACTCACAGTTGAGTTGTAGCAGTAGCGGGGGCCCCCCATTAATAATGTCGAGCTTAAGAACATCAAATCAGCTGGCTGCTGTGGCAGCCTCGCCCAATTGCAAAGGAAATTGCTTCAACATTTAGATCAAATGTTGCTCGAAACTAACATTTTGTTGGAAATCATGAGAAGGGACCATCGTTACTCTCTTTTTTTTCTTGGGTAATCACCAAGTGTTTTGCTTGGAGTAGGCTCCATATTAAAGTTTGTAGACTTCATTTTTCGATAAATCTTTTTGAATGTTTTGATGGATAATGCCAAAGATCCATGCTATCGAGAAAGAATACCGAAAATGTACCAAAGGACTTAGTCTTTGGAAATTGCAATTTTGTGAAATGTAGGCATTAGACATTGGACATAGTTTATTGTTGTTTGCCCAATACACTCAATAGACGTCAACATAGAACAGTAGTAAGATAAAACAGTACATTCGTGCAATGGGACCGGAGACACTGAAATAACCCAAAGGTTTTCTAGTCAGTGTCTCCTAATAACAAAAAAACAACAAATAAATTACCAGCAATAAATAAAAACCCAATAGAGACTGGAAAGAAGAAGTAAAAGAGAAAAAAAAGAAAAAGGAAGAGAAGAAGTTAAATTTTATATAAAAGCACATAACGTAAAAGTCACATATTTAATGCATCAGCAATTTTTATGAAATAAATCTAGAATTAAAGCAAAACTTTCAATTTAATAATCTATAATCTTTGTTTTTTTAATATTTTTTGAAGACTGGCAACGGTTTCGTTTTTATAAAATTGTCTAGAGTTGCCCACAATTTAGTACCTCGAAAAGCCAATTGTTTTTGTGACATTGTTTTGAAGACGCGGGTTAAGAAATAATTGTTTTTAGTTTTTATCTTGTACTTTACGAATGCACACTTTCAGGTTTAACAAAATTTTTTCAAAAACTTTAGGAGTCATACTGCAATTTAATTGATGCATAAACTTTGATAATTCTAATTTGTAAATGTCTTCTAACTTCAATAATTGTAGTTGTTTATACAGTACGCTAACGTGATCAAATTTCCTACTCCAGGTCATAATCCGAACAATGTTGTGAAGTCTTAGAACTATTTCTTTTTGTCTAGTGTAGGTTGCTGTTTCCCATAAAACAATATCATATTGAACACGACTGTAAATCAAACTATAATATAACAATATGAGTGTTTTAGTATCAACAAAGTTACGTAACCGATATACTTATATAGCTGAGGACTTCGAAAGTTGCAGAGAAAGTTGTTTAATATGTGGTTCCCAATTAAGAACATCATCTATGAGAGCATACCTAAAAATTTTACGTTTCTAACTCTATTTAATACATTTTGTTGTAATTTGATATCAAAATGTCTATTAGTTGAGGCATTGATATAATTGTCAATGAGCATGTAATTAGTTTTAGATATATTTAAAGATATCTTATTATTTCTCAGCCAAACATTAATTTTATCCAGTTTATTGTTAACCCGTTTTTCCAACTTTTCGATATTACAGTCAGATAGTTGCTACAAAGTATCGTCTGCAAATAAAGTGGTTTTAGTTTGAAGAAGAAAGTAAATCATTGACGCACAAAAGAAAAAGTAGCGGCCCAAGAGCAGACCCTTGAGGCACCTCGCTAGTGACAATTCTCAGACTTGATCTGCAATTGGAAACTCTTGTATACTGATATCTGTTGCTTAAATAATTACTTAGGAATCGTTTAGCCTTATCCCGAAATCCAAAATTATTTTCCAGTTTCTTTATCAATATTTCGTGGTTTACTGTATCGATTGCCTTTGAAAAATCAAGAAACAAACAGCAACTGTATAATTTATCATCATTACTTTTTAAAAGTTCTTCATAAATGTTGCTGATTGCATGAATTGTTGAATGATTGCAGCAAAACCCGAATTGGCGTTCATCAATTAAATTATATTTTTCTAGATAATCATACATTCTACTGTAAGTTAATTTTTCAAATATTTTATTAAATTGGTGGTTTAAAGATGTCAGCCTGTAGTTGGGGGCAAGTTTGGCGATCCCCTTTTTAAATATAGGAATCACTTTAGTTATTTCAAATAAATCAGGGTATTCACCTTCAACAATACATTCATTATATAGTGTACATAGAATATAGAAGTTTATTATTTCAGCATGTTTATTATTGAGTGTTTTTTACACCTGCCTGATGAGGCCCAATAAGGTCGAAACCGGTCGCGGGTTATTGACATGATGTAATGGATTGCTGTATGGTACGGTATGATGTTGGTGATCATTTTTGAGCAAATTTTTCTATTTTACCTTATAGTGTACATAGAAATTGTGCTATTACAGATTTGCCATTCTTGATGGATTTTGTAGGAGCATCTACACTTCTAAAAACTTTGTTTATTTTCAACTGATCGATTAACCTTTTAACTTCTGGTGGAGTTGGTGGGGAAAAAAAAGGTCCTACTCAGGTGTGATTGTAGATTAACAGTTGTTGTTGCATCAACTTCAACATCTGGTATGTTTAATGCCATTTGTTGACCAATATTCACAAAAAATTCATTAAGAGTTTCAGCAATGGCTATGGGCGAAGTAACAGTCCCATAGGGCGTTTGCAGTTTTGTTATCTGGACTTGATTTTTTACGTTTTGAGAATTATGTAGTATATCAATAGTTCGCCGAATCTTTTTCGGGTTGCTTCTATTCTTAATAAGTATTTATTATAGTAATACCTTTTTGCGTTACTTATCAAACGATTTAAAGCATTCCTATATGTTTTATACCTCTCATTAACATCATTAATCAAGTCATTGGGGTTGTTACTTAATATACGAGAACGAAGATTTTTAAACATTTTGATTTTTATCTTAAATGATTTCAATATTCCACGCGTTAACTAGGGTTTCCTTTTAAGCCTCTTTTCTTTTCGCGTCATTTTTCTAAATGGAGCTAATTTGTCCACAGTATTGGAAAAGGTATTCAAAAATTTTTTAGCTTGTTCATTAATAGACATAGTCGAAACCACATTTTCATTTAAAGCTTCTTGTAAAGTTTTATTGAATTCATCTTTACTAAAAGCTGTAAAATCTCGTACCGTAATATGTTTTCTGTTTTGTGATTTTTTGCTGCATTCGAAATCAGAGAGAAAATAGGATAGTGGTCTGAGATGTCTGTCACTAATACTCCACTTAATAAAATGTTCTTAAGCAGTGAGGTATACGCATGAACAAGTAGAGTCGCTGAATAAATATTCACTCGTGTGGGTATGTTTATTAGGCATTTACACGAGGAACTGATTAAAGAATTTGCATAGTTTCTAGAATTTTCATTTTCTTCGATTTTTAATAAATCAATGTTAATGTCTCCTATCACAAAGAAATATTGTTTTTGACTAATTATCTTGCGATGTAAGTTTTTGATGCTTTCAATAAATTTCTCCATGCTATCTTTGTCATATACTGGATGACGATAAATTACCCCAACAGTTAGTTTACCTATGACATCATTTTCCATGTTTATCCACAAACTTTCGGAACCAGATATTTCGAATTTAATATTAGAATCAATGCTATAATAAATATTAACCTTAATGTACATCGCAACTCCGCCAACGCAAATAGTGGTATCTTCATGAACAAATATATGTCTGGGTATCCTAATATTGACAACAATGTCACGTTTTTTTATAAGTTTAGTCTCAGTAAGT
Source organism: Trididemnum clinides (assembly GCA_963675345.1). NCBI lineage: Eukaryota > Metazoa > Chordata > Ascidiacea > Aplousobranchia > Didemnidae > Trididemnum > Trididemnum clinides. Next base: position 18,768,165 of record OY776298.1, read on the forward strand.
AATATAAAATCTGGATAAGGAATAGTTCAGAATCTTTACCATTGCTCTATTTGTTATTTAGTTCTTGTACGCTATAGTAATTACAGTTCGAAAAGAAGTCATTGTAATCAGCAATTGCAGGGTGTGTTGAAAATGCATTGCTTAGAGGTGCCAGACAATCAGAAGCTGATAAGTTGTAATCAAGTGACTGTATAGGTGCGCTCATAGATAATGGTGTGTCAGCGCTTTCAAGCATTTCATCACTGTAACTATGAGGAGATGTAACTAAAAAAGTACTACCTTTTGATTTATCGAATTGTACAGGATTTCGAAAGCATAAACTGCATAAATCATTTATCTTCATTTTCGATTTAGATTCTCTGGAATGATTTTGAAAAGTTGCCATTTTGTCTAGAAAAGTAATGTTAGTAAATTACAAAGTTTTTTAGGCAAATTAGCTTTCGATAACACTATAATTAATAACGCATGACGGTCGGTAATTAAGTTTAAGGAAATCAATGTCAACTTCATACTTATGAAGATCATCTGTCGTCTCAATCTTTAGCCACATTGCATTTCCATTTTCATCACTTTTATCATCGTCATCGTTTTCATCTGATGTTTCTTTCATAATTATCTTTCCATTAATCGTATGAACTTTTGCAAATCGACCATCATATTCCTCTTTAACATAACGTAATAATTTGGCTCGCAACGTAGTAAGATCTTCGGTAATGAACGCATTTAAAATTTTTTTTGTTTACATCTGTGGTTATATTCTTCCATATTTTTTTTAATTTCATTAATTCTAATCTCTTTTTATATGAGACAAATCTTACAATTATCGGTCTAGTTTTTCCAATTCTTTTTTGTCCCAGCCGGTGAGCTCTTTGAATATCTCAATCTTTCAAATCAACATTTAAGAAGCTTTGCGATTTCCACAACGATATCTTCTCCATCATCTTTTTTATTTGCACTTTCAGGAACATTATAAATTCTGAGATTCTCACGGTGGCCGTACTGTTCTAGAGAATCCGATTTATATAAGGACAAATTTAATTGCTATTTAAGTCGCTAGTTTTCTTGTTTTGTTTCTTCCAAAATTCTCTTGTTCATGACCAATTCACTTTTTAATTCATTAACTTCTTCAATTAATTTTTTAAATGAAACATTAATTTTTTTTAGTTGTTTTCTGTCTTCTTGTGTGAAGCATGCACTTTTGCAATTTCAATTTTCCTCAGTGCTCGAACTGCCTTTGCTTTTTTGTCTTGTCATAGTAAAATAGCACATTTACTAGCACGTTAGAGAGAAAAAAAAAGACACGTCCGTTCGGTAGAATTACACGTGTCGAACTCTCGCAGGCACTATAATTTTGTGTGTTTCTAACCGATAGACTACATTTCATAAACATTTGGAGAGTTCAGTTTTTGATGAATCTATTTGAAAACACCGACAGATAATGCAAAAGAACCATGCTTGTGAGGAAAAGTAATCAAAATGCATTAAAGAAATAACTTTGGTTTAACAATTGCAAGTTTGTTAGGTCAAGTAGGATAACTGTTTTACCAAAAATGAAACATCATGTATGACAACCAAGTTTTAATCAGCCATTATAAACTAATCCTTAGCCTAAAGTATTTGAAGTCACATATTACTGGAAAGGAAATTTCCTAAGATTTCAAAGGACAGTAATTGTTATTACTTTATTATAGTGTTTTTGTATTAAAGTCACCTGCTTTTACTGAACTCACTACTTTCGGAAGAGGTAAAAAGTTACACCACCGGTCTTAAAGTTCATTTTTTCAGTGTAGAAACTAATATCAATTGTACATATTATATACTATCGGAATCGCCTTGAAATAACCTTTAATTTGTTGAAAAAAGTTTGAAAATCAATTGAGAAATGAGGTCACAAATTAATTTTTAAATAAACTGATTTCGCAAAAAGGGTGCAATTTTTAAAAACATCTTCATATTGTGATCTGCGCTAACGAAGATTTGTGTTAATCGTACGAAATATATTATGACATCATAGAAATAATTTAAGCATACAAGGGAAAAAGAGAAGAAAAAATGCAGAGAGCTTAAAGTGTGTAAATAAAGAAGTGCTCGTAGCATCATCAAATAGGCCTTAATTGTTGTAAAGTTGTTTTTGTTGAAAGCACGTTAGCAGTATCTTCCAAAAGAACGTTTGATCGCGTTTCTGCGATGAGTACTTTTTGACAAAGAACAAAAAACAGATTGTTCAATGAATCATTGATTGCGACGTCATTTTAGACCCCAAACAAATGAAAGTTTTTATAATGTGGTAAGTCGGAAGCTAGTTTTCGTTTGAGCAAATAGCAGTTGTCCTTTGTCAAGTAATGCAAACTATAAAAAATTAATTTTGATTATGACGTCATCATGACGTCACGAACACCCTTATGACACTCACCATGGTGTGGTGATCAATTGTGCCAAGTTTGATGGTTGTGTCTGTAGCAGTTTCAGAGGAGTTAAAACAGACACATAGACAGACGAGACACAGACAGACAGAATTGCGCTTTGTAGTGTAGATAACTAGCCGACTCTGCCGGCGTCGCCCTCAGGGCCCTCATCAGTTACGTCGCAGTAAAGCATTTCGGTTCAGCCGGTCAAGCCGTCATCACCCAACGGGGTCTTGTGTGAGAAGAACTAAAAATTTTTGGTTTTTATGTATTTGCATGACACCTGTACACAAAATAGTGATTATCTTATTCTCTTCATCAAAGCTGGTGATGCTCACAAAATATGAATGCTGTCAAACACCATCTTTAATACTTTAAAAAAGTGCACCAGGGTGGGGGGAATGGAAACATAGTAAAAAATGATGGTGGCGGCGAAATAATGGTGGTTTTCACAATTACAAAAATAAACTATTTAGTAGTAAGTCTATTTTTCGATTTGGTGCGGGCCGTTTTGTATTTATATTTGTGGTATTAAGTTCATTGACTGCGCTGTTCGCCTTAGTTCTGGCATTGTGGCAAATCGGCTATACCTTTGCTCAAAGTCATTCACCACATTCTAGAAGGAGCCCATCAGGCCGAGTTGTTTTTAACCCTAGGATGCACACCCAGGGTCAATTTGACCCTGCTCATCACTTTTTTAAAAATATTTTTTCACATGAATAAATTCACTGCCCTGGGTTCCCTGACATCTTCAATCAACTCTTTTCACACGTATTCTAAATGTGCTTGTTCCATGATCGTGCTTGAGATTTGAGAGATAGGGTGTTTTTCGCCACTACCCCAAGAATGCAGGACCAGGGTCAAATTGACCCTAGTGCATTTCATGTGATAAAAGAGCTTAGCTGAGCATTTGGAAAGAGAATCTCCGTCTCCAGCATGATTGTTTGCGGCCCATTGTTTTGTGAGACAATAGTGGTTGTCTGTGTGGTAATAATTGAGCTACCTCAACGATGTAACATTCAAGATTGTATTCTAAACAGGACGTTTAGAAGGTGGTAGAAGCAGGATGTGGCAGAAACAGAATTTTCCAATAAGGTTACATCTTCTAAACTGTGTTTTGCGTGAGCTGTGTCGCTGAAAGTTAGAGAGGTTTATAGATATTACTAGGCAAACTGAAGGAGCCAGAAATAGGTGTAATTCACAAGTTCATTTTTGTAAGTTTAGGTAGCCTGCGCTGACTGGCCATTGGCTAAAGCCTACTTCCAGTTCAAAGGTGTAGAAAGTATAAACGGCAGTTTTGTTCAGATCGTAAGTAGAGTTATTGCAAATAAAATGGCTGAATCTAGCAACTATGCAACAATCTCACTCGATGAGGCAGTTGTGCTTGCACAAGCTGAAGATGGTATTCTGGAAACCGATTCGGAATCAGAAATTTCAGAAGATGATGATGACCCTAGCTTTGTAAATCATGATTCAGACTGGGTGAGTAACTTGGCAGTAGTAAATTTTATACCCATTTTCCTTGATCTATTCAATAAGATTTGTTTGCTTTCGTAGGAATCAAGATCGGAATCCGAAGATGAATCTTCAGAAGAGTCAGAAATCGATGCTCCAGCTGCATTTCAGTCGGAAAGAATGGGGAAAACAGGAACTTATTGGAGTGAAAATCCCCCATCACGGTCACAAACAAGATCTTTCAATCTTTTGAGACAACGGCCTGGTCCTGTAAGAGGTTCCAGAATTGCAACACCACGAGATGCTTTTGAATTTTTGATAACACGTGACATCATTGATGAAGTAATCCAATGCACTAATTTAGAAGGTCGTCGAGTAGCTGCAGCAAGAGGAAAAGAGTGGAAAAAAATTGACTATGAGGAATTTGTGGCCTTTATTGGACTGACTCTGCTGGCAGGCGTAGAAAAAAATTGGGATGTTGCCGTGAGAGAACTCTTTTCAGATCCACTTCAAAACCCTATGTATAGAGCCACGATGGCGGTTCGAAGATACGAAGATATTCGGAGGCTGCTTCGATTTGATGATAAACGGACCAGGGCTGAAAGGTTAAAAACTGATCACATGGTTGCATTTAGGCACATATGGGAGTTGTTCTTGAGCAATTGTAGAACAACATTTATCCCTAGTGAATGTGTGATAATTGATGAACAACTTATACCATTTAGAGGGAGGTGCAAGTTCAAACAATACATGCCGAGCAAGCCCGCAAAATATGGAATAAAGATATTTTGGTTGTGTGATTCGTTCATGCCGTTCGCAATTGATGGCATTATCTACTTGGGTAAACAACCAGGAGAAGCAATTCAGAAAAATTTGGGAGAAAACATTGTCCTTCGGCTCAGCTCCGGAATAAAACAATCAGGTAATCATAAGCTTGCAACTGTAAACTAGCAATGTATCTTTCACTTGCAGCAGTGTTTATAATTTTTACCATTATTTTGTTCTTGTACTTAGTTTGTATTTTCGATATTTTTGTAGGTCGCAATATTACCATGGACAACTTTTTCACAACCGTACCTTTGGCTGAAAAACTTCTGAAGGAAAACCTAACTATCGTGGGAACTCTCCGTAAATGCAAACGAGACATACCAGCTATCATAAAGCCATCCAAGTCAAGAGAAGTACATAGCTCAGAGTTCGGATTCAACAACAACTTGACCATGGTAAGCTACTGCCCCAAAAAGGGAAAAGCGGTTATCCTCCTCAGTTCAATGCACAGCGACAAATCTGTGGATGGCGGTGAAAAGAAAAAACCACAAATCATTCTTTATTACAACCAGACTAAAGGAGGCGTGGATACTGTAGATCAGATGGTAAGAAATTATTCTTGCAAAAGGATGACACGGAGGTGGCCAACAGTTCTCTGGCATAACATGCTGGACATCGCCGCCCTGAATGCTTTAACGATATTCAAAGCACTGCAACCTAATTACATGTCGGGCGTGACCCATCTGAGGAAACTGTTCATCAAAGATCTCACGAAACAACTTGTGATGCCGTTCATGATAAGGCGCCAAGCTACACCATCGCTCCAGAAACCAATCAAAGAGGCAATGAAGAGGTGTGGCTTGACCTTCAACTATTCAAACCCGGTGCAACAGCAGCAAGCCCCTGCTTCTAAGCGTAAAAGATGCCACATTTGCCTTTACTCAAAAGATCGAAAAGTACGATGCTACTGCTCACAATGTCATGAGGCTGTCTGCACGGAGCACAGCACCACTCTGGTGACTTGCATAAAATGCAAAGCAGAATGAGAAAAGTAGTGCACTGCTACACCTTTGTGTTTGTGTTACCTCGTTCACTACCATGTTGTCATTTCATGTTGTTATTGTTCAATAAACCAACTAAAATCGGTTCTGTGATCTTTTATTGTGTTATTTACGTCATATTATAGAACATTGTTGCTAACTTCCAGCAAAAATGCATTAGGGTCAATTTGACCCTGGTCGTGAAAAGTAAGAAACCGAAAAGGTCGTGCATCCTAGGGTTAAACAAAATATTATCTTTAAATTCAGTTTTACAAATTGCTTTGTTTGTGGTTTCATTTTAATTTTTTTCTTCAGCGTGACTTTATTACAATTCTTTGTAATCTAGATATACATAATATAACAGGCAGCATACCAGCAAAAAAAATCTTTGCTCTATACTCCACTAACTGGCTTTTCCGGCGTCGCCAGGCAGGGGCCTTCCATCAGTAATGTCGGGGTTTAGTATTTCAGTTCAATCGACTGCGCCGGCTTGACCCCTCGAACTCTTATGTGAGCAGTAGCGAAAAGACCTAGTATAATAAATTGTACAGACCTTGTACAATAAATTTGTACAAGAAATTGTAAAATAAAGCGTTGATTGTGACGTCATTTTTGACCCCAAACAAATGAAAGTTTTTATAAAGTGGTGAGTCGAAAGCTGGTTTTCGTTTGAGCAAAAAGCGGTTGTCCTCTGTCAAGTAATGCAAAAAACATAATTTTAATTGTGACGTCATCATGACGTCATGAAACCCCTTATGACATTCACCACGGGGTGGTAAACAATCGTGGATGGTTGTACCTGAAGCAGTTTCAACGGAGTTAAAGCAGACAGACTGACAGGAAGACAGAGAGAATTGCACTTTATATATTAGATATTTTAAGCTCTTGCTATGTACATACTTTTAATAATTACAAAGAATAAGAAAACTACGGATGCTATACATTGCAGTGATGCCATAAATAAATATACAAACTAAGATATATTGCAGGAACATAGTAGAAGCTTTTTCAGGCATCGATGTTTTGTGTGATACCCTGAAGAGTGTGCGAGACGATGAAGACACTCACCACCGCCGCTGGATGGATATGCGATAAAAAGATGAGCGAAGATATTGGAGTTGAACTCTGCATCCCTAGATTTTGTAATAGACAGGACCATCGTGACAACTTTCCCGCTGGAACATCAGATAAATATTACAAACGAAATCTTACTATTTCGTTGTTGGATCATGTCTTAATGGAAATGAAATCTAGATTTTTGATCGATCAGCAAAGTGCGACATATGGCATTCGTCCCTGTTACAATGGTTCTTATGAGGCAAGCAGAGGTGTTGCAGAACTTATATGTGTGGTACATCTATACAAGACTGACTTGCCTTATCCAGAAAGCGTTTAGAGCGAACTTTACTGCTGTTATGTCAAATGGCAGACAGAACTTCGTTCGACTTGCACTTCTAGCTCTTTGCCGAAGGCTCTCTCAGCAGCACTTGTTAGTGCCAGAGAACAACTTTTTCTAATATAAAAACGCTGCTTACGATTCTTTGCATTTTGCCTGTGACGAACTGCTTCTCTGAGCGAAGTAACAGAACATGGAAGATGATGGAGACACGACTCAGATCCACTATGTCGGAGGGGAGGCTCATTGGCTTGATGCTTATGTCAGTTCATCGAGATATTAATGTTTCAGTACATGAAGTGATATCCGAATTTTCGAGAAAACATAAAAGAGAATTGCAATTGGAAAATATTATAGGTTAATTTACAAAAAAATGCTAATAACTAGATGGCTGTTCTTAATGTAATGTGGTAGCTTTTCATTCACGCGTATGAGCTCATGCTCTGTTTACATGTCTTTCGTCAGACTGGGCCACCACGACGGGTAGACTGCTTGGCCTCACCATCTGTCTGCCACATGAAGACGGAGGCATCCCGTTAAGTGCCTTGCCCAAGGATACAACAAGCAAGCTTGCCGGCTTGTTCTCCACACTATCCCTTATGTGCTGAGAGACAAGCAGGGAAGCTGTGAATACCAATTTTTAAAGTCTTTTGGTATGACTCGACAAAAGAAATGAACCCCAAGTCTACCGACTGCGAAGCGGACGCTCTAACCACTTCACCACCGCGCCGGTATGTGGTAGCTTTTCACTGGGAGACAGCACAAAAATTTAAGCATCATTTCGTGCACTAACGACAGGCCTGGTTACCAGATTTGTCGATTATAAATGAAGCCATCATTTGCCGATTTGTCATGTTTTAAACTATACGGCATTGTATTTGCAAACCAAAAGATAGGCTGCATGGGTTTTCGGTCTGGTCATACGCCCAGCATGGCAAGTACAGCGCCACATGCACATGCTTCCTGCCTACACACACACACACACACACACACACACACACACACACACACACACAAACACACACACACAAGATTCTAGCACAGGAGAGGGAGGTTTGCCAAAGATGGCTTCACTTATATAAACCTTTGTTTCCCAGCTTTCTCATTCTAAAGCACTCACACAGCAAGGACTCACAGTCGCATCCCCACTTTTACACTACATTTACTGTATCTTCAGTACATTACATCGGTCAAACATTCACCAGTAGACATAGGGAAACACACTTGGGGTTAGGGGATCAGATTTTCGACTGTGCTACTGCATATATTTTTGTACATACTTGTTTGTAATTTTGAAGCTGCTGGCAATAATCTGACCATGTGTATAGCTACTGAATGTGCATCTGTCTTATGTTTGTTTACTGCTTTTTTCTCTTTTTGCTACGTGGAGGAAGAGCGATATATTTTTTTTGCCACATTTATCCTCCATTCACGAGAAAGCGATGTATCGCTATGTTTTGGACAGCAAGTCCGCACTTGCTTTGGAGTTGCTATTTCCGGGTCACCTGTCTTCCACATGAAGGTGGGGTGTAGGGTTCCGTTAAGTGCCTTGCCCAAGGACACAACAAGCGAACTTGCCGGCTTATTCTCCACAACCTCCCATAAATGCCAAGCGCCAAGCAGGGAAGCTATAGATACAATTTTTTAAAGTCTTTCAATGTGACTCGACAAGGGGAATGAACCCCAGGTCTACCGACTGCGAAGCGGACGTTCAAACCACTACGCCATCGCGTCGGCTGTAATTATGCCTCTAATATGCCTGTAATTGCCATTTTGTTTCTGAATTATATCACTTTATCACCTAGATTTTTTCAGCTACATGGGGGAAGAATGTAGCGATGTTATATTATTGTGGAATGCGATGTACATAAGCTTTTCAATGAGCTCAGATTGGAACTTTGATAATTAAGCTTACTGTAAGTTGTTGGTAAATATTCCGACACTGAAATTGTGTAACCAAAAAGAGAAAATTTAAGAAGTAATCTGCTACCATCATACCATCCAAGCAAACAACTACCGGTATAGAGTAGCCTACAGAATTGCGGAAACGAAGAAACGGTTGCTGGTTTGGCGAGTGGCCTTGTTAATAGGACTTCCTTTGGGACCATTACACTGTCCCCAGTCCAACCAGACTATCAGTCCTCAACCATTCTCCATAAACTAAAATCTAATATCCGCCGTAAAGAATATCTGTTTAGCTACACTAGCCTATCATGCTTTAAAAAATGCAAAATGCAAACCATAAGTTGAATGCTTTTTAAGTAGGCCTATGCCTACTGCCTACTGCCTACAGTCCTTCATCTCCAATACAACACTTCGAAAATACTAGGCTTATTGCACATTTTTCAATTCCTCTTTCATAAGTTTGGTGGAAGTTATCATAAAATGCCACGGTACAGATTTTTTAAGGTAATACTGGTTGCACCAGTTGATTTTTTCTGGGGAAGAGGCATGTGGGAAATAGCATGTGTGTGCATTTTGTTTTTGTTTTGACGTTTTTTTTATGTTATGAACTATTGAAGTCCGAGATAAATATACTGTAGCGGTAAATTGCAGCATTGGGCAAACGCAGAAAACTACCGAAGGTCTAGCTACACCAATATTAAGAAAATCAATGCTGGAATGTAACAAAACGCACAGGTTGGGAGGCGAAGCCCTGCATAACCTGATACAAGCGAAAAAGCTTGACCCGCCAAACAGTTTCAACTGCCTAGGTTTTGAATTGCGGCCTCTCCTTTGAAATTTATGGGTACGCCCATGTATACCCTTCCCACATGCACAATATTCCTTCTTAAAACCTGGTCTAGGTTGATGCCAAGTGCGGCTTAAGTCCTTGTTTGTTTCATATTTCTTAACAATTTAGGAAAATCATTGGGCGCATTGGGTCCTTATCAATAACGGTGCATCTGAATTCTTTATAATGTACTTTGTGTCACGGGCAACAAGTACCGGTAGCTAGACTGTGAGACTCTAGCATTTTACCTGCTTTCGCCTCATAAATCTTAGTTACCCGATAATAAAATAATTAAAACACCTGATTTCTATTATTATCAATATTCATGGCACCTGTCTGACGGAAAGTGGAAAGATAACTAGGATCAGAAGGGATTCAAGACTCACAAATCGAATGATATTCTCGTGGCGGGTCTTGCAGTATTAATTAAATCAGAAGCCGTGGTTGAATGCTGAGCTCAAGTAGTATAATTCCGCCTTGCTTAAAAGATTTATTTTCACATTATGACGTGAGAGACGCCAAAACACGTGATTGCAACTTTTCTGTCACAGATAAATTTTTCAGATAATTTTAGCATGTGCGGTTTCGATTAGCAGCTAATGACGCGTTTTATGTTTCAAATTCTTGGTCTTGTCTGGAATTAAATGGTTGCGGAAATTACCTCAAGCATGCCAAAAGGTTTTTTTTTTTCTAAATATACCCTTCATCCGATCTTAATAGACTAATTTTCTGTTCGAATTTTGCCAAGTGGTTTTTTTTGAAAATATGCTGAAGTTAATGACTTCACAAACATTATTATGAACAACGCAACGATTAAATAGGTAGAAAAAATATCTCTTGCAGCATTAGTGTATAATAGGCGTCACGCCTATATCATTCAACTAAAAATAATTCTGCAGTTGTTTTAAAATACAGTACTGGATTGTTTTACGAGCGGGTTAGTTTGTGGCCGTGAGTCATGATTGCCGTATATTTAATGGAGAAAACTTAAGTTGCCCAAACAACTAACCGGCCAGATGTAGAAAAATAAAATTGGTTTGTTTTAATGGTAGTTATAGCCTACTATGTTTTGTTATTGTCGTAGGTTAAGCGTTTATTCCTCCTTTTGCTTAATATGGGGAGGCACGGTATTAAACGGTAATTCATTTTACACAGCAAACCTAATCGACAGCACATTAGAAAAAAAACGGCAGCCTATTTCTGGCCAGCCATAAATACAAATAGAAAACTGGTATACCCCAACACCTACAAGGCGGATTGTCATTGGTGGAAGCCCAAAAGACGCCTCATACGACATGTTGGGTGAGCAGCTGCATCATTAAAGCTCAGGGTTAGGTTAATCTCTTTCAGGCTTATGATCGCATAGTAATTTCGAAATGTGAAATAATCAAAGTGTGAATTAGCATACAGATCTTTTCTTAAACGAAGGTAGTTTATGCAAATTTAGTGATGAAAGATAGGGTTAGACCTCTTCACAAAATTGCTTGGAGAAGATCAGGGACTAGATATCCCTGGGGTAAATGAAGCTCCCAATGTGTCAGAATTCGTTATTATTTACGTTTTTTACCCAAATTAAGCTATTAAAACTTATGATTTGGACAACTTTTTGTTGCAGCAAAGAATTGAGAAAGTTGCATCTAGTATTATGAAAAGTTATTGCCAAAGTTGCATTTATTCACAAGCATGTCAAAGTAGAACACTGGGCGAAAGGGGTAAAACCAATCGCTTTCGACAGGCCTACCAGTTCTGAAACTCATGAAAAAACAGCTGTGGTGGGTTTATGTAGTGCCCAAAACAACTGCTTTCCTGTAGTTAATCTCCAATAGAAGAAAATATCTTTAATTTCAAGTATCCACTTATTATTGCATCTCTGCTAGATCGCTGCACAATATCTGGCGAAGGTTGGAGTAAGAAGTTGCATTCAAAGAAACAAAACTTGCATAACAAAATTCCTCCACCAGTAAAATATCTTTAATATTAGTCATGAATACTTAGCAATCTTCCCGAAGCAATAAAAAAGTTGTTAACATTTTTGGAATATCTGTTGGGTGGAAGAGAGACAGTAGCCGCTGCTGATTCTTCTCCATTCGTTGCTAATGCGATGATGGCATTTAATAACCAAGCAGTTTATGTAATATTTTTGCATTACCACAATGTGATAAGCAAAAAAATTTTGCCGAAAAACAATGATTTAAGAATTACAAATAATCGCAAAGCATAACTATAACAAAAACTAGACTTGATGTTATTTGAATGTTTATGGTTGCAGACTCGAAGGCTAATTATATTGTTGTAATTAATAGTTACATCAAAAACAGTTTAATCCACCATGCTTGTTCGTTCGTCATTGCGAAGCTTTATAGCTGTTGCCATGGTGCTTTTGGCTGACGTTGGTTGGTCAAGAACAATACGTGGCAGTAACTTTGTTCTAACGAAACAAGCAGCAGCAAAGGTAAAGATCAATAGTCTTTGATTCACGCGTATGAGCTCATGCACTGTTTGAAGTCTTCAGTCAAACAAAACCACACTCACAGGTAGACTACTTGGTTCCGCCAGTCATTACCTGTTTACGACCTGCACGTGATGCAATTACGTAAAGCGCCTTTCTAAAGGACACGGCACTACAAGAGAAACTGTCGGATTTTTCTGTGCGGTATTTGTTTCTTATTGGTCTCGAGCCCACCAGGGAAGCTGTAAAGACTATTTTTAAGAAGCATTTTGAATGCCTGGATCAACGTTTGACACAGCAACCAACTGCATTCAAAATCGATAGTCTAACCACTGTATAGTTGAAAGAACTAAGGTTAATAACAACTTAAGTTTTTTAAGCCATTGAAGAAAAGATTCACTGATTACTACAGTTTCGTATACAACGACTCAAACTCTAAATAAAATATTCTTATTTTTATCTTGTCTAACCGGTTGCTTGCCATGCTAGTATCGTGGTTATGCGGATTGAAGCGTCATGTTTATGGCGATCATGATTGAAAGTGACTGCCCTCACTACGACCTGCTTGCTGTTTCTTTTTGATTAGCATTTCACAATAGTTTTTTTATGGTTGACGGATTCTAACCAGCAGCAAACTTATCTTGATGCAAATCGAAGCAATTTAAGCCGGAAAAAATTACAATACAAAAACTCGATACGATTTATTTTTACTCCAATTAAGTTGCTGGGTTAGTGAATCAATTGTACTGATGCGGAAGTTATTACCAATTTAGTTGACTGATACCTTCTCGAAAAGCAGCGCGAAGTAACTTTCTAATAAAAGTTCGTAACTTGTTTCATGTGAAATTAGGCATGATAAGGCTATTTGTACTTATGATGAAGCAGTACAAATGGCTAAAACGTTTGTACTTCTTCATAGCAGGTATAAATAAAAATTCAGGTAGGATGCAAACCCTCAGGCTTCTGATTACCGAACCGATGTTGTACGAGTTCGTTTAACAAACATATCGTTTTAGTTTTTCCCACTGTTTGATGACAGGTGTGAGGTGGATTGACGGGGCACATGCACATGCACCAGCAATCTGGTAAAAAGAATTTCCTAGCAACAGGCACACGCATTATTGGGGTGGGGTCAAAACTATGAGTATTTTTTGAGACAAAATTGTTGGGTGTCTTTGTAAAAAGTCTTTTTTTTATGCAAACAAAAACCCATCATGTTATGGTAAAACCCCGGATTTACTTGCAATGGAGCCCATTTCAAATTTAAGTGCAACTTGTCCTGAACTAGGTTTGATACGGCCATGGGGTAAGTATAAAGTGCCCCAGTGGACCTATATGTTACTTCTAAAAAGTCAGTTCAGTGCTTCAGAATCTGTTTGGGTTGTGTGGCCCGGACATTTTCAAGAACTCTTTTGTGCACAGAATGCTCTAGAAAGGCTGATTAGGACGCGACGAGCAGTGAAACAAGCAACAACTATAGAACGTTACTTGGTTACATCAACAATTACGTCACGATACAGCGTTGTGCACATTTCAAGTGACGTCAGAAACAATGAAGACAATTCTAAAGAAGTGACTTTTTCAATCAAATTGCCCAAGAATGCATTTATTTCCAACTTTTCAATGTAATTTCCTCTTTATCTTACAATTGAAGTATTTACGTAATGAAATAGTGAAAATTCATCAAACGCAAAATGGACGAAGAGTTTGATCGTTCATACTTGTTGCCGTAAGCGCAAGCTCCAGTTTGAAGTTGAAAGCAAAGGCGAGTTTCACCCAACCATGCAACATGCAACGACGCTTGACTCACAGTCTTTCGGTAGCAGGTCTGACGACTTATCTATCACGTCATGCTGCCTACTTCATTTCAAAATAGTTTTTAAAGGGGCAAGATGGGATAGAAAAGCTGAAATTAAAAAAAGATTTTTCAAAGCTATAATAATTTTTCATTGTTGCAGGGTTATAGATGATCAAACTTATGTCGGCATCGTTAAAGAAAAGAAGGTTGCCACACAACAATATTTGGCAGCAGTTTCACAGGTATTATACTTAACATTTGTTTGTAAGGCATGCATAGACTTAGGCATCGCATTTTTGAGGAGGAATGGAAGTAATTGAGAAAAAGATTTTTTGTAATAAGAGTAGATAATTAATTATTGCCCTGATTAGAGTTTGCAGCGCCCGAGAAATGTCACTTTAAATTTAGTGATATTCCTTAAAAAAATAGTAAATTCTGCAATCTAAATTTAATTAAAATAAAAAAAGATAAAAATTCCGAGTTACTTTCAAAAAGTATCATCTGAAGCAAACTCCCTTCTTCCAGTGACGACACAATAGTTCACCCCTCCTCTCATAAACATGCACCCACCATCAATGCGGCCTTCTTTTTCGTTGTTGTTTTGCAAATGAGCAAAATTGTCTTATCGCCTTGTATCTATATGCAATGCAAGGCAGCAAGTTTAAATCACTATTGACATATCTCATAAAGTTAATGGCAAGAAATATGTCACAGTAAAGCGTATGACGAGAACCTTTTTTGATGAAAAAACCCCAGTTGAAACTTTTGGGTTACAAACACTGCAAAATTGACATCTAGCGGTATTCGTTTTTGGATGCTTTCATATTAAGAAGTACTTGTTGGTCACATGCTTTACATTTTCATTGCATAATTTTACTAAAAATGTCAAGGGAAAAATTATCATTATCTAATTCAGGGGTTCCCGACCAGGGATTAATTTTGCCTTTTGAGGTCAAATTTTCTGTTCTTGGCATAGATTACATAAAACAACTGTTGTGGAGGCCATTCTTTAAAACACATATATATATATTTACCAATTTACACAAACAAGAGCTTAGCCACATTTTAAAACAAGTGATTAGTGCTTTTTTACAACGTAAACTTGCTTACAGCATTCCGCAGCTGTTGTTCTCTACACCAGTAGTGTATTAAACCATATTATGGGTAAATTTTAATTTAAAAAGTTCTTAAGGGATAAACAGAAAGAAAAATGTTGGAAACCTCTGTTCTAATTGGAATCACACGGATATTTTCTTGTTATCTAAGAATTTAGTGCATTTAAAACAATATAATCTTATAGAATGACTTTTTTCCTTTCTAAGTGTTTTTGGATAACAATTCCAAGTGTACTCTGTGCCTTGTATTTTCTATTGTATCTGCTCGGTAAATTGGCTTAATCTCAAGTCTTGACAAATGCAAGCAAAGTTGCCAACAAAAGAAGCGAAATATAGTTTCAATTTTTTTCAGTATAGCATTGAAACAAGCTGAAGTAAAGAAAAAATATTTAAAGTGAAAAAATCTTATACCAAAGTTATTGAAGAAGAACATAGTCTGTCTAAATGACGCTGTACAGCAACTGATGAGTGCGTCACGATAAGCTTTAAACCAAGCAATATTTTCAATGCTACAATGTAGTATTGTATCACCAAAAAATTATTGATTTGCTTTCTTTTTTTATACAGGGATATAACGCTGGTTTGGTCGAGGCTGGTTCCCCTGATCTTAATGACTTTGATGTTTCCGTAAATGTAGCTGCTGGTACGGTTGTGACTTTTCACCTCCACTATCATGAGCTGCTAATCAGAAAGCTTAGCATTTACGAGCAGAAGATTTACCTTCACACCAAACAGGTATTGATGCAATAAGATATTTTTCGACTAAGAGGAATGAAAATACTGTGAAAAAGGCACGCCTGTTTCTAAAACAGCCTGTCAGTAACCCACTTGCTTTCCCTTTTACTTGAATAGCTTAACCAATTTTCAACTTTCGGCAATAGAGAAACCTTTACGGTATATTTTGTACAGTAGCGTAAAGACTCCTCTTTAGAGCAGCAAGCACTGCTTGTTCAGTGCATTGCTATCACAATGAGGTAAAAATTACAGTAAAATGCCTTTTCAAAACGCGCATCAACATACCGCGTAAATCCTATACGGTGTTGAACTTCGTTGTCGTTTGAGCTATCGTGCTGAGCATTATGCAGCGAGATGCACATACACTGCGCAAGAGCTCATGCTCTGTTTGCAAGTCTTCAATTAGTCTCGGCCACCACGACGGATAGACTGGTCCCACCACCTGTTCTGCCACATGAAGATGGAGGCATCCTGTTAAGTGCCTTGGCCAAGAACACAACAAGCAAGCTTGCCAACTTGTTCTCCACATTATCCCTTTTTTGCTGAGCGCCAAGCAGGAAAGCTGTGAATACCAATTTTTAAAGTCTTTTGGTATGACTCGACTTGGGGAAATAAACCCAAGGTTTGCCGATTGCAAAGCGGACGCTCTAACCACTACATTCGCGCCGATCAACGCCATCGCGCCAACTTGACGACAGAGTGTTAAACTTCTGACTTTTTGATATGATTTGTTTCTCGGATGAAAAAAAGGATAAGAACAGGTTTTAGTCGTTACACACAAAACAAAGTTTTGAAGATTGCAAAGTGAGTTTAACGTTTTTGGATTACCAGCCATAGATGTCAGACGCGACGCAGGCAACGGTTTGAACGTGAAACGTAACAGTTGTCATGTAACGGTGTGAGACGTAATACTCGGAGCGCTCAACTCGCAGTCTTTTGACCGCTCAAGTGACTCTCAGTCGATATGGCCACGCTACCTTCGAAGTTCTGGTTTGATTGGAACGGGAAAATTTGTTGCCATTAAACATTCGAAATAATTCCAGGTTGTCGAAGATATGCGGCTGGAAGTTCTAATCAAGGAGCCAATTGGAATAACATTACTCAAAGCTGAAAGTTCAAAAGCTAACAAGCCACAAAGTATATCTATCAGACGAAGCAAAACAGAAGCATTTATTGTGTAAGTATTGGGCGTCCGTTTGGTAGCAAGTCATTTGCCGTTGCAAGCCATTGAAGGAATACGGCAGGCAAAAGCTCCCTGAAATTCGTTAGCCTTTAGGTTAAAAAATCGTTATGAGGATACTAACAAATTAGGTTTTGAGTACGTTATGTTGTTGCAACGCAATATGAGTGTTATAAGAAGGTCAAATAAAATGTTTTCATTCATAATAACACAGAACAACATCATTGGCACCCATCACGCGGTTTTGGATGTCTGAAGTATTAAATTTATTTTTTTTGCTCCGTAGTAGACCAACCCATGGACTTCTCAATAGTAGCATCGGAAGTCCGTGACTAACCATTTGTAACATATTTAGCAGTTAGGTAATAACCTTCCCACAATTTTGGTGAAGTTCTAAGACGCAAAAAAATTTTTTCCCACTATTTTACAAGATGGAGAAGAAAACCTAACTGGTGTAAAAGCCAAATATAAACCTAACTTGAAAGTTTCTCCTCGTTATGATAATCTTTTTTTACAGGCGAAGTGATGCAGCGGGTGTAGCGTAAGCTTGCCATTTGGCAGACTTGATTTGATTTTTTATCAAGTCACACCAAATGCTTAAAAATTGATATTCACAGATCACTTGCTTGATGCTCAGCTATAGGAGTAATTGACTTGGAAACGAAATTACTCGGTCATGATCAAAACAATGCTCTGGCGCTGAAAAAAACGTTGTGGTCAATATGGGTGAAAAATCTACATGATACAAAAACTAATCTTTGCTCTGTTTGAAGCCACTTGCAAGGCTATTACGTTAAAGCTTGGCGAAAAGCAAGGTGTGCAAACTTTTTTGCAGATGGGCCAACTTTTCAGTGGTGGAAGATTCCACGGGCCAGTTAGAGTTTTTAAAGTGAACATTTGGCCAAAGATTGTTTATCGTTTGTAAAGCATTCGTCTTGCTTTGTTCGAAGCATTCAATTTTTTTTTCTTACAAACACTCTTCTGTAATTTTTCAAAATCACACAAGTTGATTCTTTTAAGTCCGCCAAGACCTTTATTATAGAATCTGTCTTTTTGGCCCTGTTTATGTCCTTCCTTTATTACCTATCGACTGGCCGATGGCGCGAAGCTACTGATGACCTGATCCTTCTCCCCATTTGGATCTGCTGCTGGGAAGGCCAAACACGAAACTCTGATTCGACTGGACAGCTAGTTGGAGCACTGGTGTCTTCCTCTCAATCTTGGAAGATGTGAAGGTTATTTTTTGGGGGATCTCCACTGAGCTAATATCTTCAGCCCTTTTTCTCCCTCTTCAACTGTTTAAGTTCTCTCAATTTCAACGCTTCTCCCAAATTTTTCAAGATCACCTTTGTCCACACGTTTTGATTTTCTGCTTATGTATCATCGCTTAAGCAAAGTTTTTCCTCTTCCGAAGGTTTAGCGGTGTATCTCGGCTTCCTCGTTGGGGCTCTCCAAGGAATTTTTATCTCTTTTGTCAAAAGCTTTTTTGGGTTCGTTCTCTCTCATACTTCATTCGTATGGTTTCGTTTTCTCAGCATTATCAATGCTACCAAGTTGAAACGCTTTCATCAAGCGGGAAGTCACACCATTACCAGCTGCCTCCTGTCCTCATCTATTCCTATTCTCCTCTTTGCTTCCCTTTCGAGACACCCTGACTCAGTTTGCCTTGTTTTTTGATCAGCAATCCCTTCGCCTTTCAACCTCTACCCATTTTTGACTTGGCTGGAAGCAAAGAAAAGTCTAGGTTTTCCAAATTCTCTTGGAGACAGTTCGCGGCCACTCACCCGCTTATTCTCTCTCTTTCTTTTTTTAAGGAAGCTCTTCTTTCTCTGGCCCCCACCATTTTTTCTTGGACTGCTTTTTCTTTGTGCCAAGATGCTCCCTTCTCCCATCTTCACTCTCTCTCAAATCACGACCTCATGATTTGGACTGATGGCTCTGTTCTTTTTCTTATCGACAAAGTATGCTCCGTCGTCCTTGCCAACTGCTCACTTTGTAGCGCTGTACTTTCCCTTTTCATGTCAACGAGCCCAGTTTGCTCAAAATTTTCTGCTGAAGCCTGTACAATTCTGCAATCTCTATACTGGTTTTGACAGTATATTTTAATAGGTAAGGTTTCTTTAATTCGTTGTTTTCGGCTGTTGTTGCTGTGACCAATTGTTTCAGGAGAATCGAAATTGATCTTGTGGTTTGAGTTGAGCATTAGATAGTTTGCATTATCTAATTCTTGATTGAGTTTTTCATTTGGCGCGTGGTCTTGATTGCGTGTGACTAGATGATGGCGAGTTTGGCAGATGTAAGATTGTCCAAGCGAGCAATACAGATTAATTATGCACTGCCCCAGCACTGTGCATTAGGGCTGGACAATCTTTGAATTTAAAGCATTTGTCAAATTGTAAATGATCTTTATTAAAACATTGAAATTTTGAAGAAAAGTTTTTGATTAAAACAGCCAAATTTTTTTTTCATTTGCGTTGACAAATTGCTTTTCTGTCTGAGGTTTTCAGACTTTCACATTTGTAATCTGTGTGATATTTCTGCTCTATTGGTGATTTATCTTGCTTCTTTAAGAATGAACGTTTTTGTTTGTCAATGTGTCAGAGAGGATACCAATTTCACTTCAATATAGAAAATATGCTTTGGAAATCTCCGTGAATTAAACTATTCCAGTTACACATGTTATATGCTCTGTGTTGTAGGCTTTTAACTAAATCTAATTTGTAACTGGCAGGAACTAGATTTTGCCAATTGATGTAGAGACCAATGTTTATATGTTTTTAATAAGTATTTTCTTTATTCTTTCGGTATTGTCAGTCCAAACATCAAAAAAAGAGCATTTAATGGTTCTCAGCAGTTTCGTTGGTGAATTATATATGGGATAAATCTTACTAAGTTGTTGGTAAAAATTTCAACTGTTCTTCTTTGAAAGAAAAAATGTTGTTCAGTACGATATGTCCTAATCTCTGGAAAATTTTACTCTACCACGCGCTTTACAGATGGCACCCCATAAGAAGTGACGTCTTGATATATATTTCATTAGGCAAAGTGCAGCTTGTGCAAAACAAAAGGAAATACTAGCACTGTGCAAGCGCTGCATCAGATGTGTAAATTTACCTCGGGCATAATCAAACAAATTGCAGCTGCTTGGACTACGCCGGTAACGACCCCTAATAATTGCAAGACAATGTTATGTTTACAAAATAAACGCACTCTACATTTATTCATAGATGTTTTCATTATATTGAACAACGTCATGAAGTGGTCTAAGAGTAAGCTTTTAAGTATTTTTGTAGTTTTTCCCCTAGTAATGGACTACGGTACTGCAGAGTGTATTCGTATTAGGGAACATGAGATGTCGATTTTGAGAAAAACTAAGAAAACAATGATTACAGCAATACATGGTGTTCAATTAACAGAAACGAGAACTAGCCTAGAATTATGAATTTGATGGGTTTGGAAAAAACTTTAGATAGATTAGCCAAAACAAATTTACTTCAACGGTATGGACATGTTTAGAGGAGGAATGGTGTTAATGCCATGAGAAGAGCGTTCGATTTTAAAGTGGTTGGAAAAGAAAGCATAGTCAATAGAAAATGACATAAAGATGGCTGGTGGAAAAACATATTGAGCAGATTGGATTAAAAAAGAAGATGCCATTGCCAGAATAGAATGGCGCAATACCATTTATGAACTTTCGAAAAACGTGGTAAATTTAGCTGCCTCCGTTAGCGGAGACAAAACCCAATTGAAAAAATTGGATCTCTCTTTTCTTTGTCTAGAGGAGCTATCTTCCTGATTGAGAGTTATGAATATCATACGAAATATTTTTTGCTTTATTTATCCGAATTTATGGTTACACTTTGCCATATTTTGTGCTTCTCCGCCGTGTGATTGGCCTTTCCGGAATTACGTTGCTATTTGGAATCTGTTGCACAAGCAGTATACGAGGGTTTAGTTCCCGTGTCGAGTCGCATTGAAGATTCTAAAAATTGGTATGCACTGATCCCTAGCTTGGTGCCCAGCAATGGAAGAAATGTGAACAGTCAAATATGCTATCGAGTTTGTTCAGACACAATTAAAAAATTTCTGAGCGCTAAAAAACTAGTGCAGTTAACAAGCTCCAAACCATTGAATGATATTTTATTTAAAAAAAAAACAAATTCTGAAATTACGTACGGTCTGGTTGAAATAGTGATAGAGCATCCACCTCACATTCGGCTGATCCAAGTTTATTTTTGTGTAGAATCATACCTAAAAACGATATAAGAATTTTCAGATGTTTTGCTAAAAGATCAGCAATAAAATAGTGTGTAGAATAAAAAAAGGAGCGAGCTAAATTTCGAGGCAATAATTAAATTTTTTTTCAAAGACTTTAACTAAATTAGATCAAATTTGGTTTCTTTGTGGAAGTTTGTAATGCCAAGTTTTTTTGACAGATTCAAACCAACAAAAGAGCAAAAAAGTCGCGCCAGTCGCTCAGATCTGTCATTTACCATCTTTTATGACGTCAGTAGAGAGAAGCTGGGAGGAGATCTCCTGATTCGTAACGGATATTTCATTCATTATTTTGCTCCGGCGAAATTGCCAGTGTTACCAAAAAATGTGGTGTTTGTGATTGACAAAAGCGGTTCAATGAGTGGAGAAAAAATTCAACAGACGAAAGGAGCTCTTAATACCATTTTGGACGACTTGGATGAAAGAGATCGGTAAGCAGAAACTTTGTTATAGTTTTGTTTGTTGCTGTTACCCTACTTTATTCCAAAGATGAAATATGGCCAATAATTACGAATTTATCGGGTTCCTAAAAGTTCCCTAAAATGTAAATCATAATTTTTAAATATAAGCAGAGAAATTAGCCAAACTTTTTCCTTCCCTTTGGGGAAAACCTGTATGAATATGATAAGTGTAGCCCAGTGCCGTGATATACCCTCTCAGTAGGCCCAAGCGGCAGAATAATTTTGGTTCCTTGTCAGCACCATAAAAGTGCATAATCGGTAATATCTTTAGGGCAATGAGTCTGAGAACCGGGTCACCATGCCCCTTCCACGACACACTTCTATTGTAACCTATATAAGAACTTGTCATCAGACCGTTTTGGACTTACAGGAGGCCGACTCTCAGCAAGATGCAGTTTTACCTCAAGTAATGCGATCAAGCAAAAGAAGTTTAGGCGGATTGTCATTTTTAAGGGCACAACAACGCTAAACCTAAGCGGGCATTGAACTTGTGTCTGTCCGTAGGAGCTATCATTGTGCGCTGATTGCCAACGAAGTAATATCATTAATGATGAGAACTGATGACCTGTGTTCACTGCAAAAGCAATCCTGTACAGCAAAGCATTATCAATTGTTTCTATAAGCTTGGATAGATAAGCATCAACTGCGTTGACAAGAATTTTTTAACAGAAAGGGTCTACCTCAGAAATTTTTTAGAGTATTTGCAACGATTTGGGGCTTATTTATTTTATCGAATGTGTGTATAAAACGGCTTAGTAGCAATTTATAAACATTCTCTAAAAAATCTTTATTCCATTTTGTAGGAAACGTTTTTGGACGCAAAATTTTGAGTAATAGGACTAGCGGGGACTTTTGCTGCGTTAGCCTGCTTTTCCTTGTTACGATTTGAGCTTTCACAATGCTTATCAACATTTATAGAAATCAGAATCAATATATAATTCAGAAAAGTAGACCAGTCCAAAAAGGAAAGTTTAGCGTTTCTCATGTTTTTCCGTAAAATAAACTCTAAAATCAAGACTTAATAACTTTGAGTCCGCTTAATTAAGGATTAGAGGTCGTGCGAAGCCAACGTTTGATTTTACGTATAAGTTTTTCTCGCCACCGCAAGATGACGCATGGTGGAAGACTAATTTTGTAGATTTTATACGCATGTAAACCTAGCACGTTGATGGATATGTTGTACTGCTAGGCCATTCAATTGGCTAGAATCATGCCAAAACAATTGTTTGGGAGAGTATAATAGGACCTCAGGAAAAGTGGTAAACTTGATAGAGCATCCGGGTCAAAAATTGGATATATCAAAGTGCTTACAAAAAAAGTGTTTCTAAACAAAGAGATTGCTCGCGAAAATGTAGTAGCATTTAATTGGAGTGGTTTCTTTTACTTAACAACTGAAGTTGTAAGGCATGCAGTGTAAACTTAAAAACGTTGTTCAGTGGTTCCTGTACTAAAGACACTTTTTTAGGAAATAATTAACAAGAAATACAATATGATAAAGTTTTATTTATACAATATCCTAGTAGATTCATATCATAAAGCTAATTACCTACTTTCAGGATGTTATTTAAAGTATCCCACTCTCGTTTAAAAAATCTACAAAGAGCGTGCGTAAGCAATTTGAATACTAGGCTACTCTGTAGTCGTGCAGACCACAAACAAAATGCTGAAAATACTTTTGCTATTGTTGAAAAAAAGCCGTACAGTATTTTGAATGACGTTATGCGCAATATCGCTAGATGCTTGCGTCTTGCTCCAACGGGCCATATGCCAATCCTTTCAGGCATCCAGCCAGCTGAGCTTTGCCGCCTGGGGGCGACAATCTCCTTAGCCAAGCGTGGCACTCTTGACCCGGACCATAATTTACACAGCCAACTAGCTGGGTCACCAGATGTGCCTCAGGAGAGACTGAAGTCTAGACGCTCATTTGTGCCTGCTGCGCGGAAACTATTGAATGACCTATCCATCTGAACTAGGCATCCGCATTGCTCAGTGAACGAATTACAGATAGAGCGCTGAGTATTTTAAAAGGGCACCCATACTTGACGTTTTCATTCCCAGGACCAGTTCTAGGCCCATTGGAATGGGCTTGCCCAAAACATTTTGAGTTAAGCTCGATAGTCTGCGGACCGGCGTCAGGCGTTTTCACTCATCCATGTACAAATGGGGTCTCGCTCCCTCGTCGAATTGCGAGTGTGACGCAACCGAACAAACCGCGGACCACGTTACCTCAGCGTGCCCCAAACACTGGGCACCTCGAGCGGTGGCTGGTCTGACGGTCGTGAATGACGATACTCGATGCTGGTTTGATACCACTACAGCCAGCATCTGATCCCATCCCTCCACACGAAGAAGAAGAAGGTCCGATTTCATGTCCTGTTTTATACAACCAGTTGGCTAAATACAATTCTTGGAGCAAATGCCCCACATCACGATTTGAAACCTTTTTATCCAATAATGGGGCACAAAATCGTGGATTTGTCTTTCGTCGTTTGAGCAAATTTGTTTATTTTAGCTCATGTAGATCTATACGTTAGCTCACGCCATGTTTGATAGCTTTTGATTAGATTGGGCGACCACGAAGAGTAGGCAGCTTGGCACAACCACCAGTCTGTTATGTGAAGATGAAGGGATTGCGTGTAGCATCTTAATGAAAAACACAGCAAACAAAGTTGCCGGCTTATTCTCATGCTCTTCCTTTCGTGCTGAGCGCCAAGCAGCAAAGATGTAAATCCCGTCTATTGGTGACCATTCACCGTATACGTTTTTGTCCGGTTTTCGCACGATTTTTCTCTTCTATTTTGTACAGAAATTTTCATTCGCTTGGTGATTCATACGCTGTTGCAGAGTATAGGTTGTTTTCCAAACCTTCGGTTTTGTCCGCAAAGTAGGCTACGTAGTTGAAGGAACCTTGGTGCGTACCAAAAGCGTTTTCTACGTTTTTATCCGAAAAAGCGTACTCGTTTTTGATAGGTACTTTGCGTACAAAACCGGATGATTAGACAAGAAGGTATACTTTGAAGCACCATATAAATAAACAAGTGGATAAAACTTCGATGAGGGAAAAAACGGACGAAATCGCGCAAAAACGTTTACCGGTACTGTGTACATCTGCTTTTAGTTTTTGTTGTGACTCCACATAATAATTGAATGGTGAATTGCTAACTGCAAAGGGGATACTGTAATTGCTGTGCCACTGCGCTGGATAAAGTGGAGCATAAGCACGGGTGCATGAGCAACTGTGGATGATGAAGTTGCAGAAACCGCCCGGCAAAAAATGCTGAAGCGTCTATGGTGCTTTGCAGAAGATTTGGTCGCCTTTGCAATAGGTTTGCGGCTAAAAAATTTTTAATTTAAAACAAACGAAAAAATATCTGAAAAACTACTTATAACACCTGAACCAAAAATGTTTGGAACCACTTGAATAATTTTGAAGAAAACATAAATATTTCAAAGCAGAACTTTAAAGATCAATAATTTTTATATTTCAAGATGTTTGTACACATATACTGTGAATACACTATAAACTTTTTAATATGTTGTTTTGGATGACGGAACTTTTTGAATTTCAGAAGTTAAACATAGTTTACACGGTAAGCAAGGTATACAACTATAGCTACTATCAAGTAATATCACTCTTAAAATTTTTCCAAAATTTAATCAAAAAATTATCATCCGCTGCAACAGCAAGGCTTCCATAGAAGATCTGTTCGTGATCGGATCAAATCTGTGATTGATCGTGATTCCATGGATGAACTGATCTGTTTGATTAAAAACAATTCTTTTACACAAGCACTGATCTGACCAAAGTTTAATTTGGGGCAACAATACATGTTGCATCTTGCATGTTGCTGTGTTGTGTGTACCCAAACAATTGTTTTTGTCCTAATTCTTGTCAATTGACAAGACAAAGCTCTCAAATGACTTCACAAATTAAGTTATGCGTCAACGTGCTGGGTTCACACGCATATAAAACTGGAACAAATTAAGTGTTACACTAAATAATTTTGCGACCATTTAGCGGTCGTAAAAAAACCCGTCCCCCTTTTTCTATAACATAATATTTATCAACAATTAAAACAAAGAAAAAAACAAATTCGTCCCCTTTTTTCCATAACATAATATTTATCAACAATTAAAACAGAGAAAAAAACAGAACAATTTACATATATACGTTTATACATTACATCAATATTCCTTATTTCTTGCAATACCGCATTTTTCCGGAGATTATTTGCACCCCCAGAAAATATGCACTCCGTTTTCAGACACAAAATTGTGGTAAAAACCCTTTTCCTAATTCTTATCTAAATGTTCCCACGGATAATCCCGCACCAGGAATTTAGAATCCACATCTGTGTCATTAAAGCGTTGGTGACAAGAGAAAAATACCCCTTAATAAAGTCAAATCAAACAATCGTTTAGAGCGACCTCTAACCGTTGATAAAAAGGGACTCAAATTTAGTAAGCAGCGATTTTAGAACTAGGGCAAGTGGAACATATGCAAAACAGTTTGATTATTCAAAATTTTTTTGATTGGATGGGTCTACTGCAAAGCCGATTAGTATTGCTTTTAATTTTTTTTAGAATACCAAGGGGTCATTTTCGCTTCCAAATCATATTATAACATTTTTCTGTGATGTTTTGTTGGTTTTCATATTTGCTTAAAACAAAGCAAATAATTGAAAACTATAAATGAATGTTTATAGGGATCTGAAAGTAAAGGTTGTTACATAATGTTAGAGGTGTTCGAAATAAGATGTGCAGCAGCATTTTGGATTTAATTTATTTGTTGAGAAGTGCAATAAATTTTAATCTGTTACTCTTAAACTAAAGTCTATTTGGATTTAGTTTTAACCTCATCACTTTCAATGCTAATGTGCAAGTATGGAAGCCAAATCAAATGATGGGAGTGAACCAAGACACAATTGCTGAAGCCAAAGCATTTGTAGCGAAAATTTACGCTAATGGAGGTATTGAGCAATAGTTGAAATAATGTCCTATTCATTGGAAAATAGGATGAAGAAAATTTTCCTTGTGAACACCAATTCATAAACATGTATTGATCGCTAGTTTTAATCACAGCGTTGAGTTATTTTGGTTATTTTGAGCTGGCTACATCTTTGAATATCACTAAGGTTTTCGCAATGAAGTTGTTGTTTTCCTTTACTTTTTTTCCTGCACAAAGGTCCTATCATGGTCTACATTGAGGCCAAGGGTGGTTTTGATCGTTTTTTTTCATTTTAGCCTAGTCGCAAGTCATCTGGCAAATGAGCTTAAATGAAACAAACCAATAGTAAAGCCGCATTTGACCTCAGGGTACACCAGCTTTCAAAACATAAATTTGCCTCGGCATTTCGCGATGAAATACTGTACGCTTAAAAAGTGTATCGACTGTGCGCTCAAGGAGTTATTTTGCATGCTGCGCAACCGAGCGGAACCGTCGCTCATTTTCATCCTGACCTATCGCGTTCCAAATGTTCGGCTTGCCTTTATCGGAATGACATCTATGAGCGGCTGCTGACTTTAAAGTCTGTAAGATTAGCTTGAGTAGCAAACCAGGAAGACTGCAAGATCGCTTCTTTGCTTTCCAAATTCTACGTTTATTACGTGTAGGTATGTACAAATAGTAATAGTTCCTTATTCCATGATATCCTGGTATGATTATTTCGAATATGAAATATCAAATCCTACTCCAGAACAAAATAAAACACAGTTTTGAAAGCACAAATAACACTGGATCACGTCTTTGCGAAACATGATCATGTAGCATAAAAAAATAAATAACCTTCCTCGACAAAGTTACACTCCACCCCAGATTTATGAATATAACAAACAAAAGACACAAACTACAATTTGCACAAGTTAAATCACAGTAACTGATTGTTGCGTTGAATCACATTCAGTTCTTCAACGTGTTTACTGGTCTATTGGGACCTGAATTTGCTATTATCACTGGGTAACAATTTTTTTTCAAATTTAAATACTCGTTAAAAATTGTGTAGAATTCAAATCTTTAGGATTCGATATTCCGGTATGTTAATCCCTAATCATGAATTCGATAATTACCGTTTTTTAGGAACAAATCTTTATGGTGGAACGATCGAGGGTGTTCGATTGCTCAATACGATCACGAAGAGTTCAAGCAACTCTTTGGAAGAAGCTTCGATGTTGATTGTGTTAACAGACGGAGAACCTACTTCTGGTGAGAAATTACGAGAAAAATATGTCATAAGAAAATAAAAACAAGTCTCAAAAATGATATTCTTTCACAGATTTTTTGCTTCTAAAATTTGTAAAAACAACATCAGTCACGGTATTGTTGAGTAAACGCTTTGTGCGAAAACTTTCTTCAGCATGTGAGAACTAAGATTTATCTTCGCGAAAACTAGCTTTTGTGTTTTAGGATTATTCACGGCTAGCAGTGCAATTAGACGAGAAGTGAAAGCAGCCATTCATCAAAGATATTCATTGTTTACTCTCGGATTTGGCCAATATGTCAACAAAGATTTATTAGAAAAGCTTGCTTTGGAAAATCAAGGCTTGTACAGGTAACGTTTATTAGTTGATTAGTTATCCATTTATTAGTTGATCATTGTTATTTGTCATTAAATTGTCACCGACCGGATTGGTAGCATCGCTCACGGGCTCTCTATGAGTTATTTCCGGTTAAGAACATCATTTCAACCAGCTGCGCCAATTCAACCAATAGATGCGAGATCAGTAACGACATACTGCTTTTGAATCCTTTTTTACCTTGGGTAAATTTCACTCGATAATCATGAACACACTAGTGTTAAAAAGTTTTCTTTACGAAAACCTTCTCGTTCTGCTTACAGAATTTTTGTGCTTCAGAAGCTACTTCTTGTCTTTTGAAAAAGTTTTCCACTACGTATTTACGCCTGACATTTGCTGAAGAAATAAAAAAACCAAATTGAAAATAGAAACCGTTTTACTACGACAGATTGTGACATTGAATTATAGAACATTTTAGAATATTTCGGGCCATCTTTCGTTTTACTGCAGTGTTTCTCAATCTTGTTCAAGCCTGATTCTGTTTCCGCAACTGCTTAAATATTTCAGTACACAAAGGTTAATGTGAAATAGAACAAACTATTTCAGCAAAATAGATTTCTTAATACAACTACACTGAATTGTTTTTTTTTTTCGGAAGACACTGTTGGGTAAGCTTTCAATTTTCACAAAATGATGGGTTGCTTTCTTTTGAGCTCAAAAGTTTCTCTCAGATAGGGATGCGTTTTACAGAAAACTTTATAGTATGGGCGATTTGGAAATGTGGGGTTTCCCCAACCGTAGAAACATCTGAGTAACACCGCACCCAGGAAACATCACTAAATAATATCTTCCAAGCAAAACAAACTATTTTTTAACAAACCCTAATTTTTCAACGTTTTCAACCCCAAATGTCAATTTTTCAACGAACCCCAAAACGTAAAATTTTTGCATCTTCCAGTTTTGCATTGGCTAAAAATAATTTTGGCAAAATGTTTTCATCTTCGATGACGACAAAAAGTTTCTAAAATTTGTTAAACTCCTCTTGTTTTTGATCACGTTTCTGAGTGAGCTCTGAAAACAGGTGATCAATTAGAATGTATTTAGATCCATAGTAGCATAGAAAATTTTACCCCCTTTAGATTGCCGGTAATGCTGGCACAGTTTCGTATCGCTTCAAACAACGTTGCATATAAATCATGTTTTTTAGGCAAATATACACCGATTCAAGTGCGCCTTTACAACTGCAAGGCTTTTACAAGGAAGTCGCTTCGCCTCTTCTGCTGAATGTAATTTTGAAATATCAAGGAGCAGAGACAGACAAGAAAACGTCCCAACAGTAAGATCAACTTAAAACATGATCTTTATTGACTTAATTACAAAGATTGAGCGGAAACCGCAAAATATCTATTCGACGCCTTGAATTGGTGTTCAGTTTTTTGTTGAGTTGTACCTAAGACTTTAAAAATGGTATACAGCAATCTACTTGACGCCCAACAATAAGAGTAATGTGGAAAGCATATATGAAACCGAATTTACTCAAGCATAATGATTAAAGTGTGTTCTGGCGCTAAAAACAGTTGCAGTTGATAAGCAATAAACAACTGCATAACATTTAATTTTTTTTAAATACTGAATCTAATCACTTCTTGAGTAATTAACTGCTTTTTGTTGTTTGCAGATTGCATTAATTGGCAGCATAATTGATTAAATTGAGCTGACTGTGGTGCTGATGATAAAATAGTCCTGAGTTAAAATCCATCTCCAACTGGGATGGTGTGCTGCGGTAGATAAGTAGTGCGTCAGCGGTACTGCTTGTAACTAAGAAGCAAATCGGAACATAGTTTGTTTGTGCATAACCAAAAGGCTGTTTTCTTATAGCCTTATAATTTCCAAATAATATGGCCCACAGTGAAGTTGTGAGAACTAAGACTGTGGTTACACAACTGATGAATGGCAAGCTTAATTTCCAATTTACCTCTAGTTTCTCTACGGTTGTATTCAGATCTCAAAGTTTTTGGCATTTTAATGTCAATCCTCATCTCCCATCAAGCGAACAGCAAGCATTGCGGCTTTCTTAAATGTAGTTTTAATTTTTGCTTTCAGAACACATTTCTACTACAAGAAAAAAGGAAATGCCATGCAGTTTTTGGCCTCTTTTAGCCGCAGCGGTTTTTTGCGCCAGGACATAATACTATTGCAAATATTTTGTTGTAAAGCGGGATATGTTGTAGAAAATATCAAGCTTCGTGTTTTCCCACGTTATTTCTATTGCTGAGCGCCATGTAACAGTTCTGTATAAACATTTTTTGAAGTCTTTGGTGCGAATGGATACTGGAATCGAACCCACGTTATCGACTACAAAGCGGACTTTAATGTTACACCCACAGAGTGGTTGAAACATGCCAGCTCAGCAGGTTAATAGTAACTAATAGCTAAAACTTTTTAGATTCTCAAATCATTTTGGTGGTTCCGAGATACTGGTAGTTGGTCGAATCGCATCACATTTTAATGGCGATAAGTCAGGTACGAAATCATCATTTTTAAGGATTATTTTAGAGATCTAATTACTAAAAAAATAGTTTTTGAAGAAATATTTATTTATGAAGTATCTAGAAACTTTGCACCTTAAACCCTCCGTCTTCAACAACTTTTGTTATATTCGGTGCTCGGCTTAGGAGCAGAAGGTGTTCAAATTAGGGTTGCACCGATAAGCAAGTTGGTCGACTGTCGATTAATCGGCCGTGCTATAATGGCTGTTACCGATTAATCCACGACAATTATTGGTCATGACATTGGTACTGCTTAGCATACTAAATGCACTGTTCTCATAAGTGCAATGAACAGTCATTTCCTAACATATTATTGGCACCTGTATCACAAAAAAAAATTGTCTCAAAGTAAAATATATGAGGAATGCCCATTTGCTTTTTATTACATGTAAGAGTAAAGCCAGCATATGATGATATATTGCTATTGATATTTGCTTAGATTTTGCCTAGCTGATTGATCGACTAAAATGACCAATATGGCCGATTACCTGCCAATTAATTGGTGAAACCCCAGTTGTTAGGATGCAGTTTCCAGCACACCTTCTCTCAAATAACGCCTATTACTGGTAAACTTTTAAAGCCTATTACTGGTAAACTTTTAATTCACTCACCATAATTTATGCTGTAAGTTCGACTTCGAATATATCGGTTTTATCATTTGATGAATAAAAGCAGGTGGGCCTGCATTGCTGTTTCAAGAGGTTTTTGCAGTTCCTGTTTTTCCTGTTTTTGTTGTTGTTGTTGCTGTTTAGTTGTTATTGTATTTTTTTTGTATGCTCAGGTCAGTTGCAAGCCGTCGTCGAAGGTCAATCAGTGAATGGGAAAATAATCTTAACAGCCGAAGGAAAAGAGCTTGAAGAAAGTTTTGTCGATGATCAGTTTGACATGGAAAAACTGTGGGCGTACCTCACCATAAAAGATCTACTTAACAACAAAACAATTTTTGCAGAAAATAAAGTAAATAGCTACCAACGGAAAAATTTATCCGATAAAGATGTAGGCTGTTTACGGGGGGAAGGTAATTAATAATCCCTTTAACCCACATAATTTCAACCCAATTTTTTGTGATATAAATTTTATAGGTTCTTTGGCCAGCAAAATTAACTTAATAAATTTTATTTTTATAAAAAAAACTTTTTTGGAATGTTGTGCGTAGAAATTGTTTTGTCAGTTTAAACTAACGCCAGTGGTAGATGAATACGTTAAAATTAATTTTTCAAAATTTGCTTTGTTTCCGATCGTTGTCTTCAACAAGCGTTGATAGGTCTGACACAGCGATAAGAAACTATTGCTTAGCAACGAAAAAAAACAGGAAGCGATTAATATGACGAAGGATACAAACCTATTTTGAAGCTGGATTAATCACAGCTGTGAAGGTGCTGATAGCGATTCTTTTATGCTTTACTAGAAATAAGGCACAGCATAATTTTGCGTTTTGTACTGGTTCCAATGCCAAAGCGCTCTTCTAACCAAACTCTTAGTCTAAATGTAATGGAAATTAAGAGCTTTAAATTTTGCGGCTGTAATCACTACACTTATGTCTCCAAACCCCACGTTATTAGCCTATTCATTACGTCTATGACCACATGCTATCGCTTTTCCATTCACAATCTCAATTTACTGGCTGAAAGTGAGACCTGGTAGTTGATGCCAAGAAAACCTGTGGCCACCAACCCAAAGATTTAAAAAATACGAAAGAGCACATTTCACTAAAAGAAGTGATTTGTGTTACACCAAAAATTTCATGTAACCGCTTGATCAAGATACGTCGAAAGCCACTTCAATTATAACCAGGTTTTTCCAAAACTTTAATTTTGCCACTTTTTCTGGTCACGTAGTGTGATGCGCATTAGGGATTTTTGTTTACAATGATACACATTCGCAAAAAGATCAACAGTACTAAGAGCATGACCGAACTACTTTAAAATGAAAACTTGTCTTGATACAAACGTATTGATTGAGTGGGGTGATGAATGAAACCATACATTATTGACGTCCGCGTTAGGCGTTCGCCACGAGCTTCAGTTTAAACTGACATGCACTTGGCGCAAGAAAAATACCAAAAAAGCGCTTTTTAGTTCATTTTGTTTTTAAACTTGGAAGAGCAGTGTACTTATTCAACCTATTTACTGTTTAAAAGAGAGCGTTGCAATGACTTCATAACAAAACACAGACAAAAACGCAAAAAATTGCTTTTTCATTTAGTTTGCTTTATAAATCTTGCCTTGCAAAAAACTAGTTAATGAAAATTGTGTAGCAGTAAAAGAGGCTGAGGAACTTTATGATTTATAAAACAATAAAACTGCACCAAGTGAAATATCTAGAGTACTTAAAACTAATTTCCCGCATTTCACAAAAACTTAAACGTTTGTCTGACTAAACCATTTCCTCGCAAAACCAATTCATGAAACAAAGCAAGGATTGGTTTTGCGAGGAATTGAATTGGTTTTGCGAGGAAATGCTTTCATGAATTGGTTTTGCAAGGAAATGGTTTATGCATATAAAAAATGTTTTTTTAAAAAATGAGCAAATTTTCTGTCGATGAAGCTCCTCAAAACGTGACGGTTTAATTAGTCAGACAAACGTTTAAGTTTTTGTGAAATCTATTAAAAGCAAAAGACAGTAAATATTCTGCTCTTTTCAATTCAAATCGAAATCGTTAACCACTGGTCTAGCAATTGCATCCTTAATGACTGTCTGCTTTTGCAATGTTTAGCCTTTGAAAAAAGCACTTAACAGAACGCTCACATCCCTGGTTGAGTACTTTTGGTAGATATGTACTTGTCGGAGATATGTACTGTGCCAGCACTGGTGGCAGCTCCAAACAAGGTCCAAACACAGCTTGTTTTATGCATAACTGCAAATCTAATTTCTGACCAAAAGATGAATCTATGTAGTCCCAATAGCTAAGACATAAACCATCTAGGTTTAACTTGCAATTATCTAGACCCGTGAAAATGCAATCGATAAGGAAATTCTTCGTCTTTCTCTCAAATTTAACTTTGTTACTCCTCTAACATCAATGGTGGTCACGAAACCAGAAGATGGCAAATCAGAAAACTTCACGACAGCAAAACCTCTTCCATCTTCAACTGATCTCTACAGTTTTCTTAATATCATACAGGGTACGTATTTTTATTTTATTGCTAGCCATAAATATTATTTGTGTAGAGAAATAATTGCGTAAGCGATAAATGGTTCAGCAGATTCCCATTTTCAACTTTTTACCTGAAATAGCAAAATAATTTTTAAGATTTTTTAAAATTTATTTGCAGGAAACCGACCTAAAGGTCTAGATTTTTTGGAACGATTGGGAATCACTCGGATATTTCAAAATTCGTGCTGAACACAACATTGACCAAATTGAACAAACCAAATCTTTTGTAATAGATGATCTCCAAAAAAGATCCCTAAGTGGACCTCCCCTGAAATCAAATTGCTAGGTGCGATCTTCAAACACGTCAGAAAATGGCCATTAAAACTTTGGGGCATTCTCCACCAATGAAATTAGACTCGCGTAGACATAATACATTAGTAATTGTGAAGTACTAACAATTTTGACGGAGCTTTGAACTTACGTTGTTCGACCTCTATGTATAAATGTAACGCTTTTGTTTTAATCTGAGAATCCAACATTTATTTTACAAACTTAATTTGTCTTTCAGCACGAGGTGGGTCAAGCTACTCAAATTTGATTTCGTCATCTTCCAATGCTTTACGTAAGTAACTTATTCAATTAGTTTCGTTTTGAAGTAAACTTTAAACATCCAGTTGATTTTTATTTTGTTTGGTGCATTTCACATCGAAAAATGTCTTTAAATGAAATGAAAGTGTGAATGGATTAGTTATAGCCATAATGCATTAGTAAAAATGAGGTACGAGCAATTTTGACTGTAGTAAATTAGTAAAAAACTTAAGTAAAATCTTTACAGCTACACATAGAGGTCGATCTCTATGTGTAGCTGTAAAGATTTTACTTTAATCTGAGAGTAAAATATTTATTTTACTATCTTAATTTATTTTTTAGCACCATCTGGGCCAAGCTCGAGATTTATTTCGTCATCCTCCAACGCCTTTCGTAAGTAAATTATTTAATCGATTTTTTGGAACAATGTTTAACCCAGTGGTTCCCAACCCATGCGCCGCGGCACACCAGTGCGCCGCAAAAAATATTGAAGTTAAATTCAATCAAGTACGCTTTAAAAAATTCCACGCCGCCGACGTTAGTCAGTACGGCACACTAACGATATTGTTGGTAGTAATTGAGTTGTTTTTGGTTGGTGAATGTATCATTCAAGTTTATTTACGCCTGAATAAGGTTCGTTGTGTGGCTGCATTGTGCAAAATAATGCATGAAATAAATAGCGATTGTGACATATACAAACACTGACACACATCTAAGCCAGTCGACTGTGCCCTAAATACTACTGCACGATACTAAACTAAATTGTTTGCACTCGGTCAAGATGTTATACTTGTCGCGCTTTAAGTTACCCAATAAAATGGATAAATTCATCAAGAGGAAACAAAGTGATGATAATAAATCAGAAAGTAAACGTTCCAAGGCAGCAAAGTTTTGTGATAAAGCACCAAAAGCTGGACCAAAACGTCAATACTGCGATGATTATTTGAAATATGGATTTCACTGGACTGGTAGTGAGGATCAACCTTTCCCACTGTGTGTCATTTGGGGCAAAAAAATGTCAAACGAAGGTATGGTGCCCAGCAAGTTAAGTAGACATTTTGTAACCAAACACTTGCAGCTTCAAGATAAAAATCTGAACTATTTTCCGAGACTACTAGAACAACAATTCAAACAAAAAACCGCTATTCAAAAATTGTTAACTGTTTCTGAAAAGGCACAAGCTGCTTCCTATGATGTCGCCGAAATGATCGCGCAGCAAACAAGATCACATACTTTGGCTGAGTCGATCATCTTGCCTGCTTGCAGAAAGATAGTAGAAAGAATTCTGGGTGACAAAGCCGAACAAGAAATACGCAAGACTCCCCTGTCAAATAATACAATCCAAAGACGTATTGTGGATTTGTCTGCTAATATCGAGGAAACTGTACAGACTAAACTTCAAAGCACCGTTGAATTCGCTTTACAAGTTGACGAATCAACCGACATCAGCGGCAAACCACAGTTACTTGCGTTTATTCGCTTCGTTGATGGAAATCAAATAATAAATCAATTTTTGTGCTGCAAGGAAATGTCACTCACTTCAAGAGGCCAAGACGTCTTTGACATATTATCTGCTTACCTTGAAAAATGGAATTTATCGTGGAACTCGTGCATTGGAATATGTACTGATGGGGCGCCATGTATGGTTGGCAGTATTAAAGGTTTTGTATCACTCGTACAAAAATAAAATCCTAATGTTGTACAAACCCACTGCTTCCTCCATAGGGAAGTACTTGTTCCAAAAACAATACCAGATGACTTAAGTCAAGTTTTAAAACAAATTGTTCAAATGATTAATTTCATCAAAATGAGGCCGAAGAAGTCTCGTTTTTTTGAGAAAATTTGTGTTGATATGGACTCTCGGTACGAACGTTTGATTCTGCACACTGTAGCTAGGCGGCTCTCAAGAGGAAAGGTGCTATGGCGTGTATGTGAACTGCACAAGGAACTTCATGCATTTTTCAAAACAGAAGAACATGAACACTTCTGTGAATATCTTGAATGTGAATTCTGGCTTTCAAGGCTAGAATATTTGGCAGAAATATTTGCACATCTCAATGGCCTCAACACAAGCATGCAAGGCAGAGAAGAAAACATTCTGACTTCAGATAAGCTGATTGCATTTAAAAAGAAAGTTGCAATTTGGAAAAACAGAGCTAAAGATGGTAACCTTGAGATGTTCCCTTTAGTACGACAAAGCTGCATAAAGAAAATTAGCCCCATTGTATTTCAACACTTAACAACTCTGGAAGAAAAAATTAACTTTTATTTCCCATCACTGAAGGCAGATGAGTATGACTGGGTTCGAAATCCTTTTATAGAGAATTCATCTAGCACTGGTCTTTTATTATGTGAAGAAGAGGAGTTGGCATGTGTTTCAAGTGATCGTGGATTTAACCCTTTCCGGTCCTATGTCGCCTCTGAGGCGACATTGGTTTTTTTCCCCTATAGGTCCTATGTCGCCTCTCAGGCGACAAGGTTTATTTTAAAAGTCTCTGAACTTCTTAGCTACTCCTGACATCTGTTTGCTTTTCAAGCGTTATGAGCTTTACTAATCCGCCAAAAAGAAGGTGTTCGACACCATAGAGACCTCTGTATTAGTAATTATAATACCGTGGTTATGGGTTACATGATTTCCCAGAATCTCTTGACAAAAAAACAACTCTTGCTCGTCCTAGAATTACATAATTTCCCAGAATCTCTTGATAAAAAAAAACAACTCTTGCTTTTCCTAGAATAACTTTATAAGAAAACAAACACTGTTGCTTGTAGTGGTTTTACTGTCAATTATTTCTTGTTCATCATGGCTAAAAGGATTGTGCGGTCTGTTCAAATCGTAAAGTAAAAGGTGGAAGAAAAGAAACCGTGTTTGTGTGCGTCACTTGCACCAGGAAGCCAGCCCTATGTGTTGGGGATTGCTTCGAGAAGTACCACACCCAAAAGGACTACCAGATGTAAATCAAGTAAATAAAACCTTTTTTTTTCAAGCATCGATTTTTTATGCATGCCAAAACGCTTTTTAAAATTAAATTATTAAAAAAAAAAGTTGGACCTGGCTAAAACCTAAGGCTCCCAAAAAATAGGACCGGAAAGGGTTAAAATCAAACATGCTGGGGTACCAATAGATACATTTTGGATTGCTGTCAAAGAAGAATACCCTTCATTAGCTAAAAAGGCTTTGACCATTCTGATGCAGTTTTCGACATCATATCTATGTGAGCTCGGATTTTCAACACTCCACAATATGAAGTCCAAAAAACGAGAGCGGCTTTGTTGCATTGAAGAAAAAATGAGGGTTTGTCTCTCTGAAATACGTCCTGACATTGAAATAGTTGCTAAGAAACATTAAGCACAAGTTTCTCACTGACAGAATTGTTGCAATCCTGTCATAAAGACGCAAGTACAGTGAATTTCTTGGAAACAAGCTAAATTACGGTTATCGCCTTAATTTTTTGTTGTGATATGTAAAAAACGGTCAATTTGAATAAATTTTGTATTCAAAATATTCGAGGTGTGCCAAATAATTTTCGTTTTTTTCTAAAATGCGCCGCGACAGAAAAAAGGTTGGGAACCACTGGTTTAACCATTCAGTCGGTGAAGACTTTAGCTTGTCTAGTTGTTATCAATAACAATCTAAATGCTGCAAAACTTGATTTCTCAGACGAATACAACATATCTCATACAC
The DNA here is from genome assembly GCA_963675345.1 of Trididemnum clinides. Classification (NCBI taxonomy): domain Eukaryota; kingdom Metazoa; phylum Chordata; class Ascidiacea; order Aplousobranchia; family Didemnidae; genus Trididemnum; species Trididemnum clinides. The sequence goes on from OY776298.1 coordinate 18,806,408, forward strand.
TTGTCGCAAAACCGGTAGTAAAATACTAGCACAAATTAATTACCAAAAAACACAGCAAGGAAACTTCATTTATTAATTTGCTTTGAACATGCAACAAGACAACAAATCGACGAGATTGTGGACAATTGTTCACGGGGAAGGCCAAGGAAAATGTATAGAAATTAAATTAAGAAATAACTACAAATTGTATCAACGAACATATTTGAGATTGCAATAAACAGCAGTAATTGGAAAAACTAGGGTTAGATGGCTGCCGGAACCTGGGCCAGAGATGACTAATCAATGATGATGAATTAAAAATTAAATTTAATTTGATTTATTTGCCGGAAACGGCCCATGTATAATCTAAAAATTATTTGGGAGGATCAAGGGACAAAGTGGATTTTTTTAGTGTTTGGCAATAGCGGCGCTGAAATAAGCATGCTAGTGTTGCGTTTGGGTTCGCTAAACGCCGCTACTAGCGTCGTGAACTGAGGGCAAGAGTGGCGAGCGTTACTTTTTGTAAGACAGCATTAGCGGAAGCTCGCTAATTTTTTTGAAAGGTAGTTGTCGTTAGCGCTAAGGCTGTCGCTTGTTGAAGTATAAATAACACCACTTTCAAAGTGCAGAACGTCCCGAAAATTACAAGCTACCAGAAAGGATCTTGCGACGACAAAGTTTTTGAAAAAAGCGTTTGTGAAAAAGTCACGAACAATAAGACGTTAAGGGAGTTGTTTGTGAAATACAGCAACGCCGTACCTTCCAGTGCAACAGTGAAAGGCCTTTTTTCATTGGGTAAGGAAGAGTTAAAACCAAAGCAATCTTGGCTCAGCGATGATCATTTTGAAGAGGTCGTTTTTTTGAAGTAGCTGCGTTTTAATAAATATTTGTTTTTTGTGCCATCTTGGCTACCGTATTGCTGCTGTTACTATTTACTGGTATCCTAGTACTTTTTCGCTTGCCTAAAAAAACTACGGTTTTTATTTATATTTTGAGCGCATTTTGAGTAAGATGCAAACTCGCAACCATGCTTTTAGACAATTAATGATTAGCGGTCGCTAGTTGTTGGAAAGAACTAGCGTTAGCGTTTATTCAATTAAAAGTTGTGAGTGTTCAGCCGATAAAAGTAGCGCCGATAAAATTTTTGCTGATTGGCGATAGCCCGTTAGTTTGTCACTAGCGGGTGCTCACAAATGGGTTCAAAGCTCGAGGAGTCGGGAATGGAAAAAATCGATCGCTTTTGAATTGATGATTTCAAAAAAACTTTATTTAGTTGACCTTTTTCAAACCAAAACGCCAGGACCGCCGCACAACTGCATCCTAAAACTTAGTCCCCCAACATTTGCGGCTGCTTCTGCCAATGAAATTATCCATGCATACGCAGCACTCATTGGTGAAAATGAAGTACGAGCAGCATCAACGAAGCTGTCATCGTGATTTGCTCACATCCATGCTTTGCTGTCTAGCTTTTGCTTTGATCTGAGAATAAAATATTTATTGTAATAACTTAATCTGTTTTTTTGGCACCAAGCGGGCCAAGCTACTCAAATTTGATTTCGTCATTCTTTAATGTTTTTTGCAGCCAAAGTATTCGATCGATTTTGTTTTAAAGCAAACTTTTATTGTCAACATGATTTCTAATTTGTTTGCTGCATTTTACATCTAAAAAATGTGTTTAAATGAAATAAAAATGTGAATGGATTAGTCATAGATATAATACGTTAGTAAAAATGAGGTACGAGCAACTTTGACCGAATTGTAATCATATGTTGTTTGACCTCTATTTATAAATGTAAAGCTTTTTTTCTAAGCTACAAAATAATCATTTGGTTTAGTAACTTAACACGTTCAGTGCTACGCTAGTCGGGCATAAAGCGGTCGCACGGGGCGGCGCTGTTTTTCTTTTTTCGTCATTTTTACTGTCTTCGCAGCATACTATCAGCAAATAACTTTTTCAAAACATGTGTAGAGAGTAGAGTAGACTATGCTTGAAAAGAAACAATAAAACAAAGTTTTTTATGATTGTCCACGACCAGGCTGCTGTGAAGAGCTTGGAAAATGAACACCATTTTCATCATCATCATCACTATCTCTTCCACCAGTAGATCCTGATGTAGAATCAGAATCGCTTTCAATGTTGTCCGCTAAATCGGATGAATTACTATCATTAATCTCTGACATGTCAGAGTCACTATCCATTACATTATCAACTACTTGTTCTGTATTTCTTTTGCTAAATAAAGAAAATTAGGATTAAATTTTGCATTAAATCTCTCATTCTACCACTAACTTTTTCTGCTCTTTTCTCCTATCTTCGAAGCTCAGCATTTGAAAACCTTCAAAAAGCCTTCGCAAAGTTTCGTGTGCAAAATGTCTAGCGACATTCCTACATACACGCTTCAATGCTTTTCGCTATATAGGCGTTCTAGAACGTTTTTAGCACCGAACGCATTGCAGCTATTTCAAAGACGTTCTGGAACGTCCAAACGCACCCTGTGCATTTTCTCTCAAGACGTTGCAGAACGTCCTATCGCACCGAAAGTGTTTTAGTAATTATTTGTTTTAGTAACTTAACTTGTTGTTTAGAACCAAGAGGGCGGAGCTTCTCGAGCTTGTATTCGTCATTTTCCAATGCCTTTCGTACGTTAAGTCATTCAATTAATTTTGTTTTGAAGCAAACTTTAACTATACGATTGATTTTTGTCATGTTTAGTGCATTTCACAGCTGAAAATTGCATGAAATGAAAGTGTGTATGGGTAATTTATACCAATAATTCATCAGTAAAAATGAACTACCAGAAAGTTTGACGGAACAGTAAATTTAAGTTGTTAGATCTTTACGTAGAGCTGTAAAGCTTTTACTTTACTGAGAAACAAACATCTTTTTACGTACTTAACACGAAGTGGGTCAAGCTACTCAAATTTGATTTCGTCATCTTCCACTGCTTTTCCTAAATAACTTCTTCCATTAATTCTGTTTTGAAGTAAACTTTAAACATCCAGTTGATTTTTATTTTGTTTGGTGCATTTCACATCGAAAAATGTCTTTAAATGAAACGAAAATGTACTTTGGAGTTGTAAGATTTAGGTCGTTTTTGAAAAATTGAGGTTGCATCAACCTTTCCAATCCTACTGACCAAAATAATGCGTTTGGCAAAAATATTTCTTAAATCCGATTTCAGTTTGCTCTTTTTTCCAGCCCTTAAATTTTTCGCTTCCGGATCGCGTTATTTAGGGGATTCTCCTCAGTTCAAGCATACTATGCTATATTCACAAATTCATTTATTCGATTGAAAATGCTAGAGTTCTGTGAGGTATTGCTAATTTGCCATGGGTTTGTGTTGAGACATGATATGATATAATATGATCGACAGATGCCGACAGGCCTGTCTCGATATACAGGATCTTTTCAGGCCACCTCCGTCAATGAGAATCTAGATCAGCAGCCGTTGCTTTCATTTCACGATATCTCGCGAGAGAAGATCATAGAAATGGGTTTTTGTAATGTACCTCTAGTCGGCTCGGCTGGAAAAGTCACATTCACTATTTATGATATGACGTGTTTGTCCATCGGAATTAGGAGAATTTCCATAAAATACTGGGCACAATTTTTTGTCAAAATTTTAATTTGGCCTTTAAAAGAAAAAGTGTTATAAGTCAGACACGTCTACAGCTAAAAAGGCTGAGATGGACCAACGCCCATTTACTACAGGAAATTATGTTAATCGGCCATTGGTTAAATGAATTGGTGGATCAAAACTGTCAAATTTGCAGCAGGTCTTACAGTACGATTTATATGTAAAAGAGAGTTCTTCACCCACAGCTCCAACTAGCACAATCCTATCACCGACAGTTGAAAATGTGTTTAAATGGATTGCCTTGAAAAAAATTAGAAAGAGAAGATCCTGAACAGAAAAGAAAAAGCTTTGTACAGAATCTTAATAAATAGTATGGCATTCGGCCAATAGATGCCATGCAAGTCATTCAAACCAGCAGGTTTTTGTCTGCTCAAAAAAAGTCGGAGACTCACATGTTTTTGAAGATCAACAGGGACCCTGTAATGCTGTCATGACCAGAAAAGATAACAGTTTTTACGGAAAAGATGAAACGTAAAATCTCAGAGCAAAAAATAAAACTATTTAACCAAAACAAGATTCTACGATTCTGAAGATTGTCATTTGTCTTCATCTTTGTCACAAGAGAGTGATACAGCTTGCTCAAACTCAAAATTTACTTTTTGTCCACGCCAAGTAAAAGAGCCTGCCAGATGATTGAATCTGATTATATTTCTCTTCAGGCACAATCAAATTTAATTAATGTTCCTGTCATAACCAAAATATTTAACTCGTTTAAAATTTCTGATCACAATGTGTCACGATGCTTCATGCCACAATCATTAAATCGTGCGACGGTGACGTAAACGATTTATTTTTGTCAAGATCAACTCTATTCCGATCTCAGAAAACAAATTACGTAAAGATAGCCGAAAGCGCATTAAACAAATTTGCCATGAAACGTCTTGAATGCATGGCTTTGCATTGGGATGATAAATTAAGGACAAACCAACTGGGTAACAGGTTAGAGGCTCTGGCTGTGATTGTTTCTTCGGCGCCATGCTATAAAAATGGCAAAATGCTTGGAATTCAAAAAATTACCAATGCATCGGGCAATGCTTAAGCCAAAGCCACGTTTAACATCTTAAAGAAATGGAATCTCTTTGGCAAAGTTGCTGCATAAATGTTTGTCACTGCATCCAAAAACAGTGTCTAGATAAAAAGAAGGGGCCAAATTGTTCGAAGGTTTATTTCAAAGAATTGGAATCGTTGTGAATGATGAAGCGGATAGAGGGGTCAAACTTGTTACATATTAAGCCAGAAAGTTAACTTAAATTGACAAAGACCAGCGTTTATCCAAGCAACTGAAAAACATAGACCAGATTTTTGAGATTCAAAAAAATTCACCATATCTAAGTTGCTTTCTTTATGAATCTATTAACTAATTTCTGCTAGCAATTAAAGTGGTGGTTTGGGCACCATAGCTCATCCAGACACGTTTATGAAACGGTTTGATTTTTTTTGATGCTCAAGATCAAGATGTAATCATTATTTGTAAAGTTGCTGCTTGAAAATTTTGTTTCAGTTTTCGATTGTTATTTTTCCAAAATTCTAAATCTAACGATTATGGTAAACTAAATAGCAAATTTTAATCCTTCGAGATCGGTTACTTGGGGATTCCGCGAAATTTTGGGAAAACTTCCTGGAAGAAGTCAATAACAATACCAACTAACATAGGCTTGGTGAAATGTTAATATTGAGTTCGCGTTGACCAAAACAGATGAAAGCAAACTCTTTCGGATTGATGATCTCAAAAAAACTTCATCAAGTTGACCTCTTTCAAACCGAAACGCTAGGATCGCCGCACAACTGCTTCCTAAAACTTAGCCCCCCAACATTTGCGGTTGCCTCGGTTGATGAAATTGTCCATGCATATGCAGCACTCATTGGTGAAAATGAAGTACGAGCAGCATCAACGGAGTTGTCATCGTGATTTGCTCACATCCATGCCTTGCTGTCTAGCTTTTGCTTTAATCTGAAAATAAAACATTTATTTCGCCAACTTAATTTGTTGTTTAGAATTAGGCGGGCCAAGCTACTCAAACTTACTCTCGTCATCCTCCAGTTCCCAATGTAAGTAACTTATTCAATCGATTTTGTTTTGAAGCGAGCATTTTCCAACTTTCTGCATAATGCCAATCACTTTATTGTAGCTTTGTTCTCACAATCGTTTGAATAGAAAGGGTTGAGCGATTGAATGGTTCGACATTACGGCGTCTTTGAAAAAGACATTATGACAGATTTTTTTGTCTGGCTATGGTGCTAGTGGTAAAAATTCGCTCTTTCAGTAATACTTGCAAACTCCAAAGCGGGTTTGAACACAGGTTGTGAAAGATACTACTGTATTTGACTTGGGGCACGATATATATTATTCTATCTTCATTTATGTTTAGTTGGAGCCTATTCAAATTTCAATAGGCCAATGTGGTCCACATGGGCAACCTGGAGCCCAAGCTGGTCCGTATTCCCGGATCCATGGAGCTTTGGATTTGGTGGAACTGTCGGTAGGTGTTTATTCAATTAATTTTAATGGAATATTAAATTAATGATTTCTTTCAGTGTCGTTAATTTAGCTTGTGAAATGAAAAATGCTATTGATTTTGTGTGTCAAATTTTGATTATCATCATCACCAGGGGCGTTGCCAGGATTTTCATTCAGGAGGACTTGCCAAACTAGTAAAAAGATAATCAACATCTCATCTTTGATTTTTACCTGCTCCGAATCCAAACACCAAATGAGTTTTTTAATTAAACCAGGAAGCAAACAAAACACTACGGCTATCATTGAGCTTCATCGTCTAAATTGCCGGTACCAAGGTTTAGAATGTTTTCAAAATGGAGTGACGTTGGGAGAGGCATTATGGGATCATTTTGCTGTGCGTTGGTTCATAATGAACAACTCTAGATTGAAGTGGAAATGATTATCAATGGAACAAGTTGAAGTTTAATTTAATTTTGACGTCTTCAAAATTTCAATCGACAAACAAAACCCTATAAACCGAGAAAGCAAAAAATTTCCTAATCTAAATTTGACTTGGACTAGCAGTTTTTAACCGACAAGTGCAAGTTTTTATTTAAATGGATTACGAAATGGTATTTCTTGCACACCAATCAAAATAAGCTCAGAACTGATATTATCAATTACACTTGGCTAAGTCTTTAATCGGGTGGGTTTGAAACTATGCCTCGTTACCCCCTTGGCCCATCGTTTGAATTTACCATGAGCGCCGCACGATAATTTGTTTTCTTGTCAATAATTCTTGGTTTCAGTAGAAGTTGTTGTTGGACTTGCGCTTGGACTAATGCGTTGAAGTTGGGCTTAGACTTCCAATTTAAATTGCAAAAAATATCTACTAGTCCAATGCTCTGGTCATTATGAAAATATGAAATTGACGTACGACTATACTGAAGAACCTTCCAAATTGAGTGTACACCTCTATCCATTTGCTAGTCTAAAACCAATATTTATGATTAGTCCCTGTGACGTTACAACGCTAAAGTTAAACTGAGCTGAAAAAATACGACAATGTAACCTTCAGCATTTAATATTGTGTATTTTTGAAAAATTGAGGTTGCATCAACCTTTCCATTCCTACTGACCAAAATAATGCGTTTGGCAAAAATATTTCTTAAATCCGATTTCAGTTTGCTCTTTTTTCCAGCCCTTAAATTTTTCGCTTCCGGATCGCGTTATTTAGGGGATTCTCCTCAGTTCAAGCATGCTATGCTATATTCACAAATTCATTTATTCGATTGAAAATGCTAGAGTTTTGTGAGGTATTGCTAATTTGCCATGAGTTTGTGTTGAGACATGATATGATATAATATGATCGACAGATGCCGACAGACCTGTTTCGATATATAGGATCTCTTCAGGCCACCTCCGTCAATGAGAATCTAGATCAGCAGCCGTTGCTTTCATTTCGCGACATCCCGTGAGAGAAGATTATAGAAATGGGTTTTTGTAATGTACCTCTAGTCGGCCCGGCTGGAAAAGTCACATTCACTATTTATGATATGACATGTTTGTCCACTTGGAATTCCCAAAAAGTAACAGCCTTTCCATCCAATGCATTAGGAGTCTAGATCGGTAGGTTGGCCCAAAATTAGATCGGTAGGTTGGCCCATATATAAATTACAAGGTGGTAAGGCCATTGTCGTTGTGCTAGCTACGCATCGAAAAAGTTGTAACATTAATCACGTTGTAGCCATAATAAAAACTATTTTACAGCATCAACAGGTTTTTCTAGAATACGGAGAATATCAACGACGCCAAGTGCAACAACTTCTTCAAAAACCACAACAACTCGGTCACCATCATCACCACTACCAACGACAACAGCAACAACACAAGGTGAACCACTAGTCATGTTAAACTAAAGCAAATTGTCAATGTTGGTCGTTTTCAAAACTTGGTCGCAGGGAAATATTCCTATGCAAATAAAAATTTTAATATAGGCACCCTGTTTATTGCTTTCTCATTTCCTAAAAATATACAGCATGAATTGCATAGGCCAACGATTTCTTTCGAAAGGCTTTTAATATTCGACCGTTTTTAGAACAAGTCTGGATCGCTAAATCCGAAAATGCACTAGGTTTTACTGAAATAGTTCTAGTTTTTTAGATGTGAAATATCTTATATTTATAAGGTCCATTCAAATTAACTCGCCAAAATGAGTTTAGTTAACTCTTTTTATCCAGGATATTGGCCTATTGCTGTACGAAATAAAATAATGGCTGATTTACTACTCATCAGTGATATCACAATTACTGAAACCTGCAATGTGTAGCTTAAAATACTGACAGCACAACGCAAGCGCAGTTGGTGAGAGTCAGCGAGTTGTGAGTCAATGGTAGAAGCCTTCCATTCAATGCATTAGGAGTCTAGATCGGTAGGTTGACCCAAAATCAGTTGTATATAAATTACAAGGTGGTAAGGCCATTGTCGTTGTGCTAGCTACGCATCGAAAAAGTTGTAACATTAATCACGTTTTAGCTATAACGAAAACTATTTTACAGCATCAACAAGTTTTTCTAGAATACGGAGAATATCAACGACGCCAAGTGCAACAACTTCTTCAAAAACCACAACAACTCGATCACCATCATCACCACTATCAACGACAACAGCAACAACACAAGGTGAACCACTAGTCATGTTAAACTAAGGCAAATTATCAATGTTGGTCGTTTTCAAAACTTGGTCGCAGGGAAATATTCCTATGCAAATAAAAATTTTAATATAGGCACCCTCTTTATTGCTTTCTCATTTCCTAAAAATATACAGCATGCATTGCATAGGCCAACGATTTCTTTCGAAAGGCTTTTAATATTCGACCGTTTTTAGAACAAGTCTGGATCGCTAAATCCGAAAATGCACTAGGTTTTACTGAAATAGTTCTAGTTTTTTAGATGTGAAATATCTTATATTTATAAGGTCCATTCAAATTAACTCGCCAAAATGAGTTTAGTTAACTCTTTTTATCCAGGATATTGGCCTATTGCTGTACGAAATAAAATAATGGCTGATTTACTACTCATCAGTGATATTACAATTGCTAAACCTGCAATGTGTAGCCTAACAACTCGCTGACTTTTATCACATGCGCTTTCATTTTGCTGTCACCATCACTTTGTTTCTCATATGACAGCAGTTGAATTTGCTTCCTGGTGTTTGTATGTTTCTGTAGTCTAGGAGCTTTTGGGGAAAACAAGCTCTGACAATTACCATGATCTTGTGGTACCGATGCTCTCAAATTTTCAAACTCTTGGAGCCAGACTTAACATAAAAGTTTACCACCTGTTCAGCCACTTGCAGCGATTCCAATAAAACCATAGTGTTCTCAGTGAGGAGCAAGGCGAACGGTTCCACCAAGATATCAAGACAATGGAAGTGAGGTATCAGGGGCGATGGGGCGTCCAAATGATGTCGAGATTATTGCAAGACCATTTCGCGTGTTTGTGTCCAGCAAAATCACAAGCATATTAGAAAGCTTTTCATGCAATGGACCTTGGGCATATACTCGTATATACCTGTGTACAGCGTGTGAAATACTTTGCTGTGTTTGCAGCTATGTTAAATGTCAGTGGTCACATTGATATAATTTCAATAGTCAATTTCACATTGATATAACTTACAGCGTTTTCATAACTAGTGTAATTCTTTTAAAGTTAAGTGAACTGGTATACAGCATGTGCATGTATGCGGATTAGGGGAAAGTGGGGCAAGCCAAAACAGTTTTACACATTCTTTTATACCTTCTGCTATATGTACGCTAGAGACATTGTTAGAAGTGGCAGTAGTTATACCTCATGTCTAGTATCTTCACACGCCAGCTCGCAAAATTTTTTTTTTAAATATTTTATTAGCTGATTTCAAAACTAAAAATTTATTCCGCTTTACCCCATCGTTGTGGCAAAGCGGAACGCCTGTTCCGTTTTGTTCCAAGATTATTCTATGGCATTTTGCCTAATTACTTAGCATGCTTACAAGCAATCATATATAGATTGGCTGTGTTGTAGCTTGTAAACTATACATGACTCACTGGAGTTATTGATTCCATTCCTAACAGGTCTATATTACAACCTACAGTGAATTTTGTATCAAACTAGGATAAAATTATTTGATCTCAGATTGAAAAGCAAGAATATCAACTAAAAACTATGCTAGTATAGGTTTACCAGCAGTAACTGCTGCATTGTTTAAATGATTGGTAGCTGAATGTAGCTACATAACGTACTAATTTTGCCCCAATTAGCTACATAACCTATTAGTTTTTGCTATATTCCGTTTTGCCCCAAACTAGCATCCCATACGAAAGTAATGAATTAAAAAATTCGTAAGCAGTAGAAAAGGTAATTAAGCTACGTTTGGATGCTCGCTAAATATGTTTCAAAGTTAACCCTAAACATGATAGCTTAGCATGGCTAAACGTATAATTATGTCTTTTTTATAACAGTTTTCTTATAAGGAGGCATGCTTAAACTGCATTTTTTTGTAACTCAGCATATTTAATCCACCAAGTAACAAATTTTGGTGCGAGAGCTTGTCACGTGATAATCCCTAATTTGACGGAAGATGGTGGCGCTATTTCCTACAATCAGTGAGAAATTTAAATATTCCGCTTTGCCCCGCGTACCGTTTTGCCCCACTTTCCCCTATGCCTAATATCTTTCTCTTGCGCAGTTACAATAGTATTCACTTTAACAAATATTGCATTCTGAGTAGTGATATAAAACGAAACAAATCGTTCATCTTGTTAAAAGTAATTCTAAACAACTAGAAGCTCTTTTCGCTTAGGGTACATATGATTTGCTAGGGGAAGAACAATGAACCGATGCGTAAAAGGTCTAAAAATATAATTCGAATATTTCTCAAAAACTAGAGATAATTCAGCAAAACTAATACCATTTTCGGACTCAACGACCTAGATTACCCCCAAACGCTCTCACCTTAAGAGCTAAAAAATTTTGCCGGCTAGTGTTATTGATCCAAGGGTCTAGATTACTCTCGATAGACACATTTGATGTTTAGATTATTGTTTGAGTGATTTCTTTTCATTTACGGGACCAGGTTTCATTTGAGCTGCAGGCAGATTATCGTTTACTGCCTTCGCAGACGTTTAGCAAGTTAAATTGTTATCAAACAATCTGTTCGAGTGGATTGGAGCGCGGCAGCGATAATTGAATGGTTATGCTTTTAAACTACAGGGTGAGTCAGAAGCAACTGAACAGTCAAAACTACACAAGTTATGAAAATCCAATTTATTATTACATGTACATAATCTTGCGGAGTAGATGCTCAAAATGTCGGCCGTCTTCTTCAATACATTTTGCAGTCCTTCGAACGACAGAATAGCAAACACTTCGAGATAAGTCTCCACTAATTTCTGTGCAAGAATTCACTATCATTGCCACGAATTAATTTTTCGTTTTCGGCTTTTTGGCATACACTGAATTCTTTAACACATCCCAAAGAAAGAAGTCAGGAGGAGTAAGGTGTGGAAGGCGAGGAGGATACTCGATGAAACCGCGGTGACCAATCCATTTGCTTGGAAAGTTGTCGTTGAGTTTCTGGCATTCAGATCATTTAAATTGACAATTTGTAAGATGCGTTCACACGACCTTCTTCGTTGTTAGCGAGTTTGCACCACGAAATCAACCGACTGATCGATGTAATCGCATTGTAAACTTAGATCACAAATATCAGGACTGCCCGGTTACTTCTGACTCATCCTGTACTCTGCTCTATAACTTTGTTGTTACGCTTTTGCGAATGAAATTTCACACTGATATCTACTGCCTGGCGATTACTAACAATAAAAATACAATAAAAAAATATGCAAATTTTGGAAAAAAGAGTTTCCATACCACAAAGGACCAAACCGGCAATAGCTTTTAAAAACTGCTACATTTGTATTCCTAGCTCAACCTTCTCGATTAAAAAATAAAACGCGAAAAAAGAAGCTATTTTCACAAAAAAATAACAATAAATATTTGAACGTACGGTCAGTCTATATAGGCCTGCGGTCGCCATGTGGCAAAGGAATGTTTTTTCTCTATCGTGTCTATTATAGTAACCTGGTAGTACTGAATAAACATCACCGTTTTGATGTAGGGCTTTGTTTCTATCTACAGTCGTATTTGAAGATAGTTTTCAAAGACTTGAGCAAAAGGAAGAAAAGATTCTTAAAAGTTTTGGAGTATTTAAAATTTTTCGTTTTCGAGAGAGCGCTTTTCTAATACAAAGCAGCATAAAATACGAAATTAAATATCAAGCTTAAGTTCCTATCTTTTCATGAATCAGGACTTCTTAACCGGGGGCTCCCAAGAGGGCCACAGGTCGATTTTGAAGGACCACAAGCAGAGGTCTTCACTGTGGAGCTATTATTTTGTGTTGGAGGTGCGAATATATTTCATCTGTCATCAAAACAAAGAGCAAAAATTATCTCGATGTAGGTCTATGCAGTGATAGTCGCTTTGTGGTGTCGCAGACGGAGCCGAATGTGAAAGGCCTCGCGTGCCGACTCCAAGAGCAAGTTTCGCACAGATTGCGTTAATTACAAATTACTCGACTTTGATTATTTGGGTTGTTTTTGCTTGTCGTTTAAAGTATTGAATAATTCAACAGCCGTAAATACGTTAAAGCAAATCTAGGCATTTTATTGATGCAGCAGGAGGCCACGGGTCTTGATAGTCTTTGTAAGGTGGTTACAAACCATTAAAAGTAGAGAGACACTGCCTTAAATCATCACTAGAGCAACCACTTTAAAACTTCTTTGCAGTTGTTGCTCGGTGAAGACTTGAGTACGGTCGAAATGTAAACCCACTGTTGATACATTTTAATTATTGCTGTAAACGTTATGATATTGTGATCAACTGTAATAAATTTCATTTTTTATCATTTTCGATTAATTGGTTTCCAAAGCCAGCATGGCATTTGTATATTTGTTCATTCCCACATCTCGTTATTTTGGTCTATTGTAACAAATCTACCGTTTAGAAACTCAGCCAAGTTTGCCGGTATTCAAAGACCCGTCTGACTTCAATCCAAATTGCGGTGATTCAGTGACAATTGATTCGTCAATCAACATAACAACTCCAAGTTATCCAGGTATTAAAACTTTACTGTTGACAGGTAATCCATTTTGAAATGCATCTGTCGTAGGTCATATAGAATGGTTACCAATAGACAACCAGATGTTTTTCAAAGTTGTCTAAGAAAACTGCTATCAGTAAATTTCTAAAATAAATAAGTTAAGCAGTACAATTACCTATTTAATATGATTATGATTGTCCCTCCACTTTATTCGGATTTGACAAAAAAAAGAAAAAATTTATTCTTGCTGATAAACAGCAAATATAACCTAACCAATACAATATATTATAATTATTATGATAAAAACACCTTTGCCAAACCTTGGGAGTGTCCAAGAATCTTTTGCTGTTGAATCAAGGTGCTCCCTAACCTCAGTAGATGCAGATAAAAAACAATAAATAATAATTTTTTAGATGAGGGCGAGAGGTGAAACTCATCGTCCATGCCTCACATAGCAAATTTCGTTTAAGCAACCAAGAACATTCTAGCCTAAGCGAGCCTAGGCGGCCAGAGGGCCATGCTCCACAAACTTTTAAAACTGATCAAGGAATGACAGTGTTTTCAGTCATTACAGCTACAAAACGGCCAACAAATTTAAGGAAGAAATTGGCAAAACGTGGGGTGAGAAAATATTGGCCTCCAAAAAAAGGTTATTCAAGTTTCAAGCTTTGGATTTTATAAAGCTTTGCTACCAAGTACATTACTATCGACTAGAAGTTTTTTTAGCTACTATGCTTTTAAAAGAAAAAGTTGTTCAACAAACTCAAGATAGAAGTTGACAGAATTGGAAATCAGAAATTATCGATCGTAAGAAGAAAGTGGACACTGACAAAATTGAGCCTCAAAAGCCATCGCCTTCCAAAAAACGTTTATCAAATTCCATATTTTTGGCTCCTCCCTAAATTTTTTTGGGTATGCCGCTGCATGCTAGCCGGTTCGGAAAAAAGCGGTCGGGATTACAAACCAGTTACAAATATACTGGTAGTATTCTTATCTCTTACAAATCGCCCTGCCAATGATGAGTAGGCTACACCTTATATGCCTTCTTGCAACACATTGGGTGAATGGCTTCACCGTTCTAATCTAGTGGAGCAAGGGCAAAATAAGAGTAGGAGGTCCCAGTGGTTCCTATGGCGAATGCTCAGCCAGTCCTTGCACAGCCTCATCATAAAAGTGGGGTACAAGACATTTTGTAAGTCTTCCTTATTACTTTAAAAATTTATGTTGAAATTAAGGTTTATATCCGGATGATTCTCTTTGTGTTTGGAATATCAGTTTGCCGGAAAATCAAGCTAATGAAGGCAGAAGCAAACTTAGATTACAATTCCAAAGGTAAATAGAATATTATGTTGATTTTTGGCACTTGTTGTTTGCCATTAAATTTTCTTTTTTGCGTTTTATTTGTTTGTGTTTACCCCTCCTCTTCCTTGTGATGGAGGTACGGCATGAACGGTAATTCAGGTTCATGCCGTCAACCTACTTGATATTAGGCTAGGGGAAGATGGCAGCCCATTTCGAACCAGTCTTGAGTGACTGGTAGCCCCACCACCAACAGGGTGGACTGCCACTGGTGGGTACCCAAGAGTCGTCTGACATGCTGGGTTAGCAACTTCACAATTATAATCCGGTGAAGTACGGGAAGGCCACCTGTCTGCCACATAAAGGTGGAGGCATCCCGTTAAGTGCCTTGCCCAAGGACACAACAAGCAAGCTTGCCGGCTTGTTCTCCACACTATCCCTTTTTATGCTGAGCGCCAAGCAGGGAAGCTGAGAATACCATTTTTTAAAGTCTTTTGGTATGACTCGACTTAGGAATGAACCCCAGGTCTACCGACTACAATGTGGACGCTCTAACCACTGCACCATCGCGCCGGTTGCGTTTTATTTCGTTATAAATCATCAGCACGTTTGAAATTTTGCAAGCTTTCTTGTTTCCTTCCTATACATCACTCTTATTGCTGAACACCAAAAAAGATATCTGAGAATGAATACCGAACTTAATGATGCGGTTTGACAAGCACACCAAGGCCAGGTCTACTAACTACAAACACGTTCTGGTTTGGGCTAAGAACAAAACGGAAATGACTTAAACTTTGGGTAAAAGGAATGAACGGGACCAATAACTCAAAATGCTTCGGTCTAAAAAAAGGCAACAGCTTGCTTGCTTGCTACCTATTTCTCCGCTTCATTGCCAGCCGCTCAATTAATCAAGTAAATGCTCTAGACTCATTTGTGAGTTTGACTCCCTGATCAATTATGTGTCGCGCATTTTGGAAAGGCACATTACCACACATTTTCCTTTGTTTGTTTGCTGTGCTTGTGATCGAAATGTGCTGGGTCAGCTTCAGCAGTATTATTAACTCTGAAGCGAGTCAAAACAGAAGCTGTTTTCTTGTTTTCCTCCTGACCCTAAGATTATTATGCTATATCTCTTCTTCAGCTTAAAAAGAATCAACTATTTACCAATATGTGATTGAATTGTTACAGTTTCGACTTGGAAAGCGAGCCTTGTATTTATGATCGCGTTCTCGTGTATCGCGACTACAAACCTTCAGCGACAGTCAATGTAACTACACTCTGTGGCTTTTCATCCGATGAAAAGATTATAGATGCCGCTAAAGGCATGGTAGTAGTATTTGAATCAGACCAGCGTGTTAGTGGCCGTGGATTCATGGCTAGTGTTAGTGTTGTGTCTACTGACTAAACTTTCTTTTTTATTATCGGTTTTCTTGTTCTTGATAAAAACCAAGGCTTTGGCTGTTTTTGTAAATACTTTTGCAGGCAAAACAGGCTTGCCAGGTGGCTTAAAACTCGATAAAAAACTACAACATTCATAATTTATTTGCTAACAACTACAAAAATCATGGGACACCAACTTAACAAGGACAGCAAATTTTAAAAGTAGGACATAAATAGATCACCAGACCAAATTGTCTGACTTTCTGGTCAATAGAATTCTTGACTTTTCTTTACCACCTGGCATCCCTAGTCATGAGTATTATGACGCCAATAAAAGGCCAAATACTGTGATGTCGCTGCAAGCGTTTATACTCATCAACGCATTGTTGAAATGTCATTCAGATCATAAAATATAGCTAGTTTTGCGAATGCTATTCTAGGTGGAAAAACAATTTGATTATTGAAATCATCCAGAATTTAGCAAAACCATTAAGCGCTTTCATTACTTTGATGTTTAAACCTTAATCGGCTGCATGCTTTGTGTTATTATGTCGAAACAAACGCTCACATGTCAAAGTATTACGCGCGTATTTCACAATATCCCCCTCACGTAAGGCGAAAAAGAATTTTCCGATTATGCTCAATCACCATGCCGATGAAAATATTTACCAAGCGTCTCAATATTGTTGCTTTTTTTCTTAAACTGCTGACTTTTCAAGATTCACATTTACTAAAACATTCCGTTAAACTTTTCCAGAAAATACATTTTTATAGCTGGAAGCTTTTATAAGCAATTATTGATGGTGTTTTTATAGAATAACAATAAACTAGTTCTGCATTCGCCTATATTGGGCATGGTCATTGACTTCTTGTTGCATCATACTAGATGGGCCTACTCAAGCTTATTTATCTACAGCGAGTTGGGAAAGTGGTTCTCAATCTTTTTTTGAAAGACCCAAACTTTCTAAAAATTAAGTTTTGTGAAATCTTGCGACCCACGATGTGCTTCAATACGAAATGCACTTGTTGAAAACTTTTTATGACAACAAAACATGGTTGCAGTCAAATTTTTGCGTCGTGATGTCATTCGATTAAGCAAGTGTACATTACTCAACAGCAAGAGAGTAGCCAGAACAAAATAAGATAAAGGATAATTTTTCCAGATATTACAATGTTTAAAGAAAAGTTTGACCAGATTTTGTTTGAGCGCACATTTGTTTGGAATTTTTCAGATAATGATGCAAGAGGCAAGCGATGCACTTAGCAAACTGCAGACAGTGACACCGTTTCGACCTATCAGGTCTGTTTAGTGCAGTTGGTGACCGACAAAAAGCTAGAGGCTTTAAATAAAGCGTAGCTTAGACCGTCACACTTGTGGGACCTACAATAGGTCCCCTGTAGTGGATGGTCTATCAGTACTCTGCGAAGTGGTATCACTTGTGATAGAGTACTGACATACCATCCACCGCAGTGGACCTATTATAGGTCCCACAAGCGTGGCGGTCTAAGCTATGCATTATTAAAAGTCTCTAGCTTTTTTCAGATAGATTTTGCATCCTGTGCAGCAAAAATGACTTTGACTGCAACTTCCATTAATTAATTTTACATAGAAATCTTTAGTAGCTTCATTCTATTCTGCAATGATAACTGATTAGAAGAAAGTCAATAAGTCGTTGCATTTGTTTATCCGCCGGGCCGCAACAAACCTCTACGGCTATGCACATAACAACGTCGAATTCAGTCCCACTCCGTAGTTACCAGTAGCCTACTGCCTGCAGAGGCTCGTTGCATCTGCACCACAAACCTGCAACCAAGCGGGGAAAATGGTCGAAAAGTGCTTTTGCCAAGATAAAACAACGCAGTGCCGCTGCAGGCATAGAACTTGTGATCTCTCGATTTCGAGTCTGCTCTTCATCGCACTTCGTTACGCTGCCAGCAAAATTCACAGTTTGCGTAGAAATCGCAAAGCGACAATACAAAGCTTCATGCTAGACCAACGCGGAGTGTTGTGCCGGGGTTCTCAAATAGTGGGTCACGATCTAAAATTGGGTCGCAAAAGTAATTAATTTGAATGTGAGCCTCTTTTTGACGAAATGGCAAAGGTAGCATTTTATATTGAATGAAAAATGAAGATCTTTTTTAGGAACCCAGTCGGAAGAGGAGACATTTTGTGTTAAACGTAGCGAATGAAACCTTCTTTGGAAGATAGCGCCTCTATGAAGAATATTCTGTAAATTTTCGGGAATGGTTTTTTGAAAAATTACGCCCAGAAAGGCTATGGGTAGCGAGGCTTACAGGAGCTGTCTATTTTTGGCCAAAAAAATATTTAAAAACCCCTGGTGTGGTGGTAGAAGCGTTTGCTTCCCTGCAGGTACTCATGAATTGAATTCCCCTGTTGAATCATACCAAAGACTTTGTAACAGTATTCTCAGATTTCTTCCTTGGCGCTGAGCACCAAGGAGATAATGAGGTTAAAAAACTGACAAATTTGTTTGTTATGTTCATCGCTTAGGCGCTTAACGGTAAACCTCCAGTGGTAGGATTAAAAAATTCTGACCTTAAGTTCTCTCACTAATGGCACTAAGCCAGTAGCATCAAAATATCAAATTATGATGTATGAAGACTTGCATCAGCATATGTGTTTGACTTCTTTGCGAAACTCATAAAATTCCAAGAAAAGGTTTGCACCGATCTGGAGAAGCTGGCAGAATGCAAACTCTGCACACCCCCATCTTTTGTGGAAAACAAGTTGCAGGCAAAGCAGTTTACCCGTTGCGACGGCCCAGCCTTACAAAAGGCTCGCAAAGCATGAGCTCATATGAAGGAACTTCAACAATGGGTTTAGCTCCGTTTGGCAAAGGCCATGGGTTTTTTTGCCCGATCTCTACGCTCGCTGTATGCCTATGCGCAACAGTTGGATATCATCTTATTCACAATGAGCAAACAACAATTGCATAAAAAATTAATAACTTTATGTTTTTTTAGGAAAACACGTGATCAAAAAATTTCCAAGGCGACCAAATTTTGAACGGGACCCGCAAATTGGGAACCACTGATTTAAGAAAAAGGGATGCAAAGTTTAAATCACATCTAAAATGTCAACTTAGATTTCTTTCCAAAACAAGCAACACTTTTCGTTCACTAATTTAATATGCCCATTGGTGACAGTGCGACTCATGTCATCAATAAGATAAGGTGTAATCACTAGCGTATTTAGTGGGGTGGGATGGTACCATGGCTCCATTTTTAGCCATAGCAATAAAACAAAAAATCAACTTAACGTGGGTCAGCTCAAAACACTGCTGAGTTTGTTTAGATGAGCTTCCCTTTTCGAAAATCTTCGGTAGGCCAATGGCTGTAATACAATTACAATATTGCTACAAATACAAGACAAAATACAAAAGAGGACTACTTTTCGCTTTAGCTCATAAGTCTCTTTTAGCTCATAATTTGCTTTTCAAACAAACGAGGAAACAAAAATGAAATTATCAGTTTAATACTACCATTCATTTGTAAGGTTTCTTTTTTAATTAGATAAATGCAGGTTTTATAATGCATTTATTATAGAAATTTAATCTCTGCAAATATATATTCATAGGCTTTTATTAAGAATATCTGGGGCAAGATTTATTCCTTTTTCACTAAAGCAATGGCGACTGAAGATTTTCGTCTGGGAAAACGCATTCCTCCGTGTAATTGCAGCAGATTAACAAGGGATTCATCGTTTTTAGTTGCATTGCTAAACTCCTCAAATGTATTAGCCACATCCCCGTCCTTGTCAATCAAACCTAAAATCCGCTCCATTCTTTGGTGAGCAGCAAGATCGTCTATCACCAGGGTAGATAAATATACTTCGCCGACCATTTGATACATCGCCTAAAGTAGAAAAACAATTCAAAAAACTGAAAACAGCTCAGGTTTTTCAGCAGTAGCGAGCTAAAGTGTGATGAATTGATTCTTTATTTTATCCAGCACTGGGCCTTATTGAAAAACACCTGACAGCAGTGAAAGACCGCAGCAAAGAAATTACTTGTATTTTAATTTTCTCAAAAAGTTGATTTACTGAACGAAGAAACGCGATTAAACACTTTTGCAGCTGCTTCTGATAAAAAAATATTATTCAGCAATTGGAGCTTTATTGGCGACACAAAAAGCACTTTTTTTATTGGCATACTAGCCGGCTTTGCCGGAGTCGCCTAACAGGGGCCCTCCATCAGTAATGTCGAGGTTTAGTATTTTAGTTCAACCGGCTGCGCCGGCTTCACCCATCGAGGTGGTGCATAAACCTGTCCGGATAAAGAAAAAATCTGGATAAAACAAATGTACTTATGTAATGCTAATAAAGTAAAATAACCGTCCTTAACAATATGTACATTTTCACTGTCACCTTATAAAATGATATAATTTTTCGTTACTCACGTTGTGTTTTTGTACGGAACGGCAGAATTGTTCACTGATACCCGACAAAACGGTGTTTACGAGTGTCGGTAGCCACCTATTTCGCATTTCTGGCAGTACAATTGGTGCGCATTGTTTGAATTCATTTGTCAGCCGTCCAAGCTCACTATCCGGAAAAAGATCCGGATTAACGAGGTCCGGAAAAATTAGAGTAGAGTGTATTTAATAAATATTAAATTTTCCGACGTACTATTGAAGCAGACTTTGAAGTTTTCATTAGTCACTCGGAAATTCATCGTAGTTGATCTGTGAAATATATTGGTTTATGGCTGGATGATGATTTATCTTTTACTTCTCACATAAAAAGATTGGAAACGCATCTTGCAAAATAATCTGGTATGCTTTATAGAATACTTCATACAATAAATACTTTAATATTTATTCATTTACTAGAACTTACAATATGGTATAATGACTTTGGGCTCAACTAATAAATCAAAACCACTAAATTTATGTATACGTTTAAACAATGTAATTAGAGTTATAACTTTTCAAAATGAATTTGTCAATAACTCCTACATTTACACAATTACAAATTATAAAATTAAGGAAATCAACCAATTAAACTGGAAAACTTTATGTACTGTACAAGGCTTATAAAGGTGAAATCCCTTACAAGCTAGATAAAGAATTCAAGAAATTATCCTCTTCGCACAGCCACAACACGAGTCTAACCAACAACAAATTTCATTTTTCTCGAATGTCTACATCTTATGAAAATCAAACTTTTGTATATTTAATAACTTTCTAGTTTACAATTCGTGGTCACGAATCTAAGAGTAATTGATAACTTTACCTTAGCAGATATTGTTCTTAGAGCTGAGAAAGTAACTTTTCATTAAACTTTTTGACATCATACTACAAATTTGAAATGTAGAATAAAGGAGGCATAAGTTACGTGATGCTCACATCGACGAAGATTTGTGCTGCATAGAGACGGGTTATTCTGAACAATTAAACCAATTTTATTTCTAAATCAATCTTGTATGTTTGCTAATACTAAAAACTGTTGTTACCACAAGCGACTTTAAAAAATGAAGAGTTTTATTTGTAAAACATCTAAAATTTTGAATGCTTTTGACTTTTTCAAAAATTAAAATCTGTAAATGCAATGTAATAATTTCAAATATTACACATGAAGGAATACAGTGTGTCCAAAAAATTGGTACCGTTCAAAAAATCCATGTATTTTCCATTATTTTTTCCAAAAAATCACTACTGTTCAAAAAATCCATGTATTTTCAATCATTTTTTCACAAAAAGTCACTACCGTTCCAGTTTTTAAGATTCTTAATGTAGAAATAAATTTTAATATTATTTGCATCACTATCTATTGAGACAGTGTGATGAGTGTATGCAATGATTTTCTAAATTCATTACCTAGATATCTAGCATTTTAAATTTACCATCATCGATCGCATCTCCCGTTCAGTTGGTGTTCCACTCCTCGGTCTGTCAAACAGGCTACTAGTCTCCCGTAACTTGTTACTCCAAGCCTTGATCACGCAATGTTTTGGTGGCTCAATATCGTATTCCACATGCAGTTTGTCTCTGACAAGAATCATGACATTTCTAGTTTGGTCACTTGCCATGAAAAAGAAAGCAGCGGGAACCCTATATTCAATCGTGTAGTCACTTGTATCAACCTTCTTTACTGAATAAACTACGAAGTATGAAATGTCAATTATGTAGTCCTACATGGGAATGAGAAGTTGCTGTAAATTTAAAATGCTAGATATCTAGGTAATGTATTTAGAAAATCATTGCATACACTCATCACACTGTCTCAATAGATAGTGATGCAAATAACATTAAAATTTATTTCTACATTAAGAATCTTAAAAACTGGAACGGTAGTGACTTTTTGTGAAAAAATGATTGAAAATACATGAATTTTTTGAACAGTAGTGATTTTTTGGAAAAAATAATGGAAAATACATGGATTTTTTGAACGGTACCAATTTTTTGGACACACTGTATTCCTTCATGTGTAATATTTGAAATTATTACATTGCATTTACAGATTTTAATTTTTGAAAAAGTCAAAAGCATTCAAAATTTTAGATGTTTTACAAATAAAACTCTTCATTTTTTAAAGTCGCTTGTGGTAACAACAGTTTTTAGTATTAGCAAACATACAAGATTGATTTAGAAATAAAATTGGTTTAATTGTTCAGAATAACCCGTCTCTATGCAGCACAAATCTTCGTCGATGTGAGCATCACGTAACTTATGCCTCCTTTATTCTACATTTCAAATTTGTAGTATGATGTCAAAAAGTTTAATGAAAAGTTACTTTCTCAGCTCTAAGAACAATATCTGCTAAGGTAAAGTTATCAATTACTCTTAGATTCGTGACCACGAATTGTAAACTAGAAAGTTATTAAACATACAAAATTGAGGTAACCAGGATGTTATAGAACAATATGCTAGAGACAATCACTAGAAAGATATCAATCTGTACTGCAAACAAATGAAAATTAACAAACGAAATTGGTGATGAGGAGTAGCAATAGAATGCTTTAGGTATAGATCGGAAACAGGTGGTCTTTGAAATGTGTGTAGTGGCAATGTAAGTTTCATTTATGCCTATAAGTTTATGTTTGCAGCTGGTACACCGAACCCACCACCTCTCTGTAGTGTAAAACACGATGAAACAAGCAAACTGGTCGGCCTTTTTTCTAAACAAATCTTACATGCTAAACACTAAGCTGTAATCACTGTTTTAATAGTCTTTGACAAGGAAATCGAACCCAGGTCTAATATGCTCTAGCCACTACCATATTTGTATGTTTAATAATTGGGAGAAGGCTTAAATCGTCATAGGTTTGACTTTTAGTTTCAAAAAATTAACTTTGTAAGGGATTTAAAATCTAACAAAAATTGATATTGTTTTTTTTCGGTGATATGTATTGTCGAAAAGTTACAAATACTAGGCTTGATATAAAAACTTTTAAAAATTTTTGAGGTAAATTCAATTTACAGTTATGTACAGAGATGATAAATATGGTGAGGTGAGTGCGCGGTAAGAAAATTTGACATAAGTTTGAAAATGTTTTACACTGTAAGATAGAATTTTTGATTTAAATTGCTTGCAACAACAAAAGTATTGTGTGGTGCAGAAAATAATGCAAAAATGTGTGATGATTGAAAAACATTAGTCCACTCGTTTATCATTGAACTGAGTTGTGATGATAACTTAAAATCAGAAAACAATACATTGATCGCACACGATATAGCTTAGTGGTCTTCATCTTAAATATTTTGCAAGGGCTTCAGATAAAAACCTTTACTGTTTAATTGTCTCAACGCTGCGAGTTCAATTTTTGGTAAGAATTTTAACAAGTGAATAAATTTGTATCTAAAAAGTTATAAGAAATGTTAAAGTGTCCAACTACATGAACATTTTCAACCAAAAAATATAAGTAGATTGTAAATTTATATGAATTCAAGTGTATTGGCGTAAAAGTTAAATGTAGTGAAGCAAATAAAAAGTAAATTTGATGTGAAAGTTAGATGATGATGGAATATAATTTAGATATTTTGCATATCAATTATGTATAACAGTGTTAGAAATCTAAACTTGAAGTTTGGTGGATGTAATGAAAATAGCTTTAAAGCTGCATGTTGGTAAAGAAATTTATATGGATTGGTATACTTTTTATCATAATCACAACGAAATAGTGTTACAAATAGTAATTTTGATTGGAAAGAATAAACCGTACTGTGCAGATTTTTACCTAAACGGGTAATTTTTAAAGTAATTCGATGCAAATTTGTTAGTATGTGCGGAGTGTATGTCTGTTGACAGTGATTAGTCTGAGTTTTTTCTTGTCCGTAAACCATGAAAAACTTTGTTTAAAATGGTGTAAATAGCGAGTTCAATCTTGGATGGAGGTGAAGAGATAAAACTTTTACAGCGATTAATGGCAAATATTTTGTTGAATAAAGCAATATCAAGATGATGAAATCAGTAAGAGCAAAACAATAAACCAAAAACGAATCGATCAGAACGAGGCTATATAATCTTGATAGGTTGAGAAATAAGAATTATTTCCGCTTCAGAGTCATATATAGCAATAGCAGAAATTGTGGTTGTGTTTCTTGAAAATAAACGATAAGTTTGAAAGGTTTGTTGTGCAAATGAATGAGTTTAGAAGTTATCAAATTGCGAGTTTGGAGTTTGTTGATTAAAAAACTTGAATGAAATTTTTAAAAGTCGAAAGTATCAAGTCGTGAGTTCAGATTTTTTATGCAAGTCAATACTCGGTGAAGATATGAAGGTAAAGTTCAGAAAATATTTTATACGTTTAGATTTTGAGGTGTTAAAAGCATTGAAACAGTTGATTGTGAAGAAAAATTGTTTTAAGGATGGAAAGTGGCTCGTCAGAAAGTTTGTCAAGATTATCACGAAATCACATTTAAAACTTTTGTGTGTTGGTCACAGCAATTACTAATGAGGTCACTGAGAAAGAAAACTGTAAGATTATGTTGGATGCTACTATGAGAGTTTGTTCGCTTCTCACAGAGTATTAGATTTGAGAAAGCTAGTAGAAAAACGTTTAGCAGTTGGTTTTGTAAGCTCAGATTTTACATTTTGTAACTAATTTATGGTGTGTGGGTTATAGCTAATACAACAGCATTGAAGTTGTTTGATAATACATAGTAAGAGATTTTGTAATCAATCAATTTGGCGTATTTGAAAATGTGCAATTGCAAACGTATGTAGCAGTGATTACGTATAACAAGTGTATAATGAATATCACTTAATGTAGTTTTGCGAGGATTTAGGTAAAATTCTTGATTTATCTATGCGGGAGATAATATGCTGCGAGAAGTTTTATTTTAGTTGAAAGTTGTGAATTACAAGTAATGGTTTCAAATAGATCAAAACTTAGTGCAAGAGTTTAATTGTACGAAACAAAACTCTTTGAAAATCAGCTGACTTTTAATTTGTGGTAATACAGGAGTGTGCTTGCTTAAAATAGAGTGCTCACAAATTAACGGTTAAGTTGAAAAATTTTGTTAAAGCTATGAGTTTTAGGTTGGTGATAGCACACAGTCAGGTTTTTGTTTTGAAGCTTTCTGTTTGTGGTTTTTAGCAAGCAACGAAAAGTTAAAGAATGGGGTAAAGTTGATTCTTCACTCATCAATAATGCGGTAGATGGCGAACACTAAGTTTGTTACAAATGGGGTATAATTTTTATATTTTTTGTTTCTGATGTACTACAAAAAATGTTCAAAGTTGTGCCTATTTCTATGTAGGTGAGCTAAGTAGACTGTGAAAAATATGAATTTTATGTTAATGTCCTACAAATAATGTTAAAATTTAGCTTATTTCTATGTAGGTGAGCTAAGTAGACTGTGAAAAACATGAATTTTATGTTAATGTCCTACAAATGATGTTGAAAGTTTAGCTTATTTCTATGTAGGTGAGCTAAGTAGACTGTGAAAAACATGAATTTTGTGTTGGTGGATTTGAAATTTGCTAATTTCTAGATGAAATCTTAAAACAGTGTGGTGATACGATACAATTTTGGTTTCTAGTTGTATGAAAAATGAATGCAAATTTGATGCGTTTGAGGTGAATGTTTAATTATTTGCACACAATTAAAGCTAAATCTTCTCGGTTTTGCGATGTAAAGTATCAATAGTGATTTAACTGAAGCATGGTGTTTAAAAGAAAATGAAAACGCAATTATAAGGAGAACGGAGAGATTTATGGTGAGAGTCATGTGTGATTACAAAATTGTTGACAAAAAGACGATTGAAGAACAGATGAATATGCTTGGGTTGAAGGAAACTACTATTTTTGAATTTCTGCATCGACTTGTGATTGGTTAAAGGTTTGCTGGCGTGATGTTCATGATTCCCTTTGCCTCAGATTTTTTGTTGAAAGTAAGCTTAGCTGATTTTATGTTGGTGATTTTGAAAAATATGAATTATATGTTGGTCGCTTTAGAATTTGAGAGTTTTTACTTAAAACAGTGTTATAATAAGATACAATTTTTGTTTTCTAGTTGTCATATGAAAAGATATTGTAAATTAGATACGTGGTGAATGTTTACCAGTAAAAGTTTAACAATTATTGAAGTAGTCTCCAAAACAATCTGCACACAATAAAGGTTCAATCTTCTTGGTTTAACAATATTAAACATGAGTAGTGATCAAAAACTGCTGAATTTAAACAAACTTCACTGTTCTGACCTTTCTTTTTCAAAATGTTTCTACCACTGTACTTGTTGCTGTTGGCTGCTTCGTTGAAACGCACACTTGATGTGTAGTGGTTTTCTATTAACGAAACGTAAAACTTAGTCAATGCGAAATAAACAACAAGCAAATAAGATTAAAATAACATTAAATAAAGAAAGTAATAGTAACAAGCGGTGGTCACAGACGCAATTAGTTTGGCTCGGCCCAATCAACACTTAAGTTTATTCATTATAGAGATGAGGAAAAAATGTAAAGTCAAATCAAACAGCACATCACTTACCAACTGTTTCGGAAAACGCAGCCAACAACAGTCTCCATATATCCAACAGTATACTATTATAAATGTATATTTAACACGCTAAACAAATAGAATCAATTAGTTCGTAAATTACACTGGTCGACATGATTTTTTTTCTGGGTAAGTTGGTTACTTTTAAGTCAATTTGGGTATGGTGATTACGAATCTGCAGTCACTTTTTTTCTATCACGTCAGGATTTTTCATAAAATGCGATTTAAATTTTAACATTACACTATAATTGTAAGTTTTTTTGCCGTGCGTGAGTCTGTTTTAAGAAGCATTCCTTATTGTTGCGTCATCGTTGTTATTGTTATAGTTGTTGCACCTCATTGTGATATCATAATTATTTCATTGTGGCATTACAGAAGGAGGTTACTATAAAACGACTGAACTAGTCTTTGTTGACCTAGTCTTGCAATTATTGTTGTTTAAGCTGTTGGTTGAGTTTCAAAACAGAAAAAAATGTCATCTAAGCGAAGAGGCTGCATCAACGACCCAGATATATTTTGCTACATATGCGGAAGCTTTGTTCCATCTGTTCAACGGCAGAATATAACACCTTTTGTTAAAAATGTCTATTATGCTTATTTTGGAGTTAAGTTAGGAGACCAAGATAAAGTATGGGCCCCGCACAAAGTGTGTCGTAATTGTGTGTCGTCATTGAGGCAGTGGAGCATTGGAAAACTGAGGTCTTTAGCATTTGGTGTTCCAATGGTTTGGAGGGAACCAAATGGACATGGCAAAGAATGTTACTTTTGCTCATGTGTTGTTGCTGGCTTCAATGTTAAAAATAAGCATAAAATTTAATATTCTAACTTGCCTTGTGCCATACGACCCATTCCACATGGGCCAGGTATCCCAATTCCATTGCCTCCAAGAGTTTTGGAAACAGTTGAAGATTCTGTCAGTGAGGAGTCCTTGTCTGATAGCCAGTTGACAGAATGTTCAGAGTATGAGTGTGATGATGATCAGCAGCCCAACCCTTTTAATCAAGCGGAGCTAAACGACCTTGTCAGAGATTTGAATTTGCCAAAATCGTCTGCTCTTATTCTGGGTTCCAGATTGAAAGCAAAACGTATGCTCAGCACTGATACCACTTTTGCTTGGTATAAACATCGTGAAAATGAATACATTTGCTTCTTCACCATGGAAAACTCTTTAGTCTATTGTGTGGATATTCAAGGTCTTATAGAGAAATTGGGAACAGTTTATAACCCCAGTGACTGGCGCCTCTTTATTGATGCATCAAAATCAAGCCAGAAAGCTGTTTTATTGCACAATACAAATCAGTTTGCTTCTATCCCTTTAGCTCATTCGACTTGCATGAAAGAGTCTTATGAAAATATGAAACTTTTGCTTGGGAAGTTACAATATAGCACTTATACATGGAAGATTTGTGTTGACTTTAAAGTCCTAAATGTGCTACTGGGTCAACAGTCTGGATTTACAAAGTACCCTTGTTTTATGTGCGAATGGGACAGCAGGGATAGAAGTAATCATTGGATTAAACGTGAATGGCCGTTGAGAGAGTCCCTTACGCCAGGTTGCAAAAATATTTTACATCCTGCTCTTGTTGACAGATCCAATGTGATACTTCCACCACTTCATATTAAACTGGGTCTCATGAAGCAGTTCGTAAAAGCTCTCAATAAAGAAGGTGCCTGTTTTAAATACATTCAAGATAAGTTTCCTAATTTGAGTGCTGAGAAGGTTAAACAGGGTGTATTTGTTGGACCTCAAATCAGAAAACTCACCAAAGACCCACAATTTTTATCTACCATGACGGATGTGGAAAAAAAAGCATGGCTTTCTTTTGTAGAAGTTGTATCAAAGTTCCTTGGCAATACCAAAGATCCTGACTATCAAAACATTGTGGAAAACATGTTGGCTTGTTTTCAAGCACTTGGATGTCGCATGAGTTTGAAAGTTCATTTTTTACATGCACACTTGGACTATTTCCCACAAAATTTGGGCGATATGAGTGAAGAACATGGTGAACGCTTTCACCAGGACATCAAAAGCATGGAAACACGGTACCAAGGACGATGGGATGTATCCATGATGGCGGACTACTGTTGGTGCCTGAAACGCGATTGTGTGAGTAATGAAGTTGCAATAAAAGCCAAAAGAAGAAAATTCATGCCTCACTCCAACGAGGAAAAAGCCAATGTAGTATAAATGAAATGTTATTGAGCAAATGAAAAGTGCTGTGTGCTTATTGGGCCTATTAAATGCGTTTTTGAGTAAAATTTAAATTCAATTTTGCAAAAAAGTGTGACGTGATGGGTGAATTCCGACTGCAAATTCGGAATCAGCGTAGTCAAATTAGGTAAACATATCTAATTGTTTGAAAAAAATAATAAAAAAGTTGCAAAATGTCGCCTAGTGTTATTTACTACCTTATCCTTAGTTAAAACTGCTCGTTTCCAAAACCTAGTACTCTACAGTAATTGTCAAACTAAACACAAAATCCCGTTCATATGCAAATAAATGCTTGCATTCTAAGGCCGAATGCAAGCGCGTAATCAATAAAAAGCGTCTTTCCAACAAAAAGGTTGCCTGCGTCTATAAAGCAAATAAATACAAATCTGCGCTAAAAGCTGCAGTAACATACCCCCACCCAAATGTTCAAACGGAACATTTAAACACAAACAAAAAAATTGCAGCTTCCGAAATTCACACACCACCAAAAAAAATGTAGTCAGCGCCACCACTTGTAAACAAGGAACTTATTGAAACAAAAACTTAAGCACACAAAACGTTTGCATAATCCAAAATTTTGGCTTAACTATGTTTTAACACGATATTTACAATATAACCACAACAGGAGAGAGCATATTAACACTAGAACGACCAAGCGCGTCAATTGACGCATTTGAAGTATTTAATTTCCTGTATCTCCACCGAATTTTAATTTTTTTTCCTAAAACTTTTGGACATTTTTTGTATTATTGCAACGTTGAGTTTGTGTGTTTTTTGAGGGTTTTACGATTAAAACAACAAATTTAGTCATATATCTACCTAGAACGACCAAGCGCGTCAATTGACGCACACAGCTGAAAATTTCACCTAGAGTTTACAAAAGGTTTAAAAATCTGCAGAATTACTACAACTTGAGAAACCAGACAACGTGACAATTAGTTTTGTCCGAGAAATAATTGAATATTGAGAGGACACAGCAGGCGTTTTTCTTCGCTGTAGACTACTCCGATGGTAAAAATTCCAACAGCGAGATTGATGATGCAGTAAATAACAATTTAGAAGAAGTGTAGCTTGATTCAAGTGGGGAAGAATCAGACGTAATAGTGCTAGCGAACACAATAAAAACGATCCACAGAATACTTGATTGTAAAAGACGAAAGTGTTTGGCAAGCTTTGGCTACTTCTCATGCACAACTAGGGCGCTTGCAATAGCAAAACATACTGAGCCTCAAGCCTGGCCCATCTGCATTTGCGACAGGAAAAATTATGGAAAGCTGCCCATTGTCATCTTTCGCATTTTATTTGATGAGGCAATGCTCAGAAATATAAGAAAATGCACTGTAGTTGAAACCCTTTGCATTTCTGACAAAATAAACTGGGATGTGACGCTTGATGAGCTGGACAAGCTTATTGAACTGATTATTGCGAGAGGAATTTTAGGACAGAGAGATTTGCCTGTGGAAAGTTTATGGCAATCAACCTGGGCATTTCCGATGTTCAACAACACTCTATCTAGACACATATTTAAGGAAATAATGCGATTTTTACGTTTCGACGTAAAGAGTAATAAGCGTCAAAGGGTGATACATTACAAGTTTTGCCTGGCTTCTTCGTTATGAAACCTTTTTATTGAGAACAGTTAAATTGGGTATGTACCTGGCGCTTACATTACTATTGACGAGCAATTACTTCCATGTAAGAATAGATGCAGGTTGATTCAATAGATGCCGAATAAACGGGATAAGTTTGAAATCAAGTTCTGATTGGCGGTTGACGCGGAGACAAAATACCCTGTTCGATAGCTTTCTGTATCTTGGGAAAGATGAGAGCAGGGACACTTCTGTAAGAGTACCGAAGTACGTCGTGACAAAGCTGATGCAACTGATTTTCAAACGTGGCTATAATGTAATATGTGACAACTTTTTCACAATACTTGATGTTGTCCTGCATCTAGCTGATCAAAAATGTAGTAATATGGCCACGGTTCGACAGAATCGAAAAGAATTGCCAAAAGCATTTAAAAAAAAGCAACAGCAGCACGGAACTTCCCTGTTTGCATCTACTCAAACAGCTACTGTTACTTTGACTTCATGTTAGAGTGAAAAACAAAAGTCGGTAGTAATAATGAGCACATTCTGATGTACAGATTACTTCCGACAACAAGCTTAGGAAAAACCAGAGACTGTTTTATTCAATTATAAAACAAAGGCTGGCGTTGACGTCACTGATTAGATGGCAAGGAAATACTCTGTAAAAGCTGCCAGCAAAAGGTGGCCCATTCACTTGTTTTGCAATCATTGATCTGGCGCTGATCAATAGCTGGATTCTCTTCCGAGATACCTTCAAGTCGGGCGTCAGTCGCCGAAAGTTTGCACAAGTTGTGGTAGAAGAAGGGGCAACTTCAGAAGACGATAATGGAAAAAATGTTGTAGTACAAAGAAATCCCTTAGAAACTAACGAACCTTCAGAAAAAAAGCGAAAAACAAGTGCTACCTCAGAGTGCCGTAACAGAACAATGGATTCGCGCAATATTTGCCGGAGCACAGTATGTGGAAAATGCTCCACAAAAATTTGCCCAAACTGTGTTGATTGAACGCCACCGACAAGTTCCTTGTTTTTGTGAAATATTACGGTTTTGTAAACAACAGCTTGACTATCAATTATTTTCTTTTAAACGCTGCTGGTATCCAAAATCTGTGTTTTATGTTTGGCAAATTTGCTCTTTTAACTTTACTTTGTTCTTGCTAATTATGTATTACATGATGTTTGATTATTTTTACAGTGCAACAAATAACATCTCGACTTCAAGAATGTTTACTTTACCAAATAAAAGAACGAATCAAAGTTTATCTACATTATGCGTCAATTGACGCACTCGGTCGTTCTAGGTAGTTTGAAAACGCGGTCGTTCTAGTGTTAACACAAATAATATTAGGCCTAAATAACACGCATTTAATTAAACATCGTCTCTGTCCTTTTCATCACCCCCAAGAATTTTGTAAAGTTTTGTAATGGGGCGTTTGAAAACGCTAAATTGCGTTTTCACATAAACTTGTCGCACCTTATTGTGCCGATCGGGTATAACTTCAGTCACTCTCCCAAGAGGCCATGAACCTCGAGGAGCGTTTTCATCACAGACTAGTACAATGTCGTCCACCTTGAAGTTGTCACTCTCATGTTGCCACTTGCAACGCACTTGCAAATTTTGAATATATTCCAACAACCAGCGTCGCCAAAACTCTTGCGCTAAGTACTGCACTTGACGCCATCTTCTTTTGGAATACCAGTCTGTTTTGGAAAAATTGTTGCCAAAGATTTCGTTACAGTTTCTCAATAGCAACAAATGATTTGGGGTCAAAGGCAAGTCTCCTTTTGGGTCCAGTAAGATAGGCGTAAGAGGTCTGGAATTCATAATGGATTCTACTTTAACCATCAACGTGGTTAGTGTGTCATCAGATACAACTTGTTGAGAAATCAAAGCACTTAAAATTCTTCTGGTCGACCGAATTAATCTCTCCCACACTCCACCAAAATGAGAGGCAGAAGGCGGATTGAAATGCCAATCGATTTGTGGCCGAAGTAAAAATTGATGGATTTTTTGGTTAGACATACCTCGAACAGCTTCTCTGAGTTCCTTTTCAGCACCGACAAAGTTGGTGCCATTGTCACTGAATATAGCTCGTGGTTGCCCTCGTCTTCCAATAAAACACCGGAGAGCATTTATAAATGAATTTGTGGTCAAATCGGCAGCTACTTCGATATGAACTGCTCTCATGTTCAAGCAGGTAAACAGGAAACCATAACGCTTTACTGTACTTCTCCCCTGCTTAACATAGAATGGGCCGAAGTAGTCCGCTCCTGAAAAATAAAAGCTTGGTTTAAAGGGAGTCAAACGTTCTTGTGGTAATTCCGCCATTAATTGTTGGCCACATGATTTGTTGCGTTTTCTACAAAATATACATTTTCCCAATACCCCACGAACAGTCAGAGCACCTTTGATTACCCAGAACCTTTGACGTAATGATGTCCACGTATTGGACATCCCTGAATGCCCCAGAAGGCGGTGATGATCTTCAATAATCAAACGGGTTACATGATGCTTAGAGGGAAGTATAATAGGATGTCGACTTTCATAATTCACAGGTGCCTTTTGAATTCTACCACCGACTCTAAGTATGCCAACAGAATCTATAAATGGTTGAAGTTTAGCAAGTTTACTCGATTTGGGCAAACGCCTTTTTGCCTGAACAATCGAAATTTTGTGGAAGGCATGAGCTTGAACTTGCTTGATAATTTCGATTTCAGATCCTTCTAAATCAGACACTGTTAGTGATTTCTGGCAAGTTACGTAACGTTTCATTAAATAATTCTTCAACTTTATGATCCACGCAATTGCACATTTTAGCTTGTACCACGAAGAGTATCGATCAAACCTATCTTGCAAAGTCACTTGTGGTTGGATCACAATCGATGCCACACATTTATTTAAGACACAAAATTCAGCGGGAAGTTCAGGGATTTGGCATGGGCATTTTGGCCAAAAGGATGAGGGCGAGCACAAAAACTCGGGACCTTGTATCCAACGTGAGTTAGTAAACTCGCTGGCGTTCAAGCCTCTACTCCCGTCATCAGCCGGGTTTAATTTCGATTCGACATAATTCCATTGTGACGGGTTCGACAATTCTTCAATTTTTGCTAGTCTATTGGCTACAACTGTAGGAAACCGTTTAGTACAATTGTTTATCATGTAGAGAACGGCAATAGAATCTGTCCAAAAGAATGATTTTATGGTGGTAACGTTTAATTCAATCCTGATCATCGCATCGCATTTAGCAGCAAGAGTGGCTGCCGTTAGTTCTAAACGAGGTACAGAAACAGTCTTTAGCGGCGCCAAACGTGCCTTTCCATAAACAAAACAACAGTGAATATCACCACAACTATTAGTAGCCACAATGTAAGAAACAACTGCAAATCCCGAACAGGAGGCATCACAAAAATGGTGCAGTTGTACATTATCAGGCTTGCCAAAAACTGCCGGAAAAAAGCAACGCTGAACAGCAATATTATTCAGCGAGGGCATTCCCTTTAACCAACTTTCCCAAGCACGCATTTCACCATCATTAATTTTTTCATCCCAACCAAGTCCATTTTTACACAAATTTTGTAATAACAGTTTAGCTTTCAAAATGACAGGGGAAGCAAACCCAAGGGGATTGAACCACATGCTAATGACTGAGAGAATTCCCCGACGAGTAAACGGTTTTCTTTTGTTAGTAATAGCAACAAAAAGATTGTCATTTTTAAAGTCCCAGTGAACACCTAAAATGCGCTCACCACTAACTTTAGCACAGTCAAATAAACGTGTCGCAGATTTGGATCTTTCTTCTTCAGGTATCGTATTTAAAACTTCTTCTCTATTACTTAACCATTTAGTAAGTCTAAATCCTCCCTTCGACAACAGATTCGTAACCTGTGGAATTAATTTAAGTGCCTTTTCAACAGTGGAAACAGACTTCAACATATCATCCATGTAGAAATTATCTTTAACTGTAGCAATAACTTCTTCCTCAAACTCGTTCAAATTATCTTCAGCGGTTTGATGCAAAGCAAATATTGCACAAAAGGGAGACGATGTAGCTCCAAATAAGTGAACTTGCATCCAATATTCTGTCACGGGGGCTTGTAAATTGCCCTCTTTCCACCACAAAAATTTTAAATACCTGTGATCACTTGGCTTTGTTCGAACTTGATTGAACATCCCTTCCACGTCAGACACCATCGCAACAGCTTCTTTTCGAAAACGACATAACATACCAAC
This sequence comes from Trididemnum clinides, assembly GCA_963675345.1. Lineage (NCBI taxonomy): Eukaryota > Metazoa > Chordata > Ascidiacea > Aplousobranchia > Didemnidae > Trididemnum > Trididemnum clinides. The sequence goes on from OY776298.1 coordinate 18,841,268, forward strand.
AAGGGAATTCAATAGATCTGGTCCTGGCAGAAGCTGATTATTAAGCGATTCTCCTCTACACTGAGCCGCACAATCAAAAACAACTCGCACTTTATTTGGCTTGTTGATATTAAATACTGGATGATGGGGCAAAAACCAGCATCTAACTTTATCACCTTTGTCACTCGTTTGGCTCCATTCCCTTGCAAAACCTTTCGTAATATACTCATTCATGGCGTTCACATACATATGCTTTAAATCAGCGTTAGCCTCTAGCCTTTTCTTAAGACGCGCTAAACGATTGCGAGCATAATCGTAATTACTTGACAAAGTGGGTGCGCCAGGCCTCCACGGTAAAGCTAGCTGATAATGACCTTTTTGAAATTCTTTGGACTCTGAAACTAACTTCAAAGCATATCTATCTTGTTTGGACAATCCTCTGCCAATAATTTTCTCCGGAAGTTCTTCCATTTTCCATAGGCACTTGACTTGTTCATCCAATAGCTGATCTGACATTCTGCTAAAATTCACTAAGCAATTTTTCCGTTTCGAGGTTGTTCTCGGACCAATTAATGACCAGCCTAGTATTGTTTTAAGAGCGTAAGGATGCATTGGGTTTCCACACCTTTCTTCCATAGTCCAGAAAACTTCTGGTACATCTGTACCAACAAGGAGTAATACTTCTGCATTATTTAAACTAGGAATTGTTAGATTCTTCAAGTGAGTCACACTTCCAAATCATTTACAGTTAAGGAAGGATTTGGTGCAACGGGAATCTCATCAATGCAATACACATTAGGAAGTTGAAGAAACTGGTCTCCGTTCAAAGGTGATACTTCCAAAGATACTCGTTTCCCTTTGCGCCACTCCATTGTAATGGTTTATAGTGGAGATAGTATAATGAGCATCTTCACCACAAATTTCCAATTGATCAATTAGCTTCTGTGAGCACAAGGTCGTAGTGGAACCTTGATCCAAAAATGCGTAACATGAAACTTGCCGATCTCCACTAAAGACGGTTACAGGAACTATGTTCAAATAGGATTGTTCGCTGGATTCAATCATGGCACAAGCTGATGGCACTTTTGTTAAACCCACTGTAGACTGCGAGGTAGTAGGTCTGCCCTCAGGTTCAACGGACAACCTGTGACTCTGATGTAGCAATGAATGGTGTTTTTCTTGACATCCCTCTCTGGAACAGATTTTCGAAGATCGACAAAAACGTGCCACGTGACCCTTGGAAAAACAATTGCTGCACAAATGGTTCTGTCGTAAAAACGCAATCTTATCGGCATGACTTTTTGATCCAAACCTGGTGCAGTTTGACAACTTGTGATTTTCAAAACAAAAATAACATTTGACAGGATTAGACGCTGGAGCAGAAACTGGTGATTCATTGACCGACATGGAATGAACTTGTATCTTACTGCTCTTGCCTACTCTATTCGATAACAGACATGCGTAAGTGGATCTAGCTACCTCAGCTTCAGCTTTGACAAAACAAACTAAATCTTCAAAGGTAGGGTCTTCGCCAGTTTTCTCAATGTCAGCGGCACGACGAACCCATCGTGTCTGTGACTGATACGGTAAACGTTTAACGACTCGAATCATGATTTCAAGATTGTTCAGGTAAGACGCATATTTTAATTGGGATAAGGTGATATTACACTCTTCAAGCTCTCGAGCAAGTTGCATAATTCCTTGCTTGTCATCAGGTCTCAAAACAAGTCCTTACTGCAATTTTTCTAAAAATGATCTTGCTATAACGTTTTTTCTTCCAAAATTCTCCTCGAGAATAGCTTTAGCTCTAATATAACCAACGTTTGGTTCCAATAGAGAACAAAACTCAATCATTTTCTTGGCCTCTCCCTCACAGTGCTGAATTAGTAACAACAAACGCTTGTTCGGATCCAACAAACTACTTTCAATATTAGCTTCAAACGTTTTAATAAACCTAATATATTGCATAGGTTCTCCTCGAAACTTAGAAAGTTCAATTTTTGGTACATCTAAACTTTCCTTTAACAACGCCGTGGTTTTTTCCATTCCGTCTCGGTAGTGCCTAGGACTAGGACCCGCCAATTCCCAAGGCCGATTGATTTCATCATTATTTATCAAATGGTTATTAAACTTCACAGAATTTCGACCCACCACGACTCTACTTGGCTCTAAAATTGCTTTGTCTGGCGCAAGGTATCCGCCTCGATCCAATTCTTCTTCAACTACTTGTCGTTCTAACGAGGCTTGCTCTAATTCTTGACGAGCCTTTAACATCTCTAAATTGTGTTTTCTTCTTTCGTCCTCTTCTGCTTCTTTCCTTCTTCTATCAGATTCTTCGCTTTCAATTCTCAGTCTTTCTACGAGATGTTGCAACTTTAAACGCGCTAACTCTTCTTTAGCCACCAATTTAACTTTACTAGCGCCACTGGAAGAACTGCGTGTGCTCGTGCTAGTGGAGCTCTGAGAAATATTCGAACGCAAAGTTCTCGGACCTGACGTTGAAGCTATTTCTATTGACGACACTTTTATAGACTTCAACCAATCTGTTGCTTTTATGTCGAATTCTGCCTTAACAACGTGTTGCTCCTTAAGCCTCAACAAAATATTTTTTGATTGTGGTTCGTCCGAGAATTGCAATTTAATACCGATCTTGTCTAACTCAACAGTCAATATGTTAATTTCTTTCAAAATTGAAATAAGTTCGGAGGTTGACGTTTTCCTAACCATAACCAGGTCTGCATTGCCATAAAATACTTTTAACTTTTCGAGTATCCCATCGAGACGCTTCTGAGACGAGGCCATAATCTTGTCACTTCGACGCGGCGAAAATAAGAACGAAATTACCTTGAATTGTTATGATCAGATGCGAAGCCGAAATCTTGGGAGGTTGAAAACTTTGCGCCTCTTCCGTAGTTGAAACTTTGCGCCTGTTCCGAAGTCGAAAACTTTGGCTTCTTCCGCAAAGTTTCAACTACGGAAAAGGCGTTTTTACTACCTTACTGTCATATGTGAAGCAAATTTACATTTTACCCAAAGGTCTGGTCAAGCTACTGAAATTTTCTTCCAAGAAAGTGTGAAACTAACATCTAACGGTAAAAGTTTTGATTGAAATTGTGTCAAATTTGATATTGTTTCTTCCACCACACTCTTCTGGAAGCAATTTTACAATGTCATTGCATGTGATTTTTCTCCAGCAAACCTGATGATCTAGAAAACTGTTGGTTATTTTCCTCTAAAACTAACGACTAGCGGTAATAAACGTAAATGTTTTGATTGAAATATCTGCATGATCAAGAAAAACTGTATATTATTTTCTTCTGTAAACTTACAACTAGTGATAAACAAGCAGATTGTTTTCCTTCAACATCTGTCTTTCATCATACTGGTAACTATTATGAAAACTATATTCCCCCAACATTGTATCTGTCCCTTAGTTCTTTTGAAATCTATACTCCTCCAAAATTTATCTGCCCTAGTTTTTCTTAACTGCTGGTGGAACTAAAGTTATTAAATTATTTTCTTATGTACGTTTTCAGCTAGTGATAGACACGCAAACATTTCCCTCAAACATCTGTCTTTCATGACACTGGTAACTATTATGAAATCTATATTCCTCCAATATTGTATCTGCGATTAGTTCTAAAATCTATACTCTTCCAAAGTTTATCTGCCGTTAGTTCAGAACTACTGGTTGTATTACAGTTATTAAATTATTTTCTTATGTACGTTTTCAGCCAGTAATAAACATGCAAATTTTTCCCTAAATCATCTGTCTTTTATTATACTGGTAGCTATTATGAAATCTATACTCCCTCAGCATTGTATCTGCGGCTAATTCTAAAATCTATACTCCTTCAACATTGTATCTGCCGCTAATTCTAAACTCTTGGTTGTACTAAGTTATTAAATTATTTTCTTATGTACATTTTCAGCCAGTGATAGACACTCAAAATTTTCCCTCAAACATCTGTCGTTCATCATACTGGCAACTACATCTATATTGCATTTTTAAAATTACTTCTTCCAAGATTGCACTGTAACAAGATTGAACCCATTGTTCACATGTATATACTGCAATTGATTTAAAGAACCTTTTAACTGCAGAACTGATATCACGAAAACGAGTAAAAGAAAATATCTCCAATAAATACATTTAGAAGAGCAAAGATGCAACATTCTAGGGGATTATAAGATCAAATCAAAAAGAACTAGGCTATATGATTTCGTAGTTACAATTTTTAAGATACGTCGTGACGACTACATGCGACTGATGCTTCCACTCTCAAGGAAGTTTGTTTACGACATAACACCAAAGGCTTTTATCTTCAGTCACGACGTAGAAATTAATGTTTCCGTTTTACAACAGTTGTGCTTACAGTAGAACAAAAGATCGTTTACGAGTTGAAAACCAAAGTGAAATTAATTGGAGAACTTTTGAAGTGAGGGTATTCTGAAGCGAGGGTACAACATCAAATGAAGTCATTTTCAAAAATGAATAAAATCGTTTTCAAAAAGAAATATAACCATTTCCAAAAACAAATAACAACATTTTCAAAACCAAACATAATCATTCCTAGAAACAAATGAAATCATTTCTAAAAATAAATAAAATAAAATTCAAACAAATAAAACCATTCCTAAAAAGAACTCAAACAAACAAAATCACAAAGCAAATAAAACCATTCCTAAAAACAAATAAAATCATTTCCAAAAAACAAATAAAATCATTCCTAAAAACAAATAAAATCATTTCCAAAAAACACGAACAAATAAAACCATTCCTAAAAAGAACTTAAGCAAATAAAACATTTTCAGTTGCCGAGTTGAATTGTTACAACAAATTCATGCTAGTAAAATATACTTCCAAGTTCATGTACAATATCGTACACATTCAACGGAAATGACGTACTTATCAGGTTGTGCACGTTCGGAAATGATGTAGGAGTGCACTGAAATTGCACTGCAAAAAGTGGGTCGAAAGTAATATTACATACTACTCACGCTGGACAGATTTGGGTTAATTTTGCAAAGTTTTTTCAAAAGAAAAAAGTAATCAACCTCAATTATGGTAACCTCTTTCGATAGCCTTCTAGCATGGCATAAGCGTCTAACATTGTGTCCCTCGAATCAGACCCTTTTTTTTATAAAAACGCATTTCCTACACCATACAAACGAGATTTTAACTTGGTTGGTAATGTAAATTAAGTTGCAAATAGACAGAGAAGTTTGCATCTTCAAAAATCCATTTACGCATTCAGTCCCGTAGCACTCCAACTTCGGCCCCCCCCCCCAAAGTAAGCGCAAGAGCCCCTGCGCACAGGTCATATCACTTTAGAGGTGTAAAATTGAAAAGCTGCATTAAGAAAATACACCACAATTTGTACATAAGTAAACAGGCTAATGTCAGAATAAAGCATGCCGATACCGAAGGTGCAAGTCATAAAAAATTCGGCACCGATGCCAGAGTTCAGTAGGACATTTATGCAGACACTGCGAGACGAAAGCAATGACACTGAAAAACATGAAAAAGTTATAAAAACACAGTATCATTTAAGTAGTCTGGAGCGAACCTTTTTGTTCGCAAATGCTGTTATGACATTGTCATAATCAAGAGATCGGGCGCAGTCACTTTCGATTGACAACATGGCTAATGAAGATAGTCTACTGTCTGTCATAGACGTTTTATTAAAAGTTTTGATCAGTTTCAATTTGCTGAAGCTTCTTTCAGCGCTGGTAACAGTCACGGGGCAAGTTAGTAAGATTCGAAGTGCGATGTACACATTCGGATACAATTCAAATAAATGAGCCTTTAGAAGATAGTTCAGAAAGTCTTGAGCCGTATTGAGATTGCGTTTTTTTTTGTAAAATTAAAACAAACCGCTGTAGCTCAGCGCTCATTTCATCAGAATCAATGTCACCGAACTTTTTTTGGAACTCTTTACAGCAAGTAAGAAGAGTATTTTCTTGTTGCACAAGCAAAAGTTTGTCTCGTGTGTACAAAAACGAAAAGACGCAAGAAACCTCACGTAACAAATTAAAGCGCTCCTTTATTGACATAATAGCCTGGTCTACTAATGGATAGAAAAAGTTGCTTTTAAATTTCAGTTCAGGAGTAGCTCGTTGTTCCTCTTCACCTTGGTAATCAAACAATCTTCTTTTCTTTCCACTTCTTGACGGAGGAAAAGAAGGATCAATATCCAATTCCTGTGCTATTTCAACAGCAGATGTTGCGGCACTGTCATAACCCGTTGTGCGATAGTTTTGCAAAAACTTTTCAGTTGCCTGAATTTCCGTTTCCATTGTATGAAGGGAGACTCCATACGATTGAAGAATCTTGCTTGCTTTATTGACTTGGAATAGGATATCATACCAAATAAACACCGACAAAAGAAAACTCCATTTTGATAAATGAGCTATCAACAATTTTGTTTCTGAGGCAGCTCTTCCATCTTTTCTTTCTATGGAAATGGCTTCCAAGTCTTTTAGTGCCAGCAACACCTCTTTTAAATTGTATCGAAGAGGTTTGATGCATTTAATTCTGCTTTCCCAACGAGTATCAGATTGTGACTTTATGGACAGCTCCACATGTTTCTTCAAAATTTCCCAACGCTGAGCAGAGGAAGAAAACAGCACATACAACCTTGTAAGTACTCCAAAAAATGTCAATGCTTCCGTCGATGAATTAGTACTGTCAACAACAACTAAGTTAAGGGTATGGTTTGCACAGGGCACGTAAACAGCTTTGGGATTGATGTCTAGCATTCTTGCTTGGACCCCAGAATGTTTTGCTTTCATGTTAGCACCATTATCATATGACTGACCTCGACAATCAGACAATTCGAGTTGCAGTTCGGTCGCTTTTTCTAAGAAAGCGTCCAACAAGCCTTTCCCAGTACTGTCACTTATTCTCAAGTAGCCAAAAAATGTTTCTTTAACAACAGCAGCTTCTTCATTACATAGTACATAACGGAGAATGACAGACATTTGTTCATGATGTGACATATCTGGAGTGCAGTCCAAAATTATAGAAAAATATTTTGCCAATTTCAATTGCTGTAAATTTTCTTTTTCAACTTCTGTCGCTGGCAATTCAATTAGTTCATTTTGTATGGTAGGACTCAAATAGTGATCTTTAGTGTTTTTATTCTTGATTCTGTCTTGAAGCTCGTTTAGGATCGGATCTCTTCTTGCCAAAAGCTCAAATATACCCAGAAAATTTCCATTGTGAGGAGATCCTAAGACTTCTTCAGATCATCTAAAAGCAAGATTCCTTTCCGATAGAAACAAGGCAATGTCGATAAGTCTCTCTAAAACATTTCTCCAAAAACGTCTTTCATTGAAAAAAATATTCATCTCGCGTTTGTCGATAGTGGATGAATTTCTTATCCCTTCAGCTAGCAACATCCATTGACTGCAGCATTCTTGGTGGGAAATGCCGTTTTCATGGTCTTTTAGTTTTTTCGAAAAACCCTCCCATGTATTTATACCACTACAAAAGGGGCTTAGTGTTTTTCCAAATAGCTTACAACAAAAGCAAAAAACTTGATTTGATTCCCCAGAATAAACTAGCCACGACCGTGAAACACTTTCACCATTAGGTAACACACGTTTATAATGGTTGGAGGAAAAACGTCGCCTTGGAGTTGTGTTATTATATGGAAAATTCATTATTAGTTGATGTGGTCCACGCTTTACTATATCACATCGTTGAGCATCAGAAATACTTTCAGGCCATTTACATGGGTCATCAGGGATAGGGGTAAATTGAGATTCAGTTATTTTTGATATTGAAGGTTGCGTATTGGCAAGTAAATCACAACTTACATTTTCTGGAAATTCACAATCACTTTGATGCTGATCGTCATAGTCTTCTTTTTCTTGTACACTATAGTTTTCTTCATCCCTCTCGGTACTAGTGCCAGGTCTACTCTGCTCAGTAATCTTGAAAAATCTGTCATCTTGGGCAATTTCGCTACAGCATCTCGAGCAGTGGCTGCTTCTTTTCTCTTTTGAGCACAACTTTTTGAACGTTTCATTCTATATAATGTCAATAAAATACTTTATCTGCACTCTGCAGTGTATATATATATTGTCCCGGTATTTATAGCCAAACAGAATTCCAGACCATTCTATGATTGTTGCGTAACCAAGGCATTGTTACGTCAATCGAATATTCAAGATTCTACCAGAAAATCAATCGAAATATTCTAGATTCTGCGAGATAAAATGACGTTGCATTCATTTATGATGTCACAAGCCAATTTCTTCCTACAGTTTAAATCGGTTGTAAACAAGTCTGCTGAACTGAAAATAGTCACGTAGCCAAAAAGCAATTTCAGACTAACTTGGGCCCCCAAAGTTGGCCTGGGCCCCCCCAATTGGGGGGTTTGGGGGGCGGCTGCTACGTCTCTGTACGCATTGATACGAGCTTTCCCAACTGAAAAACACCAGTTAAAAAAGATACAGGTCAGAAGTGCTCAATGCACGCTGCTGCTTTCCTAGTTTTACTACTTAAATAGTTAAATTCGCAATTACTTTTTAATTTTACTCAAGTAAAAATACCTGTCATTACTTTCTACTTATTCTTAAGTATTTTTTGAGAAAGTAACAATACTTTTAGTGAAGCAGATTTTTAGGCTACTTTGATCACCTCTGTTATTACACTGGACAACAAAATAGAAAACTTGTAAATATCTAAGCTTATTTTTATGATAATATATCTTTCCAAAACCCTAAACACATAAATTGAACATTCGCTGCATTTCATATTACTTACTGCTAAAACTAACAATTTACAATGAAAGCTTTTTAGTCAGACAAAACTATTCAAAGCTCAACAGCAGCTATTGAAAGTACATTTGCACGAAAAAAATATAACAAATTGAACTTCTGAAGGACCACAATAAACGGCAAACTGTAATGAAATGTTACAAAACAATGTCTCGAAAATTTGTTGCATCAAAACAATAGAAAATTTTACCCTATACAAGATAGGGGAAGATCCAATTATTTATTTTGTGATACATTAATAAGTGATATGGATTAAGTGCGATTACTTCTAAAAATGCAAGACTGCTAGACAGGCTGATTTAGTGGCTATTTGCTGGTAGCTTAGGCAATAGCAAACTATGTGATTCGTAAATTAAGTTGAAATGTTGATAGCAGAGGTGGTCATTAACGAAGTAGTTCTATTTAACTAAAATACTTAAGTAGGTTTTTCAGTATCGAGCTATATTTGCTTTAATAGTTTCAGTTTTTGCTACTTCTACTTTTACTTAAGTAAATTGCGTGGAAAGTAAAGGTAATTGAGAGGTTATACCTTAACTCTTTCGTTTTTTAAGTAAATGCCAAAAACAAAAAATCTGTCAATTTAGAATGGGATACGTTAAAATTAAGAACAACTTGAAATTGTTATTTTCTGAAAATTCTTGATTGAAGTATGTTATGTTTGGTTCGAATTTTGAAAACCAACTGGTGCTCTTATTTAGTAGCATGTTTTTGGAAAAATAGAAAGTGAAGATCCTGTAAACGGCCTGACACTTGCAAAAAATAAAAAAAGACGAATGTTTTTGTGTCTGCTACATCATGGGCCAAAAAAGATCTTTGCGTCTACATGGAAACCAAATTAGGCGATATGCTCGATTTCAAAAAGTTGACCTCCGAAAAACGATTTTAAATTTTATTGACAAAATGCTTTGCTCTTTTCCAAACATGTGCTTCTGAATATACGTCTGTTGCTATTCAACAATAACTAGGCAAGTTGCTGTCAGTTGCTACGAGTGAAGCATGCTGCCTTAAAGTCTTATGGTTTTGAAAGGTGGTTAGCTTTAGAAGTAAATTCAAATGTTCTTTAGCCGGGGTGCTCTAAGTGAGACCCCCGCAACAAGTTTTTGCGGCCCGCAACTAGTCTCGCGGAAATTGTCTGCTACAAAAATAAAGTTCAAGGAGCTGATTTTGCCTTTTTAGATGTGGAAATCCTAGCATAGCCCAATTGAATCGAAAACATTAGCCGTTTTGCCATAAGTGAAAAGTGTCCAAAATTGTAAAAACTTTGGGCATCCCTATTTTTCAGGGTTTGGTTATGACAGTGGGTTTCATTCTCCCAAAACAGGTGCAGTAGAGTCCATTTCATGTGGATAATGGGACCAAAACATCTTTCCTTAAAATCAAAATATTGTACCTTCACATTGACTTACGTATATGCTCCCCAAATTAAAATTGATACTTTTTTTGAGATCGTTATTTTTTTAATTTTAAATTCGGTTACTTGCATGCTAATGTAAGAGTGGAGATTTTTTTGAAAGCCAACATTTTCAAACACCGGAAAAACAATTTTTTGAAACCATTTATTTCCCAAGATAATTTGCTTAACAATTGCCATGAAAGTCAGGTTTTCTCTAAATATTTTCAGGTCTGGGGACTGTCTCCTTCTTTGTTCCACCCTCTGCTACTCCTATACGTCCCACACCATATATTAGTTAATTTACAAAACCCAAATGGCAAAGTAAAAATTGCCTTTCCAAAAAATTAACGGTATCTCCGTATCTCCGCCTTTTGCGGAGTTGTTAGTGTTCTTGGATCATTAAGCTTGTTATTGTTGACAGAGATAAAAGTTCAGGGGGCACCGACGTACTCGGGTGCGAAATCTTTTATGGTGCCTCCTGAGCATGCGGTTCTACTCCAACCCATTCATGGCATTAAGGACCAAAACTACGATTTTTATAAGTTGATCTTTGAAAAAAACAGTTCTCCACTTGAAAAAAAGCAAGTATTCTCCTTCGAGAAAGTTAACCTACAAAAATGGTTTTAATTCAAAACAGGGTAAACCATGCCACAAGATTTATACTAAATTTCATCTTTTTACGTCATTGTTCTGACCTCAAAAACTTCGGTATTTGACCCGGTTCAAGCCCCCAACAGCCTTGCACAAGCTTGACTACAACAAATATCTTTAAAATTACTTAATACCTCAGATTTATTTTCAAAATTGATGTGGAGATTCTAAATACAATAAAAAAAGATTATCGAAAAAATGTCGCGTAGCATGAAAGATTTTGCTCTCTCTTTCGCCTCTATTCGAAATTTTTAGCTAGTTACGTTTGTTGCTTTAGCGTAAATCTTGAATATTGCAGAAGTCGAAGATTTTATTAGTAGAAGTAAAGTACCTTGTTGTCATTGAGTCGCACTAAGTTTCAACAATTTTTAACTGTCAATAAACCATGGACTCCCAAAAAATCACATCTGAACTGGAAACGAAAATTGGCGGTGACCAATATGATGCCGACAAATTTATCAGCAAAACATCTACAAACGAACAGCTTAAAGTTATATCAAAATAAACACCGTTAGCTTTAGTGCATATTAGAATGGTCTTTATGAAGCTTTGTTTTGAATTTTTTGTTGGCCATTTCTTTAAAGTGATCCTTTTGGATAAAAATACCCTGCAAAATATTATTGAAAAAATTTGATATTTAGAGGCAGCTTTAGCCCCTTTGGTGAGGGACCCAAATGTCCTCAACATCTTCATCTCCCTAACCGCATATGCTAGAAACACCATGCAAGTACTAAACGTTGCAGAATGTGTGGTTTCCCATTCGACTTTAATACATTTCATACGTCTTTCTAGCGTCATTTTCGTGTTAAGAGTTGATCGTAAGGTCACAAGCATGACCAGATGAGCATGATGAAGTGGCAGAAACAGCATTGCCAAAAATGCTAAAGCACCAATGATATTTGACAGCAAAATGGGTCGGTTTTGCAATAAATTAGCCGCTAAAAAGTTTTTAATTCAAAACAAAGAAAGAATGGTCAAAAAACTATTCACAGCATCTACGTAAGAAGTGTTTAGAACTAGCAAGCTTGCTAATTTGACAGCTCCACGCTGTTAGACTTGACTGCTCCATAGTTGTTGTCTTTTTTCGGAGTTTGACATCAGCGGTGACCTGCCTTTCATCGCTACGCCAAGAATAGAAAAAGCTTAGAGCATGGGTCACCAAAACGATGCCTGCGGGCGCTAAGTCGTCCCCAAAGACCGTTTGAGTCACCCGCCGGCCTGTTCTAAAAATAGCTCAATGAATCTCCAAGGGCACAACAACGTAGACTTCAAACCAAAGTCTTCGCTTTCGATTTGGCTTGAGAGTGCGAAAAAAGAGCGAGTTCAAAAAGGTCAGAGGCGAATAATAAAAGTATTACTTACGGTCCGAAATTTCTTCAAAACGATGAGTCAACAGTGGATCTCCAAAATAAAAGTCTTCATTTTTCATCTGGATCAGAAATTGAAGAAGCGGGCCACGACATATTTAACATATGAAAAATGAGCTACGAAAACAAAAAAGGTTGAGAAACATTGCGTAGAATCATTGTCGATATTTATTACGAGAAATCATTAACATGATCAGTATCTTCACATTGCTAAATAACATGAATTATTAACAATAACATAGAGTTAAAAGTAAATTGAGCAAATTGGCTGTTTGTAATGTGTGTACCAAACCGGCAGCCTTTCATCTTAATCAGTACCCAGGAAGTGGCTCGCGGTTACAAAAGGAGTGTCGGTTCCTGGTTCATAGGGCTTTGCTACGAAAAAAGCTTTGTACAAACAGAAATAGTCAGAAATGATGCTCAGCGCGGAATGTGCAACAATGATTTCTGTAGTCGTTTTTGTATAGATTCGATCTATAGTAGTTGTAAGTAATCTACAAAAATTTTCCGCTTTTAGAATAACAGACTTTCAAAAACGTAAATAACTTGAAATTCTTTCTACGACTTTAACAATTTTGTAGAAAAAATTGACCAATCATGGATATTTTAATAGAGAAATTTAAAGTTTGATAAATTTTGTACTTCAGTATGTTTATACATAAACTATAAATGCACTATAAACTTTCTATTGTACGTATTATTTCGTTTGTCAAAAGTTTTTGATGTTTCAAAAATTCGACAACATTTGAGGTGCATGCAAGATGAATAACTTCAGTTTTTAAATCAAAAGATTACATTTCCAAGAATATTTCAAAATTTAATTGTAAGTTTAACATCTGCTATTACAGCAATATTTTTGTGAATGATCTGTTTGATGAAAAACACTTATCGTTTTGCAAGCACTTTGATATGACAAAATTTTGATTTGGGGCACTAACGTGAATGCTATCTTGCATGTGACCCTGCATGGTTTACCAAAACAAATGTTTTTGACCTATGCCATTCTTGTCTATTGACACAGTGGCCGAATGATCTAGAAGCACAATCTACAATTAACGCACTGGGTTCACACGCGTATAAAACCAGAAAAAGTGAGCGTCGTTCCTTTACGCGCCACCACACGCCAAAAAAACCCCGAATAAAGTCACCTCAATTCCTAATGCTGATTAATTATACTCAAAATTGGTACTGTTGTATTTTTAATATGATGATAGACTGCTGCACACAAAATTCGCCATTATCTATAGCGAATATAACTTATCCTGTCTAGCGGACTAATGGTAGAAGATAGAAGGTCTCCATGTGCTCATAGATAACCAGAGCGGCTATCGACAAAGCTTCCGAAACTCGTGTCTTTAGAGACAACAAGCTGTTAAAGACTCTAGTCAGTAAAACGTTTAAATGACAGATGACATGACAGATGCCGCCCGGCCTGTTTCGATCTATAAGATCTCTTTAGTGCATCTTCGTCAACGAGAATCGAGATCAGCAATCATGGCTTTTATTTCACAATATCTCCTTAACTTCATTCATTCATTGATTCATTTATCCATGCATATGAGCTCATGCTTTGTTTGCATATCTTTCGTCGAACTGAGGCCATCATGACGGCTAGGCTGCTTGGTCCCACCACCTGTCTGCCACATAAAGATGGAGGAATCCCGCTAAGTGCCTTGACCAAGGATGCAACAAGCAAACTTGCCTGCTTTTTCTCCACACTTCTCTTTTGTGCTGAGCACCAAGAACGGAAGCTGTGAATATTATTTTTTAAAGTCTTTTTGGTATGACTCGACTTCGGGAAATAAACCCCAGGCCTATCGAGTGCGAAACAGACGCTTTAACCACTATGCCATCGCGCCGGTTCTCCCTAAGTAAAATAGCACAAAGAAAACGTTTTCCAATTTGTTATGCATTTCCAGCTACTTGCAGGGGGAGCACACGGAAAGATGCTTATACATACGTGACTAGAATAGGTATAAATAGCAAATACAACTTGTCCTTCTTAGCCGACTAGTGATAGAAAAGAGAACCTCTCCGTGTGCTCATAGACAACTTATATTCACTATTCACAAGTACTCTAGCCACGTCGGTAAAAGCAGCTTTTCGTATGTTCCCCCTGAATGCAGCGGGGAATACATGAAAAATCGGAAAACGTATTCTTCGTGCTACTTTACTTAGGTAGTAAAAATAGAAAATGTTTTCAAAATTACAAAAATTCATGTTTGTAATCTCATTCTACAATGTATCAAAAATTGCAAACTATTGATGCTGATCTCGATTCTCGTTGACCGTAGAGCACTGAAGAGATTTTGTAGATTAAAATAGACTTGTCGACATTTGTTATTCATACGTGGCCATTATTTGTTGCATTTGCGCTAGACTGAGCTAGATTGCATTTGAACTTCGTCAGAACGGCTCACGTGGTTACACAATTTTCGCCGCCTAATCATGATTTGTTGATTTTCATTTGCATGAAATGACGTAAGTACTTGAAAATCACGACTGAATTTAGTTTGTGTTGCACATATATATAAAAATCTGAACATAACAGATGTTCATAATGTGACAACAGAACGTCCGAAATAAGATGTGCAGCAGTGCATTAGATTTGATTTATTTGTTGACAATCGCAACGAAGTTTTGACTTTTTCCTCCTAAAAACTAAAGTCTATTTGGATTCAGGTTTAATGTCATCACTGTCAATGCTGATCTGCAAGCTTGGAAACCATGTGAATTAGTGGGAGTGAACCAAGACACAACTGCCAAAGCCAAGGAATTTGTGGCTAGAATTGACGATGGTGGAGGAATTGAACAAAGATGCAAGTAATGTTATATTTAAAGAAAAAAGAAACAGAAAAATTTCTTTACATCACATCAATGTATGTACATGTTTTCAACGCTAAGAACGTCCCAAAATTAATATTCAAATAGCGTAAAAGTGATGTGAAAGTAATTCGACTCAATTTTGGAATTGGATGAATAAGCTGGGCCATCCCTGATTTTCAAATTGGCCAGGCGCCACAACTAGAGCCATATAAACAAAAATTAAGTTAATGCCTCACAAAATAACATTAAACCAGGCGCAGTTGATGGCGTATAGTTATTTTGAATTTAAATTTTCATAAATTTCAAAAGGCAATGAATCTTATCGTTTGATTTTTTCCTTTGAAACTAGAGAAAAACGTAAAAAATACAAAGCAATCACCTTGTTATACCGTTCAAATTTGGTATTTAAGAGAGAAGTTTGAGTCAAATAAATCACTAAACAAGCAAAGCAAAAGTAAACGAGAATTAAGAATTCATTTTTTCCCAATGAGATTGATGAGATAAAATTGATTACGATTAACTTTCTTGGATATACTAGCGTAAGAAACGGTCGTATTGGCGAAAGCGTTTACATCTTATTCCTTGGTTTCCCATTTTTTTTGCAGTGGTAACTTCACTGACTTGCTTTTTTCTTTTCAGATCCACAAGCTTATCACATATGGATTTCAATGTCCGCATGAGCTCTGCCTTGCTGTGCTTTGAGAAAGGCGTTTTACGAAAATTTTGCCGTTTGGTTGCTTGCGTGTGGTAGAAATGCGCTATTCTAGTGGTAGCTTACTGTACTTTTCTTTTTCTGTAGCTTTCCGTCAAAGTTTAAACGTAAGAGAATAACTACTGCAAACAGAAAAACAAAACAAACATAAACAACAATTCAAAATTTATTTCTCTTGCCGATAAAACCAAAAACGTTCAACAAATTTTATTTACCAAACACCCAACAGGTATCCTAGGTCGGGCCACGGCCCAACAAATATTTGCTTAATGGCGAAACTTGAAATGATACAACCATCTAGATAAAATGTTTCGTTACTCAAAACTATGATGGATAGTTTTCAATGTTTTGCCGAGTCTGAAACTCTGCTTTTCTAACGTTATTCAAACTTCGTCTCATGCACTTTCGCTCCGGCGCCGGTATGATTACCGACGCCGATCTTCCTGCGCTCGCTCCCGCGACGGTATATATATACCGGCAATAAAAGAAATGGCGGACAGACGTGCATTTGTTTGCGTACGTTTCGTTAAAGCAAAAACGCTTTATATAAAACCTTTCTAACATTCTGTTTGTGGTTTGTAATTGAATTTTTTTGTATGCTTCGCTCTCGCGACGGTAAATATACTGGCAAAAAATTTTTGATGGAAACTCTTTTTACGTGCACGCCAATGTTACAAAATGGCGGACGGGAGCGAAGGACTCAAAACCCATAAACTAACAGTTTTTAACCAAACAATTTAGAAAACTTTTTAAAAATTACATTTTCGCATATAAAATTTTTGCTGTTTTTAATTGTAGGTTTCAATTTTCAATGTAGAATCGCGTTGAAGTGCATACGGAAAATATTTTCGTTCTTTAATAAATAAATAAACATAGCCTAATAGTAAGGTAATACTGTTATAGGCTGTTTGGTTAACCATCTTTTGCAAAGGGCGGAGTAGGAGTCGTGCGATTTTGGGTGCGTCTCCACAACTCCGTTTCGTATACAAGTTACATACTACATCATCATTCATATAGAAACTTCGGTACTTACGTATTAACGGGAGGACCTTTAAAAACACGACTCAAAAATTGAAGTAAATTATTTATTGAAACGGTTAAAACAATAAAATAACATTACATTTGTTATTTAACCCTAACCCTAACCCTAACCCTAACCCTAACCCTAACCCTAACCTAACCTAACCCTGTCAAAAAAAAGAAAAAGTAAAAATCAAAGGTCCTCCCGATAATACGTAAGGACCGAAACTTCGCTCTCAAGATAGTGTTACCTAAGCAGCCTATAGTTGACCAAACTAAAAGCATAAGTGCATAGAAAGGTTACCAAATTGTGAAGTTGTAAGTGCCGCTTAGCAGTTTTAGTTCATATTTCTTTTTCATAATTAGTATTGTGTGAATATAACAGTATTTGACTAAGCTTGATGTACCGTACCGGTATAACATAAGACAATATAATTCATTAGCACAAAAATAAAGTGCTTCTAGATTGTGTTTAAGTTAAATAGTGATGTTAGTTGCCACTCTACTGTAGTATCAAAAGGGATTTTAGCCTAAAAGAGTTTTGTGTGACTGCTCTTGCTACCGTGCTTTGGCAAAACGACAATATACTATGCTAATGTTTTTTTAAAAAAGCTGACAGAACAAGGGTCACTGAGTATGCTGTGGTTAAAAAAGTTCTTGTACTAGCGACGGCACCTCGCCAGCTGCGGAGGTGTTTTGGATGATGTTATTCCACCGATACAGAGCGATGAGATTACCAAATAAACAGCAAATTGATATTTGTAATATTGCTTTCTACAGTGAAAGGAGTAAACTTTCTGCAGAACAAAAATTTCAAATTTTAACCGAGTGTAATACTCTACCGCCTATTTTTCAAATTCCTAGTCGATTAAAAAAACGTGGCTGTCAACGATATTTTCAATCGAAATGGTTACAGCATTATAGCTGGTTGGAGTAGAGTGTTATGGCAAATGGAGGATTTTGTGTGCCATGCACGCTGTTTGGTATTGGTTCCGATGATATTGATTTGAGTGTTTTGGTAAGCAGACCACTGGCGAATTTTAAAACGGCTACCAATAGATTTAAAGCACGCGATAAAACAGCTATTTACCTTAATACTGTTATCAGTGCTGATCTGTTTCTTAAGGTTACAAGCGGTAAACAACCGTCTATTCATCAATAAACCAACATTGCTCTTGCTAGTCGTGTGGCATCAAATAGAAAAAGATTGGTTCCTATGGTTAAGACTATTCTGTTTTGTGTGAAGCAAGCTTGCTCTCAAAGGGCACAACGATAGCGCCAAAACCGTAGAACAGTGATTGCCAAACTTTTTTATCTACCGGCACAGGAAATCAGTGGAACAAATTTCGCGGCACACCAGCCGGTGAGTCTATTTCTGTCGATAGCGAGTGACAAAACAGGAATCAGCGAGAATGGCGATGACCTTTTTGTTTTTGGAAATCACCACCTCTCCGGGCAACGATCTCCAGAAATCATGTGGTATAGACCGAAATGTTGGTGATCTCCAAAAAAAGTCATTGCCTCTCTCGCCGTCACCTGAAATGCCACCCTCAACTTATATAAGTCGTCGACCAACACTTCAACGCAGCATTTTTTCAATTTTGGCACAAAATTTGTATCAATATAAACCACTTTTAAAAGATTCGTGACACACCTGCAAATCTTTCGCGGCACACACTTTGGGAAACTGCCATAGAAGCTCAGCCGACAAGCAATCCTAGAAACTTTAAAGCTTTGTTGCAGTTTAGAGTTGATGCTGGTGACAAAGACGTGGAGCTTCATATAAAAACTGCTCCAGAAAATGCATTCTACTGTTCCGCCAAAATCCAAAATGAGATTATTGACGTAATTTGCACACTTAAACGTAATCACATTGTAGATTGTGTGAAAAAGTATATGATTTCATTGCGTAATTACTGACAAGTGACAGATTCGGCCAATAGAGAACAACTAAGCGTGGTAATTCGTTACTTTGATCCTGAATCGAAAACGGGAGCAAAGAGGCTACTGAATTTTACTGCGTGTCAGTTGGGCGTCACTGCAATTGCAGAGACGATATTAGACCTTGTTTAAAAAAACCCTCTTGATCCTAAGCTGTTGCGTGGTCAAGGATAAACGGTGCTAGCAACATGAATAAAAAAAGTCAAACCTGCAGCAGCCATTATCTCCTGTAAAGATCCAATTGCTCTCTTTTATTGCGCTTCTCATCAGCCTAATTTAGCAGTAATAAAATGAGCGGAATCAATTAGCGTCAAAAACTTGGTGGGCACCTACAAAAAACTGCATAATGTTTTTTATGTACATTCTAAACGCCAGCAAAAATTGGAAGATGTGATAGATAAATGTTTACCTTAGGCTAAACAAAAAAATGGACCTGTTTCGCACCAGATGGATTATACGCCTTGAAACTTTGGATAATCTATGTTCTCTTCACCGAGCTGCTGTTTAGTGCATAGAGATGATTCTTGACAACACTGCTTCATGGCCAGCACAAGGTGTAACCCCAACGAAATTCTTCAAAGAAGCTAGATTTACTAGATCAATTTGGAATTTTATTTTGTCATAAACGATTGTGATGTAATAAAAGCGTACTACAGCAAATCCAATTGCGAGGAAAAAAGGTCTTTTTTTCAATCAGTAGCCGAGCAAACAAAATAATACAGTACTATACACATAAATGAAAACAATTTTTACAAGGCAAATTTCCTTATTCGTGACATTAGATAATCCTTGCAATTCTTTAGATATTCGGCAATTGTAATGCTCACTGATAGAGTTGATGCCAAACGGTACGCGTTCATAACGAAAACGGCTAAAAGAAGTTTAAAATGTCAAATTTTTACTTTCTTGCGCAAGTTCAAATTGATGATAGCCTTTCCAAGCATCAAAAGTGGAGAATAATCTTGCATGATCTGCTTGGATGTTTTGAACTACTTCAAGCACATTTGGATTTTGGTAGCGCTCACGCACACACATATGCTCCACTCACGCTCCACGCACAACCTTATCTTACCATTGTATGGTCCATTACGGTCACGTTTGGGTTCAACGACTATAGGGTTCACCCATTCAGTTGCTTCGGCGACAGGATGATGATACCTTCACGTAGAAGTTTGTCTAATTCATTTCTCAAAACTTGTTGATAAGCATTTGGTATAGGTGTAGGGTTACCATATTTGAAAAAGCAAAATTCGGGACAATTGATGGCCACTTTTGACGAAACCGGAAATATGGGCTTATCATAGTTTTTTGATCAAAAACCGGACGCTAAAATTCAGTTCGAGACTGCGGTCGCGCCTACGGTGCGGGTGATCTTTTTGTGTCATTTTTGGCCGGAATCGTCATTAAGGTAGGGTTCACTGTCATAATCCCCTAGTTTGACGTGACCAAATTTGGCGTGCCCTAGTTTAAGCTGTGCTGGCTGACTGAACGAAAAAGTGGGACTTTTGGTGATTTAGCCGGGACAAGGCCTGAAAAAGCGGGACTGCCCCGCCTAAATCGGGACGTATGGTAACCCTATATAGGTGAGGCTTTGGAGACACAACACGTAACAGCATTCTCCTTCAGCACAATATTAAACTGCTCACCTTTCATCGGTGGTTGCGATTCAAATACGTCATAAAATTCTTCAAGAAGGTGATGTCGCAGGAGCTCAACATCAGTTATTCGCGCGTCATTAGTTTTAGAAAAATAACAATGCAATTCAGCATACAAAAATACAAGATCAGAATTAAAGGGAAGGAGAATCGATAAATCAGACAAATTTATTCAATTCAAAGAGGTGTGTGCCTGTTCTGGCCAGAAGACTCAGCTAAGCGAATTACAATGATGTTTAGTTACTGCAACACGTCCACAAACAACAATAGGGTTTTGATATTTTTAAACACAACTAATTTTGAATCGGCTTTCTTGCACCCGTAAGAAAACCTGACATCAATGTAGCCATCTGGGAGCATTTGTTCCCCGATTACTGTAACCGTGTTGCACATCGCAGCGGTTTGTAAACAACTAGGCGTCAGCCCTGATTCACGTATATTTTGAGGGCCAATCACGCAACAATCTGAACCTGTGTCAACGATAAAACGCATTACTTCACAAGCGCGCTTATTAATTGATATACGCACCAGCACGGTTTCAGTTTTGCTACCAATCTATGATACGACAGCACCAGATTCCAGGGCAGGTTCAACGATATCTGATGTTATTAAGTAAGAGGTAGGTTTGGATTACCTTAGCTTTATAAAGCATACGCGTTCGAAATGGCCGATACCATGATAAAAATTACAATGTTTGCCCTCAGTAAAACATCTGTGATCAGGAAAGTGATTGTAATCACAACCTCTACACTCGGTACAGTAGGCCTAACAGGTTTGAGGTAGTTAGGTGGACTAGGAGCACTCTGAGTTTTGGAGTTCAGAGTTTGTGACTTCGTGCGCTTAACATATTATGCAGATGGATCCGTAGTCTCTAAAAATTTCAGCAGCTTTTTGCAATGATTCAAAGGCATGTCTATGGAGCCCCACATTGTCTGAAGCTTGACCTAAGTTTGCAGTTTTCTCTAACAGAGCATCTAAGTTTTTTCTTTGGTCGGCTGGCAACTGCGACTGAATGGCTTAAATTTTTGAAAATGTTGTGGTAGTCACACATGCTTCAAGTGCTGCCAGTTTACATTCCCATGATATTGCTGCTGCTTTGATGCCTGCTTTTCGGCCAAAATTATTAAACTGCCGTCTCCATGATAAGAAAGCTTCACCTCAGTGCACAGTTAAATCTAAATCTTCATTAACGAATACTTTACGCAATGACCAGTCAATAGAAAGAGCCATGTTTTTGCAGGTTAGGCCTAGGTTGATAGATTGACTGATTAACCGGTATTTAGAATGAAAATTTACCACTAGGCTCCCAATCAACTTTTGATAGCTAACAAAGCTCTAGCTTTGTGTCTTCTTGTTGATTTCTGACGACGCCATGTTATATATCCTGCATTTTGCCTTATCTCATACTAGCCGGCGTCGCCCGGCAGGGGCCTTCGATCAGTAATGACGGGGATTAGAATTTCGGCTCAACCGGATGCACCGGCTTCACGCATTTTTGTGTTAGCAATGGCAAAAAGTAAAATGATTGTTATGCACTTTCAAAATTCATGCACACGAAATTGTGATCAATGGCAATGCTCACAACAAATCTTGCCTTAAATTGTTGTTAATATTAATACTTGTGACAGAGAAGGGATTGTTCATATTAAAACTGATTGAAGCGACAAAATGGTGGTTGCTTTCACAATTAAAGAAAAAACTATTTACTGGTAAGCTTATTTTCCGATGTGATGCTGCCGCTTTCCTGTTTATATTTGTGGTATTAACTTCATAATTTGGCTGCGCTATTTGTCTTGTTTCCGGCATAGCGACAAAATCGGCTCTTGCTCTCTCTGTATTCAGCTTTACAAATTATTATGGGTGTGGTTTTATGTTGACTTTTTCTTAAACTTGGGATTTAATTACAATGCTGTAGAGCAGTGGTTCTTAACCTTTTTTCCCTCAGCGTCCCTTTTCAGAGGTTTTCATAGTCTGCCGCCCACCATAATAAAAGGGCAGTGTTAAAAATGATGAGTGTTTAGTGAAAAGACCGGCTTGATCACCAATCCAGTTGCCTTGTATTTGAAAGAAGCGATATTATTTATATATTCGTTGAGGGTCCATATTAAGACTGCGCTCGTCGCACCTCTACAAATGATACAGTGAAGTTGTATCGGGGTCTGCATTGTAGCGTTGTGCAATTAGGAAATAAAACTTAAATTCACATTTATTATTACTTCAAGAAAAAAGGAGCAGTATTTCTCTGTGGCCCAAACAAAAAACTCAATATAATAACAGTAATAATAAGATATACAAAAATACGTATTAATAAAGCAGGAAAAATGTATCTGCTTGTAATGACTACCGTGGGCCTGGTGAGAATTTGCCAACTTAATTATATCAGGATCAATATTTGATAAAAAGAGCCTCAGATCATCCCTTTTTACATATTTGCAATCTATTTCTCTGCTTAGTTAAAAGTTGCAAGACCGAACTGAATCCCTTCTCCGCCAGGTATGATGAAGGAAATGCTAACAGTAATAATTTTATTTTTTCCCAAAGATGAGGTTATTTAACTTGTTCCTTCGGCCAGAAAGCTTCATAGCCAATCTGCTGAAACAATACTTCCCCTTCACAGTGATTTTGTAAGTCTATAAGTTCTTCAACTAGATTTGGATCAGCATTGTTTGGATCAGCCTGGAATGGATTTACAACCCACCCTGGTATTTTTAATTCTTTGAGATCTTTAAATCTGATCAACAAATCTTCTTTCAATGCTTGAAGATGAGAGGAACAGCAGTCTAGATCAGTGTCTGACAAACATGAGTCATCAGTTTGGTTTTCCTGTACGGCTTTTAAGCTAGAAAACTGATTTAAGTCTAGCCTTAGTAAACAATTTTTGTAGAAATCTAATTTGCTAATAAATGCCATTATTATTCCCTTTACTTTGATGAGACACATATTGGTTCCTTGCAATTTAATGTTGACCTCATTCAATTTCTTGAAAATATCAGACAAATAAGCAACGTCTGCTCTTCTACTTTCCAAATCTGAACTCACTTTCTCATTTAATAATTTAAACTTAAAGAAATCAACAACAGAATCATAGAGGATATAAAAGCGTTGTAGACATTTTCCTTTTGAAAGCCACCGGACTTCTGTATGAGCAAGAGCCGTTCAAATTCTTCTTCATTTTCATGACAAAGTTGGCAAAAAATGCGCTCATTCAATAAATTGGCTTTGATCTTAACTGCTCTGATAACAGCTTGCAGGGTACTATGTAATTTGTCACTGAGATGCTTTGCAACTAAATGCTGTCTGTGAACGAGACAGTGGATTGTAAATAAGTCCGTAACTTTTCTTTTGAGATGTGCTATAAATCCACGATGGCGTCCAATCATTGATGGTGCTCCATCGGTTGCACACGCAATAACATTCGAAAGTGGAATTCCTTTCCGTTTAAAGAATTGTTCAACTGCCTTATAAACTGTTGAGCCTTTAGTATCGACCTCTAATTGTTCAGCAAACAGAAACTCCTCAATAACTTTACGACTGGCATTTATATAGGGCACATAAGCCATTAACAAAGCTTCATTATCGCGTAGTGTTGTCTCGTCAAGCTATAAAGAAAATTGTGTTGTTTTGAGCGCATCACAAAGTTTATTTTCAATGCCATTTGCCATTTCATCAATTCTGGAAGACACAGTGCTAATGCTCAGTGGAATCGAAGGTGTTACATCTTTTTGAGTGGCCATCATAGTACTGATGATTTCTTTCACTGCTGGCATAATAAGAGTTTCACCAATATTCACCAATAGCCCATCAGGCCGAGTTGTTTTCAAACAAAATATTATCTTTAAATTCAGTTTTACAAATTGCTTTGTTTATGGTTTCATTTTGATTTTTTTCTTAAGCGTGACTTTATTACAATTCTTTGTAATCTGGAAATACATAATTTAACAGGCAGCACACCAGCAAAAAAAATATCTTTGCTCTATACTCCACTAACCGGCTTTGGCGTCGCCGGGCAAGGGTCCTCAATCAGTAATGTCAGGGTTTAGTATTTCAGTTCAAACAACTGCGCTGGCTTGACCCATCGGACTCTTATGTGAGCAGTAGCGAAAAGACCTTATATAATAAATTGTGCAGACCTTGCACAATAAATTTGTACCAGAAATTGTAAAATAAAGCGTTGATTGTGACGTCATTTTAGATCCCTAACCAATGAAAGTTTTTATAATGTGGTAAGTCGGAAGCTGGTTTTCGTTTGAGCAAAAAGCGGTTGTCCTCTGTCAAGTAATACAAATTTTTAAAAACATAATTTGAATTATGACGTCATTATGACGTCACAAAACTCCTTATGACACTCACCACGGGGTGGTAAACAACTGTGGATGGTTGTACCTGAAGCAGTTTCAACGGAGTTAAAACAGACAGACTGACAGGAAGACAGAGAGAATTGCGCTTTATATATTAGATATTTTAAGCTCTTGCTATGTACATACTTTTAATAATCACAAAGAATAAGAAAACTACGGATGCTATACATTGCAGTGATGCCATAAATAAATATACAAATTAAGATATATCACAGGAACATAGTAGAAGCTTTTTCAGGCATCGATGTTTTGTGTGATACCCGGTAGAGTGTGCGAGACGATGAAGACATTCACCACCGCCGCTGGATGGATATGCGATAAAATGATGAGCAAAGATATTGGTGTTGAACTCTGCATCCCTAGATTTTGTGGTAGACAGAACAATCGTGACAACTTTCCCGCTGGAACATCAGATAAATATTACAAACGAAATCTCACTATTTCGTTGTTGGATCATGTCATAATGAAAATGAAATCTAGATTTTCGATCCATCAGCAAAGTGCGACATATGGCATTCGTTCCTGTTACAATGGTTCTTATGGAGCAAGCAGAGGTGTTGTAAAAACTTACATGTATGGTACATCTATACCA
Source organism: Trididemnum clinides (assembly GCA_963675345.1). NCBI lineage: Eukaryota > Metazoa > Chordata > Ascidiacea > Aplousobranchia > Didemnidae > Trididemnum > Trididemnum clinides. The sequence goes on from OY776298.1 coordinate 18,866,552, forward strand.
GACTGACTTGCCTTGTCCAGAAAGCGTTTGGAGTGAACTTTACTGCTGGTATGTCAAATGGCAGACAGAGCTTCGTTCGACTTGCACTTCTAGCTCTTTGCCGAAGGCTCTCTCAGCAGCACTTGTTTTCATTTCATTCACGCGTATGAGCTCATGCTCGGTTTGCATGTCTTTCGTCAGACTGGGCCACCACGACGGGTAGACTGCTTGGCCCCACCATCTGTCTGCCACATAAAGACGGAGGCGTCCCGTTAAGTGCCTTGCCCAAGGGCACAACAAGCAAGCTTGCCGGCTTGTTCTCCACACTATCCCTTATGTGCTGAGCGCCAAGCAGGGAAGCTGTGAATACCATTTTTTAAAGTCTTTTGGTATGACTCGACAAGGGAAATGAACCCCAGGTCTACCGACTGCGAAGCGGACGCTCTAACCACTACGCCATCGCGCCGGTAGCAGCACTTGTTAATGCCAGCGAACAACTTTTTCCTAATATAAAAACGCTGCTTACGATTCTTTGCATTTTGCCTGTGATGAGCTGCTTCTCTGAGCGAAGTAACAGAACATTGAAGACGACGGAGACACGACTCAGATCCACTATGTCGGAGGGGAGGCTCACTGGCTTGATGCTTATGTCAGTTCATCGAGATGTTGATGTTTCCGTAGATGAAGTGATATCCGAATTTTCGATAAAACATAAAAGAGAATCGCAATTGGAAAATATTATAGGTTAATTCCAGAGGTGAGCACTTCCGCAAATCGGTCCGCAAATCCGTCAATCCACAAATTGCGGACTTAAGTTTCTGTTTGCGGATTTGCGAACCTAATTTTCCTTCCGCAAATATTTGCGGATTTGCGGTAAAAAATTGAAATTTATCGCAAATCCGCAAACCAATAGGCAGTGTTGCCTGTTCCGCGGTGAGACCGCGAAGGCTCATATTTTCTGGGTTGGAGGTTACCGTCCGGGAGCTGATGACCTTTTTTTTTTGGAGGTCAACGGCTGGTCGATGGCAAAATCTGACCTTCAAAGATAAAAAAGGTCATCACGAAGACAGAATAACAGTAAATATTGCGGTCTAAGTTTGCGGAAGTGCAATGTGCATTTGCGGTTGCGGAAGTGCGAAAAGTCACCGCAAACCTATCGCAAACTTGCGGATTTGTGGTTGCGGAACACCTCTTGCAGTTTTGCGGAATTTGCGGTTGCGGAATTGAGTTTAAATTTGCGGTGCCCAGCGCTGGTTAATTCACGAAAAAATGCTAATAACCAGTAGGCTATTCTTAATGTAATGTAGTAGCTCATTCACTGGGAAACAGCACAAAAATTTAAGCATCATTTCGTGCACTAACGACTGGCCTAGCTACCAGATTTGTCGATTATAAATGAAGTTGTCATCAGCCGATTTGTCATGTTTTAAACTATACGGCATTGTATTTGCAAACCAAAAGATAGGCTGCATGGGTTTTCGGTTTGGTCATACGCCCAGCATGTCAAGTACAGCGTCACATGTACACGCTTTCTGCCTACACACACACACCCACACCCACCCACACCCACACACACACACACACACACACACACACACACACACACACACACACACTCACATGCACACACACACACACACACACACACACACACACACACACACACACACTCATACTTACACGCACAATCACATGCACACGCTTCCTGCTCTCACACACACACTCACACGCTCACACGCACACACACACACACACACACACACACACACACACACACACTCTCACACACACACACACAAGATTCAAAGAAAGGTTTGATCGAGATGGCTTTACTTATATGAACTTTTGTTTCCCAGCTTTCTCATTCTAAAGCACTCACACAGCAAGGACTCACAGTCGCATCCCCACTTTTACACTATACTAACTGTATCTCCACTACATTACATTGGTCACACATTCACATAGGGAAACACACTTGGGGTTAGGGGATTAGATTTTCAACTGTGCTACTGCATATATTTTTGTACATACTTGTTCGTAATTTTTGAAGCTGCTGGCAATAATCTTGACCATATGTATATATTGCAACTGAATGTGCAACTGTCTTGCGCTTGTTTACTGCTTTTTTCTCTTTTTGCTACGTGGAGGAAGAGCGATATTTTTTTTTTATTTGCCATATTTATCCTCCATTCACGAGAAAGCGATGTATCGCTATGTTTTGGACGGTAAGTCTGCACTTGCTTGGGAGTTGCTATTTCCGGGTCACCTGTTTTCCATACAAAAGTGGGGCGTGGCGTCCCGTTAAGTGCCTTGCCCAAGGACACAACAAGCGAACTTGCCGGCTTATTCTCCACAACCTCCCATAAATGTCGAGCGCCAACCAGGAAAGCTATAGATACCATTTTTAAAAATCTTTCGGTATGACTCGACAAGGGGAATGAACTCCAGGTCTACCGACTGAATAGCGGACATTCTAACCGCTACACCATCGCGTCGGCTGTAATTATGCCTGTAATTTGCATGTAATTGCCATTTTGTTTCTGAATTATATCAATTTATCACCTAGATTTTTTCAGCTAGATGGGGAAAGAATGTAGCGATGTTATATTATTGTGGAATGTGATGTACATAAGCTTTTCAATGAGCTCAGATTGGAACTTTGATAATTAAGCTTACAGTAAGTTGTTGGTAAATATTCTGATACTGAAATTGTGTAACCAAAAAGAGAAAATTTAGGAAGTAATCTGCTACCATCATACCATCCAAGCAAACAACTACCGGTACAGAGTAGCCTACAGAATAGCGAAAACGAAGAAACGGTTGCTGGTTTGGCGAGTGGCCTTGTTAATAGGACTTCCTTTAGGACCATTACACTGTCCCCAGTCCAACCAGACTGTCAGTCCTCAACCATTCTCCATAAAATAAAGTCTAATATCCGCCGTAAAGAATATCTGTTTGGCTACACTAGCCTATCATGCTTTAAAAAATGCAAAGGGCAAACCAGAAGTCGAATGCTTTTCAAGTAGGCCTGTGCCTACTGCCTACAGTCTTTCATCTCCAATGCAACACTTCGAAAATGCGAGGCATATAGCACATCTTTCAATTCCTCTTTCATACGTTAGGTGGAAGGTATCATAAAATGCCACTGTACAAATTTTTTAAGGTAATACTAATTGCACCAGTTGATTTTTTCAGCGGGAGAGGCAACTCTATGGGGGTAACTTGATAGCATGTGTGTGCATTTTGTTTTTGTTTTGACGTTTTTTTATGTTATAAACTATTGAAGTCCGAGATAAATATACTATAGCGTTAAATTGCAGCATTGGGCAGACGCAGAAAACTATCGAAGGTCTAGCTACAGCAATATTAAGAAAATCAAAGTATCAAATGCTGGAATGTAACGAAACGCACAGGTTGGGAGGCGAAGCCCTGAATAACCTGATACAAGCGAAAAAGTTTGCCCCGCCAAACAGTTTCAACTGCCTAGGTTTTGAATTGCGGCTTCCCTTTTAAAATTTATGGGTACGCCTATGTATACTCTTCCCACATGCCTAATAATCCTACTTAAAACCTGGTCTAGGCTGATGCCAAGTGCGGCTTAAGTCCTTGTTTGTTTCATTTTTCTTAACAATTTGGGAAAATCATTGGGCGCATTAACGATATGGGTCCTTATCAATAACGGTGCATCTGAATTCTTTATAATGTACTTGTAGTAGTGTCACGGGCAACAAGTACCGGGACCTAGACTGTGAGACTCTAGCATTTTACCTGCTTTCGCCTCGTAAATCTTAGTTACCCGATAATAAAATAATTAAAACACCTGATTTTTATTATTATCAATATTCATGGCACCTGTCTGACGGAAAGCGGAAAGATAACTAGGATCAGAAGGGATTCAAGACTCACAAATCGAATGATATTCTCATGGAAAGTTTTGCAGTATTAATTAAATCAGAAGCCGTGGTTGAATGCTGAGCTCAAGTAGTATAATTTCGCCTTGCTCAAAAGATTTATTTTCACATTATGACCTGAGTGACGCCAAAACACGTGATTGCAATTTTTCTGGCACAGATAAATTTTTCAGATAATTTTAGCATGTGCGGTTTCGATTAGCAGCTAATGACGTGTTTTATGTTTCAAATTTTTGTTCTTGTCTGGGATTAAATGGTTGCGGAAATTACCTCAAGCATGCCAAAAGGTTTTTTTTTTAAATATACCCTTCATCCGATCTTAACTTTGCATTTCTGACGCCTAGTCAATAATAGACTAACTTTTAGTTCGAATTTTGCCAAGTGTTTTTTTTTTGAAAATATGCTGAAGTTAATGACTTCACGAAATTATTATGAACAACGCAACGATTAAATTGGTAGAAAAAATATGTCTTGCAGCATTAGTATATAATAGGTGACACGCCTACATCATTCAACTAAAAACAATTCTGCAGTTGTCTGGTTGTTTTATGAGCGGGTTAGTTTATGGTCGTGAGTCATGGTTGCCGTATATTTGATGGAGAAAACTTAAGTTGCCCAAACAACTAACCGGCCAGATGTAGAAAAAATACAATAGGTTTGTTTTAATGGCAGTTATAGCCTACTATTTTTTGTTGTTGTCATAGGTTAAGCGTTTACTCCTCCTTTTGCTTAAAATGGGGAGGCACGGTATTGAACGGTAATTCATTCTACACAGCAAACCTAATCGACAGCACATTAGAAAAAAAACGGCAGCCTATTTCTGGCCAGCCATAAATACAAATAGATAACTGGTATCCCCCAACACCTACAAGGAGGATGTCATTGGTGGAAGCCCAAAAGACGCCTGATAAGACATGCTGGGTGAGCAGCTACATCATTAAAGCTCAGGGTTAGTTTAATCTCTTCACCCTTTATGCTTATGATCGCATATTAATTTCGAAATGTGAAATAATCAAAGTGTGAATTAGCATACAGATCTTTTCTTAAACGAAGGTAGTTTATGCAAATTCAGTGATGAAAGATAGGGTTAAACCTCTTCACAAAATTGTTTGGAGTAGATCAAGGACTAGATATCCCTGGGGTAAATGAAGCTCCCAATGTGTCAGAATTCATTATTATTTACATTTTTTTACCCAAATTAAGCCATTACAACTTATGATTTGGGCAACTTTTTGTTGCAGCAAAGAATTGAGAAAGTTGCATTTAGTATTATCAAAAGTTATTGCCAAAGTTGCATTTATTCACACGCATGTCAAAGTAGAACACTGGGCGAAAGGGGCAAAACCAATCGCTTTCGACGGGCCTACCAGTTCTGAAACTCAGGAAAAAACAGCTGTGGTGCGTTTATGTAGTGCTCAAAACAACTGCTTTCCTGTAGTTAATCTCCAATAGAAGAAAATATCTTTAATTTCAAGTATCCACTTATTACTGCATCTCTGCTGGATCGCTGCACAATATCTGGCAAAGGTAGGAGTAAAAAGTTGCATTCAAAGAAACAAAACTTGCATAACAAAATTCCTCCACCAGTAAAACATCTTTAATATTAGTCATGAATACTTAGCGATCTTCCCGAAGCAATAAAAAAGTTGTTTGTATTTTTGGAATATTTGTTGGGTGGAAGAGAGACAGTAGCCGCTGCTGATTCTTCTCCATTCGTTGCTAATGCGATGATGATATTTAATAACCGAGCAGTTTGTGTAATATTTTTGCATTACCACAATGTGATAAGCAATAAAATTTTGTCGAAAAACAATGATTTAAGAATTACAAATAATCGCAAAGCATAACTATAACAAAAACTAGACTTGATGTAATTTGAATGTTTATGGTTGCAGACTCGAAGGCTAATTATATTGTTGTAATTAATAGTTACATCAAAAACAGTTTAATCCACCATGCTTGCTCGTTCGTCGTTGCGAAGCTTTATAGCTGTTGCCATGGTGCTTTTGGCCGACGTTGGTTGGTCAAGAACAATACGTGGCAGTAACTTTGTTCTAACGAAACAAGCAGCAGCAAAGGTAACGATGAATAGCCTTTGATTCATGCGTATGAGCTCATGCACTGTTTTAAGTCTTCAGTCAAACAAAACCATACCCACGGGTAAACTACTTGGTTCCGCCAGTCATTACCTGTTTACGACCTGCACGCGAAGCGATTACGTAAAGCGCTTTTCGAAAGGAGACGGCACAATAAGAGAAACTGTCGGATTTTTCTGAGCGCTATTTGTTTCTTATTGGTCTCGAGCCCAGAAGGGAAGCTGTGAAGATTATTTTTAAAAAGCATTCTGAATGCCTGGATCAACGTTTGACCCAGCAACCAACTGCATTCAAAATCGATAGTCTAACCACTGCATAGTTGAAAAAACTACGGTTGATAACAATTTAAGTTTTTTAAGCCATTGAAAAAAAGATTCACTGATTACTACAGTTTCGTATACAACGACTCAAAGTCTAAATAAAATATTCTTATTTTTATCTTGTCTAACCGGTAGCTTGCCATGCTGGTATCGTGGTTATGCGGATTGAAGCGTCATGTTTATGGCGATCATGATTGAAAGCGGCTGCCCTTGCTTGCTGTTTCTTTTTCATTGGCATTTCACGATAGTTTTTTATGGTTGACGGATTCTAACCAGCAGCAAACTTATCTTAATGCAAATCGAAGCAATTTAAGCCGGAAAAAATTACAATACAAAAACTTGATACGATTTATTTTCACTCCAATTAAGCTGTTGGGTTAGTGAATCAATTGCACTGATGCGGAAGCTATTACCAAATTAGTTGACTAATACCTTCTCGAAAAGCAGCGCGAGGTAACTTTTTAAGGAAAGTTCATAACTTGTTTCATGTAAAATTAGGCATGATAAGGTTATTTGTACTTATGATGAAGCAGTACAAATGGCTAAAACGTTTGTACTGCTTCATAGCAAGTATAAGTAAAAATTCAGGTAGGATGCAAACCCTCAGGCTTCTGATTACCGAACCGATGTTGTACGAGTTTGTTTACCGAACATATCGTTTTAGTCTTTCGCACTGTTTGATGACAAGTGTGTGGTGGAATGATGGGGCACATGCACATGCACCAGCAATCTGGTAAAAAGAATCTCCTAGCAACAGACAGACGGCCACGGATTTTTGGGGTGGGGTCAAAACTATAAGTATTTTTTGTGACAAAATTGTTGGGTGTCTAAATTTTAAATGGGCAATGGAGCCCATTTAAAATTTAAGTGCAACTTGTCCTGAACTAGGTTTGAAACGGCCATGGGGTAAGTATAAAATACCCAAGTGGACGTACATGTTACCTCTAAAAAGCCAGTTCAGTGCTTTAGATTCTGTTTGGGTTGTGTGGTCCGGACATTTTCAAGGACTCTTTTGTGCACAGAATGCTCTAGAAAGACTGATTAGGACGCGACGAGCAGTGAAACAAGCAACAACTATAGAACGTTACTTGGTGACATCAACAATTACGTCACGATACAGCGTTGTACACATTTCAAGTGATGTCAGAAACAATGAAGACAATTCCAAAGAAGTGACTTTTTCAATCAAATTGCCCAAGAATGCATTTATTTCCAACTTTTCAATGTAATTTCCTCTTTATCTTACAATTGAAGTATTTACGTAATGAAATAGTGAAAACTCATCAAACGCAAAACGGACGTAGAGTTTGATCGTTCATACTTGTTGCCGTAAGCGCAAGCTCCAGTTTGAAGTTGAAAGCAAAGGCGAGTTTCACCCAACCATACAACATTCAACGACGCTTGACTCACAGTCTTTCGGTAGCAGGTCTGACGACTTATCTATCATGTCATGCTGCCTACTTCATCTCAAAATAGTTTTTAAAGGGGCAAGATGGGATAGAAAAGCTGAAACTGAAAAAAGATTTTTCAAAGCTCTAATAATTTTTCATTATTGCAGGGTTATAGATGATCAAACTTATGTCGGCACCGTTAAAGAAAAGAAGGTTGCCACACAACAATATTTGGCAGCAGTTTCACAGGTATTACACTTAACATTTGATTGTAAAGCAATGCATAGACTTAGACATCGCATTTTTGAGGAGGAATGGAAGCGATTGAAAAAAAGATTTTTTGTAAGAAGAGTAGATAATTAATCATTGCCCAAATTAGAGTTTGCAGCGCCCGAGAAATGTCACCTCAAATTTAGTAATATTCCTTAAAAAAATAGTAAGTTCTGCAATCTAAATTTAATTAAGATAAAAAAAGATAAAAATTCCGAGTTACTTTCAAAAAGTATCATCCGAAGCAGACTCCGTTCTTCCAGTGACGACGCAATAGTTCACCCCTCCTTTCATAAACATGCACCCCCCATAAATACGGCCTTCTTTTTCGTTGTTGTTTTACAAATGAGCAAAATTGTCTTATCACCTTGTATCTGTATGCAATGCAAGGCAGCAAGTTTAAGTCACTATTGACATATTTCATAAAGTTAGTGACATGTAATATGTCACAGTAAAGCGTATGACGAGAACCTTTTTTGCTGTAAATACCCCAGTTGAAACTTTTGGGTTACAAACACTGCAAAATTGACATCTAGCGGTATTCGTTTTTGGATGCTTTCATATTAAGAAGTACTTGTTGGTCACATGCTTTACATTTTCATGGCATAATTTTACTAAAAATGTCAAGGGAAAAATTGTCATTATCTAATTCAGGGGTTCCCGACCAGGGATTAATTTTGCCTTTTGAGGTTAAATTTTCTGTTCTTGGCATAGATTACATAAAACAACTGTTATGGAGGCCATTCTTTAAAACACATATATGTATTTACCAATTTAAACAAACAAGAGCTTAGCCACATTTTAAAACAAGTGATTAGTGCTTCTTTACAACGTAAACTTGCTTACAGCATTCCGCAGCTGTTGTTCTCTACACCAGTAGTGTATTAAACCATATTATTGGTAAATTTTAATTTAGAAAGTTCTTAAGGGATAAACAGAAAAAAAAGTGTTGGAAACCTTTGATCTAATTGGAATCACACGAATATTTTCTCGTTTTCTAAGAATTTAGTGCATTTAAAACAATATAATCTTATAAAATGACTTTTTTCCTTTCTAAGTGTTTTTGGATAACAATTCCAAGAGTACTCTGTGCCTTGTATTTTTTATTGCATCTGCTCAGTAAATTGGCTTAATCTCAAGTCTTGACAAATGCAAGCAAAGTTGCCAACAAAAGAAGCGAAATGTAGTTTCAATTTTTTTCGGTATAGCATTGAAACAAGCTGAAGTGAAGAGAAAATATTTAAAGTGAAAAAATCTTATACCAAAGTTAGTGAAGAAGAACATAGTCTGTCTAAATGACGCTGTACAGCAACTGATGGGTGCGTCACGATAAACTTTAAACCAAACAATATTTTCAATGCTACAATGTAGTATTGTATCACCAACAAATTATTAATTTGCTTTCTTTTTCATATACAGGGAAATAGCGCTGGTTTTGTCGCTGCTCGTTCCCCTGATCTTAATGACTTCGATGTTTCCGTAAATGTAGCTGCTGGTACAGTTGTGACTTTTCACCTCCACTATAATGAGCTGCTAATCAGAAAACTTAGCATTTATGAGCAGAAGATTTACCTTCACACCAAACAGGTATTGATGCAATAAGATATCTTTCGACTAAGAGGAATGAAAATATTGTGAAAAAGGCACGCCTGTTTCTAACGCAGCCTGTCAGTAACCCACTTGCTTTTCCCTTTTACTTGAATAGGTTAAGCCAATTTTCAACTTTCGACCATAGAGAAACCTTTACTGTATATTTTGTACAGTAAAGTAAAGACTCCTCTTTAGAGCAGCAAGCTCTGCTTGTTCAGTGCATTGCTATCACAATGAGGTAAAAATTACAGTAGAATGCCTTTTCAAAACGCGCATCAACATACCGCGTAAATCCTATACGGTGTTGAACTTCGTTGTCGTTTGAGCTATCGTGCTGAGCATTATGCAGCGAGATGCACATACACTGCGCAAGAGCTCATGCTCTGTTTGCAAGTCTTCAATTAGTCTCGGCCACCACGACGGGTAGACTGGTCCCACCACCTGTTCTGCCACATGAAGATGGAGGCATCCCGTTAAGTGCCTTGGCCAAAAACACAACAAGCAAACTTGCCAGCTTGTTCTCCATATTATCCCTTTTTCGCTGCCCGCCAAGCAGGAAAGCTGTGAGTACCAATTTTTAAAGTCTTTTGGTGTGACTCGACTTGGGGAAATGAACCCAAGGTTTACTGATTGCAAAGCGGACGCTCTAACCACTGCATTCGCGCCGATCAACGGCCATCGCGCCAACTTGACGACCAACTGTTGAACTTCTGACTTTTTGATATGATTTGTTTCCCGGATAAAAAAGGATAAGAGCAGGTTTAACTCATCAAACACAAGACAAAGTTTTGGAAATTGCAAAGTGAGTTTAACGTTTTCGGATTACCAGCCATAGATGTCAGACGCCGACGCAAGCAACAGTTTAAACCTGAAACGTAACGGTTGTCATGCAACGGTGTGAGACGTAATACTCGGAGCGCTTAACTCGCAGTCTTTTGACTGCTCAAGTGACTCTCAGTCCATATGGCCACGCTACCTTCGAAGTTCTGGTTTGATTGGAACGGGAAAATTTGTTGCCATTAAACATTCGAAATAATGCTAGGTTGTCGAAAATATGCGGCTGGAAGTTCTAATCAAGGAGCCAATTGGAATTACATTACTCAAAGCTGAAAGTTCAAAAGCTAACAAGCCACAAAGTATATCCATCAGACGAAGCAAATCAGAAGCATTTATTGTGTAAGTATTGGACGTCCGTTTCGTAGCAAGTCATTTGCCATTGCAAACCATTTAAGGACTAGGGCAGGCAAAAGATCTGAAATTCGTTCCCTTTTAAGTTAAAAAATCGTTATGAGGATACTAACAAATTAGGTTTTGAGTACGTTATGTTGTTGCAACGCAACATGAGTGTTATAAGAAGGTCAAACAAAATTTTTTCGTTCATAATAACACAGAGCAACATCATTGGCACCCATCACGCCGTTTAGGATGTCTGAAGTATTAAATTTATTTTTTTTGCTCCATAGTAGACCAACCCACGGACTTCTCAATAGTAGCATCGAAAGTCCGTGACTAACCATTTGTAACATATTTAGCAGTTAGGTAATAACCTTCCCACAATTTTGGTGAAGTTCTAAGACGCAAAAAATTTTTTTCCCACTATTTTACAAAATGGAGAAGAAAACCTAACTGGTGTAGAAGCCAAATGTAAACCTAACTTGAAAGTTTCTTCTCGTTATGATAATCTTTTTTTACAGGCGAAGTGATGCAGCGGCTGTAGCGTAAGTTTGCCATTTGGCAGACTTGATTTGATTCTTCATCAAGTCACACCAAATGCTTAAAAATTGATATTCACAGATCTCTTGCTTGATGCTCAGCTATAGGAGTAATTAGCTTGGAAACGAAATTACTCGGTCATGATCAAAACGATGTTCTGGCGCTGAAAAAAACGTTGCAGTCAATATGGGTGAAAAATCAACATGACACAAAACTAATCTTTGCTCTGTTTAAAGGCACTTGCAAGGCTATTACGTTAAAGCTTGCCGAAAAGCAAGGTGAGCAAACTTTTTTGCAGATGGGCCAGTTTTTCAGTGGTGGAAGATTCTACGGGGCAGTTAGAGTTTTTAAAGTGAACATTTGGTCAAAGATTGTTTATCGTTTGTGAAGCATTCGTCTTGCTTTGTTTGAAGCATTCAATTTTTCTTTTCTTACAAACACTCTTCTGTAATTTTTCAAAATCACACAAGTTGATTCTTTGAATTCCGCCAAGGCCTTTATTATAGGATCTGTCTTTTTGGCCCTGTTTATGTCCTTCCTTTATTACCGATCGACTGGCCGGTGGCGCGAAGCTGCTGGTGACCTGGTCCTCCTCCCCATTTGGATCTGCTGCTGGGAAGGCCAAACACGAAACTCTGATTCGACTGGATAGCTGGTTGGAGCACTGGTGTCTTCCTCTCAATCTGGGAAAATGTGAAGGTTATTTTTCGGGGGATCTCCACTGAGCTAATATCTTCAGCCTTTTTTCTCCCTCTTCAACTGTTTAAGTTTTCTCAATTTCAACGCTTCTCCCAAATTTTTCGAGATCACCTTTGACCACACGCTTTGATTTTCTGCTTATATATCATCGCTTAAGCAAAGTTTTTCCTCTTCCGAAGGTTTAGCGGTGTACCTCGGCTTCCTCGTGGGGGCCCTCCAACGAATTTTTATCTCTTTTGTCAAAAGCTTTTTTTGTTTCCGTTCTCTCCCATACTTCATCCGTATGGTTTCGTTTCCTCAGCATTAGCAATGCCACCAAGTTGAAACGCTTTCATCAAGCGGGAAGTCACACCATTACCAGCTGCCTCCTGTCCTCATCTATTCCTATTCTCTTCTCTGCTTCCCTTTCGAGACACCCTGACTCAGTTTGCCTTGTTTTTTGATCAGCGATCCCTTCGCCTTTCAACCTCTACCCCATTTTTAATTTGACTGGAAGCAAAAAAGTCTAGGCTTTCCAGATTCTCTTGGAGACAGTTCGCAGCCACTCATCCGCTTATTCTCTCTCTTTCATTTTTTTGGGAAGCTCTTTTTTCTCTGGTTCCCACCATTTCTTCTAGGACCGCTTTTTCTTCGTGCCAAGATGCTCTCCTCTCCCATCTTCTTTCTCTCTCAAATCACAACCTCATGATTTGGACTGATGGCTCTGTTCTTTTTCTTATTGACAAAGTATGCTCCGTCGTCCTTGACAACTGCTCACTTTGTAGCGCTGTACTTACCCTTTTCATGTCGACGGGCCCAGTTTGCTCAAAATTTTCTGCTGAAGCCTGTACAATTTTGCAATCTCTATGCTGGTTTAGACATCACCAACAAAACTACGATTTTTTCTTTTTTCTTATATCAAACTTTTGCTCTGACCTTGCTTCACTTTTCTCCTCTCCGTTTGTACACCTTCGGAACATCTGGGAGAAATTATCCAACCTCTCCTCCTACTTTTCAATCCGGCTCTAATGGGTATTGGGTTATTCACTTCTTTCGGGCAATTACACGTCTGATGATTAGGCCAGACGAGATGCGCTGCTTGAGCCATCTACATTACCGTCTGTTTTTCTACTCTTTGGGAATGCAAAGTCACTTACATCTGTTTTCGGATTGGGGTGCACTATCGCACCAAAATTCTTTGATACAAGTGCTTCAGCATCTATTGAAAAACTTGTGCTTTCTCATCGAGTTTGCTATGTCCCCTTTTGCTTTGGCTGTAAGGTTCGCTGTTTCATTTTATTCTCTTGTCTCTGAGCGTAATTGAGAGTCCTTTGTGTAAGGCTTGCGATCATCCGACACAAAACACTTTACATCTCATTCGAATCCCCGCCCTCCCGTTCGTAGGCCACTGGTAGGTAAGGTTTCTTTAATTCGTTGTTTTCTGCTGTTGTTGCTGTGACCAATTGTTTCAAGAGAATCGAAACTGATCTTGTGGTTTGAATTGAGTATTAGATAGTTTGTATTATCTAATTCTTGATTGAGTTTTCCGTTTGGCGCGTGATCTTGATTGCGTGTGACTAGACGATGGCGGGTTTAGCAGATGTAAGACGGTCCAAGCGAGCAATACAGATTAATTATACACTACCCCAGCACTGTGCAATAGGGCTGGACAATCTTTGAATTTAAAGCATTTGTCAAATTGTAAATGATCTTTATTAAAACATCGAAATTTTGAAGAAAAGTTTTTGATTAAAAACTGCCAATTTTTTTTTTCATTTGTATTGTCAAGTTGCTTTTCTGTCTGAGGTTTTCAGATTTTTACATTTGCAATCTGTGTGATATTTCTGCTTTATTGGTGATTTATCTTGCTTCTTTCAAAATGAACGTATCCGTTTGTTAATGTGTCAGAGAGGATACCAATTTCGCTTCAATATAGAAAATATGCTTTGGAAATCTCCGTGAATTAAACTATTCCAGTTACACATGTTACAGTATATACTCTGTGGTATAGGGTTTTAACTAAATCTAATTTGTAACTATAAGGAACTAGATTTTGCCAATTGATGTAGAGACCAATGTTTGTAAGTTTTTACAAAGTATTTTTATTATTCCTTCGGTATTGTCAGTCCGAACATCTAAAAAAATGCATTTAATGGTTCTCTGCAGTTTCGTTGGTAAATTGTATATGGGACAAATCTTACTGAGTTGTTGGTAAAAATTTCAACTGTTCTTCTTTGAAAGAAAAAAATGTTGTTCAGTACGATATGTTCTAATCTCTGGAAAATTTTACTCTACCACGCGCTTTACAGATGGCACTCCATAAGAAGTGACGTCTTAGTATATATTTCATGAGGCAAAGTGCAGCTAGTGCAAAACAGAAGGAAATACTAGCACTGCGCAAGCGCTGCATCAAATGTATAAATTTGCGTCGAGCATAATCAAACAAATTGCAGCTGCTCGGACTACGCCGGTAACGACCCCTAATAGTTGCAAGACAATGTTATATTTACAAAATAAAAGCACTCTACGTTTATTCATAGATGTTTTCATTGTATTGAACAACGTCATGAAGTGGTCTAAGAGTAAGCTTTTAAGTATTTTTGTAGTTTTTCCCCTAGTAATGGACTACGGTACTGCAGAGTGTATTAGGGAACATGAGATGGCCATTTTGAGAAAAACTAAGAAAACAAGGATTACAGCAATGCATGGTGTTCAATTAACAGAAACAAGGACTAGCCTAGAATTACGAATTTGATGGGTTTGGAAAAAACTTTAGATAAACTAGCCAAAACAAATTTACTTCAACGGTATGGACATGTTTTGAAGAGGAATGGTGTTAATGCCATGAGAAGAGCGTTGGATTTTAAAGTGGTTAGAAAAGAGAGCATGGCCGATAGCAAATGACATAAAGATGGCTGCTGGAAAAACATATTGAGCAGATTGGATTAAAAAAAAAAAGAAGATGCCATTGCCAGAATAGAATGGCGCAATACCATTTATGAACTTTCAAAAAACGTTGTAAATTTAGCTGCTTCCGTTAACGGAGACAAAACTCGATTTAAAAAATTGGATCTCTCTTTGTTTGTTTAGAGGAGCTATCTTCCTAATTTAAGAGTTATGAATATCATACGAAATATTTTTTGCTTTATTTATCTGAATTTATGATTACACTTTGCCATATTTTGTGCTTCTCCACCGTGTGATCGGCCTTTCCGGAATTACGTTGCTATTTGGAACCTGTTGCACAAGCAGTATACGAGGGTTCAGTTCCCCTGTCGAGTTACATTGAAAATTCTAAAAATTGATATGCACAGACCCCTAGCTTGGTGCCCAGCAACAGAAGAAATGTGAACAATCAAATGTGCTATCGAGTTTGTTCAGACACAATTAAAAAAATGTCTGAGCGCTAAAAAACTAATACAGTTAACAAGCTCCAAACCATTGAACAATATTTTATTTAAAAAAAACAAATTCTGAAATTACGATCTGGTCGAAATAGCGATGGAGCATCCACCTCACATTTGGCTGAACCAAGTTTATTTTTGTGTTGAATCATGCCTAAAAACGATATGAGAATTTTCAGAGTTTTTGCTAAAAAATCAGCAATAAAATAGTGTGTAGAATAAAAAAAGGAGCGAGCTAAATTTCGAGACAATAATTAAATCTTCTTTCAAAGACTTCAACTAAACCAGATCAAATTTGGTTTGCTCATGCAAGTTTGTAATGCCAAGTTTTTTTGACAGATTCAAACCAACAAAAGAGCAAAAAATTCGCGCCAGTCACTCAGATCTGTCATTTACCATCTTTTATGACGTCAGTAGAGAGAAGCTGGGAGGAGATCTCATGATTCGTAATGGATATTTCATTCATTATTTTGCTCCAGCGAAATTGCCAGTGTTACCAAAAAATGTGGTGTTTGTAATTGACAAAAGCGGTTCAATGAGTGGAGAAAAAATTAGACAGACGAAAGGAGCTCTTAATACCATTTTAGACGATTTGGGTGAAAGAGATCGGTAAGCAGAAACTTTGTTATAGTTTTGTTTGTTGCTGTTACCCAACTTTATTCCAAAGACGTAAAAATGGTCGATAATTTCGAGTTTATCGGGTTCTTAAAAGTTCCCTAAAATCAAAATCATAATTTTTAAATATAAGCAGAGAAATTAGCCAAACTTTTTCCTTCCCCTTACTTGTATGACTATACTAAGTGTAGCCCAGTGCCGTGTTATACCCTCGGTGGACCCAAGCGGCAGAATAATTTTGGTCCCTTGTTAGCACCGTAGTAGCATGTAGGCCCACGATAATGCAGCCTATATTTGCATTGCATGAATATGGAAAGAGGGCTCTTTTCAATACACTCCCAAAATAGAATATAAACAATATTTACAATGCTGACTAGGGACTAAAATAGTGGCTTCACGAAAGAATGAAGTTAAAGCAAACTTCAGCAACGAAAGAAAACAAATTGCTTTTTAATAGTAAAAATGCATAATCGGTGATACCTTTTGAACAATGGGTATGGGGCCCGTGCCACCTTGCCCCTCCCACGACACACCTCTATTGTAATCTATGTAAGAACTTGTCATCAGATCGTTTTGGACTTACAGGAGGCCAACTCTCAGCACGATGCTGTTTTACCTCAAGTAATGCGATCAAGTAAAAGAAGTTTAGTCGGATTGTCATTTTTAAGGGCACAACAACGCTAAACCTAAGCGGGCATTAAACTTGTGTCTGTCCGTGGGAGCTACCATTGTGCGCTGATTGCCAACGAAGTGATATCATTAATGATGATAACTGATGGCCTGTGTTCACTGCAAAAGCAAAAGTAATCCTGTACAGCAAAGCACAATCAATTGTTTCTATAAGCTTGGATAGATAAGCATCAACTGCGTTAATAAGAATTTTTTAACAGAAAGAGTCTACTTCAGAATTTTTTCAGAGTATTTGCAACGATTTGAGGCTTATTTATTTTATCGAAAGTGTGTATAAAACGGCTTAGTAGCAATTTATAAACATTCTCTAAAAAATTTTGTTCCATTTTTTTAGGAAACGTTTTTGGACGTAAAATTTTGAGTAATAGGACTAGCGAGGACTTTCGCTGCGTTAGCCTGCTTTTCCTTTCTACGATTTGAGCTTTCACAATGCTTATCAACATTTATAAAAATCAGAGTCCAAAAAGTAGACCAGTCCAAAAAGGAAAGTTTAGCGTTTCTCATGTTTTTCCGTAAAATAAACTCTAAAATCAAGACTTAATAACTTTGAGTCCGCTTGATTAAGGGTTAGAGGTCGTGCGAAGCCAACGTTTGATTTTACGTATAAGTTTTTCTCGCCACCGCAAGATGACGCATGGTGGAAGACTAATTTTGTAGATTTTATACACATGTAAACCTAGCGCGTTGATGGATATGTTGTACTGCTAGGCCATTCAATTGGCTAGAATCATGCCAAAACAATTGTTTGGGAGAGTATAATAGGACCTCAGGCAAGATGGTAGACATGGTAGAGCATCCGAGTCAAAAGTTTGATATATCAAAGAGCTTACAAAAAAAGTATTTCTAAACAAAGCGATTGCGCGCGAAAACGTAGTAGCATTTAAATTGGAGTGGCTTCTTTTACTTAGTAACTGAAGTTATAAGGCTTGCAGTGTAAACTTAAAAACGTTGTTCAGTGGTTCCTGTACTAAAGACACTTTTTTAGGAAATAATAAACAGGAAATACAATATGATAAAGTTTTATTTGTACAATATCCAAGTAGATTCATATCATAAAGCTAGTTACCTACTTTCAGGGTGTTATTTAAAGTATCCCACTCTCGTTTAAAAAATATACAAAGAGAGTGCGTAAGCAATTTGAATACTAGGCTACTCTGTAGTCGCGACACTCTCCTTGGCCAAGCGTGGCACTCTGGACCCGGACCATAATTTACACACAACTAGCTGGGTCACCAGATGTGCCTCAGAAGAGACTGAAGTCTAGACGCTCATTTGTGCCTGCTGCAGGGAAACTATTGAATGACCTATCCATCTGAACTGGGCATCCGCGCGGCTCAGTGGACGAATTATAGATATTCGTCTCGTAGATGGAGCGCAGAGTGTTCTAAAAGCGCACCCATACTTTACGTTATCATTCCCAGGACCAGTTCTAGGCCCATTAGAATGGGCTTGCCCAAAACATTTTGAGTTAAGCTCGATAGTCTGCGGACCGGCGTCAGGCGTTTTCACTCGTCCATGTACAAATGGGGCCTCGCTCTCTCGTCGAATTGCGAGTGTGACGCCGCAAAACAAACCGCGGACCACGTTACCTCAGCGTGCTCCAAACACTGGGCACCTCGAGCGGTGGCTGGTCTGACGGTCGTGGATGACGATACTCGATGCTGGCTTAATACCACTGCAGCCAGCATGTGATCCCATCACTAAAGGGGTGTCCCTCCACACGAAGAAGATCCGATTTCATGTCCTGTTTTATACAACCAGTTGGCTAAATACAACTCTTGGAGCAAATACCCCACATCACGATTTGAAACCTTTTTATCCAATGATGGGGCACAAAATCGTGGATTTATCTTTCGTCGTTTGAGCAAATTTGTTCATTTTAGCTCATGTAGATCTATACGTTAGCTTACGCCATGTTTGATAGCTTTTGATTAGATTGGGCAACCACGAAGGGTAGGCAGCTTGGCACAACCACCAGTCTGTTATGTAAAGATGAAGGTATTACGTTTAGCATCTTAATGAAAAACACAGCAAACGAAGTTGCGGGCTTATTCTCATGCTCTTCCTTTCGTGCTGAGCGCCAAGCAGCAAAGATGTAAATCCCGTTTATTGGTGACCATTCACCGCATACGTTTTTGTCCTGTTTTTTGCACAATTTTTCTCTTCTATTTTGAACAGAAATTTTCATCCGCTTGGTTATTCATACGCTGTTGCAGAGTATAGGTTGTTTTTCAAACCTTCGGTTTTGTCCGCAAAGTAGGCTATATAGTTGAAGGAACTTTGGTGCGTGCCAAAAGCGTTTTCTACGTTTTTATCCGCAAAAGCGTATTCGTTTTTGATAGGTACTTTACGTACAAAACCGGATGATTAAACAAGAAGGTATACTTTGAAGCACCATATAAATTGACAAATGGATAAAAACTTCCATGGGGGAAAAAACGGACGAAATCGCACAAAAACGTTTACCGGTACTGTGTACATCTGCTTTTAGTTTTTGTTGTGACTCCACATAATAGTTCAATGGTGAATTTCCAACTGCAAAGGAAATACTGTAATTGTTGTGCCACTGCGCTGGATAAAGTGGAGCATAAGCTCGGGTGCATGAGCAGCTGTAGATGATGAAGTTGCAGAAACTGCGCAGCAAAAAATGCTGAAGCGTCTATGGTGCTTTGCAGAGGATTTGGTCGCCTTTGCAATAGGCTTGCGGCTAAAAAATTTTTAATTTAAAACAAACGAAAAAATATCTGAAAAACTATTTATAACACTTGAACCAAAAATGTTTGGAACCACTTGAATAATTTTGAAGAAGCCATTAATATTTCAAAGCAGAAATTTAAAGATCAATAATTTTTATATTTCAAGATGTTTGTACACATATACTGTGAATACACTATAAACTTTTTAATGTGTTGTTTTGGATGACGAAACGTTTTGAATTTCAAAAGTTAAACATGATTTACATGGTAAGCGAGGTATACAACTATAGCTACTATCAAACAATATCACTTTTAAAATTTATCCAAAATTTAATCAAAAAATTATCACCCGCTGCAACAGCAACGTTTCCATAGAAGATCTGTTTGCGATCGGATAAAATCTGTGATTGATCGTGATTCCATGGATGAACTGATCTGTTTGATTAAAACCACTTCTTTTACGCAAGCACTTTGATCTGACCAAAGTTTAATTTGGGGCAACAATACGTGTTGCATCTTGCATGTTGCTGTGTTGTGTGTACCCAAACAATTGTTTTTGACCTAATTCTTGTCAAGTGAAAAGACAAAGCTCTCAAATGACGTCACAAATTAAGTTATGCGTCAACGTGCTGGGTTCATACGCATATAAAACTGGAACAATTAAGTGTTACACTAAATAATTTTGCGACCATTTAGCGGTTGTAAAAAAACCGTCCCCTTTTTTCTATAACATAATATCTATCAACAATTAAAACAAAGAAAAAAGCAGATCCGTCCCCTTTTTTCTATAACATGATATTTATCAACAATTAAAACAGAGAAAAAAACAGAACAATTTACATACATACGTTTATACATTACATCAATATTCCTTATTTCTTGCAATACCGCATTTTTCCGGAGATTATTCGCACCCCCAGAAAATATGCACTCCGTATTCAGACACAAAATTGCGGTAAAAACACTTCTCATAACTCTTATCTAAATGTTCCCACGGATAATCCCGCACCAGGAATTTAGAATTCACATCTGAGTCATAAAAATGGGTATTATCGCCATAAAAATACGTTAATTTTGAAGTTTAATGCATTTTTGTATTGTAATACTTAACACGTTTAGAAGAATTGAGTTGGAGAAAATAATATACTATTAAATATTGGAAACAGTGATGCTGTAAGTAATTTCAATTTAAATTTATTATTACCGTGTGCAAGATATTAAATCGTTGGTGACAAGAGAAAAATACCCCTTAATAAAGTCAAATCAAACAATCCTTTAGAACGACCTCTAATTGTTGATAAAAAGGGACTCAAATTTACTAAGCAGCAATTTTAGAACTAGGGCAAGTGGAAAATATACAAAGCAGTTTGATTATTCAAAATCTTTTTGATTGGATGGGTCTACTGCAAAGCCGATTAGAATTGCTTTTAATTTATTTTAGAATACCAAGGGGTCATTTTCGCTTCCAAATCATATTATAGCATTCTTCTGTGATGTTTTTTTAGTTTTCATATTTGCTTAAAACAAAGTAAATAATTGAAAACTATAAATGAATGTTTATAGGGATCTGAAAGTAACGGTTGTTACATGATGTCACAGTTGTCCGAAGCAAGATGTGCAGCAGCGTTTTGGATTAATTTATTTGTTGAGAAGTGCAATAAATTTCAATCTGTTACTCTTAAACTAAAGTCTATTTGGATTTAGTTTCAATCTCATCACTTTCAATGCTTATGTGCAAGTATGGAAGCCAAATCAAATGATGGTAGTGAACCAAGACACAATTGCCGAAGCCAAAGACTTTGTAGCGAAAATTTACGCTACTGGAGGTATTGAGCAGTAGTTGAAATAATGTCCTATTCATAGGAAACATGTATTAATCGCTAGTTTTAATCACAGCGTTGAGTTATTTTGGTTATTTTGAGCTGCCTACATCTTTGACTATCACTAAGGTTTTCGCAATAAAGTTGTTTTTTTCCTCTACTTTTTTTTTGCACAAAGGTCCTATCATGGTTTGCATTGAGGCCAAGGGTGGTTTAAATCGTTTTGTTTCATTTTAGCCTAGTCGCAAGTCATCTGGAAAATGAGCTAAAATGAAACAAACCAACAGTAAAGCCGCATTTGACCTCAGGGTACACTAGCTTTTTAAACATTGAGACCAAAGGTGGTTTAAATCTTTCATGGTTTCATTTTGGCCTAGTCGCAAGCCATCTAACAAATGAGCCTTAACGAAACAAACCAATACTAAAGCCGTTTTTGATCTCAGGGTAGACCAGCCTTTTAACCATAGATTTGCCTCGGCATTGGGCGATGAAATACGCTTAAAACGTGTGTCGATTGTGCGCTCAAGAAGTTATTTTGCAAGCTGCGCGACCGAGCGGAACCGTCGCTCATTTTCATGCTGCGCAACCGAGTGGAACCGTCGCTCATTTTCATCCTGACCTATCGCGTTCCATACATTCGGCTTGCCCTTATCGGAACGACATCTATGAGCGGCTGCTGACTTTAATATCTGTAAGATTAGCTTGAGTAGCAAACCAGGAAGACTGCAAGATAGCTTCTTTGCTTTCCAAACTCTACGTTTATTATGTGTAGGTATGTACAAATAGTAATAGTTCCTTATTTCATAATATTCTGGTATGATTATTTCGAATATGAAATATCAAATCCTACTACAGAACAAAATAAAACACAGTTTTGAAAGCAAAAATAACACTGGATCACGTCTTTGCGAAACATGATCATGCAGCATAAAAAAATAAATAACCTCCCTTGACAAAGTTACACTCCACCCCATGTTTATGAATATAACGAACAAACGACACAAACTACGATTTGCACAAGTTAAATCACAGTAACTGATTGTTGCGTTGAATCACATTCAGTTCTTCAACGTGTTTACTGGTCTATTGGGATCTGAATTTGCTATTATCACTGGGTAACGATTTTTTTCAAATTCAAATATTCGTTTAAAATTGTGTAGAATTCGAATCCTAGGCTTCGGTATTCCAGTATGTTAATCACTAATCATGCATTCGATAATTACCGTTTTTTAGGAACAAATCTTTATAATGGAACGATCGAGGGTGTTAGATTGCTCAATACGATCACCAAGAGTTCAAGCAACTCTTTGGAAGAAGCTTCGATGTTGATTGTATTAACAGACGGAGAACCTACTTCTGGTGAGATATTACGAGAAAAATATGTCATCAGAAAGTCTCAAAAAAGTTTTTCTTTCACAGATTTTTTGCTTTTAAAATTTGTAAAAATAACATCAGTCTCAGTATTGTTGAGTAAACGCTTTGTGCGAAAACTTTCTTCAGCATGTGAGAACTAAGATTTATCTTCGCGAAAACTAGCTTTTGTGTTTTAGGAAAATTCACGGCTAGTAGTGCAATTAGACGAGAAGTGAAAGCAGCCATTCATCAAAGATATTCATTGTTTACTCTCGGATTTGGCCAATATGTCAACAAAGATTTATTAGAAAAGCTTGCTTTGGAAAATCAAGGCTTGTACAGGTAACGAAACAGAAGTTTTCCATTTATTAGTTGATCATTGTTATTTGTCAAAAATTGTCACCGACCGAATTGGTAGCATCGCTCACTGGCTCTCTACGCCTCGTATAAGTTATTTCCGGTTAAGAACATCATTTCAACCAGCTGCGCCAATTCAACCAATAGATGCGAGATCAGTAACGACATATTGGTTTTGAATCCTTTTTTACCTTGGGTAAATTTCACTCGATAATCATGAACACACTAGTGTTAAAAAGTTTTCTTTACGAAAACCTTCTCGTTCTGCTTACAGAATTTTTGTGCCTCAGAAGCTACTTCTTGTCTTTTGAAAAAGTTTTCCACTCCGTATTTACGCCTGACATTTGCTGAAGAAATGAAAAAACCAAATTGAAAATAGTAACCGTTTTACTACGACAGATTGTGACATTGAATTATAGAACGTTCTACAATATTTCCGGCCATCTTTGGTTTTACTTCAGTGTTTCTCAACCTTGTTCAAGCCTGATTCTGTTTCCGCAACTGCTTAAATATTTCAGTACACAAAGGTTAATGTGAAATAGAACAAACTATTTCAGCAAAATAGATTTCTTAATACAACTACACTGAGTTGTCTTTTTTTACGGAAGACACTGTTGGGTAAGCTTTCAATTTTTACAAAATGATGGATTGCTTTCATTTGAGCTCAAAAGTTTCTCTCAGATAGGGATGCGTTTTTCAGAAAACTTTATAGTAACGGCGATTTGGAAAGGTGGGGTTTCCCCAACCGTAGAAACATCTGAGTAACACCGCACCTTGGAAACATCACTAAATAATATCTCCCAAGCAAAACAAACTGTTTTTCAACGAACCCTAATTTTTCAACGTTTTCAATCCCAAATGTCAATTTTTCAACGAACCCCAAAACGTAAAATTTTTGCATCTTCCAGTTTTGCATTGGCTAAAAATAATTTTGGCAAAATGTTTTCATCTTCGATGACGACAAAAAGTTTCTAAAATTTGTTAAACTCCTCTTGTTTTTGATCACGTTCCTGAGTGAGCTATGAAAACAGGTGATCAATTAGAATGTATTTAGATCTATAGAGCATAGAAAATTTTACCCCCTTCAGATTGCTGGTAATGCTGGCACAGTTTCGTATCGTTTCAAATAACGTTGCATATAAATCATGTTTTTTAGGCAAATATACACCGATTCAAGTGCGCCTTTACAACTGCAAGGCTTTTACGAGGAAGTCGCTTCGCCTCTTCTACTGAATGTAATTTTGAAATATCAAGGAGCAGAGACAGACAAGAAAACGTCCCAACAGTAAGACCAACTTAAAGCATGATCTTTATTGACCTCATTACAAAGGTTGAGCGGAAACCGCAAAATATCTGTTCGACATCTTGAATTGGTGTTTAGTTTTTTGTTGAGTTGTACCTAAGACTTTAAAAATGGTATACAGCAATCTGCTTGACGTCCAACAATAAGAGTAATGTGGAACGCATATATGAAACCAAATTTACTCAGGCATAATAATTAAAGTGTGTTCTGGCGCTAAAAACAGTTGCAGTTGATAAGCAATAAACAACTGCATAACATTTAATTTTTTAAAAAATACTGAATCTAATCACTTCTTGTGCAATTAGCTGCTTTTTGTTGTTTGCTTTGCATTAATCGGCAGCATAATCGATTAAATTGCGCTGACTGTGGAGCTGATGATAAGATAGTCCTGCGTTAAAATCCATCCTCAACTGGGATGCTGTGCTGCGGTAGATGAGTAGTGCGTCAGCGGTACTGCTTGTAACTAAGAAGCAAATCGGAACATAGTTTGTTTATGCACAACCAAAAGGCTGTTTTCTTGTAGCCTAGGGTAAACATAGGTTATAATTTACAAATAATATCGCCAACAGTGAACGTGTGAGAACTAAGGCTGTGGTTGCACAAGTGATGAAAGTCAAGCTTTATTTGCAATTTACGTCTAGTTTCTCTACGGTTGTATTCAGATCTCAAAGTTTTTGGCATTTTGATGTCAATCCTCATCTCCCATCAAGCGAACAGCAAGCATTGCGGCTTTCTTAATTGTAGTTTTAATTTTTGCTTTCAGAACACATTTCTACAACAAGAAAGATGGAAATGCCATGTAGTTTTTGGCCTCTTTTAGCCGCAGCGATTTTTTGCGCCAGGACATAATACTATTGCAAATATTTTGTTGTATAGCGGGTATGTTGTAGAAAATATCAAGCTTCGTGTTTTTCCACGTTATTCCTATTGCTGAGCGCCATGCAACAGTTCTGCATAAACATTTTTTGAAGTCTTTGGTGCGACTGGATACTGGAATCGAACCCACGTTATCGACTACAAAGCGGACTTTAATGTTACACCCACAGAGTGGTTGAAACATGCCAGCTCAGCAGGTTAATAATAACTAATAGCTAAAACTTTTTAGATTCTCAAATCATTTTGGCGGCTCCGAGATATTGGTAGTTGGTCGAATCGCATCACATTTTAATGGCGATAAGTCAGGTACGAAATCATCATTTTTAAGCATTATTTTAGAGGTCTAATTAATAAAAAAATAGTTTTAAAGAAAATATTTATTTATGAAGTATCTAGAAACTTTGCACCTTAAACCCTCCGTCTTCAACAACTTTTGTTATATTAGGTGCTCGGCTTAGGAGCAGAAGGTGTTCAAATTAGGATTGCACCGATAAGCAAGTTGGTCGACTGTCGATTAATCGGCCGTGCTATAATGGCTGTTACCGATTAATCCACGCCAATTATTGATCATGACATTGGTACTGCTTAGCATACTAAATGCACTGTTCTCATAAGTGCAATGAACAGTCATTTCTTAACACATTATTGGCACCAGTATCACAAAAAAAAATTGTCTCAAAGTAAATATATGAGGAATGCCCATTTGCTTTTTATTACATGTAAGAGTAAAGCCAGCATATGATGATATATTGCAATGGATATTTTGCTTAGATTTTGTCTAGCTGATTGATCGACTAAAATGACCAATATGGCCGATTACCTGCCAATTAATTGGTGCAACCCCAGTTGGTAGGCTGCAGTTACCAGCACACCTTCTCTCAAATAACTAAGTACGTAAAGCCTATTAATGGAAAACTTTTAATTCACCCACCACAAATTATGCTGTAAGTTCAACTTCGAATATATCGCATTTTATCATTTGATGAATAAAAACAGTTGGGCCTGCATTGCTGTTTCAAGAGGTTTTTGCAGTTGCTGTTTTTCCTGTTTTTGTTGTTGTTGCTGCTGTTTAGTTTTTATTGTATTTTTTTTGTATGCTCAGGCCAGTTGCAAGCGGTCGTCGAAGGTCAATCAGTGAACGGGAAAATAATCTTAACAGCCGAAGGAAAAGAGCTTGAAGAAAGTTTTGTCGATGATCAGTTTGACATGGAAAAACTTTGGGCGTACCTCACCATAAAAGATCTACTTAACAACAAAACAGTTTTTGCAGAAAATAAAGTAAATAGCTACCAACGGAAAAATTTATCCGATAAAGATGTAGGCTGTTTACGGGGAGAGGGTAATTAATAATCCCTTTAACTCACAAAATTTCAACCCAATTTTTTGTGATATAAATTTTATAGGTTCTTTGGCTAGCAAAATCATCTTAATAAATTTTATTTTTGTAAAAAAACTTTTTTGGAATGTTGTGCGTAGAAATTGTTTTGTCAGTTTAAACTCACGGCCGTGGTAGATGGGTGCGTTAAAATTAATTTTTCAAAATTTGCTTTGATTCCGATCGTTGTCTGCAACAAGCGTTGATAGGTCTGACACAGCGATAAGAAACTATTGCTAAGCAACAAAAATAAACAGGAAGCGATTAATATGACGAAGAATACAAACCTATTTTGAACCTGGATTAATCACAGCTGTGAAGATGCTGATAGCGATTCTTTTACGCTTTACTAGATACAAAACACAGCATAATTTTGCTTTTTGTACCGGTGCCAATGCCTAAGCGCTCTTCTAACCAAACTCTTAGTCTAAATGTAACGGAAATCAAGTGCTTTAAATTTTACGGCAATAATCACTACACTTACGTCTCCAAACCCCACGTTATTAGCGTATTCATTACGTCTATGACCACATGCTATGGCTTTTCCATTCACAATCTCAATTTACTGGCTGAAAGTGAGACCTGGTAGTTGATGCTAAGAAAACCTGTGGCCACCAACCCAAAGATTTAAAAAATACGAAAGAGCACATTTCACTAAAAGAAGTCATTTGTGTTACACCAAAAAATTTCATGGAGCCGCTTGATCAAGATACGTCGAAAGCCACTTCAATTTTAACCAGGTTTTTCCAAAACTTTAATTTTGCCACTTTTTCTGGTTACGTAGTGTGATGCGCATTGGTGATTTTTGTTTACAATGATACACATTCGCAAAAAGATCAACAGTACTAAAAGCATGACCGAACTACTTTAAAATTAAAACTTGTCTTGATACAAACGTATTGATCGAGTGGGGTGATGAATGAAACCATACATTATTGACGTCCGCGTTAGGCCGTTCGCCACGAGCTTCAGTTTAAACTGACATGCACTTGGCGCAAGAAAAATACCAAAAAAGCGCTTTTTAGTTCATTTTGTTTTTAAACTTGGAAGAGCAGTGTACTTATTCAACCTATTTGCTGTTTAAAAGAGAGCGTTGCAATGACTTCATAACAAAACACAGACAAAAACGCAAAAAATTGCTTTTTCATTTAGTTTGCTTTATAAATCTTGCCTTGCAAAAAACTAGTTAATGAAAATTGTGTAGCAGTAAAAGAGGCTGAGGAACTTTATGATTTATAAAACAATAAAACTGCACCAAGTGAAATATCTAGAGTACTTAAAACTAATTTCCCGCATTTCACAAAAACTTAAACGTTTGTCTGACTAAACCATTTCCTCGCAAAACCAATTCATGAAACAAAGCAAGGATTGGTTTTGCGAGGAATTGAATTGGTTTTGCAAGGAAATGCTTTCATGAATTGGTTTTGCGAGGAAATGGTTTATGCTTATAAAAAATGTTTTTTAAAAAATGAGCAAATTTTCTGTCGATGAAGCTCCTCAAAACGTGACGGTTTAATTAGTCAGACAAACGTTTAAGTTTTTGTGAAATCTATTAAAAGCAAAAGACAGTAAATATTCTGCTCTTTTCAATTCAAATCGAAATCGTTAACCACTGGTCTAGCAATTGCATCCTTAACGACTGTCTCCTTTTGCAATGTTGAGCCTTTGAAAAAGCATTTAATAGAACGTTCACATCCCTGGTTGAGTACTTTTGGTAGATACTCGTATGTACTTGTCGGAGATATGTACTGTGCCAGCTCTGGTGGGAGCTCCAAACAAGATATAAACACAGCTTGTTTTATGCATAACTGCAAATCTAATTTCTGACCAAAAGATGAATCTAAGTAGTCCCAATAGCTAAAACATAAACCATCTAGGTTTAACTTGCAATTATCTAGATTCGTAAAAATGCAATTGATAAGGAAATTCTTCGTCTTTCTCTCAAATTTAACTTTGTTACTCCTCTGACATCAATGGTGGTCACGAAACCAGAAGATGGCAAATCAGAAAGCTTCACGACAGCAAAACCTCTTCCATCTTCAACTGATCTCTACAGTCTTCTTAATATCATACAGGGTACGTATTTTTAATTTATTGCTAGCCATCAATATTATTTGTGTAGAGGAATAATTGCGTAAGCGATAAATGGTTCAGCAGATTCCAATTTTCAACTTTTTACCTGAAATAGCAAAATGATTTTTAAGATTTTAAAAAATTTATTTGCAGGAGACCGGCCTAAAGGTCTAGATTTTTTGGAACGATTTGGAATCACTCGGATATTTCAAAATTCGTGCTAAACACAACATTGACCAAAATGAACAAACCAAATCTTTTGTAATAGATGATCCCCAAAAAAAGATCCCTAAGTGTACCTCCCCTCAAATCCAATTGCTAGGTGCGCTCTTCAAACACGTCAGAAAATGGCCATTTAAACTTTGGGGCATTCTCCACCAATGAAATTAGACTCGCGTAGACATAATACATTAGTAATTGTGAAGTACTAACAATTTTGACGGAGCTTTGAACTTACGTTGTTCGACCTCTATGTATAAATGTAACGCTTTTGTTTTAATCTGAGAATCAAACATTTATTTTACAAACTTAATTTGTCTTTCAGCACAAGGTGGGTCAAGCTACTTAAATTTGATTTCGTCGTCTTCCAATGCTTTACGTAAGTAACTTATTCAATTAATTTCGTTTTGAAGTAAACTTTAAACATCCAGTTGATTTTTATTTTGTTTGGTGCATTTCACATCGAAAAATGTCTTTAAATGAAAGGAAAGTGTGAATGGATTAGTTATAGCCATAATGCATTAGTAAAAATGAGGTACGAGCAATTTCGACTGTAGTAAATCAGTAAAAAATTAAAGTAAAATCTTTACAACTACACATAGAGGTTGTTCTCTATGTGTAGCTGTAAAGGTTTTACTTTAATCCTACAGTAAAACATTTATTTTACTATCTTAATTTATTTTTTAGCACCACCTGGGCCAAGCTCGGGATATGTTTTGTCATCCTCCAACGCCATTCGTAAGTAACTTATTTAATCGATTTTTTGGAACAATGTTTAACCATTCAGTCGGTGAAAACTTCAGCTTGTCTAGTTGTCATAAATAACAATCTAAATGCTGCAAAACTTGATTTGTCAGACGAATACAACATATCTCATACACTTGTCACAAAACCGGTAGTAAAATACTAGCACAAATTAATTAACAAAGATCACAGCAAGGAAACTTCATTTATTAATTTGCTTTGAACATGCAACAAGACAACAAATATTAAAGTACATAGTTAGCTTCGACGAGATTGTGGACAATTGTTCACGGGGAAGGCCAAGGAAAATGTATAGAAATTAAATTAAGAAATAACTACAAATTGTATCAACGAACATATTTGAGATTGCAATAAACAGAAGTAATTGGAAAAACCAGGGTTAGATGGCTGCCGAAGCCTGCGCCAGAGATGATTAATCAATGATGATGAATTAAAAATTAAATTTATTTTCGCTTATTTTCCGGAAACGGCCCATGTATAATCTAAAAATTATTTGGGAGGATCAATGGACAAAGTGGATTTTTTTAGTGTTTGGAAGTAGCGGCGCTGAAATAAGCGGTTGCTATTAGCGCTGCTAGTGTTGCGTTTGCGTTCGCTTAACGCCGCTATTAGCGTCGTGAACTGGCGGCAAGAGTGGCGAGCGTTACTTTTTGTAAGACAGCATTAGCGGAAGCTCGCTAGTTTTTTTGAAAGGTAGTTGTCGTCAGCGCTAAGGTCGCCGCTTGTTGAGATATAAACAACACCACTTTCAAAGTGCAGAACGTCCCGAAAATTACAAGCTACCAGAAAGGATCTTGCGACGACAAAGTTTTTCAAAAAAGCGTTTGTGAAAAAGTCATCAACAATGAGACGTTAAGGAAGTTGTTTGTGAAATACAGCAACGCCGTACCTTCCATTGCAACAGTGAAAGGCCTTTTTTCATTGGGGAAGGGAGAGTTAAAACGAAAGCAATCTTGGCTCAGCGATGATCATTTTGAAGAGGTCGTTTTTTTAAAATAGCTGCGTTTTAATAAATATTTGTTTTTGTGCCATCCGTTTTAATAAATATTTGTTTTTGGGAAAACTTCCTGGGAGAAGTCAATAACAATACCAACTAACATAAGCGTGATAAAATGTTAATATTGAGTTCGCGTTGACCAAAACAGATGAAGGCAAACTCTTTCGGATTGATGATCTCAAAAAAACTTCATTAAGCTGACCTCTTTCAAACCAAAACGCCAGGACCGCCGCACAACTGCTTCCTAAAACTTGGTACCCCAACATTTGCGGTTGTCTCCGCTGATGAAATTATCCATGCATACCCAATACTCAATGGTAAAAATGAAGTGCGAGCAGCATCGACGGAGCTGTGATCGTGATTTGCTCGCATGCATGCCTTGCTGTCTAGCTTTTGCTTTAATCTGAGAATAAGCATTTATTTCTCTTTGTTGTTTAGAATCAGGCGGGCCAAGCTACGCAAACTTACTCTCGTCATCCTCCAGTTCCCAATGTAAGTAACTTATTCAATCGATTTTGTTTTGAAGCGGGCATTTTCCAACTTTCTGCATAATGTCAATCACTTTATTGTAGCTTTGTTCTAACAATCGTTTGAATAGAAAGGGTTGAGCGATTGAATGGTTCAAACTTCATTTATTAATTTGCTTTGAACATGCAACAAGACAACAAATCGACGAGATTGTGGACAATTGTTCACGGGGAAGGCCAAGGAAAATGTATAGAAATTAAATTAAGAAATAACTACAAATTGTATCAACGAACATATTTGAGGTTGCAATAAACAGCAGTAATTGGAAAAATCAAAGTTAGATGGCTGCCGAAGCCTGCGCCAGAGATGACTAATCAATGATGATGAATTAAAAAATTAAATTTAGTTTGATTTATTTGCCGGAAACGGCCCATGTATAATCTAAAAATTATTTGGGAGGATCAATGGACAAAGTGGATTTTTTTAGTGTTTGGAAGTAGCGGCGCTGAAATAAGCGGTTGCTATTAGCGCTGCTAGTGTTGCGTTTGCGTTCGCTTAACGCCGCTATTAGCGTCGTGAACTGGCGGCAAGAGTGGCGAGCGTTACTTTTTGTAAGACAGCATTAGCGGAAGCTCGCTAGTTTTTTTAAAAGGTAGTTGTCGTTGGCGCTAAGACCGTCGCTTGTTGAAGTATAAATAACACCACTTTCAAAGTGCAGAACGTCCCGAAAATTACAAGCTACCAGAAAGGATCTTGCGACGACAAAGTTTTTCAAAAAAGCGTTTGTGAAGAAGTCACGAACAATAAGACGTTAAGGAAGTTGTTTGTGAAATACAGCAACGCCGTACCTTCCATTGCAGCAGTGAAAGGCCTTTTTTCATTGGGGAAGGAAGAGTTAAAACCAGGGATGTGGAAGCGGTTATTTTTCAAACGCTTCCGCTTCCACACCTATCGCTTCCGCTTCCACTTCCACCGCTTCCGCTTCCACCAACAAAAAACGAAAAAACGACCGTTGACAATTTTTTTTAACTTTTGTGGGTCTGTAGCCTGCCTTCTCCTACACTTTATCATTTTGAGAAAACCAAAACCTTCATTTATTGCTATTACTTTACCTACTTCGCTTAAGCTTATTGTTTCGAACTACTCTGTGTTTCTTTTTCTTAGATATCAGAACTCGCGTTGAATGTAGAACAGTGCTTTTCAATCTTTTTGTCATCGCGGAACCGCTAATGTAGTTTCGCGTTTGTCACGGAACTCCCACTAACAAAAATTTAGAAATCACAAATTGCTTGCGAGAAAATCAAATATTTCGTTACTATAATTCAAAAAATAATTAAACACTTCAACAAATAGACAGTTATTACAAGTTCCTTCACTACTTACAACTACTTTTACAACAGTTAAACTAATGCTTCTCAGATCTAAACCGTATGATTCCATATTACAGCTCTCGACAATGACCTGTCGTCACAACAACAAATTACACAGTATAGCGTTGATTTTCCTTCTCTATCCTCAACTAACTCTGACTTTGAGTTAAATTTAACTCTAATTATCATTACCGACCTTCTATCCGTCCTCAAAACACGTATTGACTCCGATCTTTTTGGATAGTGAAGTGCGAAATTTCTGTTGTATATATAGTATGTACATTTAAAGCGAGCAAAATTAAACTACACCAATCAACAGCCGCCTCAACGTGGTGGTGAAGTCCCAGACCCGTTTGGATTGATTCAAAATGGCTGTTGGCCTTCCCGAGGGTCCCAGTTACCCCGGGCACTCACCTTACACCAACCATTTTTTCGCCGTGCAGCCCCCAAACAACCACAAAAGGGTAGCACGCAGCCTCTTTAAAATTGGCCTGTCTTCTGTCTACTCCTGCCTTTCTCTTGCCCGTCTTCTCATTCTTCTCCTTCTCCTGATGAGCGGCAACGTTTATCCTAACCCTTGCTCTGTCTTTCCCTATTTAGTGTGCGCTGGAAATGTGACCTGTAGGGGCAGGACAGTGCAATGCTGCTCATGCTCTAATTGGGTTTATTTAAAGTGATCACTACTCTCCTATTCTAGATTCAAAACTCTTGGGAGCTCTCACTTCTGGAGCTCCCTTCCCTGCTTTTTTAGGAGATTCTACACCTACCAGCACTGTGACTTCCTCCTCGGACTCCTCCAGCTTGTATACCTTCACTGCTCAATCTGGCCCCCTTCCGCTAATGCAGCACTCGCACTCCACCCTCGCCTTCAAACCTCTTATCCTTTTTCCGCCCACTTTGTATCTTCTCCTTCTGCACCCTCACCACCGCCTCATGCTCCTGGCTGTTTCTCTTTACCTCCTGCTTTCTCTTCCCCTCCCTAACTCTCTCAGGGTTCTTCAATGGAATGCTGGGGGTCTCTGCGCCAGGAGCACTAAACTACTACACTTTATTTCGTCTCATTCCGTTGATCTTATTTATATCCAGGATTCTAACCTTAATTTATCTTCCTCTTTTCAGATCCCTGGATTCTCTACTCTGCGATCTGATCGCACCCACTCTCGATCTGGTATTTTTTCTACTGATGTCCCAGACGCTAGCGGCGGCGTCATCATTTTCGTCAAGCAGAGCTTATTCCCCTCCGAGCTTTCTACCTCCTCTCTTTCTTCGCTTGGCCCCTACTCTGATTATGTAGAGGTCAACATCTCTCCAAACGATTCCTCCTAGCTCTTATTTCTTAATGCTTGTGCTCCCCTATTCGTTCTTCTACGAAGGATAGCAGAACCAATTTCTTTTCTCTTTCCATTCTTCCCCCTATGTGGAAGCGGAAGCGGTGGAATTTTTCGCGCTTCCGCTTCCACAGAAAAAGACCGCTTCCACCGCTTCTGCTTCCAGCTTCCGCTTCCGCTTCCACATCCCTGGTTAAAACCAAAGCAATCTTGGCTCAGCGATGATCATTGTTGTTGAAGTATAAATGACACCACTTTCAAAGTGCAGAACGTCCCGAAAATTACAAGCTACCAGAAAGGATCTTGCGACGACAAAGTTTTTCAAAAAAGCGTTTGCGAAGAAGTCACGAACAATGAGACGTTAAGGAAGTTGTTTGTGAAATACAGCAACGCCGTACCTTCCATTGCAGCAATGAAAGGCCTTTTTTCAATGGGGAAGGAAGAGTTAAAACCAAAGCAATCTTGGCTCAGCGATGATCATTTTGAAGAGGTCGTTTTTTTGAAGTAGCTGCGTTTTAATAAATATTTGTTTTTTGTGCCATTTTGGCTACCGTATTGCTGTTGTTACTATTTACTGGTATCCTAGTACTTTTTCGCTGGCCTAAAAAAACTACGGTTTTTGTTTATATTTTGAGCGCATTTTGAGTAAGATGCAAACTCGCAACCGTGCTTTTAGACAATTAATGATTAGCGGTCGCTAGTTGTTGGAAAGAACTAGCGTTAGCGTTTATTCAATTAAAAGTTGTGAGTGTTCAGTCGATAAAAGTAGCGCCGATAAAATTTTTGTTGATTGGCGATAGCCCGTTAGTTTGTCACTAGCGGGTGCTCACTAATGGGTTCAAAGCTCGAGAAGTCGGGAATGGAAAAAATCGATCGCTTTTGAATTGATGATCTCAAAAAAACTTTATTTAGTTGACCTCTTCCAAACCAAAACGCTAGGACCGCCGCACAACTACATCCTAAAACTTAGCCCCCAACATTTGCGGCTGCCTCTGCCAATGAAATTATCCATGCATACCCAGCACTCATTGGTGAAAATGAAGTACGAGCAGCATCAACGGAGCTGTCATCGTGATTTGCTCACATCCATGCCTTGCTGTCTAGCTTTTGCTTTGATCTGAAAATAAAATGTTTATTTTTAATAACTTAATTTGTTTTTTTTGGCACCAAGCGGGCCAAGCTACTCAAATTTGATTTCGTCATCCTTCAATGTTTTTTGCAGGTAAAACATTCGATCGATTTTGTTTTAAAGCAAACTTTTATCGTCAAATTGATTTTTATTTTGTTTGCTGCATTTTACATCTAAAAATGTCTTTAAATGAAATGAAAGTGTGAATGGATTAGTCATAGATATAATACGTTAGTAAAAATGAGGTACGAGCAACTTTGACCGAATTGTAAACATATGTTGTTCGATCTCTATTTATAAATGTAAAGGTTTTTTTAAAGCTAAAAAATAATTATTTGTTTTAGTAACTTAACTTGTTGTTTAGCAGCAAGAGGGCCAAGCATGTCGAACTCGCATTCGTCATATTCCAATGCCTTTCGTAAGTTAA
This sequence comes from Trididemnum clinides, assembly GCA_963675345.1. Taxonomy (NCBI): domain Eukaryota; kingdom Metazoa; phylum Chordata; class Ascidiacea; order Aplousobranchia; family Didemnidae; genus Trididemnum; species Trididemnum clinides. Next base: position 18,901,765 of record OY776298.1, read on the forward strand.
GTCATTCAATTAATTTTGTTTTGAAGCAAACTTTATACGGTTGATTTTTGTCATGTTTGGTGCATTTCACAGCTGAAAATTGCATGAAATGAAAGTGTGTATGAGTTATTTATACCCATAATTCATCAGTAAAAATGAACTACCAGAAAGTTTGACGGAACAGTAAATTTAAGTTGTTTGATCTTTACGTAGAGCTGCAAAGCTTTTACTTTACTGAGAAACAAACATTTTTTTACATACTTAACACGAAGTGGGTCAAGCTACTCAAATTTGATTTCGTCATCTTCCACTGCTTTTCCTAAATAACTTATTCAATTAATTCTGTTCTGAAGTAAACTTTACACATCCAGTTGATTTTTACTTTGTTTGGTGCATTTCACATCTAAAAATGTCTTTAAATGAAACGAAAATGTACTTTGGAGTTGTAAAATTTAGGTCATTTTTGAAAAATTGAGGTTGCATCAACCTTTCCATTCCTACTGACCAAAATAATGCGTTTGGCAAAAATATTTCTTAAATCCGATTTCAATTTGCTCTTTTTTCCAGCCCTTAAATTTTTCGCTTCTGAATCGCCTTATTTAGGGGATTCTTCTCAGTTCAAGCATGCTATGCTATATTCACAAATTCATTTATTCAATCAAAAATGCTAGAGTTCTGTGAGGTATTGCTAATTTGCCATGAGTTTGTGTTGAGACATGATATGATATAATATGATTGACAGATGCCGACAGGCCTGTTTCAATATATTGGATCTCTTCAGGCCACCTCCGTCAACGAGAATCTCGATCAGCAACAGTGGCTTTCATTTCACGACATCTCGTGAGAGAAGATCATAGAAATGGGTTTTTGTAATGTACCTCTAGTCGGCCCGGCTGGAAAAGTCACATTCACTATTTATGATATGACATGTTTGTCCTCGAAATTAGGGGAATTCCCATAAAATATTGGGCACAATTTTTTGTCAAAATTTTAATTTGGTCTTTAAAAAAAAAGTGTTATAAGTCAGACACGTCTACAGCAAAAAAGGCTGAGATGGACCGATGCCCATTTAGTACAGAAAATTGTGTTATTCGGTCATTGGTTAAACCAATTGGTGGATCAAAACTGTCAACTTTGCAGCAGGTCTTACAGTACGATTTATATGTAAAAGAGAGTTCTTCATCCACAGCTCCAACTAGCACTATCCTATCACCGACAGTTAAAAATGTGTTTTAATGGATTGCCTTGAAAAAAATTAGAAACAGAAGATTCTGAACAAAAAAGAAAAAGCTTTGTACAGAATCTTAATAAATAGTATGGCATTCGGCCAATAGATGCCATGCAAGTCATTCAAACCAGCAGGTTTTTGTCTGCTTCAAAAAAGTCGGAGACTCACATGTTTTTGAAGATCAGCAGGGACCCTGCAATGCTGTCATGACCAGAAAAGATAACAGTTTTTACGGAGAAGATGAAACGTAAAATCTCAGAGCAAAAAAGTAAAATTATTGAACCAAAACAAGATTCTCTGATTCTGAAGATTGTCATTTGTCTTCATCTTTGTCACAAGAGAGTGATACAGCTTGCTCAAGCTCAAAATTTACTTTTTGTCCACGCCAAATAAAAGAGTCTGCAAGATGATTGAATCTGATTATATTTCTCTTCAGGCACAATCAAATTTGATTACTGTTCCTGTCATAACCAAAGTATTTGACTCGTTTAAAATTTCTGATCACAATGTGTCACGATGCTTCATGCAACAATCATTAAATCGTGCGACGGTGACGTAAACGATTTATTTTTGTCAAGATCAACTCTATTCCGATCTCAGAAAACAAATTACGTAAAGACAGCCGAAAGCGCATCAAACAAATTTGCCATGAAGCGTCTTGAATGCATGGCTTTGCATTGGAATGATAAATTAAGGACAAACCAACTGGGTAACAGGTTAGAGGCTCTGGCTGTGATTGTTTCTTCGGCGCCATGCTATAAAAATGGCAAAATGCTTGGAATTCAAAAAATTACCAATGCATCGGGCAATGCTTAAGCCAAAGCCACGTTTAACATCTTAAAGAAATGGAATCTCTTTGGCAAAGTTGCTACATAAATGTTTGTCACTGCATCCAAAAACAGTGTCTAGATAAAAAGAAGGGGCCAAATTGTTCGAAGGTTTATTTCAAAGAATTGGAATCGTTGTGAATGATGAAGCGGATAGAGGGGTCAAACTTGTTACATATTATGCCAGAAAGTTAACTTAAATTGACAAAGACCAGCGTTTATCCAAGCAACTGAAAAACATAGACCAGATTTTTGAGATTCAAAAAAATTCACCATATCTAAGTTGCTTTCTTTATGAATCTATTAACTAATTTCTGCTAGCAATTAAAGTGGTGGTTTGGGCACCATAGCTCATCCAGACACGTTTATGAAACGGTTTGATTTTTTTTGATGCTCAAGATCAAGATGTAATCATTATTTGTAAAGTTGCTGCTTGAAAATTTTGTTTCAGTTTTCGATTGTTATTTTTCCAAAATTCTAAATCTAACGGTTATGGTAAACTAAATAGCAAATTTTAATCCTTCGAGATCGGTTACTTGGGGATTCCGCGAAATTTTGGGAAAACTTCCTGGAAGAAGTCAATAACAATACCAACTAACATAGGCTTGGTGAAATGTTAATATTGAGTTCGCGTTGACCAAAACAGATGAAGGCAAACTCTTTCGGATTGATGATCTCAAAAAAACTTCATCAAGTTGACCTCTTTCAAACCGAAACGCTAGGATCGCCGCAAAACTGCTTCCTAAAACTTAGCCCCCCAACATTTGCGGTTGCCTCGGTTGATGAAATTGTCCATGCATATGCAGCACTCATTGGTGAAAATGAAGTACGAGCAGCATCAACGGAGTTGTCATCGTGATTTGCTCACATCCATGCCTTGCTGTCTAGCTTTTGCTTTGATCTGAAAATAAAACATTTATTTCGCCAACTTAATTTGTTGTTTAGAATCAGGCGTGCCAAGCTACTCAAACTTACTCTCGTCATCCTCCAGTTCCCAATGTAAGTAACTTATTCAATCGATTTTGTTTTGAAGCGAGCATTTTCCAACTTTCTGCATAATGCCAATCACTTTATTGTAGCTTTGTTCTCACAATCGTTTGAATAGAAAGGGTTGAGCGATTGAATGGTTCGACATTACGGCGTCTTTGAAAAAGACATTATGACAGATTTTTTTGTCTGGCTATGGTGCTAGTGGTAAAAATTCGCTCTTTCAGTAATACTTGCAAACTCCAAAGCGGGTTTGAACACAGGTTGTGAAAGATACTACTGTATTTGACTTGGGGCACGATATATATTATTCTATCTTCATTTATGTTTAGTTGGAGCCTATTCAAATTTCAATAGGCCAATGTGGTCCACATGGGCAACCTGGAGCCCAAGCTGGTCCGTATTCCCGGATCCATGGAGCTTTGGATTTGGTGGAACTGTCGGTAGGTGTTTATTCAATTAATTTTAACGGAATATTAAATTAATGATTTCTTTCAGTGTCGTTAATTTAGCTTGTGAAATGAAAAATGCTATTGATTTTGTGTGTCAAATTTTGATTATCATCATCACCAGGGGCGTTGCCAGGATTTTCATTCAGGAGGACTTGCCAAACTAGTAAAAAGATAATCAACATCTCATCTTTGATTTTTACCTGCTCCGAATCCAAACACCAAATGAGTTTTTTAATTAAACCAGGAAGCAAACAAAACACTACGGCTATCATTGAGCTTCATCGTCTAAATTGCCGGTACCAAGGTTTAGAATGTTTTCAAAATGGAGTGACGTTGGGAGAGGCATTATGGGATCATTTTGCTGTGCGTTGGTTCATAATGAACAACTCTAGATTGAAGTGGAAATGATTATCAATGGAACAAGTTGAAGTTTAATTTAATTTTGACGTCTTCAAAATTTCAATCGACAAACAAAACCCTATAAACCGAGAAAGCAAAAAATTTCCTAATCTAAATTTGACTTGGACTAGCAGTTTTTAACCGACAAGTGCAAGTTTTTATTTAAATGGATTACGAAATGGTATTTCTTGCACACCAATCAAAATAAGCTCAGAACTGATATTATCAATTACACTTGGCTAAGTCTTTAATCGGGTGGGTTTGAAACTATGCCTCGTTACCCCCTTGGCCCATCGTTTGAATTTACCATGAGCGCCGCACGATAATTTGTTTTCTTGTCAATAATTCTTGGTTTCAGTAGAAGTTGTTGTTGGACTTGCGCTTGGACTAATGCGTTGAAGTTGGGCTTAGACTTCCAATTTAAATTGCAAAAAATATCTACTAGTCCAATGCTCTGGTCATTATGAAAATATGAAATTGACGTACGACTATACTGAAGAACCTTCCAAATTGAGTGTACACCTCTATCCATTTGCTAGTCTAAAACCAATATTTATGATTAGTCCCTGTGACGTTACAACGCTAAAGTTAAACTGAGCTGAAAAAATACGACAATGTAACCTTCAGCATTTAATATTGTGTATTTTTGAAAAATTGAGGTTGCATCAACCTTTCCATTCCTACTGACCAAAATAATGCGTTTGGCAAAAATATTTCTTAAATCCGATTTCAGTTTGCTCTTTTTTCCAGCCCTTAAATTTTTCGCTTCCGGATCGCGTTATTTAGGGGATTCTCCTCAGTTCAAGCATGCTATGCTATATTCACAAATTCATTTATTCGATTGAAAATGCTAGAGTTCTGTGAGGTATTGCTAATTTGCCATGAGTTTGTGTTGAGACATGATATGATATAATATGATCGACAGATGCCGACAGGCCTGTCTCGATATATAGGATCTCTTCAGGCCACCTCCGTCAACGAGAATCTAGATCAGCAGCCGTTGCTTTCATTTCACGACATCTCGTGAGAGAAGATCATAGAAATGGGTTTTTGTAATGTACCTCTAGTCGGCCCGGCTGGAAAAGTCACATTCACTATTTATGATATGACATGTTTGTCCACTTGGAATTCCCAAAAAGTAACAGCCTTTCCATCCAATGCATTAGGGGTCTAGATCGGTAGGTTGGCCCAAAATTAGATCGGTAGGTTGGCCCATATATAAATTACAAGGTGGTAAGGCCATTGTCGTTGTGCTAGCTACGCATCGAAAAAGTTGTAACATTAATCACGTTTTAGCTATAATAAAAACTATTTTACAGCATCAACAGGTTTTTCTAGAATAAGGAGAATATCAACGACGCCAAGTGCAACAACTCCTTCAAAAACCACAACAACTCGATCACCATCATCACCACTACCAACGACGACAACAACACAAGGTGAAACACTAGTCATGTTAAACTAAAGCAAATTATCAATGTTGGTCGTTTTCAAAACTTGGTCGCAGGGAAATATTCCTATGCAAATAAAAATTTTAATATAGGCACCCTCTTTATTGCTTTCTCATTTCCTAAAAATATACAGCATGCATTGCATAGGCCAACGATTTCTTTCGAAAGGCTTTTAATATTCGACCGTTTTTAGAACAAGTCTGGATCGCTAAATCCGAAAATGCACTAGGTTTTACTGAAATAGTTCTAGTTTTTTAGATGTGAAATATCTTATATTTATAAGGTCCATTCAAATTAACTCGCCAAAATGAGTTTAGTTAACTCTTTTTACCCAGGATATTGGCCTATTGCTGTACGAAATAAAATAATGGCTGATTTACTACTCATTAGTGATATTACAAGTGCTAAACCTGCAATGTGTAGCCTAACAACTCGCTGACTTTTATCACATGCGCTTTCATTTTGCTGTCACCATCACTTTGTTTCTCATATGACAGCAGTTGAATTTGCTTCCTGGTGTTTGTATGTTTCTGTAGTCTAGGAGCTTTTGGGGAAAACAAGCTCTGACAATTACCATGATCTTGTGGTACCGATGCTCTCAAATTTTCAAACTCTTGGAGCCAGACTTAACATAAAAGTTTACCACCTGTTCAGCCACTTACAGCGATTCCAATAAAACCATAGTGTTCTCAGTGAGGAGCAAGGCAAACGGTTCCACCAAGATATCAAGACAATGGAAGTGAAGTATCAGGGGCGATGGGGCGTCCAAATGATGTCAAGATTATCGCAAGACCATTTCGCGTGTTTGTATCCAGCAAAACCACAAGCATATTAGAAAGCTTTTCATGCAATGGACCTTGGGCATATACTCGTATATACCTGTGTACAGCGTGTGAAATACTTTGCTGTGTTTGCAGCTATGTTAAATGTCAGTGGTCACATTGATATAATTTCAATCAAGCATATTAGAAAGCTTTTCATGCAATGGACCTTGGGCATATACTCGTATATACCTGTGTACAGCGTGTGAAATACTTTGCTGTGTTTGCAGCTATGTTAAATGTCAGTGGTCACATTGATATAATTTCAATAGTCAATTTCACATTGATATAACTTACAGCGTTTTCATAACTAGTGTAATTCTTTTAAAGTTAAGTGAACTGGTATACAGCATGTGCATGTATGCGGATTAGGGGAAAGTGGGGCAAGCCAAAACAGTTTTACACATTCTTTTATACCTTCTGCTATATGTACGCTAGAGACATTGTTAGAAGTGGCAGTAGTTATACCTCATGTCTAGTATTTTCACACGCCAGCTCGCAAATTTTTTTTTTCTAATATTTTATTAGCTGATTTCAAAACTAAAAATTTATTCCGCTTTACCCCATCGTTGTGGCAAAGCGGAACGCCTGTTCCGTTTTGTTCCAAGATTATTCTATGGCATTTTGCCTAATCACATATAGATTGGCTGTGTTGTAGCTTGTAAACTATACATGACTCACTGGAGTTATTGATTCCATTCCTAACAGGTCTATATTACAACCTACAGTGAATTTTGTATCAAACTAGGATAAAATTATTTGATCTCAGATTGAAAAGCAAGAATATCAACTAAAAACTATGCTAGTATAGGTTTACCACCAGTAACTGCTGCATTGTTTAAATGATTGGTAGCTGAATGTAGCTACATAACGTACTAATTTTGCCCCAATTAGCTACATAACCTATTAGTTTTTGCTATATTCCGTTTTGCCCCAAACTAGCATCCCATACGAAAGTAATGAATTAAAAAATTCGTAAGCAGTAGAAAAGGTAATTAAGCTACGTTTGGATGCTCGCTAAATATGTTTCAAAGTTAACCCTAAACATGATAGCTTAGCATGGCTAAACGTATAATTATGTCTTTTTTATAACAGTTTTCTTATAAGGAGGCATGCTTAAACTGCATTTTTTTGTAACTCAGCATATTTAATCCACCAAGTAACAAATTTTGGTGCGAGAGCTTGTCACGTGATAATCCCTAATTTGACGGAAGATGGTGGCGCTATTTCCTACAATCAGTGAGAAATTTAAATATTCCGCTTTGCCCCGCGTACCGTTTTGCCCCACTTTCCCCTATGCCTAATATCTTTCTCTTGCGCAGTTACAATAGTATTCACTTTAACAAATATTGCATTCTGAGTAGTGATATAAAACGAAACAAATCGTTCATCTTGTTAAAAGTAATTCTAAACAACTAGAAGCTCTTTTCGCTTAGGGTACATATGATTTGCTAGGGGAAGAACAATGAACCGATGCGTAAAAGGTCTAAAAATATAATTCGAATATTTCTCAAAAACTAGAGATAATTCAGCAAAACTAATACCATTTTCGGACTCAACGACCTAGATTACCCCCAAACGCTCTCACCTTAAGAGCTAAAAAATTTTGCCGGCTAGTGTTATTGATCCAAGGGTCTAGATTACTCTCGATAGACACATTTGATTTTTAGATTATTGTTTGAGTGATTTCTTTTCATTTACGGGACCAGGTTTCATTTGAGCTGCAGGCAGATTATCGTCTACTGCCTTCGCATACGTTTAGCAAGTTTAATTGTTATCAAACAATCTGTTCGAGTGGATCGGAGCGCGGCAGCGATAATTGAACGGTTACGCTTTTAAACTACAGGGTGAGTCAGAAGCAACTGAACAGTCAAAACTACACAAGTTATGAAAATCCAATTTATTATTACATGTACATAATCTTGCGGAGTAGATGCTCAAAATGTCGGCCGTCTTCTTCAATACATTTTGCAGTCCTTCGAACGACAGAATAGCAAACACTTCGAGATAAGTCTCCACTAATTTCTGTGCAAGAATTGACTATCATTGCCACGAATTAATTTTCCGTTCTCGGCTTTCTGGCATACACTGAATTCTTCAGCACATCCCAAAGAAAGAAGTCAGGAGGAGTAAGGTGTGGAGGGCGAGGAGGATACTCGATGAAACTGCGGCGACCAATCCATTTGCTTGGAAAGTTGTCGTTGAGTTTCTGGCATTCAGATCATTTAAATTGACAATTTGTAAGATGCGTTCACACGACCTTCTTCGTTGTTAGCGAGTTTGCACCACGAAATCAACCGACTGATCGATGTAATCGCATTGTAAACTTAGATCACAAATATCAGGACTGCCCGGTTACTTCTGACTCATCCTGTACTCTGCTCTATAACTTTGTTGTTACGCTTTTGCGAATGAAATTTCACACTGATATCTACTGCCTGGCGATTACTAACAAAAATACAATAAAAAAATATGCAAATTTTGGAAAAAAGAGTTTCCATACCACAAAGGACCAAACCGGCAATAGCTTTTAAAAACTGCTACATTTGTATTCCTAGCTCAACCTTCTCGATTGAAAAATAAAACGCGAAAAAAGAAGCTATTTTCACAAAAAAATAACAATAAATATTTGAACGTACGGTCAGTCTATATAGGCCTGCGGTCGCCATGTGGCAAAGGAATGTTTTTTCTCTATCGTGTCTATTATAGTAACCTGGTAGTACTGAATAAACATCACCGTTTTGGTGTAGGGCTTTGTTTCTATCTACAGTCGTATTTGAAGATAGTTTTCAAAGACTTGAGCAAAAGGAAGAAAAGATTCTTAAAAGTTTTGGAGTATTTAAAATTTTTCGTTTTCGAGAGAGCGCTTTTCTAATACAAAGCAGCATAAAATACGAAATTAAATATCAAGCTTAAGTTCCTATCTTTTCATGAATCAGGACTTCTTAACCGGGGGCTCCCAAGAGGGCCACAGGTCGATTTTGAAGGACCACAAGCAGAGGTCTTCACTGTGGAGCTATTATTTTGTGTTGGAGGTGCGAATATATTTCATCTGTCATCAAAACAAAGAGCAAAAATTATCTCGATGTAGGTCTATGCAGTGATAGTCGCTTTGCGGTGTCGCAGACGGAGCCGAATGTAAAAGGCCTCGCGTGCCGACTCCAAGAGCAAGTTTCGCACAGATTGCATTAATTACAAATTACTCGATTTTGATTATTTGGGTTGTTTTTGCTTGTCGTTTAAAGTATTGAATAATTCAACAGCCGTAAATACGTTAAAGCAAATCTAGGCATTTTATTGATGCAGCAGGAGGCCACGGGTCTTGATAGTCTTTGTAAGGTGGTTACAAACCATTAAAAGTAGAGAGACACTGCCTTAAATCATCACTAGAGCAACCACTTTAAAACTTCTTTGCAGTTGTTGCTCGGTGAAGACTTGAGTACGGTCGAAATGTAAACCCACTGTTGATTCATTTTAATTATTGCTGTAAACGTTATGATATTGTGATCAACTGTAATAAATTTCATTTTTTATCATTTTCGATCAATTGGTTTCCAAAGCCAGCATGGCATTTGTATATTTGTTCATTCCCACATCTCGTTATTTTGGTCTATTGTAACAAATCTACCGTTTAGAAACTCAGCCAAGTTTGCCGGTATTCAAAGACCCGTCTGACTTCAATCCAAATTGCGGTGATTCAGTGACAATTGATTCGTCAATCAACATAACAACTCCAAGTTATCCAGGTATTAAAACTTTACTGTTGACAGGTAATCCATTTTGAAATGCATCTGTCGCAGGTCATATAGAATGGTTACCAATAGACAACCAGATGTTTTTCAAAGTTGTCTAAAACAACTGCTATCAGTAAATTTCTAAAATAAATAAGTTAAGCAGTACAATTACCTATTTATTATGATTATGATTGTCCCTCCACTTTATTCGGATTTGACAAAAAAAAGAAAAAATTTATTCATGCTGATAAACAGCAAATATAACCTAACCAATACAACATATTATAATTATTATGATAAAAACACCTTTGCCAAACCTTGGGAGTGTCCAAGAATCTTTTGCTGTTGAATAAAGGTGCTCCTTAACCTCAGCAGATGCAGATAAAAAACAATAAATAATAATTTTTGAGATGAGGGCGAGAGGTGAAACTCATCGTCCATGCCTCACATAGCAAATTTCGCTTAAGCAACCAAGAACATTCTAGCCTAAGCGAGCCTAGGCGGCCAGAGGGCCATGCTCCACAAACTTTTAAAACTGATCAAGGAATGATAGTGCTTTCAGTCATTACGGCTACAAAACGTCGATCTTAAAAACAAAAGGCTGGCCAACAAATTTAAGAAAAATTGGCAAAACGTGGGGTGAGAAAATATTGGCCTCCAAAAAAAAGGTTATTCAAGTTTCAAGCTTTAGATTTTATAAAGCTTTGCTACCAAGTACATCATTGTAGACTAGAAGTTTTTTAAGCTACTATGCTTTCAATAGAAAAAGTTGTTCAACAAATTTAAGATAGAAGTTGACAGAATTGAAAATCAGAAATTATCGATCGCAAAAAGAAAGTGGACGCGGAAAAAATTGAGCTTCAAAAACCATCGCCTTCCAAAAAACGTTGTTCATCAAATTTCATATTTTTGGCTTCTCCCTAAATTTTTTTGGGTATGCCGCTGCATGCTAGCCGGTTCGGAAAAGGCGGTCGGAAATACAAACCAGTAATAAATATACTGGTAGTATTTTCATTTCTTACAAATCGCCCTGCCAATGATGAGTAGGCTACACTTTAGATGCCTTCTTACAACATATAGGGTGAATGGCTTCACCGTTCTAATCTAGTGGAGCAAGGGTAAAACAAATGTAGGAGGTCCCAATGGTTACTATGACGAATGCTCTACTCGTCCTTGCACAGCCCCATCATAAAAGTGGGGTACAAGATATTTTGTAAGTCTTCCTTACTACTTTAAAAATTTCTGTTAAAATTAAGGTTTATATCCGGATGATTCTCTTTGTGTTTGGAATATCAGTTTGCCGGAAAATCAAGCTAATGAAGGCAGAAGCAAACTTAGATTACAATTCCGAAGGTAAATAGAATATTATGCTGATTTTTGGCACTTATTATTTGCCATTAAATTATCTTTTTTGCGTTTTATTTCGTTATAAATCATCAGCACGTTTGAAATTTTGCAAACTTTTTTATTTCCTCCTCCACATCACGCTTATTGCTGAGCACCAAGGAAGATATCTGAGAATGAATACCAAGGATGCAGTTTGACAAGCACACCAAGGCCAGGTCTGCTAACTACAAACACGTTCTGGTTTGGGCTAAGAACAAAACGGAAATGACTTAAACTTTGGGTAAAAGGAATGAACGGGGCCAATAGCTCAAAATGCTTCGGTCTAAAAAAAGACAACAACTTGCCTGCTTGCTGCCTAGTTCTCCGCTTTATTGCCAGCTGCTCAATTGATCAAGTAAATGCTCTAGACTCATTTGTCAGTTTGAGTCCCTGATCAATTATGTGTCGCGCATTTCGGAAAGGCACATTACCACATATTTTCCTTTGTTTGTTTGCTGTGTTTGTGATAGAAATGTGCTTGGTCAGCTTCAGCAGTATTATTAACTCTGAAGCGAGTCCGAACAGAAGTTGTTTTCTTGTTTTCCTCCTGACCCTAAGATTATTATGCTATATCTCTTCTTCAGCTTAAGAAGAATCAACTATTTACAAAAATGTAATTGAATTGTTACAGTTTCGACTTGGAAAGCGAGCCTTGTATTTATGATCGCGTTCTTGTGTATCGCGATTACAAACCTTCAGCGACAGTCAATGTAACTACACTCTGCGGCTTTTCATCCGATGAAAAGATTATAGATGCCGCTGAGGGCATGGTAGTAGTTTTTGAATCAGACCAGCGTGTTAGTGGCCGTGGATTCTTGGCTAGTGTTAGTGTTGTGTCTACTGACTAAACTTTCTTTTTTATTATCGGTTTTCTTGTTCCTGATAAAAACCAAGGCTTTGGCTGTTTTTGTAAATACTTTTGCAGGCAAAACAGGCTTGCCAGGTGGCTTAAAACTCGATAAAAAACTACAACATCCATAATTTATTTGCTAACAACTACAAAAATCATGGGACACCAACTTAACAAGGACAGCAAATTTTAAAAGTAGGACATAAATAGATCACCAGACCAAATTGTCTGACTTTCTGGTCAATAGAATCCTTGACTTTTCTTTACCACCTGGCAACCCTAGTCATGAGTATTATGACGCCAATAAAACGCCAATTCTGCGATGTCGCTGCAAGCGTTTATACTCATCAACGCATTGTTGAAATGTCATTCAGATCATAAAATATAGCTAGTTTTGCGAATGCTATTCTAGGTGGAAAAACAATTGTTGAAATCATCCAGAATTTAGCAAAACCATTAAGCGCTTTCATTACTTTGATGTTTAAACCTTAATCGGCTGCATGCTTTGTGTTATTATGTCGAAACAAACGCTCACATGTCAAAGTATTACGCGCGTATTTCGCTATATCCCCCTCACATAAGGCGAAAAAGAATTTTCCGATTATGCTCAATCATCATGCCGATGAAAATATTTACCAAGCGTCTCAATATTGTTGCTTTTTTTCTTAAACTGCTGACTTTTCAAGATTCACATTTACTAAAACATTCCGTTAAACTTTTCCAGAAAATACATTTTTATAGCTAGAAGCTTTTATAAGCAATTATTGATGGTGTTTTTATAGAATAACAATAAACTAGTTCTGCATTCGCCTATATTGGGCATGGTCATTGACTTCTTGTTGCATCATACTAGATGGGCCTACTCAAGCTTATTTATCTACAGCGAGTTGGGAAAGTGGTTCTCAATCTTTTTTTGAAAGACCCAAACTTTCTAAAAATTAAGTTTTGTGAAATCTTGCGACCCACGGATGTGCTTCAATACGAAATGCACTTGTTGAAAACTTTTTATGACAACAAAACATGGTTGCAGTCAAATTTTTGCGTCGTGATGTCATTCGATTAAGCAAGTGTACATTACTCAACAGCAAGAGAGTAGCCAGAACAAAATAAGATAAAGGATAATTTTTCCAGATATTACAATATTTAAAGAAAAGTTTGACCAGATTTTGTTCGAGCGCACATTTGTTTGGAATTTTTCAGATAATGATGCAAGAGGCAAGCGATGCACTTAGCAAACTGCAGACAGTGACACCGTTTCGACCTATCAGGTCTGTTCAGTGCAGTTGGTGACCGACAAAAAGCTAGAGGCTTTAAATAAAGCGTAGCTTAGACCGTCACACTTGTGGGACCGACAATAGGTCCCCTGTAGTGGATGGTCTATCAGTACTCTGCGAAGTGGTATCACTTGTGATAGAGTACTGACATACCATCCACCGCAGTGGACCTATTATAGGTCCCACAAGCGTGGCGGTCTAAGCTATGCATTATTAAAAGTCTCTAGCTTTTTTCAGATAGATTTTGCATCCTGTGCAGCAAAAATGACTTTGACTGCAACTCCCATTAATTAATTTTACACAGAAAAATTTAGTAGCTTCATTCTATTCTGCAATGATAACTGATTAGAAGAAAGTTAATAAGTCGTTGCATTTGTTTATCCGCCGGGTCGCAACAGACCTCTACGGCTATGCACATAACAACGTCGAATTCAGTCCCACTCCGGAGTTGCCAGTAGCCTACTACCTGCAGTGGCTCGTTGCATCTACACCACAAACCTGCAACCAAGCGGGGAAAATGGTCGAAAAGTGCTTTTGCCAAGATAAAACAACGCAGTGCCGCTGCAGGCATAGAACTTGTGATCTCTCGATTTCGAGTCTGCTCTTCATCGCACTTCGTTACGCTGCCAGCGAAATTCACAGTTTGCGTAGAAATCGCAAAGCGACAATACAAAGCTTCATGCTAGACCAACGCGGCGTGTTGTGCCGGGGTTCTCAAATAGTGGGTCACGATCTAAAATTGGGTCGCAAAAGTAATTAATTTGAATGTGGGCCTCTTTTTGACGAAATGGCAAAGGTAGCATTTTGTATTGAATGAAAAATGAAGATTTTTTTCAGGAACCCAGTTGGAAGAGGAGATATTTTGTGTTAAATGTAGCATGTGGGAACCTTCTTTTGGAAGATAGCACCTCTATAAAGAATATTTTGTAAATTTTCGGGAACGGTTTTTTGAAAAATTACGCCCAGAAATGCTATGGGTAGCGAGGCTTACAGGAGCTGTCTTTTTTTGCCCAAAAATATTAAAAAACCCCTGGTGTGGTGGTAGAAGCGTCTGCTTCGCAGCTGGTACTCATGAATTCAATTCCCTTGTTGAATCATACCAAAGACTTTGTATTAGTATTCTCAGATTTTTTGCTTGGCGCTGAGCACAAGGAGGTAATAGGTTAAAAAACTGACAAATTTGTTTGTTATGTTCATCGCTTAGGCGCTTAACGGTAAACCTCCAGTGGTAGGATTGAAAAATTCTGACCTTAAGTTCTCTCACTAATGGCTATAAGCCAGTAGCATCAGAATATCGAATTATGATGTATGAAGACTTGCATCAGCCTATGTGTTTGACTTCTTTGCGAAACTCATAAAATTCCAAGAAGAGGTTTGCACTAATCTGGAGGAGCTGGCAGAATCCAAACTCTGCACACCCCCATCTTTTTGTGGAAAACAAGTTGCAGGCAAAGCAGCCTAGCAGTTGCGACGGCCCAGCCTTACAAAAGACTCGCAAAGCATGAGCTCATATGAAGGAACTTCAACAATGGGTTTAGCACCGTTTGGCAAAGGCCATGGGTTTTTTTGCCCGATCTCTACGCTCGCTGTATGCCTATGCGCAACAGTTGGTTATCATCTTATTCACAATGAGCAAACAACAATTGCATAAAAAATTAATAACTTTATGTTTTTTTACGAAAACACGTGACCAAAAAATTTCCAAGGCTACCAAATTTTGAACGCGACCCGCAAATTGGGAACCAATGATTTAAGGAAAAGGGATGCAAAGTTTAAATCACATCTAAAATGTCAACTTAGATCTCTTTCCAAAACAAGCGACACTTTTCGTTCACTAATCTAATATGCCCATTGGTGACAGTGCGACTCATATCATCAATAAGATGAGGTGTAATCACTAGCGTATTTAGTGGGGTGGAGGTGGGGGTGGTACTATGGCTCCATTTTTGGCCATAGCAATAAAGCAAAAAATCAACTTAATTTGGGTCAGCTCAAAACACTCCTGAGTTTGTTTTGATGAGCTTCCCTTTTTGAAAATCTTCGGTAGGCCAATGGCTGTGATACAATTACAATACTGCTTGAAATACAAGACAAAATACAAAACAGGACTACTTTGCGCTTTAGCTCATAAGTCGCTTATAAGTCTCTTTTAGCTCATGATTCCCTTTTCAAACAAACGAGGAAACAAAAATGAAATTATCAGTTTAGTACTACCATTCATTTGTAAAGTTTATTTTTTAATTAGATCAATGCATGTTTTATAATGCATTCACTATAGAAATTTAATCTCTGCAAATATATATTCATAGGCTTTTATTAAGAATATCTGGGGCAAGACTTATTCCTTTTTCACTAAAGCACTGGCGGCTGAAGATTTTCGTCTGGGAAAACGCATTCCTCCGTGAAATTGCAGCAGATTAACAAGGGATTCATCGTTTTTAGTTGCATTGCTAAACTCCTCAAACGTAATAGCCACATCCCCGTCCTTGTCAATCAAACCGAAAATCCGTTCCATTCTTTGACGAGCAGCAAGACCGTCTACAACCAGAGTAGATAAATATACTTCGCCGACCATTTGATACATTGCCTAAAGTAGAAAAATAATTCAAAAAGCTAAAAACAGCTCAGGCTTTTCAGCAGTAGCGAGCTAAAGTGTTATAAATTGGTTTTTATTTTTTTCCAGCCCTGTGCCTTATTGAAAAATACCTGACAGTAGTGAAAAATACCGCACTAATTGAATGGACAAAATCAGTCTTTAGTAGAACTGGAATCCAAGAACGCGTAAGGAGAATAAACATTTTCGAGGAAAGAACAAGTTTTACCATATCTTTATGATGTTGCAAAAAACAAAGATATAGAACCTTTTTGCTAGTGGGCCAAAATTCAAACTGGTTGAAAATTTTTCTGGCCAGCCATAGTTTGTAGACCAAACTGTTTGTTTACAAAAACAAGCTTTGAAGCACTGGTTGGTTGCATTGTTCACCGAAAATATTTGCACTACAGCACAGCGATAAGTTTTGCGGTTAAAACTAACTTGCTCATCATAACTTTAAGCTACAGTACATGGCGTTGGCTGACTATGCTACTAAGAATAAGGTGCGAACATTCTTACCTCTATGCTTTTCAATTTAATATTCAGGAAAACTATAGCGCACAAAATTGTTGCACACTTGGTTTTTGCTTCAGAGAAATATGCATTTCAAATTAAAACTGGAACACAAATTCCTGGCAGCGCATTGGCTCTGACTTCAATTCTCTTCTTTTATTATTTCTACACCACCAAATCCAAGAAAAAATAGAACAAAGGAATCTCACAGACATGATTTCGAGCATCTCATCTTTGCTGACACAACCGTCATTGTCGCTATCGAAAAGACGAAACGCCCACTCCAATTTTTCATCCAGTGAAGCAGTGGACATCACGTAAACTCCAAACATAAACTCCCGGAAATCGATAGAGCCACTCTTGTCAACATCATAAGATCTAAATCACATTGCCATATTTTCAATTAATACGTAAAATTGTAGCCTAATTTCAATCATGCCTAGAGGGGATACATCAACGATGGGGCCGAGGCAAAACCTAAAGACAACACCCAGGCATAGTAGGGATAAACCAGAGAGGAAACTTCACGAACAACTTCTTTCAGTCTCCACCAAAGAACTTATGCTCTCTTGTAACGCTTGATGTGTCTTATCTCGTCTTTGCTGCAATGACATTGGACACGGAGGTTTTTGGAATGCAAGTCTTTCAATAATTGGCCGAATCGAGAGTTCTTTGTGCAGCACTTTTAGTAACTCAACTTGGAACACTTTTCAACTCATTTCATCCTGTTCTGTACGCACTCTTTACCTCACACTCTATCACTACTCTTGCTCTATGTTCAACCTCTAATCCAAGCCCTGAATAGTTGTTGGCTCCTGTTTTCTCTCACGCTCCTATATCGAAAAAGGGGCTTCAGCAACAACAAAAAGATCAATAGCAAAAACAGGAAAATTCGCAATTACGGCTTTGACAAACTTGCGTACGATTGTCCACTAAAAAATAGACTAGAGGCATCTACCATAGTGTTAATTAAGCATCTACCATCTACCACTATTCCACTGCATTGGCGAGAACTGGAACATTTTTGTTAAAAATACTCTCACGCTAGCTCATGCTTTCTTCAAATAGATAAATTAGCTTGGGCGTAGGTTTTTAGCAAGTACAAGTAAAACTAGAATTAGCATTTCTGACAACGCTGAAACAGAAGATCGACTTCAACCTCTTTAGTCCTCTTAATTTCTCTTTCGGTTTTATGTCATTTGATTTGTAGTTTTCCAACTACAGGCGTCATCTTATGTGTAGGCAATTGTAATGGCTTATAACAGTGGTCCCCAAAGTACGGCCCGTGGGCCAAATCTGGCCCTTTATACAATTGCACCGGCCCTTTTCACAATTGCAAAACAAATGTACAGTGCAGTGTTTTCTTGAAAGAGCCACTTCGATCCGATCAATTTGATCACGAAAAGCATTATTTGTGACAGCGAGAGAGATGATGGTCTTTTTTTTTGGAGATTATCTAATTTTTGGGCAACATAGCGCGTTCTCCAATTTAACTGACCGTTACTTCCCACCTATTTTGAGTTAACTTTGGCCCAAGGGTCTTTAAAATATTAGGAATGTGGCCCTCGGTCGAAAAAGTTTGGGGACCACTGGCTAAGAATAAAAAAACCAATCAAGAAAAAAACGCAAAGCTGTACCGAAAAACATGCTCCGCAAAAGTAGCCGAATCTCCATCGGGAAAGATTTGCTTGTAGATATTTTTGAATTCTTCTAAAGATAGTCGATCGTCGGTCGCAGCTTCATTGTGGAAGGAAACATACCATTCCATAATATCATCTTTGGAAAAATCAGTGCAGGTTATAATGTCCTGCACATCTTTTGGCTGAAGCAAACACGACTGTTTTTTTCCCATTACGCCAAAATCTCTACAAACTATCTGCGCAAAACCAGTAAACCGTGTTCAATTAAGCTCAAAAACAAGGTTAAAAGTCAACTTCAAAACTGTTCTTCTTATGTTCTTACGTGCTTCTTGTTGCGCAACGGCCCAAAAAATGCTCTTTAAAAATAGGCTGATCCTGGAGAGAATCATAGGTGTCATGACCTCAATAATTTCTTTAACTCGATCAAGGTAAAAGCTAACTTTCCTCGTTAAATAAAATAAGCCCAACACTTCGACGTCCAAAAAAAGTAATTGATCTCGGAAGAGAGACAAAAGATACCCAACTACCAACAAACTGTCAATATTAATAAAAAATTCTGCAATCAAAATTGAGGGACAAAATTTTTGACTTCCTCGAAGTTTTCTTCGGATTCGCTAATTCTCTCTTAAAGTGTAATAAACTCCTCTGCTTAAACTGTGCTTCGGCCGAATTTCCACCCGCAAAAAATGGGAAAACCAGTTCTAAAAAATTTTGTAAAGACTTTCAAACGCGGCCCGGTTTACTGTTGTTCTCGACTACAGCCATATTGCAAGATCATTCCCTAGCGGTGGACGTGCAGTATCGTTGAAGTTGTCTTTCGTGGCGTCTGTGCGTCTTTACAAAATTTTAAAGCTTAAGAATTCCCCACTATTTATAGTGTCTTTTTCTGGTGGAGATCCATTTCAATCACGTGTGCAAGTAGGGGGAAGGATGTTGACGTTTCCTCGATTTAGCGCCATCATTTCGTCTAAAGAGAAAGCCAGGCGTTTTTTGCAGACACCAAAGAGCTTTGCCACAAAAGAAACATTCATTGTTTTGGCTAATGTGTAGATGTACGCAAAGATGCAAATAGCTTTTGACATAATTTGCTGTTCATGTGAACTTGCATTTTTAAAAATCTTGAGTTGATTACAACTTTATTCTTTGGCATAGAAAAAAATGCTTCACTTTTGTGTTCAGACTCGTTTCTAAGCAATTAGTATAGACAAGGGTGTTGAGAGGCTGATCCGAATCTGGTGCCAAAGTTTGGAGGCGGGCTGTGTACTTTTTGTCCCCTTTTTTATTTAGAAGTAAACCTTTTCTCAATATTTTTGTTCTTTGAAGATTTTGTTTTAGAGATCAACTATTCGATAGCGATTGCTTGGCATATGTTGGATTGTTGTCACAGAATTTTTTTTGAGATTAACTTTGTAAAATAGAATTATTGTAAATATTGTTACAGTATTGAAAATATCTAACGCTTTGAATCTGTAGCCTTTTTGCGAAGCCCAAGCGTATGTTGAACCCGCGTTGTGTTGTCGCTATGTTTATTGCACTTGCGGTATTATTGCTTATCAGCAATTAGTCGTTGGATTTGACCCTCAAGCGATGCAGCAGTAACTGCCTTCTTATCACACTCTTGCACTATTCTCAAAATAGACACGCAACTGGAAGGATCGAATACTTAGTTTGTAAACCTGCGCATTTGGGATGGAAAGCTATCTCAAACGAGAAGCTGGTAGATACTAACGTGGAGGAAAGTTGGATAAGTTGTTCTCTTGTCGATCGTCGTCGTATGGAAGCTGTCGTAAAGAAATCAAAAGCACTTGGGAATTAAAATATCATAGTTAAAAACGATGTCAACGCCGACGCCGTCGCCGCGCTACGCTACGCCGCTCTATCTGTTTATATATTAATTTGCAACGTTCATAATTTTCATTCTCCTGTATCGCCATAACAATTTGTATGAAAAGATTTGT
This sequence comes from Trididemnum clinides, assembly GCA_963675345.1. Taxonomy (NCBI): domain Eukaryota; kingdom Metazoa; phylum Chordata; class Ascidiacea; order Aplousobranchia; family Didemnidae; genus Trididemnum; species Trididemnum clinides. The sequence goes on from OY776298.1 coordinate 18,921,857, forward strand.
GCAAGAAAGGTTAGGTAACGGCAGTACCAAGAAAGGCAAACGCGCGCGTTTCATCTGTTTCACTTTTCGTCGGTCAGCTTCACAGTGATCTGTCTCGGGTTCGGAGACTAACCAAGGGTCTCTGTCCAACGAACTCGTTACAATTATATTCCCTTTATTTTTAAAAGTTTGGAACAGCAAATTTCTGGGCCAAATAAAAATTTCCGAGCCTGGGCTATTAGGGCAGGATTCCGATTTCCGAGCCCTCGACCACGCTGACAACGCTACCCAGTAAAGGCTTACAGCCTGCGCATATTATTTTTGCCAGAAGCGCTGCAGCAGAGAAGGGAAAAATGTCGTAGAATCTCTTATCAAGGCACACCAAACAACCCAGATGAACAACTTATAAAAATCGTTTGTCGTCAAGTTGTAATTTGTGACACCTGTATCTACACTATAAAGCAGTGTTATGTCTGCATATGCGAAATTTTTACTTCTGCTTCAATTCTTCTGAAACCACTTGACGTATGAACATGAAAATTTGGTCGATTGATTAAATGCCTAGGGGTGAGTGTCATAAGGGAGTCAGTGACGTCATGATGGCATTACAACAAAATATAAATTTTTTAATTTACATTTCTTGTCGGAAGAAAGCGGTTTTTCTATCAGCAGGAAAAAGTTTTACCTTTTTAAGTTGTGAGGACGTAACAACAAATGTTTGATTACAGAATTTGTTTTCTTTTTTTAAAAAGCACTGACCATAGAGCGTTACAAGCTGTTTTAGAAAATGCTAACAAGTTGCTTTCGACTAAAAAAATTCTCTAAACGATTTGAGCTCACTTAACTTTGCAACAAAACTTTTTTTAAGCATTCAAAGCATGCTTTTTCTTTTTTCTTGAACGCTTTAAAAAAGCTCCATAGTTTCATAATACCGACTGGTGAAAACAGCAGTAGGCAGCAACTAGAACTTATGCGCTGATTCACAACTAAACTGTAAATGCTTGACTTGTGGTAGCGTTTACTACGTCAGAATCAATAAATATAAGCGCAGCCACAAAAGTTGTAAGTAGCCTACTGAGCCGTCTGTCTAAAACCTTATTCCTTTACGTATTTAACGCCCACCCAAAATTTTTTATTTATGCAATTACTGATATGACCGGATAAAAGTTTTTGAAATTATCGGCTGTTATATTTGTGAGCAAGTCCAACCTTAATTCAACAGTACGGAGTAGTCGGTATTTGGGGCATACTTGATAAAATTTAAACAAAAAACAAATTAATATCGTTGTGTGAAATTGATTATTAGAGGCATAAAAATTATATTTAAAGCCGTAATAATTGGAATTAGGAGTATCAAAACGTTGACCCCGTTTATAAAAACTGTTTCTTACTGTTCTCAGAAATGTCCTGTGGGTGAAATTAATGCTGTCGTTCGAATCATAATTTTTGTCGTGACGTAATTCATTGGTGGTTCTGCCATGCGACGATAGCTGAAAATTTATCAATCACGTGGGCGTACTTCCACAACTCTTGATTTTCCCCCTTTGAATTAAGTGAAATAAGCAGATAAACTTAGTAAAATTATGATTACAGTCCTAATTTGAAACTGTACTTATCCTCAAACAATCAAGGGTAAGGAGAGATGACCTTCTTTATGAAAGTATGACAGATGCTAACTGGCCTGTTTCGATCTATAAGATCTCTTCAGTACACCTACGCCAACGAGAATCGAGATTAGCCACTATGGCTTTATCACGTTACGACTACTCGTTAGAGAAGAGTTATTGATCGAAACGTCGCCATCTGTCACACATTTACTGACCAGCGTCTTACACAATCGGTTGTCTTACGAACAAGGGTTTTAACAGTTTGGTCGATAGCCGTTCTGGCTACCTATAAGCAAACGGAGACGATACGTCTCCTACCACTAGTCTGCTAGGCAGAATAAGTTATACCCATTTCTTTATGAAGGTTTGTTTGTTTAAACATAATTATTGATTGGGGTTAGTTGCCATGGAGCAGTGCAAAAAGGCTGCAGTGGCAAGAAATCCCAATAAAAAAATTATGCTTACTCAATCAATAATGTTTTTCCACGTTTTTTAAACCCGACCCATCAAAAAAAGTAATATCACAAACTGAAAAACTTCTGATTTATTTACTTCAAAATTAGTTGATGGGACTACCGGGTTCAGATGCATGGAACTTTGATGGAAGCATACCTCCTTTGATCCCATGTAGGGCCACCATATGTACTCTTTCTGGAGGATTTGTCCTTCCATATTACAGAAAAAAATGTAATCTCCGCATGACCTCTCAAAACGTTCAAATGTCCTCCATTTTGCAATTTTTGACAAAATTTTTGAGATTGTTGGTAAAGTAATGTAGCAGATCTTCCAAAAATTTAAATTGTTGGCAAAGAATTCCTTAGATGAAGCTGACCTTTCAAAAAATGTTTCACTCTTAGTTGAGGTCAAAATCTTTAGTTTGGTTTAAAAATTTGTCTCCTGATTGCTAAATAAACCTATTGACGCTCCGTCTACGATGCCAAAGCGTTGCTCTCATTTGACATCATCAAAATAATTGAACCCTACCTTATGACCGAACCAGGATACATAGTTGCAGTAGCTATAGACATTGACGTCCCAATATCATTACCAAAGAGGTTGCATCAAATTGTAAATTAGGCCTACTAATGAATTACTTATTTGTGTAATCTACTACGTCCACTTTAGCGGCGCCATCAAAACCACTATTTCTAACCCAATAAAACTGATCGGCAGACTTGCCCTGCGACCTAAACTGTAAATGTATCAATCATCTTGACGCTTTTCCTCAACGTTGAGCCTATTCTTCACTATATTTAGCAAAGAAAACCCTCATAAGTTTGTGCAATTATTGGTAGTTCGAGTGCAAGTACAGTGCCAATTTAAGAGAAGGAAAGTCGGGAAGGTTTGGGAATTACTTGGGTTATGATTTTATCCACATTTTTTGTGCCCGACTAAAGAATAAATGTGTCATCAAATATAAACGGTACAAAACTTCTATCTCGAAAAAAAATCATTCCGAAAGTTTGAGGCTTCAAATGACAAAATTAGGGATTCGAAAATATAATTTCAAAAAAGGTCATCTAAAAAACTGAAGAATACCAAAACCGACAAATATATTTTTGCCCAGCTCTTTAATACTTTCTTCCGGGTATGATAATGGTCTGTATCACAGTGTAAAGTCGCAGTTTTCGGGGGAAATTTTTTGCTCAAAATTCATAAGTAGACCTACCAGGGTGAGATGCAAGGACAATTTATGGAAACATGGCCCCTTCCGCCTAATGACAGAGTAGGGCACACACGTGCAGCAACCAATGAACTTGAAATTACAAGTACTGTTGCAATTGGATCTACGCTCATGCAAGAGGCGGAGCACTAAAGGCATGGTCAGGGACTTTACGGCACCCTGTGTGAAATCGCATCGTTAACAGGGATGCATTTTTATTATTTGCCAATAAATAGCTTTGTAGACCTAACGGAACGAGACCTACAAACTTAAGAAAAAGCACAGCTTCTTTTGCCTCCTAGCTACGTCTATGCTAGGAACAGGACGCAATTATGAATCGGAGAGCACCAGGCCATGAACCAGGCGTACCGCTTGATACCCTATTTTAAAATTTTTTTAACGTTTACTGTTTTGTTGCAACCTATGTTTCAACCCTAATTGCTGCGTCATACACACGGAAAGAAGCCATAGAAAGATTAAAGCGGAAGGAATTTGCTTAGCCCTTCATCACATTTTTGACCAATTCTTTTTAATGTACCGTTGGTTCTGAAATGCAAATAGGCTGTGTCGAAAATCCATCAACTTTTTGTCACTGTCCCTAAAACTGCTCCTTAGTTAAGGTCGGTACAGCAGGCTGAATTGATAATCTTAATCCCTTCATCACAGACAAGAAGCCTGCTGGCAACGCCGGCAGAACCGGTTAGTTAATAATTATAACTTGTTTGCAATGACCCTAAAAGGTTTTATCAACTGTTAATACATACTTGCCTACGTAGGAAAAATACAGCTATAGCCATTTTATTTTTAACCACAAAAGAAAAATGATGGCATTGCTTAGATCTCACAGGAGCTTTATTCCTTTCACCCCACAGCAAAATACTTTACTGCATGATAATTTTTACTAACTTAAAGTTGGTAGTAACGTTCGAGTTTTTCTTTCTAAGGTAATTGTCAACGACAACATAACTTGAAGCTGGCATGCAACAAACTAAACATGTACGTAGGGCACACTTGGTTTTGTTTCCACACCAATAACTTTTCTGCTCCTCTTATTACAATGAATTAACAATGGTTTATTCCTATATCACATCGTCTTATTTCCAACTAACTGAAGAATTATTCATTATTTATCCACTTCTTTTCGAGCCCCTTAAATTTCTAATCTTTGCGTTTTCATTGATTTGAATTGCAATTGCACAGAAAAATCCATAAAATTGATTGTTCAAACACTTAATCCTCAACTGCATAATAACAGTAAAACTGATTGAGTAGACCGAAAGGAATCTATTGATTTTCAACTAGTCTACGTTCTTTCATTGTTTGAACTTGAAATCCTAATTTAATCTTTTTTTCTTTAATTATTTTACAGTGAGAGTAAAGAGGTAATATTTTTGTTGAATCTTGAACACAGAAGCAAAAAGCGACTCAAAACAAAAGACAAAAAACGAAATTGAATGCAAAACGATATATAGAAATTGAAATGTTTAAAAACGATTGCAAATTCTTATAGAAAATAAGTAGAAATGGCACCAGCTGCTTCAAAAGTACTAACGCCACGGCTACGTGCCTATAATGGTAGCGGCACTACCAATAATTGCTACTTCATTAAAATTGTAGCGCACTGTTGCTATCTGGGAAAGGTAACGGGTGCTACTCGCTACTGCTAAAGCTTTCTTTGTGCGAAAAATCACGCTTTTTTCAACATTGCATGTGTTTTAAAAGAACTAGGCACTCGTTATACGCACGTAAGCGTCCAGTTTTCAAAATTTCTGAGAAGACAAATCTGAAAAGTTGAGCTATACTGAGGTGATGATATATGTGTTTACCTCACAGCCAAGTTTGCAAACAAGCGTTGGCGTAACCAGAAAAACATTTTAAGACACTAAAAATGTATCTGTAGATTTTGATCTTTCTCAATTTTGTTCTATCGTTTTTTTATGGGAATCAATATTTTTTAAACACAATTTAGTCAAATTTATCATCAAATTTGTGGGAAAACCTTTTTTTTGAAGAAATGAGATTTATTTTTGCCTCCTTCAGTTTTGTTTATTTGTACCTAAGGTTTGCTGAAAGGTTTTTTTAGACCATTACATCTGAAAGCACTTTCACTCTTTGATCAAGTTCAAATAATGTGGGGGTATTTTCTCTGTGACTGGCTCCACCTGTGCAAACGAATAGCCTGCTGGTAAAAGATCAGCAGCCGCAGAAAGCCTGGCCATTTCTGTTTATAAACGATTATTCATTTCCATTCTAATTAATTTTATGTATTGAAGCAAAAACTGAATAACTTAAATTGAGCATACTCCCTCACATTCTACAACGTTTGAACGCGTTTTACTCGAACTCTACAACGTTTGAATACGCTCACTTAAACCCTACAATTTTGCGAGAGGCATATTTGTGCACCAAAATAAGATCAAGTCTATGGTAGATATGTGCATGAGCATTAAATGATATATTTGTTACAAAATAATGGGGCATTAGATCCGGGGATATTCTCGTTGCCAGAAGCAAAGTTTGAGTGGAAAAATACATGTTTTGGCCCTTGTTTGTTCTTAACTGTGTTACTTACCTCTTTTTAGAGATCGATCTTTTTCTAACCCCGAGTTTTTTTGATTTGTACCTTAAAATTAAAGGATAGCAATTTTAAAAGAAAATCTAAGTTTTGTAGCCGCCACAGTCGAAAACATTTTTGTTACTTAATCAAGGTGAAAAAAAATTGAGAAGGGCGTGGCCTCGGCGGCCCTCCCGGCGACGCCTGCGGTCACAGAGGGGCTCGACTCAGTACCAAAGCTGGAGAGCTGGATGCGCTTTTGTATTTAGAGACAAAAATTTTTGAAATCAATCTGTTTGCAAAGTAAACAGATCTTTTGGAAAGAAAGAAAAATTTTTTTCTGAAAATTTTTTTTTTTAATTTTTGAAAATTTTAAAAATTTTGAAAAAAAAATTTTCTTTTTAAAATCTTTTTCTTTTTGAAATCAATAGATCTTTTTGAAAGCGATTGCTTCGCCCATTTTGTGGCGTAGACCTTTTATATTGACATTTTTTTAGATCGCATGTACAGTAGACATTAATGTTTTTCATGCTACCTCAAAGAATTTGTTTTTTTTTTATTCAAATCAACGAAAAAATCAATTTTCGTACCTATTTTTGGAAAAAGCGGCATAATAGCAAATCCTGGCCCCCTGAAGTTATTCTGCGCCCATTTTCGCAGATACTTCCTGGCCTCTTCTGACAACTCTACTGATTGGTTTTACCTCAATTACAAGGCCAGAAAAAATTCCTTGTAACCGTCAATTGTTTCTTGATTATAGCCAATTAGTTAGACCTGCATTCCCCTACCGAAATCACCAAAACAACAAGATTTTGCAACTGCAAGTAAATTTGCTGTGTTGCAGTCTCTAAACCAGTGGCTAAATTAATTTTTTGAAGTTTAGCCCTAGTTGCAAGAAAACATTGAAATGTCACCGCCCGATTGGATGTTGTAGAGAAAATAGTTATAAAGAGTTGGTGATGAGACTGCGATTGCCGAAACCTCAAAGATTCGCTTCGCTTAGATGTTCTCAAACTTTTTGCAATGCGACGCACTTAATAAAATTTCGCTGGACTAGCGATGCAGCAGATAACAAGCTAAGGTTTTTGCTAGCGCTTTCGGCAAGTTAAAATGTGATCCGAATTTCAAACATCGTGGACATAGTAGCAAAATTTTGTTTTTGATCTGTTATTTTATCTTAAACTAGCCAGCTCTGCCGGCGTCGCCCGGCAGGGGCCCTACATCAGTAATGACGGGGTTTAGCATTTCGGTTCAACCGGATGCGGCAGCTTTGCGCAAGAGGTTTTTGTGTGAGCAGTAGCGAAAAGTGAAATGATTTTTATGCACTTTCAAAATTCTTGCACACAAAATTTCGATCATCATATTCTCTTAATCATGACTGGCAATGCTCACAACGAATCTTGCCTTAAATTGTTGTTAATATTAATACCTGTGGGAGAGAAGAGATTGTACATATTAAAACTGATTGTAGCGACACAATGGTGATTGCTTTCACAATTAAAGAAAAAACATTCATAGGTAAGCCTATTTTCCAATGTGGTGCAGCCGCTTTCCTATTTATATTTGTGGTATTAAGTTCCTAATTTGGCTGCGCTATTTGTCTTGTTTCCGGCATAGCAACAAAAGCGGCTCTTGCTCACTCCATATTCAGCTTTACAAATTGTTATGGTTATGGTTTTATGTTGACTTTTTCTTAAACTTGGGATTTTATTACAATGCTGTAGAGTAAAGATAAAAATGACATAAATACCTTAGCACGTAGCATATCAGCAAAAGAAAAGATCCTTGCTTTATAGTATATACAACGGCGTCGCGCAAAGAGCCACCATCAGTAACGTCAGGATCGAGAGTGTCGGTTCAGCCGGCCAAGCCGGCTCCTCCTATTAGGTTATTGCGTGAAGAGTTACAAAACGTTTATGTATTTTCTGCACATTAGATTTTCACGACTTTTTGTGCTTCTTTTCCTAATAGAATATCTCGTTTCAAGATCCTGGCTATGCCTTAGGTCTATGAGCTCTGTTCATTGCTGACACGAACCCAAGAAAACCTTGCTTTTTCCGTAGTTTGGAAGTAGGGATCACATTTCTGATACTAAGCTATTCTACAGCAAAACAAAAAATTTCTTTCGTGTGGTGCGATTTCACACAGTCGCTGGCTACGCGTTGTCTAGCATGTTCTTTTCTCCCTGCTTGACATGCCCTGTGGGATTAAAAGAGTTCTTGCTTTTCCCCAAATGTTTGGTTTGATCCCGCCCGGTAGCTCCATAAAGCTATCATAAAACAAAATACCAATAATATCTTCCATGTGTTGCGATTTAACACAGTAACGTTGTTAATTTTAGTTTCTCCTCAAACTTTTTCAAGTTCCTGCTAGCTACGCATTATGATTCATATTCGTTTTTCCTTGCTTAGTTATGCTCATAAAAGTTAAATAAGTCCTTGCTTTTCCGAAATGTTTAGGTTTGATTCCGGTAGCTCTATAAAGCTATTACCAAGCAAAATGGAAAAAAAATTTTTCCAAAGTATGGTGCGATTTTACCCCGGCAGAGCACATTATCACCCGTGCCAATTTAAAAGGCATCAATTAATGCAGCTGCACCAGCTTCGCAGCACAAACATTTATGAAAGCAACAACGAAATGATTTAGTAACATTTCCTTTTTTGGATTAATATTTGTGATATTAAGATTTTTTCCTGCGCTATTTGCTTTAATTCGGCCATAGTATGAAAAGGGGCTATGGCTTTCCTTTAAGTCATATAACTTATTGCAATAGATGCCTATTACGCTCTTTTCAAACAAAAACATTCTCTCTTAATCCAGTGTTAAAGATTGATGCTATTATTGTTTAATTTTGATCTTTTCTTAAATTTGGGACTTTATTACATTTAACTTTGCCCCTACTCCAGACCTCCATACTTCTAAAAGAAGATTAGTGTTTTGTACCGATATTCGTGCGATTACAAATAACAGTAATGGGCTTTACCATTTATGTTTGCTGTTAAATGATATGAATAATTCTGCTGCCTACTGCTGTTATCACAATGTAGTAGCAAGCATTGCAATGTCATTTAACATTATGACCTTACAATGCGTTTTGAGCCATTATTATTAGGATCGCTACTTACCACTTTTTCGTTACTGTAGGCAAATTAATATGAAGTAACATCTCTTGACTGCGTGCATGTTCCTTGGCCCAGGCATAAACGCCGCCATGCAAAGAGCACACTAATTCGAAATGAAACACTCACAGTTGAGTTGTAGCAGTAGCGGGGGCCCCCCATTAATAATGTCGAGCTTAAGAACATCAAATCAGCTGGCTGCTGTGGCAGCCTCGCCCAATTGCAAAGGAAATTGCTTCAACATTTAGATCACATGTTGCTCAACTCTTAAATTTTGTTGCAAACCATAAGAAAGGACCATCTTTACTCTCTCGTTTTTTTCTTGGGTAATCACCAAGTGTTTTGCTTGGAATAGGCTCCATATTTAAGTTTGTAAACTTGATTTTTTGATGAATCTTTTTGAATGTTTTGATGGATAATGCCAAAGATCCATGCTATCCAGAAAGAAGAGCCAAGATGTACTAAAGGACTTAGTTTTTCTAGGAATTGGAATTTTGTGAAATGTATTCAACAAAATTTGCGTTTTTTTTAACCGGTAGACTACATTTCATAAGCATTTACAAACTTCAGCTTTTGATAAATATTTTTGAAAACGTCAACAGATAATGCAAAAGAACCATGCTTGTGAGGAAAAGTAGTCAAAATGTACCAAAGAATTAACTTTGGTTTAACAATTGCAAGTTTGTACGGTCAAGTAGGATAATTGTTCAACTAAAAATGAAACATGGTGTATTCCAGCAATTTTTGATCACACATTATAAACCAATCATTAACCCGAAGGGTTTGGGTCTTATATTGCTGGAAAGCAAATTTCCTTAGCTTTCAAGCGATAGTAATTGTTAGTATCTTACTATAAGGTTTTTGCATTAAAATTACCTGTTTTTACTGAGCTTACCACTTTTTGGACGGGTAAAAAGTTACACCACAGGTCTTAAAGTTAAGTTTTTTCAGTATAACAACAAATATTAATTGTCCATATTATACACTATCGAAATCGCATTGAAATAACCGTTGATTTGTTGAAAAAGGTTTGAAAATCGGTTGAGAAATGAGGTCACAAATCAGTTTTATAGTGAAGTGATTTTGTAAAAAGGTTGCAATTTATAAAAACATCTTCATATTGGCAGTGTACCACTGGGAGAATTTATAGTAAGCTATATCTATTTGAAACCCTTACCTCTATGAACACAGCACGTGATCACCATAACCGTATCATACATCGATTTATTGAGCTGTAAAGGCAATCTACGCGCTTTATATGCATGTTCACACAAACGACGTGATTATTTTACAGAGTAATAGTATTGCAAGTAATAAAAGCCTCCCTCCCATAATTTGACGAGACCATTCCTGGACGCGTTTCGTCCTTTTGGACTCATCAGCAAGGCCTGTCCCGTTATTACCAAAAGCCAAAACTCCGTATTTGCAACAATATGAAAATGTAGTATCATTCTATTACAAATTCCTTCTCACACATCACGCGCGTGGTGCATGCTATCACTTTGGTACTGGGATCCCATCTGTATCGAAGATGCAGTGTACCACTCGGAGAGTCTATAGTAATAGTATATAGCATTATAGCAATAGCATTATAGAAATAGCATATTATAGTAATAGTACTACTCGTAGAGTTTGTAGTGATAGCATGCACCACGCGCGTGATGTGTGAGAAGGAATTTGTAATAGAATGATACTACATTTTCATATTGTTGCAAATACGGAGTTTTGGCTTTTGGTAATAACGGGACAGGCCCTGCTGATGAGTCCAAAAGGACGAAACGCGTCCAGGAATGGTCTCGTCAAATTATGGGAGGGAGGCTTTTATTACTTGCAATACTATTACTCTGTAAAATAATCACGTCATTCTTGTGAACATGCATATAAAGCGCGTAGATTGCCTTTATAACTCAATAAAGCGATCTTCATATTATGATCTGCGGTAGCCAAAAATTTGTGTTGTCTGGGACATATTATGACGTTATAGAACCGGTTTTAAGCGCGCAAGCGAAATAGAAAAGAAAAATGCTTATATTGCTTAAAGTTCTTAAATAAAGAAGTGCTCGTAGCATTGTGAAATAAGCAATAATTGTTGTAGAATTGTTTTTGTCTAAAGAACCTTATTAATATCTTCTAAAACATCGTTTAATCGCGTTTCTGCGATTAGTACTTTTTGAGAAAGAACAAAAAACAGATTGTGCAATGAATCGTTGGTTGTGATGTCATTTTAGATCCCAAGCAAATGAAAGTTTTTGTAATGTGGTAAGTCGGAAGTTGGTTTTCGTTTGAGCAAAAATCGATTATTCTCTGTCAAGCATTGCAAATTTAAAATAATTATTTTTGATTATGACGTCATTGTGACGTCACTAACACCCTTATGACACTCACCACGAGGTGGTGATCAATCTTGCCAAGTTTGATGCTTGTGCCTCCAGCAGTTTCAGAGAAGTTAAAACAGACAGACAGACAAACAGACAGAATGGCGCTTTATATATTAGATTTCTGCTTGCGAAATGCAACACCATCTTCTTGTTTTCATATATTTTACTGACTGCCGCCGCCTGCTTTTGTTAGGCATTAATGTCAATTAAAATTGTGCAATGTATCTATTAAAGCAAAAAACAAGTTACTGCGCGACGATTTGAAAAGTCAAAACCGCCCCCGGGCGTCGCGATGCACAGTTTGAGAACCACTGTTAGCTGAATAGGTTTCAGGGAACCAGATCTCGAACGCGTGTGAAGAATTCGCAAATATTTCGCCGGAGAATTTTTATTTTTGTAAGTGTGAAAGCATGCGAAAATCAGTTGAAGAAAAAGAAAAATTTATGACTTCGAACATTCGAGAGTATAGTAAAAGCAGGCTTCAAGTATTACAACCGGAAAATGGCAGAGGATTTTAACTAGAAAAAAGAAAACAAAATACTCGCGAAATTTTGCAACTGTGAACAGTTTACTTTAGCCCAGTCAGTTTTGTGTTTTCTCAGCTTGACAACTACGTGATTGTAAACTAATCATTAGCAGGTAAAAATATTTTTTAACATCTTCAGTAAATAAAAGATTGTTTGCAGTAGCAGAAGCAATTTTACAAATTCTGCAAAAGCTGCGGCAAAAATGTTACTCGCTGCTACATTCTAAAAAGCTACTATATTTCAAACTTGTGAAAGGAGGACAATGCTTTAGGATTACCGGCCGAGTCCTGTTTATCACCTAGAAGGCATATTTTCAGCCCAAACCAAGAGAGGGGACTTTTTTCGAGATTGATTTTTCTTATTGATAATTCACATTGAAGGCAAAGATCTCTAAAGAGATCAACTTTTAAAAGGTCAGAAATCTTCATGTTTTCACCCAAAATGAAGGTAAACATTTTCTGAGAGGTCGTCTTATCGAAAGATGTTGTTTACCCAACTTCTTCAACAATCTTCATTTTTTCTGATTTTTCAACCATATTGCCGAACAAAGGACATTTGGATGGTTTTTGTTGTCCTCGGACGTATGGTAGCCCTTTAAAAAGGGGAGTCAGAAAAAAAATGGCATTAAATGACAGAAGCAAATAAAACTGAGTTTTCGTAAATTCTAGAAAAAGAGGAATAACTCTTTCGTTAGAATGCCACCTTAGTCTGCATATTAATTTCTCGTGATCTCTTAGCAAATGGGTCTGACAAAAATATCATGATACAATGGTTTTTTATACAACAATATTTTCATTCTTGTCTACAGATCAGTTCTATTCCCAAACTGTTAATTTTTTACAAATGGACTTATCTCTATTTTATTTTATGGTGCGAGATTTCTGGAATTTTTTCGGATGCATGTAATTCAAAAGCGCAATTAAAAAAATTGTTCGAAGATTCTCACATTTTGTTTTTTGGCTTGTTTTAAATGATGTCATTAGTTTGCTTTTTCAGAAGGACGTCGGCTATTCTCTTTTGGAATGCACATCTTGACAAAGTCAAATTGGCTCTATTTCTGTCCTCTTTCCAAGATTCGTATATATTTCCATTGGAATACCATCACATCCTTCTGCACTACCCAGCTTCATTTCTTTTGTTACTTACCGACACTGGTCTATTGTTATATGTTACATATCGGCCACGTCACATGAGGCAATTAGTATTTAATTCCTAATCTTTCGACGATGGGCTAATATTAAATGATTTAGTAAAGTAATAAAAAGCTCTTTTGGCTGCAGCGCTATTTTTTTTAGAAATGTTTATTGTCATTCGCAGCTTCTTCTTTGAGGTGGGGACCTGTCGCGAGACCATGGGCCTGAAAAACTGCTTGCGACATAAACCAGAGGTAGTTTTCAAAAGAGGAGCAGCCAAAAGCAAATGCAACGTAAAGAGTTTGTGGCAAGATATTCTTAGAGCGGAATAAAAAGGATAATGTGCCGTGTCGGGCGACCACTCAGCCAATTCTGCCAAGGAGACCGTAAACGTTGCAGCGAAAACGCAAGGTTAAAGCTAAAGTGACAAGAAGACGTCAAGCAAAAAAGTGCTAGATGTCGCTCAAGAGCTGAACGTCTAAAATATATTTGACAATCAAATGTATTTGCAAAGAAACTAGAAACGTTCCCAATGAACTATTTTAATAACTGTCGAAAACAAACTTTTGTCTTTATGCATGTCACAACAAACTATTTAAATTCTCCGACGCATATTGTTGGCAGCTAAAAATGTGACATATACTGTGACGTCACAAATTGCTACGCTGTTTGCGTTGCCGCCGATTTATTTGAACAAAAAAAAGGAGTAGAAGCTGCAAGGTTAATCAATACTTGCGAAAACCATTCATTACCTGATCTGCACAACATACTAACGGTGCATTATGCACTTTTTAACGAATTTTGTGATTTTCTGTACCTTGCTACTTTATGGTGAAAGCCAATCTCGTCAATTGTGTCACATTTTGTTAAGTTTTTGTACATAAAGAAATGTTCTCGTTCATTATGTTTATTCCATCCTATAAAATCTTTGAAGCACATGAATTAAGTTCTCGGAAACCGTCTTGATAATCGCTAACAGCAGCGAATTTTGGAAAATCGTTTGGAAACTGTATGGAACATTTGTAGCTTTATGTAAGTATGTAAAGATTAAAGCAATGTTCTCGTAACTGATGTTCAACAAAATGCACTGCAAGTCATAAATGTATCCAAAATTGAAAATCACCAAATAAAAACTGCCGTGATATATGTTTTTGCTTCGTTTATAAGCATCAGCACCAGGAAGTGTTGAAAACTGCGCGTAAATTTCCTGCATGTAATCAACAGAAGTCAAAGAAAACATCGCAAAGGTTAACAGATTGTAATGTCCAAATAGCGAGTAAAGCTAAGTTTCGACTCTTTTCCATTGCGCCTTTCGTTTATTTTTAAATCAATTTAAGTTCTTGTCGCGTGTAATCTATTTTTGTGGTAATTTTTTTGGTCCTCCCGAGAAAAGGTCCTATGATAGAGTAATCTTTTGATATAGCTTTGAAAAAAGCTGTTTTAGCCATAAGCTTTTCGTGACGCTCTCATCAGTGGCGGTATCGCGTCAAAAGGGAAGATCTAGAGTGAATGAGTCTTTTATGTGAATAATTTGGATGTTACGTAATCAAGACAGGCCAATAATTGCGTTTGTATTGCAAAGCGCGCGAAAGAAAGATTTCGCAAGTGCGAAAGTTAAAGAAGGCGCGGCAGGAGGCCAAATGCTACGATTATCGAAAGAGTTTGAGAGTGTAAACAAACTCTTTCTGTCTGCATAACACCGGGCGTCGGGTCTTGATATAAGTAGCCTCTAAAAGATTGAGATGGAAAGAGTTTCGCGCTGCGGCAAGGATTGAAAACCGCTTATCATCATAGTATAATGCGCATCGGTCATTATCTAAAAGATGCTGACCAATGGCGGAGTCACAATCCGGTTTGGTGTCGGTTCGTTTGCACGATCTGTGTGGTTGAGATCAGCGTGGACGAGTCAATTGCTGTCTTAACCATTGCGGAACATGTTGCTTGATGCGATCCTGTAGTCGTTGAGATGTTCGCCCTACGTACCGACTATCACAGTGGCTCTTGTATTCATATATGACAAAGCTTTTCTGAATGGCAGGTAGAACATCCTTGCGGGCCACAGGCAGCATGCGCTTAGACGTAAAGACCAGGCGGGTGCTGACGGAACCATAGCAGCTTTCCACGGCGGTTTTGACTTCTTTTTCTAAGTTTGTAGATGGCTTACCTATCCAAGGGACCCTCAAGTACACAGGACACTTTTTAGGGCCAAATCGCTTGAGGGTGGAGAACTGAGCAATTTTCTTGGTGATCTGAGTGTTGATGATGTTTTTAGGATAGCCATTGTCCAGTAATATCTTCTTAATCCGTTCTATTTCTTCATTGAGTCTACGCTTGGTGCAAATCATTAGAGCTCGATGCACCAATGTAGATATTAGACTTATTTTGCGTTTGAGAGGACTAAAGGACTCCTAACGCAAATACTGGCCAGTGAAAGTGGGTTTACGGTATACACTGGTCTCCAAGCCAACATCTGTTCTTTCGACGTAGACGTCAAGAAACCGTAGACATTTCCCTTTCTCTTTTTCAAAGGTAAACTTGAGGGATGGATGAAGGCAGTTAAGTTTGGTCAGAAATTCATCTGCTTCAGCTTCGTGATCGAAGATGGCAAACGTGTCGTCAACATATCTGAAGTATGTTGAAGGCTTTTGCGTTTGAGAAAATAACTTTTCTTCATAATATCCAACGAAGATGTTGGCCAAAGCCGGACCAAGTGGTGATCCCATAGCTACTCCGTCTGTTTGCTTATACATGGTGTTATTGAAGCTGAACTCAACTGAGGATGTAGCGCTCTTCATCAATTCAACAAACACGTCCTTTGGAATGATTGGTCGGGAATTAGACTGGTCGTAGAGGGCTTCCGAACAGATTTTGATGGTTTTATCAAGGGGAACGTTGGTGAACAAGCTGGATACATCAAAAGAACACATGAAGACATTAGGGTCGATGTCAAGATTTTGCATGGTCTTAGCAAACGTAAACGAATCTGATATGCAGTGTGACGAAAACCGCTCCAACACAGGTTGTAATAGGCTAGCCAACCACTTGCCAAGTTCATGATGGGACGAACCTGTCATAGACAGTATTGGACAAAGTGGAGTGCCTTCTTTGTGTGTTTTCGGCAAACCATACATTCGAGGTCTTTGCGATCCAGTTGGTCGTATTGCGTCATATATCCACTTCGGCATGTGATCGGCTTTGACTAAGTCAAGCAACCGCTTCTGAAGGCGCGATTCAATGATGGCTGTGTTGTCATTGCTGGAGACCGGACCAAGTCTTCTAAATTTCGATTGATCATCAAGTATCTTGTTCATTTTATCGACGTAGTCGCTTTTGTTTAAAAGGACAACGCCGGAGCCTTTGTCGGGTTTGGTGACAATGATATCATCATTCTTTCGTAACCGATTGATTGCACGAAAGCACTCTTTGTGCATTGTGAAGTCACGTGAGTCTATCGTGCTGTCACTGTACAAATGAGCAAGGTCGGCGAGTCGGGCTTTCAAAGCAGTGCGTTGTTCAACAGAACTGGCACTGTGATGTAAAAGCTGTGCCCACAGTGACTCAAATTCGGCGAAGATTTCTTCTTTGCACAGATACCTGGGTGGCAACCCAAAGTTAAGACCATGCGACAGCACGAAACTTTCAGTGTCAGACAAGACATAATCTGAAAGATTCAGAACATGCCCAGTAGTATCACCGAGAGCATTGCCGAAACGGTCACGTCTGAGTAAAGCAAGCAATCGCTCGTTTTTATTCTTCCATTTTGATTTCGTTCTTTCATCAAGTAGTGCCAGGTATCTGCAGAATCTGATTGTGTCGAAGAATGTTAGAAATTCGCGGGCCGCTCGCCAATGTGATTGGTTAATTGTTTGAAGTTTTCTTGATTGCTCTTGATTGCCAATGATTCGCAATCATTGGCCTGTCTTGATTACGTAACATCCAAATTATTCACATAAAAGACTCATTCACTCTAGATCTTCCCTTTTGACGCGATACCGCCACTGATGAGAGCGTCACGAAAAGCTTATGGCTAAAACAGCTTTTTTCAAAGCTATATTAAAATTTTGTACCACCAACAAGATTTTTGAGTAATCTTTTGCTTGATCTTGATTAGGCTTTTATTTTGAATACGATTTATTGCTTCCTGCCGTGCCACCATCACAAAGAAAAGCGGACAAATACAGCGATACTGTCGGTGGTGCGATCCACTGCGAAAGACACTGTTTCAATGGATGACGCTTTTTTGAGGACATCTTATTTGGGTAAATTAAATTAAGAATCTTTTGAAGGGAATACTTCTGGAATTCGTTTGGCACAGGTTGAATACTTTTAGATTTTTGGATGATATCTTTCGGAGCTGACTTCGGTCCTTGAGTATTACAAACTAGTGACGTCACTACAACAGCAAAATAAATACATGGGCCTTACGCGTAACGAGAGTTTTTGAAAAAAAAAGGCATGAAGTTTCAATTTTGTGATCATAAACTTTGTTTCGCAGATTACCCAAAATTTTGCCAAAAATGGACGTTTTGGCGGAAAAACTGAGTTGAGAATCTATGTTTAAGTCACTCTCAAAATAGAATTAGGCTAATTTTTTGCTTTGTTGACAATACCAAAAGGGGTGAAGCATGGCACAATGTTCTATAACATTGTTGTATAATGGCGTGCTTTGCAACCACAAGTTTGTTAAAGGACTTGAGAAGCCTTACACACAAGGCTAGGAAGGAGAATGAGATCACTTGAAGTACGCAAAACTCCTTTTATTTTCAAAACGAATTGATTACCAAAGTCCATTTTCAAAAAAGTTATTTTTAGAAAATACTGTGATCAAATGAGAGAATTTTTCAACGGAAAACTTGTTTTGCTTTGGGTGATTAATCTGTGGTTGTGGACCACAAGTCACTCAGGCCTTCGTCAGGCTGGACAATTTTTTCCAGCGGCCCGCAGTTTGCACCCTTCCGACATACAGATAGAATGTGTCTACGCTTTATCCCTTTCGAAAAAGTTCTGAAATGCTCATTCCACCGACACCAATTTTATTTATTTAAATGGTTCGTCTTAACAAAAAAATCAAAGACCAATTGCGATCATTACCGCGAAGTAATCATCGCATCGTGTATATTAAAGTGCAGAACAGTTACATGTGATCTTGCGAAAGTTTAAACTTCAGACATTACAGCTTTACCAGCATTATACTCAAGATATAAAAATGTTTGCTTAAACAGTTGCGATAGCGCGGTAATTAAAAAACGCTTTTGAAGAGCAAGAGCGGCATGAATTGCGTAGCTGAATGGTAAACGTTTTACTCAATTTAGCTGCAAATGCGGTGCAGCAGAATGACGTCACATTGAAGTTGCCATGCAATTGTCAATAGCAGTACGTCATAAATAGATCGTAGATTGTTATTTTACGGTTTATGCATAAATGAAAGGTTTAAATGCATTCAGGTTATTGCCCAAAGGTAGACTACACTTAATCAACAAAATATGTTGGTCCTATATAAATTAGCAACACAAATTTACGACGTCTTGTGGCATAAAAGACATGAAAACGTGTTGGCTCAAAGAGAGCACAAGCAAATAAATTAACCAACTAAACAGCTCACTTTGGATTATATTTGTTGGTTTATATTATAGGAAATACGCTAGACATGGACAGCGAATGCTGCTCGGTAAAATCGATAAAAAAGTTATCTTAGCATACGTTTGTAGAGTACGAGAACGTACGCTCAAAGAGTACTTATGTGTACACAAGCTCAAATTTATCTACTAATAAACAATTCCAAATAGCTTTATCGGTTTTTGTTGTTTACTCTGTTCTCGCTTCCTGATTCATTTGTTTGGAGCAACATTAGCAAGCTTGGCTCCTTCATAACTGCATTTTTAAACTCTTCCAGACTAATCATTTGATCCCCATCAACATCTATCTTCTTAAACATCATTTCCACTCTTTGTTCCGCAGTCAATCCGTCGTTCATTAATTCCGCTATTGATTTCTCCCCAACCATTTTGTACATCGCCTAAAATAACCAATAAATCAAGGGGCACATGTAAAATTTATTCATGCAAGGGTCTAAAAAATGCTTCTAAAGTTGGTTTAGACAAAGACTGAGTAAACACTAAATCAGCTCAGCGTAGTGGTTAGAACGTACGCTTCGCAGTCGATAGTCTTGGTTTCAGTCCCTTGTTTGGCCTTATCAAAAACTTTGAAAATGGTATTCACAGCTTCCTGCGTAGCGCTCAGCACGAGAGGGAAAGTGTGAAAAAAATTCGCTTTGTTCGAATGCTGTGTTCTTGGCTAAGGCACCGGGTTATTGGGATTTCTCCATCTTTATGACGTAGGCACGTGGTAGGGTTGATCAGCCTGCCCGTTGTGGTTGCGCAGTCTGATTGAAAACTTGCAAACAGAGCTTGAGTTCATGCGAATTTGAGTCCGCAAATTTGAGCTCACTGAATGAAGTGCAGCATACATTGAAACTAAAATGTAATTACATATATGAGTATCACTAAAATAGCATCAGCAGTGCTACTGTATAAAAAAAGAAAAATCAACAAATCATGAGGAAACTGACCAAATGGAAACTTAAAAAAATTAATTTGAGATAAATATAGAATTTTGAACAAATCTATCACAAGCTGTCAAGCCTAGACTTAATGACAAATAACAATCCAATTACCCGGTAATTTCCTGAGAATGCTTTTGAATTCTTAAAAACAGCAACGAAATCGGTGGTAATACTAATATGTCGTGTTAACTAATCAGTCAGAATTAGATAGGCTGCAAAACTCATACTTAACTGCATCAAGTTTGGTTAAAGGTAAGGCACCCAAAATGCCAAAAATTGTGGCATTTTGCATTTTTTGTTCTAAATTCTAACACAATTGTATTTAATCTGACCTAACCCCAAAGTGTGGGGCTAGTTTCAAGGTCGACTTTTTGTCCCTACAAAGCGGCCCCTCTGTTAAAGATGCTATGCATTGAAACCAGCCTCCAAGAACTTTTTTCTGTGTGCACACGTTTGATGTATTGCAGAGAAATATCAATTTAAGGGGCGTATTCAAAACTTGTTTGAAGAAAAATGTCGTTAGATTTAGTTGGAGATGAGGTTTTGAAGCCTTCTCCCTTTGATAGATCATTGATAGATTATATACCAAAGAAAGCAACATTTTCCTATACTTATATTCCAGTCCCCTTTTAAAATATCGTGTTTTAAAGATGTTCTCTACTTAAAACAACCTCCAATAGCATTTTGACTTCGCAGTCTCTCTTGGCATTGTGACTACTGAGTTCAAATTACTGCCAACTTCCCTCTTTCTTCAAATGTGTGTTAATTATGGGCCCCACAGAGTGAAGGGCAGCGATTCGTAATATTCGGAATCAACATTTTGGAGGGGGAGAAGTTAAACTAATTGCGAAAAAATGTCCTAAGCGCTATGAAAATGACATCCCCATATACGTGGCCTTAAATCCTTCAGAATTACCTACCTTCAGTGGGACCAAAAGCTTCAATATGACTTTTAAATGCTTTTTCGCTTTTGTTTAAATTAAAAATTGCCGTGATAATATGTCCGTGAGGAAACAAAAAGCTACAGTGTTCTATTTTTGATTTCTCTTTACAAAATATTGAATAAAATTTGTTTGTTCTCAAAGCTTTGGCTGATTATTATTACCTTCATGATGTTTAGCATTTCACCCTTGCTGACTTGACCGTCATTATTTTGGTCGTACATGCTATAAGCCCAGTCTAGCTTATCTTCAACGTTTCCTTGGGCTGTTACCGAGAGGGCGCATAAGAATTCTCGAAAATCGATGCTTCCGTCTTTATTGACATCAAACGTTCTGAAAACAGCAATTTGTGGGTTGTACGGTACCACTGTGGTGAACTTGTATAATAAGTAGGGCCCGCTAAAGTCTATAAAGTCAAAATTTTTTCAAGACCTTGTTACATGATCAAACGTGTACTAGCGTTCGTTTCAGGTCTTCAGGAGTCTGTTTTGGTAGATTTTATAAGTCAAAATAAAGTCAAAACTTGTCAAAATTGTCTTCATCGAAAATTTTTTTACAAAAACGAACAAATTTAGATTTTTTTGAATTTTTGAGCTGCCATTAAAATTTTATGCGCAGTTTTATTTGATTTTAAACTTCTCAAATAGTTGCAATGGTAAAAATGCGTGCGGTAATTGACAAGGAAATAGCACTTATTATGCATCAAATTATCATTGTTGATACATAAACACATAATTGTTAGACAATTAATCTATTCCTATAAAACCTTTGCGCTCTTTACACGTGGTCTTTTTAAGTCGTAGCTTGCAAAGCAAAGAATGCCTAAACAAGCCAAATCTTCTACAGCGAAAGTTAGGCAAATTTGCCACAAATATCCCGATGAGTTTTCGGCAACTCCTGCCTGCAACTTGCGATGCAACCTTTGCGACGTGCTAGTCAAATGCAACAAAAAGTTTTTTGTGGAAAGCCACCAAAAAAGTAAGCAACACCAAAGAAAATTGAAGACGAAGACCAAATCCCAAAGTAAGCAAAACTGTTTACAACTCGATCAAGTAAACTTCAAGGAACAGGTTGTCTCTTCATTCTTAGCTGCAGATATCCCACTTCATAAACTGAACCATCCTTCTTTAAAGTCTTTTGTTGCTACAATGGGAAAAGTATTGCCTTCGGAAACTGCAGCCCGGGCATGTGTTGCTAAATTAGCATCCCAAAAAGAAGAACAAATTCAAGAATTACTTCGAGACAAACAAATTTGTTTAATTGTGAATGAAGCAGAGATTGCTAAACAAAAGTATATTAGTGTGCTTGTGGGCACCTTAGATGCCCCAAATCAGACATTCCTCGTTGATTGCCATCCACTTGACAACGGTAGCAATGTTAATAGCAGTATTATTCTGCACACTGTAGATGATATATTGCGACAACTTGAAATAAAACGCGAGAATTTTTCATTGTTCTTGACTGATGCTGCTCGGTACATGTCTTTGGCTGGAAAGACATTAAAGGAATTATACCCTTCTTTGATGCATGTCACCTGCGTTGTGCACTTACTACATAACTGCGCTATGCGTGTGCGTGCTCATTTTAAAAATATTGATGAAATAATAGCAACGATCAAGGCAGCAACAATCAAAAACAAGGATCGCAAGAAAGATTTTCATGATGCTGGTCTGCCATCTCCTCCTGACCCTGTAATTACAAGATGGGCAACTTGGCTTAGAGCTGCCTTATATTACAGTGAGAGCCTTCCAGCTGTTCGTACCATTGCCAACAATTGGACAAGTGAAGACCTCTTAATCAGCTGAGCAAAAGACGCTATCAATGTGGAAGATTTGGTGCCGGACTTGGTTAAAATAAATCAATAACGCACTCTAGCAGCCAACGTAGAGTTCTTAGAAGGAAGTGCCTGCACGATAACCAAAGCATACGGACTGCTGAAGAATATGCAATTCGATGATGATCGGTGCGCAATTAAAAATTACATCAAAAAACCACTATCCAACTGTGATTTAGAAACAATAATAAACTGTACCAACTTGACAATTGACCCAACAAGCTACGCACTATTGCAAAAAGCCCAGCCAACCTCTGCTGCTGTTGAGAGGTCGTTTTCTATGCTCAGTAAATTACTGAGAAAAGACAGAAATTTTGATGTTAAGAACGTAAAAAAGTATGTGATGCTGTATTACAATAAAAAGTCCTGGTAATTATACTGTGTGGTTTTCGTTAAAAACATCATAGACAGACTGTTAATGTACAGTAGAGTTGCGATAACAACTCATTTTTTGTATTACACACTAATTGATACCGGTACACACAATGGCTCGTTATCCTAGGTTTCGACGTCATGCGTTGCTTTGTTGCATTAGCTTCAAGACTGAGTGATTGAGAAAATGTTTAAAGTAGGCTACTTTCTTCTTTAAAAACTTATGTAAATTGCGGATTATAAAACATTTTTAATCAAAAAAGTAAAACAAGACATAAATAATAGGCGAAAGCGGTTAGGTCAAAATAAAGTCAAAATTTTGCTAAAATAAAGTCAAAAATATATTTTTTTTGTCAAAAAAAATGGCCCTAATAATAAGCTATTACTTGAAAAGTTGAAATTGATTTTGGTGTCAACTCGCGTAAATAAATACCAATTTTTTTCTAAGAAAAGCAGGTATAGCTTATTGAACAAAGCTGTAAAAACAAAAATTGGTTTAATCTAGGGTTACCATATCTGGAAAAGCAAAAATCGGGACATTGGATGGCGACTTTTCACGAGACCAAATTTATGGTCTATTCAAATTTTTTTTTAAGAAAAGCGGGACGCCGAGATGCAGCACTAGACTTGATTGACGAAGCAAAGGTACAGATTAAGAAAGACAAAGAAAAATAGATAGGGGTGATCTCCTAAAAAAAAAAAAAAAAAAAAAAGGTCATCGCCTCATTGGCTGCACGTTTTGTGTCACTTGTAAGGCCACAACTGCACACTTTCTGTAACCAATCATGGGTTGACCTTTTTTTTTTCTTTTTTTTTTTTTTTTTGGAGATCACCCCTATTTTCCCTTATCTTTCCAGATCTGTACCTTTGCTACAGCAATCATGTCTAGTGGGGTCTAACATAAAATTTGAATGTCCATAAATTTGGTTAAATCCGTTCTGTTTGAATGAAGCAAAAAGCGGGATTTTCGATCAAAAAAGCGGGACAAGGCCTCAAAAAGCGGGACGTATGGTAACCCTAGTTTAATCAGCACGTTGACTATGATTTATGACTTTAACATTCACTTCGTTTCGCTCGAGTAACATCAAATGAAATAACCTTAGACGAAAGCTGATTTAAGTATTGTTAGTCCTAATGGGTTGAGGTGCAACCCACAACTAGATTTTGCGCATGGCCAGCAAAATTAAATCGCATATTTTGTGGTTGATGATCTAGTTAACAAACAAAGATAGCATTTTATTCGGTTGGATTGAAGATTTATAACGACTTTAATCGATTTGATTCAAAGGTAAAAAACGATGGACATATTTTGCTTGCCATTGGTTTTTAGCCGCTATTAAAAAAGGGAAGAATGAAGCACATCTATGCCAAAATGTGGGGAAAATACTTAGGCCTACCTTTTTCAAAAATTTTTCTTCGACTTTAGAACAAAGACCTCTTTAAAACAACTTTCTAATAGTAAGGGCTATGACTTGATCACGTAACGGAATATACAAGAAAGAAAGAGAAAGTGTCTCACAAGTTCCTCTTTCAAGGACTTTCGTCTTGACATCTATAACTTATTTGATAAAATTTTGTTTTCAAAACATCAAAATCTTTCTTCCCCCTCCCCCCGCTGGTTCAACCAAAACCATATATTTGCCTGTCTTGTGCGGGTAACATGTGAAGTTTCCAAAAGCGCATCACATTCCGGGTCTGGCCGAACTACAGTGCAGGGTGGCGCACAAGTGTATTGAACAGTAAAGTAAAAGACGCTACTCCTAATTGGAAGGACATAGAAATTTATTTTGAGAGTTTTAATATGTACAAATGGGTAAACTTACATTTATTTAGCGCATGTGTTCAAAAGCCAAAAGTCACTGTACGCTGCAGCAAGATCTAAAAAAATGACGAAGTGAATGCGCAATTCATCAGGCAATTAAAGGTAGACAGGTAGTTTGCAGCAACCTCTACTCGCTAAACTGGCGAGTAAGTCACCAAGCTGATTTATATGCGAAGCCTAGCTAGTAGAAATGATTCTTGCAACCGATCAATGAAGACCCGCTGCTTCCTCTGCAAAGCACAGGCAGCAAACTTAGCAAGAAGAATAACCAATACATCAAATTTAGTAGGTACTTTAGTGTTAATACACTCATGCGCCACCCTATGTATTCTCACCTGAATGCATGGCGCGCAAATTCTGTGGCATCACCGTTTGGAAAAAACTTTTGATAAAGTTTTTTAAAGTCTTCAAAACTAAGTCTTCCATTGGGGCAATCTCTGTTGAAGGATTTGTACCACAGCCGAATTTCTCTTTCTGAAAATTGAGTTTGTTTTGTCAAGTCTTCCAAATCAGAAGGTTTCAACTTCGATTTCTCGGCCCCCATATATTTGTCTTTCTAGACACCAACACAAAGTGAGGCTAACTTAAAACAATTTAAGTCAATACTATTTTTTCTTAAGAAATCTATAGATAAGCATGTAATGATAGATTAGTCAAAGTAAAATTTCCTATCTACCATTAAACTTATTATTGAGCAGATAAGAGATGGGCGTAGCCATCCGAAAAATTAGCCAAGTCTTGTTCTGGCAGAATCACAAAGCCCTCGCTTGAGCTCAACCCCAACAGCTAGCTTTCACATGCGCTTGCATGTTTTTAATTCTTAACAAAATCTCGTGTGATCTTTAAAAAGATCAGTAAAAAAATGATCCATCAAAGAAATCGCCATTTAACTTTAGATTTAGCAATTTCTGAACAACTGTAGTTTCGGCCTTTGCGGGCTCGTCAGCGTGTCCAGAATCATCTCGAATTTCATTTTGAAAAGCTACAACAAGTTCTAGGCTGCTCTAAAACACTAGCCTACGAGCCACAAATCAAGCAGCTACTTCAGCAACAGAAGCATTTGAGTGGAGGGAAATTAGAAATTATACGGGTCAACCAAAAACGTCAATTTGATAATTTCGGAAGCTAAATTTCTTCAAACCAGGGCTGATTCAAAAAGTATATTTTATCATTTGATCAAAAGAAAACATTCTGCCTGCTGTTCTTGAACAGGAATATCCAAACTGCAGCTCCAATATAAACTCGCGTGGCCGACATCCACAGGTATATTTACCTAATAAATGCCCTCAGTTAAAAACCTTTGCTATTTTGATAAAAAATTTTCCAGTTAAAAAATTTTGCCCTTTTGAGATTGATTTCTAAAAAACAACGTTGTTGGAAAGGGGCTAGGTTAACCCGCTGCATCATTTGGTTGATTGAAACTGGCCGCATACTGAAAAGATAGCACATCCTCTTTCAAAATATTTTTGTATTCAGTTTCCCTTCGAAATTACTAATAGGCTACTTTTGTCATATTCTGGTGTAATTTTACCAGTAGTGCAATCAACCAGTGATTGAAAGAAATGCCTTTCCCGTGGTCACAGCCACGTTGCAATCATGAGGTTTAAACACCGCCGCCACAAACGGCAATTCAACTCTCTCAATTATGTTGGCAACTAACTTTCACGGACCTACTGCGTCTTAAATTTTTTAATTCTTCCCCAACTCCTTCTACATTTTGCTGCAAGCTCGACTCGTGATGGGCGCAAACGTGTCTTGAATGGATTATAGCAGCGATCACAGTGCACTTTGAAGAAATCTGTCATTGTTCACTGATCGTGACAACAGACATGTCTTGGCCTTTTACTAATGAAAGCACAATGACACTTGTATTTGCTGATCTGACATGCACAATCGTTAAAACTAATGTTAGCTGAGCAAAGTAAAATTGCAATTCTAGAGGCGATTTAACGAGGTTTGTTTTGTTACGAGGAAACTCGAGAAGTCAACTGTATTCACACAATAACTGATTACCGTATTGCGGCGGCTAATAGCTTAAGCGTACGTCTAAAAGTGCTTGACTCAACAAGGGACCCAGACTGAGTTTTCAAAGCTCATTCTTGTTTTTTTTCAAAAACAAGTCTTTGTCACACTAAGAAAACACAATAAACCGGTGTGACGTCATCACTCAAACATTTAGTAAGCTTTGAGATTGGCAATGAAAGCAGAATAGTAGATCTACCCAAAAGAAATTAAAAAGATTTGTTGTTGCGTCCCGCGGACTTTTAAACAATCTAATCTTTTTCTTAATGACATCTAGTCTACGCTGAAGCCAAGTGTGGCTTACTTCTTTGTTTGTTTTATTTTGACTCAGTCGCAAGCCGCGCGCGCCTTGCCAGCAACGAATCACGCTTGGTCTCAGTGTCAACCAAGCGTAAAGGCTGATTTCCTTTAGGCGTAATTGCGGGCGTAGCGCGAAAAATTTTTTGTTTCTCTATTCAGTTTTGTGCGCGGAGCGAAAGCGCAAAACTTTTTTCAACAAAACATTTTTCACGCTACGTCTGCAATTTACGCCGAATAGAAACCAGCCTCAACGCGCAGCAGACAAAATTTGCCAACTTGCGTCTTGTTTTTGTTGAGACAACCAGCCACTACGTGCTCAAGTCATTGAGGCTCATCGTGCTCTGTGTACTCATGGCTGAGCATACTCGGTTTCATGTTGACCTCCACATTACTCCTTGATTGCTGAGTGTCAAGCGTGCAATCAACAAATATCGTTTTAAAGGTTTTGGTAGGACTTGACTGAGGAATCGAAGCCAGGTATACGGACTGTCAAGCAGATGCTCTAACCACTACACCACAACGTATTCCTAGCATTTTCCAATGCTTGTAGCCAATGTGGAGTGCAGAAAAATCTAGGGCAAAACTGTTCATAACAAGTTACATGACTAATTCTTTTTCAAATGTTGTTTTTTCAAATCTGATGACCTTTTTGAAAGTTGCTAACGTGTAACGTTAGTTACACTTTAGTTTACACGGATTGCAAATTAAACTAATTAAGTAATGAGGATTGCAAATGTGATGACCTTTTTGAAAGTTGCTAACGTGTCAAAAAGGTCATCACATTTGCAATCCTCAGTACTTAATTAGTTTTATTTGCAATCCTCTACTACGACATTTGAAGTCCTTTGGAATCCTTTCAATACATGATTTTGAGGATAACATCAGAAAAATAAAATGTAATTTATGTTGATGTCATGTAGCGTACGTGATTGAGATCGTAGAAAAAAGCAGAAAAGGTTAGTTTCAGTTTTACTGTATTTGTTAATTTTCAAAAAAAGAGGAGGAAAATGCCAGTTTGAGCTTTTGCTATGATTAAAAATTTTCAAAACAGGGCGGGAAAAATCAAATTATAGCTTTCATTCAATACGTCTTTTACTAAACAAGAGCAGGAAAAAAAAGTTTCAGCTTTTGTTCAAAATTTTTTTAATTGAAAAAGGCAATGAAAGGTCAAGTTAAAATTTTTACTAGTAAGTCTTAAAAAGTAGTAAAATTCGAGTTTCACCAGTTGATTAGTATAGATCTATGTCATCGTGCAGTTTAAAATTACGAACTTTGATATTAACCAATTTTCGAAATGTTTTATTTAATTTTAACCAATTTTCTTGACATAGGCCAACTACCAATTTTTTTTCATGTGATATTTTGAAGTAATTTTTAAGCATACGTAACTGCAATGAATAAACTTATTTATTTTATTATCCTAAATTTACTAAGATAAAGGCTTTAGGTGGGTTTATCAAAAAATTATATTTGGCGTATTAATGAATTTTTACTCATATTGATGGAGTACCCTGCACTCAAAACTTCTAATGCAAATCTAACTCTTTTGCTCCGGCGTGACTGTCCGTAAGGTATCAGCGCGAAAAACTGTCATAATCAATCATAATCATAATTATGTACCTCAAGTTTGTTTGTAAATCATTACTCAGCTGTCTACTTCTACATTAAGTGTGATATATCGTTGAAATCTACATTTCTTGAGGATTTCAAATAGAAAAAAAAAATTTTTTTTGAATATGCAAATTTTATGCAAATGAACCCCCCCAACTGGGGGGTACTTGTCTTCAAAATTAAAGAGGTACTCTCACCTCAAAGATCACTACAGATTTAATTTTCTACCAATTTTTTTAGAAATGGTCGCAAAATGATGCTAAAGAAATAAGCTTTCAAAGTACATCAATCAAAACTTACCTAAGAGCCTAGATTTTCTACAATTTGCAATTTTCTGAGGCACATGACCTTTTTTTTGACCGGTACCGACCGGTACCAAATTTTGGTAGTTAAATTTAGTACCTAAAATATGATCAATTATTATCTGCTACAGGTTAGCCTAAACCATGTAACATTATGTATTTTTGAAGAGGAAATTTCTTCAAGATTCAGAAAATATCAAGTTTAAATAGAATATGCTGTCACTGACAATGAAACAGCCGCTTGTTTACACCCTTCCCATTTGTTGAGAAACAAGGGGGATACAGCAAACTTTGATTTAGAGAAGCCAAATTTCTGCCAGCTTTTAAACTTGTATTTCGCTTCTTGTCTCCTTGGAAATTTGATACAAAATGACGACTTTATTGGTGAAACATTTGCAATTTATTTTATCTTTTTATAGGGTGTAGTTTTTCTAAAAATTATAATTTAGTGAAGGCAAGTGAAAAAATTTTGGGGGTTTTGAACTGACATGATGTACGGTACTGATTTTTGATCAGTAAATATCATATACCACTTAGTCTAAACTATTTAAAGTTATATATTGCTGGAAACCAAATTTCCTAAGCTTTCAAATGAGACCAGTATTTAGCAATATATGATATTTTTTATGCACTAAATTGACTTTTATCTACTTACCATTCAAATTTGTTTGGGGGGGTTTTGAGACCCCTAAAAAATTTGGAAATTCAAAAACGTAAAATTTATTATTATCGCTTGAAATTTTGTCAAATGATGCCCCAAAAGAGTAGTTTTCAGACTGTGTTAATGATAAAGGGTTTGGTTATGTGGTAAAGATGTAATCTCAATTTGATTTTAGTGTAGTTGGCGCGTGCTGAGAATTTGGCCGATTTTGTCGTCTGCAACTGGGTTGTTGGTCATTTTAACCATTTTTGGGTATAAAAATCCAAGAATTTGGGAACAAATTATACATGTTCCGATGCGTGAGGAAATAAGCGTGATCTTTTGAAAATTCTATGAAAATCGGATGAAAAATAAAGTCACAAATCGATTTTTTATTAAACTAATTTTGTAACTCAATTTAACAAAATTTGAGGTAAACACTGAAAACACGAGATCATCAATCGATGATCGCGGGAGCGAAAGAGCTAAAGACTTGAAGCATAAAATTTCAAAATTCTTCTTTCTGTCAAGTTTACAAAACTGTTTATTTGGGAATTCAAATAAAACAAAACTTGTCTGTGTTTCAATAGGTAACCCCGAGAAGAAAGAAAAAATTTGCTTATTACTTTAGACCTCACTATCATTTACGAATGCAAGGTAGGGACTAGTGAACCAGCTGCTATTTTAAATTAAATTACTCAATACCACAAGTTCGCAGCGTACGCAAGTAAACATCAAAGACGTCTGGTAGGAGAAGGTCAGCCGAGAAACTTCTTTTACTTCTAAAACATCTCTAAAAGCATGCTCTAATCGGTGTTTCTAGAAATTGATGTTTACTCGGTTTTCTGGGAAAAGTTGTCAGGCGTATCGCTCTTAAAATATGACTGAAAGCTGTAAGAACATAGCTAAAAATTCAAGAACAAAAACAAACTTTCACCAAACTTGCTCGCTCAAAAACCCGATCCCTTTTTGAAAACTTGATATCAGACTTATAGTTCGCTCTAGCGTCTAGACGATTTTCGAAATGAAAGGAGTAGCGCGTGAAGGTAAGTATACTGGCTTTTGCTTTGTTGGCAAGAGCAAAAGTGGACGTGATATAGAGGCAGTTACAACAGTAGATGATATAAATTTATTGGACACAAAACCGCACGTGTTCCGGAAACTGGTGGCGAACCACCTAGAAAAAGCTGGCACACCGCTGGTGGTACGCTTATACCACAGTTTGAGAACCATTAGTTTAGTTAGAGTAAAAGAACATTGATCTCACCGAGACGCTCACGTTTTAATGACGTTCAAAAGTTCGCGGACATTGTAGCAAAAACTTAAGATCACAATCAAAAAATATTCCTCATCAAACAGATCTACCAGAGAAAGTAGTAACTACTAGAATAATCAACCTAACTTTTTTAAGTTTTTTCAATAGAAAAAAAGTCATCATTTTAAATTAAGGTAACAGCTTTGGAGGGTCTTCTAAAATGGTACAACCGTCTAACATTGTGCTTCTGGGGGTGAACTCTTTTTTATGGAGATGCCATTGGCTCCGCTTTGCACCCGAGCCTTTAACTTGCTCTGTAAATTAAGTTGTGAATAGGAGGAGAAGTTTGCATCTTCAAGATCCATTCGCGCTTCTCACGAGATTCGAGCAGCTTCAACTGAGAGCCACTTGTTAAGAAAGATACAGGATGAAATTGCCCAAAAAATAAAACTACTTTCTACTTTTACTGAGTAAGTAGTTTAATTTGCAATTACTTTTTTACTTTTGTTCAGATCAAACGTCCTATCACTACTAGCTACTTTTACATGAGAATTTTTTTGGACTTGTAACGATACATTTACACGAGAAGATTTTTAGGCTACTTCGACCGCCTCCCCGAGTAGTGCTTTGTCTATGTCTTCTTTGTTTGCTAGTTTTAGCACACTTTCGCGCACAAATCTTTTTTTTGCTTAATACTTCGGAATTTAAAGTAAATTTTTTGATTTGGGGGAGACTTTTAAAGTCACTGCAATTTTCACAGCATCAAGTGATGACCCTGCACATAGGCAAGCATTGGTATAGCTGAATAGCTTGGTGTACAGACATTTCATCACCTATTCATTCATCATTTATTCATCCGACTGTTAATCATGGACATTTAATCATGAGACGTTTAATCACTAAAAAATTTAATCACACACACTTAATCACGCGAAAAAGAAAAAAATCATAATGACATTTGTTTATGTGATAGGGTTAGGGTTAGGGTTATGATTAGGCCCATGTTAGGGCCTTACATGTCCACGTGATGATCTGTGTGGCGATAAAATGTCTAAGTGATGAAATCTTGTAGTGTTAATAGGTCTGCGTGATTAAATGTCTAGTGGTTTAGTGTCCTTGATTAACAGTCGCGTGATGAAGTGTGGATAAACCGAATAGCTTGCCACTTAAGTCTGCTTCTACGAGAGAAAAACAAGTGATTGGCTTGAGCTAGGTAGGCAGTTTAAAGTTTAGAATATCAACTTTGGCAAAACTTTACAGAGATTTTGCAAAGTAAGCTCAGCAATACTTGTTTTTCTGTTCTGTGCTCACCATAGGAGTAAAACTAGGGGGCTGTAATCCCTATAAACTTGAAAAAAACCATCTCGAAAAAAAGGTTTTCAAGTTTGTTTAGCGACCGAAAAGGGCAAAAACATCCATTGTTTTAAAAAGTTTATTCCCCAAAATAGGTTTTTTCCGCCAGCCGTTTTCTTTTTCCCGCAAAATTCAAAATGTTACGCCTCTGTTACCCACCGTTCCCTCAAAATAAGCTGACACTTATTGGAAAAAAAATGTTTTGAAAAGACTTTAGTGAAGCGGTACAATGTAAGTTTACAATTATTACTATAATAGTTTCGCATGCTTTGAATATGGGTCAAAGTCGAAACATGGTTTTGGTGACGTCAAGTGCTAGAGTGATCAAAACAGCGACTGGAGGAAATGTTTTACAAAACTCAAGGGCATAGCCAAAAAAATATTGACAAGGAGAGGAGGTCAATTTTACCAAAAATTTTTGATATTTTTAAAGAGTAAATTTGACCAAAATTAGGGAATTTTAAGCCGTGGTTTTTTAACATTTTAAGTGAATTTTGCAACCGAACTTTCTTGAAATGACTTTGATTGCAACATATATTGTAACTAATTATGTGCAAATAAAGTTTGCAATTATTGTTTTCCTTTCGTGACAGTGTGTTAAAGAAAAGTCAATGAACAACTACAGTTTGAAGCAAGCAGCACTTTCTTGAGCGAATGCACCAAAGGTGAAATTTTCCTTTAAAACAGATTACATCTGAAATCGGGTCCAAGAAATGCGGGGGAACTTTGGCCGTTTTGGGCTTCCTGGCTACGTCCATGTACAGAGATAATCGATGATTTGATCTAATCTCCGTCTAAGTTTTCCAACTTTCAATCACTAGAGTATTCAGAAACTTTTTTTGGAGGGTAGGAGGAACGAGCATAAATCAGCGTGGGATCCACACAGGTTGGACACCAGCAGTTAGAAATTTTTCTGTTTTCACACCGTTTCTTCGAGGCGTTTCCACACCTCGAAAACCTTTTTCGGAGGTCAACCCCAGAGAGTTGTTTTTTTTCCTTCTTTGTACATGTCATATTGTTTGGAGGGAGGGGCAACGCTCTTTATCCCTTTTCCTAAACACCCCATTGTTCCCGACCTCTCATAATCCACGCTGGTAGAAAATTCGAACTTACATGCATGCCAATCGGCATGGATATGGATTCGAATCCCACCTCTGACCATGCATACTATTTAAGAGATTGGGAGATACAAGATCAGAGGTATAAACAATTATAATTATTTCTCTTGATACAACAACATGTAATATGAATAAATTGGGATCATTTTTGTATAACCAGGCATATCGCTTGATAGACTGATACAGTAACTTCTGGCTGTAGCGAACAGTAAAACACCTTGGAGCGTCCATTAACTTATGGTATGAAGTAAGGTAATAAAGTTTTTTCACAGGATGCCCCACAAAAAAACAAGAAAGTTGAGGTTTATTTTGCCGTGTTTCACAGCGTTTAAGAACGCAGCACTAGTTGTCTAATTTTGAACGTGAGGTGATTGTTCTAGTAAAGAAAGAACACTCAAGTCAGGATCTAACGAAGTTTTACACTATCGGTTATAGTTTGGTTTTGAAAAAGTGTACCAAATTTCTTGGTTTTTGTGGAGCACCCTTGTATAAAAAAACAAGAACAAAATTTTTGACTTCATCAAGATTTATCATTATCGTGATAGCAAAACGAGCACGCTATTGCAGCCTATGCAAGACTGCTGTAACGTGCTTTCTAAGTTTTTGGCAGTAATTTAAAGGACCACGAGAAAGCCATTTGGAAAGAATTTTGACATGAAAACGTTTTCTTAAAAACATTTGAAGAGACCATGCATAATACTGAGCCTACCAGCAGTATAGCGTTTTTAGGAGCATGTGTGAGGCTGGATAGGTAAGCGGTTAACGTACCACATGAACTATTTAGGGAAAACAAAATAAAAATTGTTTTAGTGGGAACTGATGGTCCAACAATTGTTTAATAACTGATGGTCCAATATTAATAACCTTGCCTGTTTTTTCTTCGAAGTTACAGTTGTTTTAAAGGACTGTTGCTAACTGACTATAACTTCTATTCTAAAAGCTTCTGGTCTGCACATTAAGCAAATAACAATATGACTGTGTTTGATACAAGACTTTAGAGGAAATTAGCCGCCCAAACGTCAACATTAATGGTTATTTTCTGATATCCGCAATGCGCTGTAGCGGTATCAACTGGCTTGCACTTCCCACAACTTACAGAAAACATAATATATATAATGACTTGATCTAAACCACACATCCATAACTTAAATCTAAATGGCATGCAAACGCTTGTCTATCAGCTCTACTGGCAGTTGATTCATAAACAGCTCAAAGCAGCCAACGCATTTAGTGTTTGATCTTTCCTAAATGACTTGGCGTATTGAAAATGATACGTGACGAAAATCACTCACATGCGGCCTGTTCTCAATCTACATCTCTGTAGCCTACAACCAAAGCTGTTTGTTAGCTGTAATGACTGCAGTAATTGAAATCCCATTGGAGACGAATCTTGCTTGCCTCGACGAAATACGTTTTTGTACTAGTACAACTCGCCTACGTTAATCCGATTCTGAAAGTTTCCGCTTTTCAGAAGGTTTAGCTTCAAACGCTCAACGTTTGCCGGCTTCAAACTATAAAAAAATCTCTAACGTCCTCTTGCGGCCATGTCACGCTACTACATCTGCAGGAATATTAGAGACGAGCAGTCAACCAAGGACTGGAATCAAATCTGAGCCGGATTGAGATTTAGCGTTGAAATCGATCGGGTTCAAATCGACAGTCAAAACGCAATCTTCCACTAAATGTGCAAGCATTGTGTTTCATTGCAACTTTAACGATTTTAGCTTAAAAGTAAACCTTTTACTAACAAGCCCTCTTAGGTTCGGATTTAAAGTCACGACCAGACGAACGCAAGAGGATTATTAAATTTCAAATACCCGAGAAATCTGCTCTCTGCGGACACTTCATTACGTTCAATCGCTTAGTATATTGGAGTCGAACCGAAATCTTAAAAGACTGAAAAAGACTGTTTGAAACGCCTTTTTGCAGAGAGTTGGGTGATCAACGAAAGTTGCATGACATGAACAAAAGCAATGTTAAATTCTTACCTTCAGTTTTCATAAAACTAGTAAGACAATAGAATTTACTGCTGCTCTAATATTGTTGTTGTTGTGGCGTTTCCCACTACTTGCTGTGTTTTTGTATTCTATGATAAGATTATATTGCTTGTTTTGATTCAAACTCGCGCCATTATTTTAGCTTTACTCGATTGTTCTCGCCACTTCATTGTTACTTTTTGTAAATAGTAATGTCACTTTACGCTTAATCCATCATAATCATCTCTTAGCCAGTGTGAGACTGGGTTTGTTTTTCAGCTACTGCAGTACTTCTTGCATGAGAAAATTACTGGACAATCCCAACTCGTAAATCTTGTCCGGCCAGTCATTTTTGAAATTTTGTTTGAAATTTCATTAATATGTTGCAGCAAATAAGTTGCCAGTTTGCTCTGATGATATTGGCCGTTCTGGTCGACGAAATGTTAGCCTAAATAAAGGCAACAGCGAAGAAACTTGTGTGGTTATTATTACTCACTGGTGGAACGAAAGCTAAGTGATACTTTTTAAGTTTTAAACATTTTAAGTATTTTTTCCTTCATTTTTTTGAGCGCTTTCAAAAAGCTTTGTGACTCACAATGCGGTCTGCTGTGATTTCAGTGAAAAGAGCAGTTAGCAGCAGATGTACATATTGTACATACTGTCTGATTTGGATCCCAGTCATACTGGCAGCAAACGTAAATTGCTGACAAGCTGCTTGTTTCAGTATAATGGAATGCACTATTCAAGTATTAAGCAATTCGACAGGCTCGATGGCGCAGTGGTTAGAGCAGAGCTGTCAAACTCGTGGGGTTCTGTGGGCCACATTGCACATATGAGCAATCGTGCCGAGGGCCGCATGGAGTTTTCGATTTGGATATCACCACTTCTTCGCGAAAAGATCTCTGTAATGTAGCCCGAAGTGAGATCGATCTCCAAAAAAAAAAAACTGTCATCACTTCTCCAGCATCTCCACATCATCGCCCTTATGAGGGCAAATCGAGTTCTGTTGTTGCACAAAGTGGAGTAATCTCTGGATGAAAACAATCTGTACCTCTCAAGTATCGCCTGTGATCAGGAGTTCAAACGTTTGTTTAAAGGTGATCCGTTGCAATACTGCCGAAATTGATCAGTAATTTTAGAATCGTTCCGCGGGCCGCATTGAAAGGCTCCGAGGGCCGCGAGTTTGACACCCCTGGGTTAGAGCGTTCGCTTTGCAGTCAATAGACCTAGGCCCTAGGGTTTATCCCCCTTTTCGAGTCATACCAAAAGACTTTAAAAAATGGTATCCACAGCTTTCCTGCTTGTGCTCGGCATTTAAGGGATGTTGTGGAGAACAAGCCGCCAAGTTCGCTTGTCGTGTCCTTGGGCAAGGTACTCGACGAGACGCCTCCATATTTATTTGGAAAACAGGTGGTTCACACGCCTCGAAAATGGAAACTCCCAAGCAAGTGCGGACATCTCGTCCAAAAGACAGCGATACAATTCGCTTTCTCGTGAATGGATGATAAACATGGACAATAAAAAAATATAAATAAATAAAATAGGCTATTAGCAACCGATAGGATCTGCGGTAATGCATAATGACTGCTATTATGCTACCTGCTATCATTTACAGCAAATTTTTTTTAGCAACCATGAACTTATTGTTTAGTACTTACTGTAGCTAAACAGAAAGCCCAGCAATTCAGCCATCTTTTGTAGAAAGCAAACAATGAAAATATAAACTAACGTTTATATAATGGCACAAAATACAACAAGGAGAGGGAGTAAACGTACACTTTGTCGACGGTGGTGGGATTGCATCGATCAGAAGGGCCAGCATAGATGTCAGTGGCTATGCACTGGGATCTCAAAACGCCAAGCCTCAGCAAATATTACCTGCAAATTATTAATGTTGTTTTAAAGGACAACTTAGCTTCCAAAAGAAGATTAATAAAATTCAAAGTTTGAGGAAAATCCAAAAAAAGCAACACGCTGGTATGAAACGGCGCCGTAAACAGGGTAATTTTTTGTTGTTTTGATTTAAAACAATTTAGCGTAGCTTACTTTCTGGGTTCGAGACACAGCCCCACTAGTCCTTTTAATTAGGCCTATGTTCAAAACAGGGGACGTAAGGGAAGCTAAGATTTGAAAAAGTTTGTGGAGATGACAAAGAAAAAGCTGCACCCAAGCAGAGATACATCTTTGCTATTTTACTTGAAAATAGCTTCATAAGCATACGTAAGTCAAGAAAAAAATTATGAAGAGATAAGGTCTTTTTTAGCCAACCTGGCTAAGCCTATACAGAAAACAGGGAGATAAGCAGGCGTTTCCTGGGACCTAAGAAAGTTTGGGGAAATCAAAACAAAACAACACCTTAGTATAAAATTACATCACATAGCCAAAATCTTTTTGCTATGATGCCGTCGTATTATTCCAATTTGCATTAAACGGACACCTGAATTACTAACATCAAAAGACAGGTTGACCTTTTGGGAGTAAAATGACTTAAACAGCAAATAAAAATTTGCTTGCAAATTTTGTTTTCTTTATTTTTTCAAAAAGAAGTGACCGTAAAAACGCAGATACAAAGTTTTACAATAATATCAATTCAGTTTTTTGGTCAAGGCAGTTTTTTTTCTTTATTTTCGTTTCCTGATAATGTTTAGCATCGCCATTCAACTGTAATTGTAAAAGCAGCCAAGGAATGTGTGGCACCCAAGGCTTGCCCTGCAGGCAGTTTTTGCACAAAGCAGAAAAATTTCCTGACTTGATGGTTTAAAATGCTTAGAATAGGGCGTTGGCTCTCAAACTAGGCGTTGTTATAATTTTCATAGAATTGTGGACTAACCAGACTTCTGTTTATCACAACGTCCTGGACAGATTGGCAATCAAGATCACAAAAGGCAAGTTGACCAGCTTCCGTGATTGCAGATTATTCGCTGCACTTTTTTGAATTATTTTCTGTCTTTGCGGAGATTGTGCTGTGCATTAAAAAAAAATGATTAAAATTCTTGCGCTCTATTGCTGTGTGCACAAAAAAATACCCCTGGCGCTTTTTTGCGTTTCTCTTAAATTGTTTCTAATGTTGAAAAGCGCTATTTAAAAGTAGCCAAGCTATTTATTGCCGTGTTGTTACAAAAGTAAAAACGTAAACCATTCGTGTATCGACTGCTAATTGGAGATCTGATGAAATAAAAGATGACAAGTTCAAGCAGAGTCGCTTGCTTCCATTATTTCGTTGTCAGGCATGAGTTGAGGCGATTTTGGGAAGCAAAACTAGCATCCGAGTTCAGCCACAGCGGGTCGTGGTTTCAGATTGGGTCCAAGATTTCAGTGCCATAAGTCAATCCTGAACTCCTCGCAACATATTGAGACTACTGTAATGACAAAAGATGGCAAGTTTCAAAAATATATCTTTGCCCAAAGCGGCACAGAATTATATTTAATAAATAATAATATTTCTATTATTGCTAGGTTAATAAAGTTTTTTGCTCCTGTGCTGTTTTCAATCGCTTTGGATTCTTGCTTTTAAACGAATGCGGTCGACGATGAGAATAGGTGAACAGACAATGCTGTTTAATTCGTTTTCATACAAAACAATTGCGCTGCGCGTCATCGATTGAAAGAGGCGCGACCGCTCGCTTCATTCACTCAAAACATCCGCTCGCAGAACTTGCGTTGCTTCGTAATCTTTGCGGAATTTCAGCTGAGCTCACTTTTCGAAAACAACGTTTGTGCTTTGTTTAGCTGCGCTTCTAAGAATCACAACGAAACCAAAAGGCTGGTTTCCATTGGGCGTAGATTGCAGGCGTAGCGCGAAAAATCTACAAGAAAATCTACGAAAAATCTACCTCGTTCGCGCATCTCTCTAAATAAAGAAACAAAGAATTTTTCACGTTACGCCTGCGATTTACGCCAGATGGAAACCAGCCTTAACTCTGCAGAATTCTAGCAGGGAGAATTTTCGAAATGCCGCACTTTGCTATGCAGACACTCTCAATTCAATTCAATTTTCATTGTCAGCCAAATATTTTTGGTGGGCCTCAATGGCAAACGCAGTAGATGGTGCAACCAGAAAAACTGCTCACAGCAACAAAATATTCTTGCACCCCTACTTTTTAACATGTACACAAATATAAGGGTAAAAGTAGAGAGCTGAAGCTCCCAAGACTGCTTTCGGTCCTCTCCAAAATTGTGTCAGCCCTTTTGGCTCTTCCAGAAATTGAAAACCTAGATAAAAAAAGTTCTCCACCATCTTTTTGAGGCAAAAACTCTTTCATCTCGCCCCATGCAAAACGTATAACACTTTGGTTGGTATGGGACGGGGTAAAAGTGTTTTGCCTCAAAAAACTAAAACCAAAAGCTTTTTGTATACTCTAACACTAGAACTTTTGCATTGTATCCCAAACATCTACTTTCAAAAAAGCAAAAAAATACAGGGTGTTGTCTTTTCAAGACTATTCCTCAACTACGTGCCAGCAAACCTTGAGAAGATTCAAATATCAGCTTTTCATCTTAAAAAAACAGACCACACCACAGAAAAATCTAACATCAAGCGGTGAGGGGAAACTGCTCCAGAACTTGTCTAAGTCAGTTTATTACGGTTTTACATCAGATCGATCGTTTTCATACAAAAAATAGTACAAGTTTTGGAAATTGCCTTTCTAATGCACAATTCTATCTATCTGTATTTCAAGTTTGTTTGATAGTTTTTTGCTTTTCAAGATCGACGTTTTATAGCCCTTAACCCTTAGATGCAGGAATGGGTCTGGGAGGCCTGGCAAGGATTTTTTTTAAAATTTATGTCGATCCTACTTAACATATGGCCGAGGTGTTCCGGGTATTCTTCTGCAACTTATGCTAGATTGCTTTCGTGGATTGATCCAGAAAAAAAAACCTTCGAGGTGGGAGGGGCACCCGTTTCATTAGACTATGCTAAATTTTTGGGGTGCCACTTTCGCTTGGACTTCCATTTTTTTTGCTTTGCCTCGATCGTTTTACAATATTAGGCAGATATTTTTTGGAGTATGTCTCTTTTGCTACTTGTTTCTATCATTTTTTTCACAGCCTAAAAAATCTCTACTGCCTCTAGTGGCCATTTACTTAGATTAGCACGTGGTCTTTGCTTAGGTTGTGAACGTAGAAAAACGTTTGACTGAAGTCAGATCGTTAGTAATTTTTGCTTGTTATTATTGCGGTTTGTTTCTAGTGAAGATGGCCAAGCGTAAAGGTGGTAAGCTAACGCTTGACGAAGTAGAAGATATGATTGAAGAGGGTGTTTTGAGCGTAGACGAAGAATCAGAATGTTCAGAGGATGAAGATTTTGAGCCAGTCTCTAGCAATTTGCCTTCATCGTCTGAGAGTTCAGAGGAATCAAGCGATGACAGTTCTGATGAAGACAATGAACTGCACACAGAAATCGGTAATCGGACTGGTCGCAATGGCACATATTGGAGATCGGATACCCCTCCTCCAAGTAGGACCCCAAGGCATAATATTATGCATGAACAGCCAGGCCCTAAACGGACTGTGATAGCAAATTCTCCATCCAATGCATTAGAACTGTTTTTATCAGAAGAGATTCTGGATGAGGTGTGTAAATGCACAAACTTGGAAGGAAGGAGAGTGGCGAGTAGTAGAAGAAAGCGGTGGAACAATGTATCTAAGGAAGAACTTCTAGCTTATTTTGGGCTTGTACTTCTTGCTGGCTCTGAAAAGCAGTGGGACGTATCAACACGCGAGTTGTTTGGGAATGACTTCTCAAACCCTATGTACAAAGCAACCATGTCTGTTGAAAGATTCGAAGACATCCGTCGCTTTTTGAGGTTTGATGACAAAAGAACGAGAGAATTCCGCCTGCAGACAGACCACATGACAGCATTTAGATATATTTGGGAACTTTTTATTTCAAACTGCAAAAAATGGTACAGTCCACACGAATGTGTTACTATTGATGAGCAACTGGTGGCTTTCAAGGGACGATGTAGATTTCTTCAGTATATTCCAACCAAGCCAGGAAAATACGGCATAAAAATCTTCTGGGTATCTGATTCGATAACAAACTATGGCTTCAACGGAAGTGTTTATACTGGTAGACAACTAGGTGAGGAAGTAAAGAGAAACGTGGGTAGTAGTATTGTGCATGAACTGTGCTCCCCTTTGCAGCACAGTGGTCGCAACGTAACCGCAGACAACTTTTTCACAAGCGTGCAATTGGCTGAATCCCTGCTGAACAAAAACCTAACATTAGTTGGGACCCTTCGACAAAATAAACCGGATATACCCCCGATTATGAAAGCAAGTAAAAGTCGGGAACGGTACAGCACTGAGTTTGGCTTCAAGGGTAACACCGCTATGGTAAGCTATGTACCAAAGAAAGGAAAGGCGGTTATAATGCTGAGTACTATGCATCATGACAAAGCTATTGATGAAGGCAGTTCAAAGAAAAAGCCAGAGGTAATACAATACTACAATGGTACCAAAGCAGGAGTGGACACCTTCGACCAAATGATTCGCACATATAGTTGCAAGCGGCAGACAAAAAGATGGCCAGTAGTGATGTGGTACAATTTGCTGGATGTTGCTGCGCTAAATGCTTTCCTCATCTTTTCAACACAGAATCCGGAATTTGAAGTAGGAAAGACCCACAAGCGAAGATTGTTTCTGCGAAATCTCGTAAAGGAATTGGTAATTCCACAAATGAGATGGCGACTGAGAGTGATTACAAACCTACGGTCAACTGTACTTGTGGCAATGGAACGATGCGGGGTCAGAAGAGAAGAAAATGTAGGCACTGTTTGCGAGACACCTGTAACCAAGCGAAAACGTTGCCACTATTGCCCTTCGAAAAAAGATCGTAAAAGTGCTATGGTATGCAAGAAATGTAACAAAAACGTGTGTAAGGAACATAGTCATGTCGTTTGTAACAATTGTCTGTCTTCTTATTTTAGTACGTACATGTCTCCAGAGTGAGTTTTGGATTTGATTTTCTTTCTGATTTTGTACATAAAGTTATACACTGAAACCAAAATACATAAAACATACTTCTACAATACTGTACTTTGAGTGTGAATGCTCCAATATATACCAACAAACACAACCGCGAATGAAAACATACTCCTTTAGAACAGGTGGGCCTCGCAGGCCTGGTTTCTGTATTGGTGGGTGTTCATAGGTTCCTGCATCTAAGGGTTAAACCAGAACTTATTTTCATTTCTTGATTTGGTTTCAAAAACTTGGTTGGGACGAGCATGGGCTCTGTACCCCACCTCTAGCAACGCCTGAGTATGCTAAGACCATATATCAGAGGTCAAAGCCAAAACTGGAGCCCAAAATAGCAGCCTAAAAAAGCTTGCTGCCATTACCTGGGGCACTGATGCATCAACCACCCGCAAAACCCTATTTGCTACACGTTTTTTGTCAGCTAAATAAAGATCACCAGTTTGGAGAAGACCATGCCATAGCAACGATATTGACTCATTCTTGAACTTTGCTTGCTAAGCTTTAATGGATTTTTAACAGCGGCAAGAGCAGTCAACCTTTGTCTCTTGTTTGGCATTGCCCCTAATACCATTAAAAGCGAGATGGCTTCACTAAAGGAAACGGACCTTAGCAACCTTCCGTATTAACGCAAACCGGCCTTGTAGATGCTGAAATCCATAAATGATTCATTGCAGGGTTAGAAACGAATCGTTTGAAATCGGGTCGAGTCACAAGTCACCGACGTTTAGTCTTTAGTCGAGTCAGTTTATTTCTTTCAAACGACTTGAGTAAAGTTGAATCTTTTTGAAACACGACTCGAGTCTTCCCCACACCAATTACCAGTTTTTGATTTCCGGTGATTTTTGTAGTAAATGTACTGAAACAAGCGGGCAATGGGAACCCGATACTTTTACCACCAGCATTATACAAAACAGAGGGGATATTGCCATTAAATATCATTTTCAAGAAAATATTCCGCAGAACAGGCGAGGGCTCGAACTCGCAATTTATTGGTCGCAGCCATAATCTTGTAACACTTAGGTGGCTGAGGTATTGTTGCCGGCAAATATCTCGCCAATGTTGTTTTATACCGGTTGGCTCCTTTTCACAAAAGTGCTATTTTGTGGACGCTTGTGAAACACCTTTGCGTAATAAAATATGGAAATCTAAACGTTTACTAGATCACTCCAGCAATTCTAAAATCTTCATTTAGAAGTTGTTAAAAGAGCATCTTGCTTAACTGCCTACATTTTGCCTTCAAAAACAAGAGTAAATTGTTCTCATTCTTAGTTGGCTTGGTTTCACATCTTTTAATTCAAAAACAAATATAATTGGAACCAAAGCTATCCGCAGTCAAATTTTTTGATTTCGATTGAAATTTAACTTGAAAGCACATATTTGAAAAGCATTTCCTCTGCGACTATTCTTCAGGGAAAATACTGATGAGGCAAGGCTCCTATTTGTCTTCTTTTAGTCAGAGAGGCAGCTACCTTCTCCCACATACGAAAATACTTTCGCTGCTGCAATTTTTTTCTTGTCGATTTCCATTGAATACAGTCACAGACGAAGAGGTTCAAAAATATACTACTTTAGGCAATTTTAAATTTTGTTCGACAAACCATCTTTTCAAGAAATTAATTAATGAAAAACCTTGCAATATACTCTACACAGTCTCACAAAGAATTTACCAGTAGATTATTTACCCGGAGGAAATTCCATTAGATTTTACTGCCCAGCTGGTTCGCAGCCAGACTGCAACATTTAGGGAGCCGATTAATTCACAGATAACCAAATAAATTTGCAAAATGTAGCAAATTAAAAGTTATCCCAAACAGATGAAAGCCCATCTAAAGTATAATAATATGTATGATATTCTTCAGTTCCAAATTATCTATTTACTTTGAAGTTTTTATTAGTTGGTATCTCAGAACGTTTTGTATGTATATCTCAACTTAAACAAGCAAGCTGAACATTTCAGGTAAAATTAGTTGCAATCGTGAATGTTTGATTGAAAAGCGACAAACAAGCAAGTTGAGATCAAGGATCTTTGTCACAGTTTGTTCAAAGGCTGTGGACTAAGTTTGCTTGTCTTGGCGAAACTATTTAAGTTATGTAATCATAGACGTAGCTAGTGGGGGACCACAAGGGCCGTGGCTCCTGCCGAAGGTTTTGAAATCTGATCAGACAATAAACGTGCTGTTACATGTTGCGCCTATAAATTCGGTCTTCAAAAAAATTATCCAACAAATTTAAGGAAGAAATTGAAAAATACAGGTGTCAAAAAGTATCGACAAAGAAAAAACTTTTCAATGAATTTCATATTTTGGCCCTCCCCCTCTCCAAAAATTTGCTTACGGCCACGTCTCTGCACGTAGGCCCACTCTATGTTGTAGGAACATGCATGAGAGTAAATCACAAGTCAGGTGGTTTTTGTGGAAAAGAGACAAGAAAAAAGGTTATGCTGAAACGAGGCGCCATAATGGCACAAAATATCGCTAGAAAATAGAGCAAAACCAGGATTTTGTAAAGGAGTAGAATTTTGTCATCACTTGTCGTACACTTATTGAGTAGGTAAGGCTAGTCTTGGTTTTAGTGAAATTGGTCTAGAATCCAAGAACCGCAATCAAGAAACATTATACAGGAAGAAAATTTACCCTAAATTTCTGATATTCTAAAACAGGGATGTGTAAACTGCGGTCAGCTGGCTAAATGCAGCCCTTGAGGCGAAATTGTGCCGAAGGCGTAAGAATGTGACTTGCGGCCGGTGTTCACACATTGATCACGTCTTAGGTCTTTGTTTCACTCTCTCTTTTGTGGTTGATGTCCAAAAAAAGATCCAAACCTTTGAAATTTAGCTCTTTGGATTGCAGTT
Source organism: Trididemnum clinides (assembly GCA_963675345.1). Taxonomy (NCBI): domain Eukaryota; kingdom Metazoa; phylum Chordata; class Ascidiacea; order Aplousobranchia; family Didemnidae; genus Trididemnum; species Trididemnum clinides. Next base: position 18,966,760 of record OY776298.1, read on the forward strand.
TCTAAAAAATATTTAGCACATTTGAGTTCGATCACCACAAAGGTATTCATTTTAAATTTCTCCACACTTTTGAGATCAATCATTTAGTAAAGGTCTTTACTTCAAAAACTACGCCCCACTGGCCAGCGGAATCGTTCAGAAGAGCAAAATTGGCTGCCTGCACAAGAACTTGCACAGTCCACCTTATTTAAAAAAACTAATTTCGCATTCTGAAGCATCTGTGCAATGGCTTTTACAGCACTTTGTTTTGTCTATTTTTGACAAATAGATTTGATAATGTCGTTGTTTAATGACGACATGTCAAGTAGAGGTTAATGAAATTGAAAGCTTGCGAAGAAATCACTCTAAACTGTTTCCTGCGTGAAATGGCACCGCAAACGGACGAACAGTTTTGCTTTGCTTGAAAATACCTTAAAAGGGCTTGTTGGAGAATATGTTTAACCTTTGACAGAGGCAGGTCTCTTTCGTCCCTTGGCTAAACCTATTGCAAGGAACACACAGCATAAGGCGTCGCCAGGAACACGTTCAAAAACTTTAGAAAAAGTTTGCGGGAAAATCAATAGTAATCAACATCTCCGAGTGAAATAGCATTGTAAACGGAAAAACATTTTTGCAATATTGCGTGGAAATAGCTTTAGAAGCCTAACGGGGTGAGGACCAAAGGTCTGGTGGTAGGCATGACCCACTTTGTCCCCTGATTACGCTCAGGCTATGCATGGAAAAGAAAACATAATGAATCGTTAAGGACATGAAATTTACAAATATATTTGTGAAAGGAACTTGACATTCGATTTTTGTGCTCGTGAAACAATCGCTGCTCTGGCGCCTTCACCGCCTTGACTTCAAGTGTGTCCCCGCACTCGTTAACAGTAACAGTAGAGGATTCAGGATGAGGGGAAGAGAGCTGAGCTAACTCCACCCCAAAGTTTTTCCTTTGATCCCTATTTAAATTTTCCTTGCTTTTAAAATGGGAATTGGTTTTCCCAAAACAGCATCAACTTTATATTACTGTTCAATACGGTTTGCTGGAAGAAGCAAGCTAAATCGATGCTCTTTACCCCGATATCACTGACGGGGACCCTTCTGACAACGTCACTAGAAACGACTATAAAGTCAGTTCAGCGTGGCCTCGTAACAGAAATCTATATATAATTCCTATAACCATCTTAATTATGCACAATCGGTTCTGGCATATGACAATTGCTCTGCAATTTTTTTCCTTCCCTTTCTTTTAGATTGGTGGTGTGCAATTTTTTGCATGCGACCAATTTTATTCTACTGGATGATTTCGCGGGCCAGTGGAGCGTAGTTTTAAGAGTGAAGACATTCTTTTGATGATTGACCTTAAAAGTTTAGAGATATTTCAATGAACAAGTGTGTGGTCATCGAACTCAAATGCGCAAAGTGTTTTTGGAGATCGTCCTCAAAAAAATGAATTTCAAAGAAAGGACCTTTTTTTGGACATCAACCGCAAAAAAGCAAAGTGAAGTAAATATCTCAATGGTAGTGAATCTGTGGAGGCAGGTTACCAGTCAACTCCTTTGGCGGGTGGCACAATGCCACAGGGAAGTTGAGCTCGCACATCCCTGTTTTGGATTTAAAAAAATTCAAGCTAGATTTGCTTACAGATGAGATAGCCAAGCGCTTTTTTATGATTTACTAGCCGGCTTTGCCGGTGTCGCCCGGCAGAGGCTCTCCATCAGTAATGTTGGGGTTTAGTATTTCGGTTCAACCGGCTCTTGTGTAAGCAGTAACGAAAAGTTAATGAATTTTATGCACTTTCACAATTCTTCTACACGAAATTGTGATCATCATATTCTCTTAATCATGGCTGGCAATGCTCACAAAAAATGTTGCCACAATGTTGCCACAATCATGGCTACCAATAACTGTCACACGTCAATACTTGTGAGGAAGCACGGATTGTACTTAATCAAAACTGATTGCAGCGACAAAACGGTGATTGCTTTCACAATTAAAAAAATAAACTATTCATAGGTAAGCCTATTTTCCGATGTGATGCTGCCGCTTTCCTATTTATATTTGTTGTGTTAAGTTCCTAATTTGGTTGTGATATTTGTCTTGTTTCCGGCATAGCGACAAAAGCGGCTATTGTTCTCTCTATATTTAGTTTTACAAATTGTTGTGGTTATGATTTTATGTTGCTGTTGCTGAATTAGTCCATCTAGCGATGTCTTTGATGGTAAGCCTATTGAGTACCATTGTAATTCCAACAGCTGACTTTGCGGTGTTACTTGAGTAGTTGTTCTAGTCCAAAATTGAATTTCTCAAACTAGCGTCACGTCATGACACAAAAGTGTAACTATGGCAACCAAGCTTGACAACAAAAGTGACGGGACTAATCAAAAATTCAAAGCTTTTCGTTGTCTTTATTGATGTTACCGCAAAATATGAAACCAAAGTAGAATTATTATCTGCTGTGTGGTGTGTGGAAAACATTTAAGTTTTCCTTTAGTGTCCCTTTACAAAATAAAATTGGGTGTCTCTATAAACGAACAGCCCTCCTGACTTTTACACGTTGTTTACATTCTTCCCTTACTAGGGGGAGAGTTAGCACTTAGCACAACTTTCGCGGCAGCTCCCACCTGGCTTCTGTGTTGTTGTTTTGTGAAAGATTCTTTTCAAAAATTTCTTGATGGAAATGTTTTTGGCAAAGATACTTGGTTTTGATACTCGGAAGATACTCAAAAATTGAAAATAATCGAAAAAAGCTTTTATGGAATACTAAAATACTGTTTTTGATGGCAAAAATTCTGCAATGATTTGAGATTTATAGATCTGTAATAAGCGGTGCTTCCAGAAAATATATATACTTGCACATAAATTTAGAAAATTTATTTTTTACTTGTGCTCTTTGATATTATAATTTTTTGTAAGATCATATTTTAAGATATGTTTAGTCAAGGGTGTTGAAAGGCTAACCCGGCCTGAAGTAATGTCAAGTCAGACAAGTTATTTTTCAGGGTCACCTAAAGTTTTGCAAAAATTGATGCTTAGAGAACATGCTTGGGGTAAATACCAAATTTTTTGATTTGGATTAGGGCACATTAAATTTTAAATCAAGGCTCCCTAACTTGATTTGCACGTACCCCATAAGTTTCTTTTTCAATTCTACTGTTCGTTGTTTCATGCCTAATAGAATACTAACTTTCCGGACCTAGGAGCGTATGGCAGACCTTGTGTAGGCGAAGTTTGATCAATACTGGCTGTGCCTGCGCAGCTTTGGCTTCACAAATCCGAATATCAGAACTGTATCAAAGCCAGTTTTTTTGCATCACCTTAAGCAGAAACATGGCATAATTTTTTGATATTTAGGCGGACGATTGACTTCTTGTGAGGGAGCAGCTAAGAAATGCCCACTTTCTGTGAAATTTTAAACATTTTTCGCAGATTATCACCAGCATAAGTTTTTTTAGTAGGTGCATGGCCCATTTTCTCTTTCAGGCTTCACCTAATTCAGTAACAACCTCGATGTCAATGTTGCTTAAAAGTCGGCCTAAACGTCGCTCCTATAATGAAGCATTCAAATCTGAAGTTGCTGTGACGTCGAGAATTTTTTCCAGCTCAGAGAAAAAATACACAGCCATCATGCATTCCGAACAACGTGTTTAGGCTTTAGTAAATATACCTTTAACCCTCTGCCGACAAGCCTTTGTAGCTGCACACCTTGGAGAACTGACGTTCGAACGTGTTTTGAAACTGTAGTTTATGAAGCATGGATAAAGCGCTCTGAAACCATGCGATGGTGTGGCGTCGAGCCCCGCTTCGCGGTGGGTGGATCTGGGTTTAATTCCCTTGTTGAGTCGTGCCAAAGACTCTAAAAATGATATTCAGAGACTTCTTCTTTGCGGTCAGCAATGGGAGTAATTTGGTGGATGACATAGGAAAGTGAGTTTGCTCAGACATGATCGAAAATAGCGCAACGGATCTTAACGCCTTCGCTACAGAACCACTGCCGGCGCCATCACAACCACAGATTGCTCTGAAAGTATATCTTGTAATATAAACCACAAAATATCCATTAGCATGATACAAAATTTGTTCGCACAAAATAAGAGAAAAAATTTAAAACGTGCACTTAGAACTCGTCAATTTGTCTGTTAGCAAGCCCAAGTAATGTTAGATTGACAATTTATCAAACAAGCAAAAGGTATCACCAATAAACAACACACACAGACGCATACGTAACACTTGCTGAGACTCATCAGGGTAAACACTCATTGACAACTTATCCTGGGACACAATTTAAATATTGTAGTACGTGGACGTGAATTAACACTTAAATACGATAAAAATAACTAAAAAACTTTAGGCCAATTTCCATTTGCACATTCCATGATCGTATGCTGGAGTTTCACGCTCATTGCGGATGCGAAGTATGGAAAAGTACTTGGGCTTGTGCATGGAGCGCAATGGAAAGACGACCTTTGGTTCATCTCGTACAATTCTTTAGCGTCATTTCTTCTCGGTCCAAAAAATACAGGCGTTTTCGGCAAATGAAAACATGACGTATATTGACACCAGGAAGCCAGTGTATTGGTGGCCGACAGATTATACTCGTTAATTGAAAATAGTTTGTACACAGTCGAAAAAACGTCAGAACGAAGCACAAAAAGCAGAAATATTGCACATAACAGTGTTTTTCTTATTTAAAATGGCTCATAGCACAAACGTGTACTGACGATAACCCAGTGATTTCTTGCTACAAAAGAAGCATAAACTCTATAGTACCATACAGCAGTACCAACAAGCAATTTGTACAGTATCGAAAAGCCATCGCTGTCAAAATTAGTAACACGTGAAACATACTCAGGGGAAAAAATGCAAGTAGACGATGACGTCTCAAAACGTGAAAACGTAAAAAACGTGATGACGCATTTCAAGAACCAGTGATAATACGTGTACAATGGTGAGCGAGTAAAATTTTAATTAAGTGGTTCTCAAAGTATTTTCAACGCGTGGCTGAAAAAAACTTACTGTAACGCATCAAACAATGGTAACATTTTCTGGCGGTTCCGCAAGCTGTCAATCTATTGGTTCACTAAGAGACTTTTAAAGGAGGTTCATTTTTTTAAACAATTTCGATGTCTATAATAGTGGCGCAATCCTTTTTTAAATGCACTTTTTCGAATCTCTAAAATCGATGAAGAAAAACGTTACAAAATCGAATTGTAAGCCTTTTTTTCCAGGGAAGGGCATATTACCAAATCAGGGAATCCCTGCGACGCCCTCAAAAATTTAAAACGAGGGCATCGCAGTGAATAGTTTGAGAACCACTGCTTTAATTCAATGACCTAGTGAGATTTAAAATAAAAACCCAAAAGCTTGACAAGCCTAAGGCGTAAACGGAGTTTATATTGTTATGTAATAAGTCGCAACCTTCGTTGGCTCAAAATAAATACAGTCAAACTGGATAAAGCCCGACATCAAAATCAGGATAATTTTTCGATTGCTTTGCCATGCCACGATATCGCAATCTGGCCGTAGAATAATAAATAAACGAAGTCAAACTGGCTTACGCCTGAAATAAAAAATCAATCTGGATAGTACGAGAAGTAAAAAGCAAGCATTAAGGGCGGAGACTGACCTCACGAAAGTTGCCCTGCTACAAGGGCTCTATGGTCTCTTTCGTTTTAACATTCCGAGGAAGGGACCACGTAACCGTCACACGCAAAACTGGTAATAGTACGACACAAGCAGTCCTGAACAGTGAAAAAACACGTAACGAACTGAATTAATACACAATAGTACACATAATAAATACACAACTAACGAGTACAGCTGTACTCGACTTGGATCGGCTTTCAAATCCGGTCAGAAAAACCAAAAACGATTCAAGTTTTAACAGCGCATTGAAATGTGGGAAGAAACAATATGCCGTAAGAAGCCCTTCTAGAACAACTTGAACTTACGGTGTCAGCCCCTAATATAAGCCCTTGTCCCTGAGCAAGCGCATCTATGCAGCGTACGCCATCGATTTGTTTCATTAACTTGTACGCCTTATCAGCTAGCGATTTTTGACGACAAAAATTACGCTAGGGTTCGCGCTCTAGATACACGAAACACAATTACCCAAGCTCACGCTGGCTTAACTTTGAAAACTAAATTTACGCCACGGCACTAGGCTATCATCGCAAAAAATTACGCTGGCGCAATCCCGCAAAGCTTAGGAAACAAAAATTACGCTAGATTACGCTCGCTAACCGTGCAAGTCGAAAAGAGCAGCTGAGTACCAGGAAAATGAATTCACAAAATAACAAAAACAAATTTAGCTTCGAGATGGGCGAACCCCGTGATTGTAAAACGAGACGTTGTCTTGACATGACTGTCGAAAAAAAATTATAAGATACCCTACTACAATACGACTAGCTGTTCAGCATAAACAAAAGCACGCTGTAACAAGCTAGGTATTTACTTTCACGCTTTACGACTAATAGCCAGCGCTGCGGTTTCTTTATGTTGTTCATACATAAGCTTTTTAGGTCACGCTTAAATAAAACCTGCACATTGCGATTTAATAAGGTTCATAACTGCACAGAGTGTTATTTCGTACAAAATAATACACCGTGGGCGCCTGTTGAGTTTGCAAGAAAAAAAACAGGTTTAGACGCTTTTTTTTAGAAGCCATTAAAGTGTTGCTTTGTGATGCACAAACATCTGGTGAATGGCAAAGTATGAAGAATGATGACCAGGGGCTTTTAAAAGCAACAGATTACTTTCAAGAAGACCAACCAAAAATTGTTTACTTGTTCATTGCTGCCATCAATCTCTTGAGATCAGGAGTAAGAACTTCGCTACCTTCCATTCCAAGCAAACCAGGGCTAGGATTCTGAAATAAGATGAATGCTTAAGAGCTTATTGGGTTGAGCTACGAGATGTTTGTTTCAATTCTCCGTTTAAGGGAAAGCCAGCACAGCTATAATTTGTTCGCGCAAGCTGCTACAGACACTACTCATTTCTACCTCAATCGCTGGAACCAAGCGGGTAAATCGCCATTAAGTATCTCGGCCAAGAGCACTAACCGTGAACCACGCAGACGTCGACTCGCGGCAAACCTACACTGCTTATTTTGTCATAAATTTCACCTGCACAAAGCGGCAAAAACATTCCAGGTGCAATGAAAAATTTATCCAAATTAGCTTTTACTGCCTTTTTCGAAAGTTAAACCCAGTTTTGCAGCAACCATTACAGTAATAGGCCAATGCTACGCGGCGTAAAAAGCTGGTTATAAGCTAATGGCTCCAATGTCAAATGCAGGAGAGCTGAGGGGCCTCAAGTTCCCTATCTTTTCATTAGTCTGTTGCCTACTACGCACAGTCACTTATCAGTAGATTATGCATCTTCATTCATATAATAAAACAAAACAATCTATAATCAATGACTACAACCTACATATAAAATGTTGGAAAAAACAAATTTACGTAGGTATTGACATGCTTGCCCAAATTTTATTCGTAGGTTTCACCTTGATCTTAACTTAACCTGGTGCCCGTCTAAACTGTATTGGACAATCTGCACGCCGTAATACATTTGTTAAGCCCACGTTACATGGTAACAATCGTAGGGATTCTTGCAAGAGATCCTGGTCCTTTTGGCATAGCCTACTGCTTTGACACTTGGTAATTTTGCGGTCAAGTATGATCCTAGTTCTTTTAAGGTGTTTTATGGGGCCAAAATGGTCCCATGTATTTCCTCTGCGGCCCATAAAATTCGTACTTATCGCGTATGAAAAACTGAATTGCTTGAATAGCTTTTTCTGCTTTACATTACATCTGAACAGGCATAAAAAATTTTGGCTCCACCGAATTGTTGCTTTAATTAACGTCCAAAACCGATTTTCTTTACACCAAATAAGTGCAGTTCAGATCGCTGTCAGCCCGCCAAAAGTGCAAACGCCAGCAGCAGCTGCAGAAGTTTCTTTCGATTATGTTGTGCAGGCAAAACAGCATTTAACTGTTACAAAAGCATCGTCAGTTTCAGCTAACAGTCGGTCAGCAGCATTTAACGGTAACACTTTTTAATCACGGATCAATCCAAAAGGCTTTAATGAAGGTGTGCACTTTGCATGCTGACAGCGGCATATGTTTGCTACGCTCCAAGCATCCTGCAGTTGCCACCGGTTGAGAAAAGCATGGTCATATTTACAGCACCAAGCCTGCTAGGCCTCAACGCCCAGACTGGTTGTGTAACCACAGCTCTGATCAATACCAAAACGCCATTTGCCTGGAACAAACTCCACGTCCTTCACTATTTCTTGCTAATCATCAAGATTGCATTTCAAACAAAGTTTACACGGTAGTTAAGCGAGCACATCTTATTTACTGGGTTTTGAAAGAAGAGACAGCAAATCGAAAAATAGCTTCCCAGCAAACCTTGGTGGACCGCATTGGCGATAGTGATTGGCTGTGCGACCTGCGCCATATCAGTTTAACAGCAGCAGCCGAGTTCATTTTGCTCATTTCGGAACGTTGTATCATTGCGTTGATTACGATGTCCAGCAGAGCTCGTGCTGGGTTGCTATGGTCGACGAGACAACCGATACTGCTACAGTGCAGCAACGCATTGCTTTTGTTCAGTGTATCAAAACGAAAGGAAGCCAGGCAACAGAATCTTTGGATATTCGCACGTATTAAACGCTTGTGGAGCAACTGCTGCTAGCCTGCTCCGACTTTGGAATGATGCTGTAGCCATTTACGATCTTAGTTACGGAGCTGCTTGATGGGGAAAAATTTCAAATTTTTTGCCAAGTGCAGAAAATGAGCTTTTTAAAGATGATTTTAGGCTGATCCGATGCGCTACCAAAACATACTGTAAAGCACTGCTCCGTAATCTTGGAGGCCACTTTTCCGAGCCTAAAATACTGTTTGCTTTTCGTATCTTTGGTGCGAACGAGAATTCACTTGATGGCAACTAGGGCCAGCTCTATGGAAATCACGATCTACATGGTGGTCGAAAAGTAACTAGCCATTTAAAATTAGTAATAAATTCTCACTTTAAACTCATTGAAAGTTGACGATGCGCGTTCAATATTACAAGGGAAACTCAATAGCACAGAAAAAATGACTGGAAATGGGCCAATTAAGCTAAATAGTCATATTTCAACATAAGCACCACTCATATTTCACGGTAAGCACCATGCCAACCCAACATTAATTCTCCGTATTCCCCTCTTCACCGCAGACTTAAGCTCTTGCACGTAATGGGGATTCCACGGGCGATAGTTTAATTCCTTGTGCAACACGGAGAGTATTGTATGCCTTGCTAATCCACTTTCACAAGCGACTTGATGTTTGAAAAAGGAGGATGCCCTTAATCCAGCAAGGTGGAAAAACGAAGAGGGAGCAATTGCAGAGAAATGGGGTGAATCTGGCCATTTCTGCTAAGGGGACAACACTGGATAAAAACTAAATAACTACTACTACTTGATGTGTTGATTTTTGCAGGCTACTCATAAGCATTCCCAGCACTCTTTCCACCTGCTCCACTCAACGACTTGTGAACTGACGCCCGCTCCTTTTATCATTCACAGAGCCAGTGGATATAAGCTTTGCGCGACAACCTCAAACAGTCTCTAGACGTAGTGCTTCAAGCCTACCATTATATGCCCCCAGCGCCTCTGCACCAAATGAAATTCCCCACTTCATGAAGTGTTGCAATTTTGGCTCGCTCATGAATGATCAAGGGACTGGTCATTTTTGACAACGCTACCGCATTCCATAAATACCACAAATGCAATCAACAAAAGCTGAAAAATAAGCAATTCCAATTAGTGTTGTCTCACCTACAATGGTTATCGTCTGGACTTCATGGATAGTAACAAAATCACAAGCAACTTTTAATGCCTAGCTACTTTCTACCACCCTGTAAAGCTCCTGATCACAACGATCGATGTTGTTTCAGCTGAACAAACCTTGAAAGCACTAAATGATCAACAAATGTTGAAGAACAGAATGAACATGCCAGAGTTTGAATTTTTCCGGAATGATGTTGCAGTTTGCAGCAAAATTGTCCGAGATGAAATATTTCAAAAAATGTTAGCAAACTGCAGCGAATTTCCTGCATTGCTTCACTTGCCACAGCCTGGCCAGAGCTACGATTTTCAACTCCGTGCCTTGGTTAAAATCAAGCAAGGAAACTGTTTCCTTGATATAACTTTAAATGTCTTGATGTTTTAATAAACGACTAAGAGCAGCTTAATGACGAGGGCGCGCTAGAGGTCGCTCAGAAATGGAGAAAAGCAAAGGACAGACGAAGAGTGGCAGAGCGAGCGCTACGGTTCGTACAGTAAAGTCTTCAGATGACGAGGAAACCAATGCTTTTACTAATGAACGTGAACTGTTTAAACAATGCTAAAACTGGAGTTTTTTTTGTGAGTTTTGTAAATACGGTTGTACTAATAGCATACAGCGATTGCCAATACTGTAATAAACAATCTGTTTAAGTATCACGTGATAAAAATAATGCGGACCCATAAAATTTCATGGTGCACCTTAAAAAAATCCTGAGTATGATTACTAAGGCAAGGTTTGTCAAAAAGAAAATAAAAAGGGACATATAGCCTTCTGAAATACATTTTTCGAACGAATAGAAGATTTAGGTCAGGGGTGGCCAACGTTTCACCTACCATGCGTCAACTTTTTATTATACGGTTTCAGATGCGCCACAATCTCCATAAATCCTGGCGCAAGTATTTCCCTCCCATGTCGCGTTTGTTTACAAAACAAAGATTTGTTCGCGGTTGTAAGCTGCGTGTTATTACCACAAGGTTACAATGGGCCACTTCTAATCATGCAATGCGCCACCTTATGGCGCTTTATATGGTCAACAATAACTTGATTATGGCGCCTGATTTAGGTCAACAATAACTTTAAAATCTAAAATCAAAAAGACACTTGCTTTCGTTGCGGGGGCCTTTACTTTATGTGCATTGCATTCTGCACGTTGACTAACTCAGCCAAACTCGCTTACAAAAAATTTTGAATTTCCAAATATAATTTATGTTACTACCAATAAATTTACGCGCAAAAATAAATAGCAGAAAACCGTTAAACACGAGCAGTAGAAAGTTAAGTTCTATTCTACCGAGCAAAACAAGCTATGCTCCCCCTCAAATTTCCGAGGCCCAATAATCTTGACGAAATACTATTTTTAGTTAAAACAGCAAGAATACTTATGTGCAACTGCACTCGAGCCAGAATATTGTTGTAAATTATTTCCTGTCTTTTTGTAGCATATTATTAAATTTTTCTTAATTTGTTTTTGTCAAAAAGCGAAATTTACTACTTAATTTATTTGTATACAATCATAAGTTACAGTCAAAGCCCTTTTACGCAACTTAGGGTGATAAAATTACGTTAAAAAGCTGAAAAAGATTGATTAAAGTATTTTGACCACTCCTTCATAACTTCAAAAATTTCTGAAAACATCGCACAGCCGACCACTGCTTTTCTGGCCGCATTTTTTCCCCACAAATTAAGTTCCATCAGTATTCGTCTTAGGTCACTCGATGATGATGAAACAACCCAACCGGCGTGGTTAAGTGGACTAAAGCGCATTTTTACGTGGACGATCGGATGGTGAAATTGGCAATGCGTACAAACCTCGCAAATGATTGCGTTGTCTTGCTCCAGCAAAAGAAACTTTGAGATGATTTCCTCTGCTTAATGGATTCCAGCAAGCAGTTTATAAAAAGTAATACGAAGCAATTCAAGCAAGTGACATGCTGTGTAGAAGCAGTTCCAGACAACTTACCACGCTTAGCACCTATGTCGCTGTCTTGCGAGCCTAGAAGATGAAAGCTATGCACAAACAGGAAACGGGCAAAAACAGCCACTTCCACTACCAAGCAAGAGCATCCAATGTCAAAAGTAAATCCATAGAAGGGAAATGAAAAGCAGAAAATACGCAAAAGTGGTAGAAATTAACTCCTAATGGGAAGTCATGCACTTGATGCAGTGTCCTACATTTATTGAGCAATTTAAAGCACCTTGGCTTACATATCATTTTTGTCTTATTTGCTGTTTGCTCGTCAAGTGACTATACCAATAAATCACATTCAACGTTTGATTTATTACCCAAATTATAATGAGCAGCGCTGGTAAAAATAATTAAATATATTTTTCATGGAACTTTCTTTGCTTTTCGAAGACGTTATTTTTCAGTACAATAATGTGCGACTCATACCTCATCAAACAATCCATTTATATTATTCTCCGGTGACATGCGTGACTCTAAGGTTGTTGAGTTTTGATCAGCTATTATTTCATCATAATTTCCTTCATGGTTTTCTAGCTCATTGCTTTCATCTCCTTCTCCTCCTTCTCCTTGCGAAATCGAATTAAGAGCTTCCGAAGTTTCCTCTGCAAACGCACAACACACAGTATTTATGATTCTCCTTTTTGAGATTTCGGGAGGGGGGATGTTGGAGAGGATCAGGTGTCTTGGCACAATTCGTTTGGTCATCCACATTCAGTAGACCAGAGATCACGGATAGTGAGAACACGGGATGTGATGTGGCTTGTTTATCCGCATTGTTCATGCATGACGCTGCCCTGGATCGCTTTGCTTCCAGAAAGCGTGACTGCAACGAGAGAGCTTTTCGAACGAATGCGATCGCGTGTGTGGCAAGGGGGTGTTCGCACGTGCGCGCCTGCTTTAACAGACGGCCAGTGATTCGGTTTACGCCAATTTCCCTTGCTTGTTTGGAGTGTTTGAGACGGAAATGCACGCTTGTGGCTGTACAACTCCAAAACAGGTAGAAGTTAAAAATAACTGTGAAAGGAAAAAGAGGTAAATTCCATAAGGCGGTGTATGTGTGCGCGTGCGTGCATACGCTTCAACTTGTGCCATTTTTAGTAAATCATCATTTAAGAGTTGATCGTACCTTTCGGGCTCATTGTGCACAGATTTAACGCAGTGTCATTATTTTCTTGTTCGTTCCCACCAACTCCTTCATTATCTTTGTTTTCTATACCGTTTGATTCGAGATGCGATAATTCATTGACTTGATGCTGGCCAGGGCTAAAATAAGGTACGTTACTGTATTGCAATATACAACGTGTCGAAAAAAATTTGTAGATTTCCGAAATTGGGACGTGATAGAAAACCATGGGGTCTTAGGAGCGATACAACTTCCCCCAGGGAGCACATATAACGAAGAATAAAAAGATGGTGTTGAAAGTAAGCAAAGTAGAATAAAATGATCTAAAAAGCACTGTTATTAGGGTGACCACAGGCGCTTCATGAGGTAATTAAAAGTTGTTCTGCAAATTCTATTACGAGATCAAAAAAAAGGTGTAATCGCTGCAGCGAAAACAAAAAAGCAATGGACGGAGAACATAAACAAAGAAGTCTTTAACTCCAAGCATGAAGACAAATGCATAGGAGGCCGAGTTCATGTTAAACAGCTTTGCCAGTTGCTAATACCTGTTCTCGGCTAGTTGGTCTCCGTCTGTAAACATTGAAGGGAGAACCACAGGAGTGGAAACTAATCCGTTTTGCGCCGAGCTTTGATTAGTTTGGCCATACTGATCCAGCATCATTTTTGAGAGGGAATATGCGTCATCGAATCGAGTTGGTTTCTTTTGTCTAAAAGCGCAAAAAATCACATTACTTTCGTTACCAATCAGCGTGCTTCAACGGATTAAATTAGTAAAGTCGCTCACGCCACCACCACCATGACGAACAGCTTCAGAGCACTCACCGAAGGCAGTGTGCCTTGGTGATGAGACTGCCCGACTACAGTTTGCATTCACAACCGGTTCTAGGTGGACTGCTGCTTTAACCGTTTCATGCCCCACAACTTTCGGCAAAACCCGCTTAACGTAATCGCGGAGTAGCAAGTTTAGCTCTCGACTAGGGGCTACCAGTTGTTGTTGTTGTCTTGCATACATGCATGTGCAGCAGGAGCGCAGTGAAATAGCAGCACCAAAAAATGCGAGACCGTTTTATTTGTTGGCAACGTAGTTTTCCTGTGACCGATGGATAAAAATAAATGTTTTTGCTGAGAAAAATGTTTCAAGCCTACACGAAGTTATCAATTTCGGGCTAATTTTTGTTTCAGACTTTCGCTTTCTAAATCACTAAAATTGAACACGAGGGATTTTCCAAATTGCAATGAAATCCTGCAGGGAATTTTCCAGTCAAAATCCTCGTTTCATAAACAAGAAAAATTCGGCATTTTAAATTTAAAACTAAACTCAACTCTAGGTTGGTTATAAACAACGAAAGACAAACAGTTTTACTAAGTGATCGACAAGTCAGGGTACCCCTATACACAAGATAGATAGCAACGACATAAATTGAGTAAGCTTGTGAAGTGATATGAAAATTCTTTGGCAAGTTGGACTTCATTCAAAGCCGCGTGCTAAATGCATTAAAAAATGCAATGTGAATCAGGTGGTTGCCTGAGTAAAATCTTAGATATACGAGGAAAAGTAGAGAATTGGTATTCAGTCTTGCCGTCTAATATGACTGGAGCAAGTGTGTATAGTATGCGATTGAAGAAAGATTAGTCGCGTACGTTTGGGTGCATGAGACCTCACACCTCTCACTAATGTGTAATGATGTGATATAAGTAAATATTTACTTCGAATCAAGACATTTATCACAATTAAATCTACATCAACCAATTTGATGCTTGTGTTTTGATAGATTGGTTTATTTTTTCATAGGTGATATCTCGAACACGCCTTACACTTCATCCTCAGGTCGCAGGAAAATTTTCTGCTCGTCATCAACTTTGTTTCAGACTCGCTTCAAGTCGTCAGAATAACCTCCGAAGTTAATTTTTACATGAATCGCAACCAAAAAGAAGTAATTGGCCTCAAAGTATTTTTCTCCAGAACACAACAACGCATTCACCGTGAGATTTGAACGCAGTGCAATGGAATCATTGTCGCAATAGAACGACGCTCCAACTTACTTGACCACGTCGCCGATATTTTACTTCTACTTATTGATATGAGTGGATGTTTTGGCCTCACTTTCTTACAATGAGCCACTTGACGTCGCTATATCTACAACACTGCCTTACTTTTTAGTGCTTCGTGAGTTCGTGTTTTCTCCGCTCGCGTTGACAGCATGACTTGCAAGATGATGCTGAATGATATGCAAAGCGTTATGATGATTGAAAAGCACTTAGGTTTTCGAGAAAAAAGCATAAGAATGATGAGAACTTATTCAATACATCGAACACAAAATAAACGGAAAGCTTAGAAGAAAGCGAAGTAGCATAACGATCATGAAACCAACGACCGGCGCTGGTCGTCATTGCCGTTTACACAAGGCGTAAGTTTAAGCCTAAAGCGTGGAATAAAAACAACCCAAGGTTGAGCCGCGAGAGCAGCTAAAATATAACAAAGAGTAAAGCTGCGCTTGGCGTCACTAGAGGCTTTATGCTCGATTGTGCAGCAACCAATGAAATGCTCTTGAGCGTTCAACACACAGAGAGTACATGACTGCAGTAAACTAGCCTTCTCAAAATAGACTAGGTATTTTCCACAAAAAGGATATTTTCTAGAAATTGTAAGACTTTAAACATCTTGGTGAGTAAAAGTGTTTTAGCTTTTTATTTCTTTAAAATTAAAAACTGCAAGGATGTGGGTTTACGAATCGGTGATAGAAAGTACAATACGCCTACTGATGTCAGACTTCGTTAATTCCGAATTAAAAATAGTTTAATTTTGGCTTGACAAGGTACAGAACAATCAGAACTCAAAAAAATCTACTAGTAATTGAGCAACACATGCTGGTAGTTGAAACAGACAAGGATCAAAGCTAACCGTTTCCAAAAAAATACCAATCATCACCTTTAAATGTTCAGATCTTCTGAAGCGTTTGTCGCACAACGTGCAGGGATAAGGTCGCTCACCGGTGTGCGTCAGTATGTGTCTCTTCAAATGCTGCTGCCGTCCGAACATTTTATCGCAATATTCACATCTAAGCCCAAAACAAAAACGTGACGACACGATGCCGCTATCTTTCAACTCTGGCAAGTTTAACTAGGCTATGAAGTAAGGATACCATTGTCCTCCTTTTGAAAGGTTTATTCTCTATCTGCGAGAAATAGTCTCCTCCAAGGACACCAAATGACGTCCAAATATTCTTCATTGTGCATCTTTAGGCAAAAGTTTCGAAAAAGTCAATAAAACAATAGCAAAAATTGGGATTTTTAAACTCGGCACAGAATCGCTTTCGAGAAGTTTAGGTCCGAAAAAGATAGGACTTCGCCGCTCTCATTTTAGGTAGAATATAGAGCAATGCCACATGAAAAGTTGATCTCAATAGAAAAAAGATTTTCACCATCAGTTTGGGTCGAAAATATATCTTCCGGCTGTTTGATAAACCCCATAGCACTCGGACTACAGTTCCAGTGTCGTTCTATGAGAAGCTCAAAATATGGCAGCTGTACTATAAAGCAGAAAATATACACCAATTCTGCTTTTAGCAAAATGACGTCAGAAATGTACTTCGAAACGACGTCACTGCAGATTATTTCGAAAAACGACGTCGCAGACGAGTAACAGATGCAACATTCAGTTCACAACCAGTGCTTCACTGGGATAGAATGGCAAAGCTGTTAAACCAGTATGTCGTAAAAGGCGATTCTTGGTAATCAACCAATGACAGTCAAACTCGTCGGTGGTGGAGCTGCCAGTCTACGATTTGTAGTCATGACTGGTTCGAAATAAGACTGCCGCTTAACTTAGCTTGCTTTCGAACCGAAAAAAACCGTTTCGTGGCGCCTCTTCATTCCAAGAAAATGTAAACAGGATCTTCGCTTCGCAAACGCATAGTTTCAAGTTAAAAACCCGGCTAATGCAGCACTTTCTTGACGCATACACTTGAGCTAACAAATTTGTACTTGCTCAAGAATACCTTACTTGCTTCTAATTAATACCTACTTGTATTCTTTCTTTGGTTTGTCTTTCTTGATGGTAAAAGTCTGGGTTGAACTACCATTTTCAAATACTCTAAAACAATGCAAAAAAATGGATTTATTAGTCAATTTTGAGCTTGAAAATTTAAACCTATTTAGCTGAAACTACATTCAATAGTTATTTAACTGGAGGTCGCCAATAAATACCTACCAAGTACACAAGTATTTTGATATAGCTTGAATAAAAGCTGTTTCACAGCAAGTTTTTTGTGATGCCCTTAGCAGTAGCGATGCCATGTCTCGTATATTACATTATATGTCAATACCAATACACGACAAGGTTTCAGATGAACATGGATTACATACGTCAAGGTTCTGCAAAATTCAATACACTTTGCAACCATAAGTTTCTGCAATAAGCTAGGTATGTGCAATAAGCTAGATGAAGAATTAAGTTGCCATAAAATTGAAAATAATTAAAATGCAGCATAGGCCTTTATTTAAATATGATGTTATAAACAAAATTATAAATGTAGACTATAACAAGGGAGTAAAAATCAGCTGTTGGTCAGTACTTCAACCTCGATGATACCTCAACCTATACCTCAACCTTAACCTCGATGATACGACCGAGTAAAAAAAATATCAATCACCTGTCTTTGACCGCCTTTCTTGATGTTAAAGCAATATGGTTCATAGTGCCTGCAAAGCCATTTCGCAGCTGCTCGAAGTGAAATTGGCCTGGTCCCGAAGCAGATACCTTGGGGTACTCCCCATCTCTATCTGTCGAAAAGTACTCCGCTAACGATTTGTGATCGATGATATCACGGTCGTTATGGAAACCTAGCAAAGGTATACAGCGTCTATGAGTTGATACTGTTACAAGATGAAACACAACTTCGCTTTATAATTTAACTTTCGGTTAATAACCATCTTACAAGTGTCAGGAAGTTCAAAAAGTTATTATTTCGATGTAGTTTAACAGTATTTTCATTATCAACACAGGTGTTGTCCTAAATCAAGAAAATTGTTGCTTATAACCAGAGTCAGCCCGACAAGATGGTAACTGCAATCGCAATAAGTTGTGAATTCAATTCCAGCGTCAATCCTGTGTTCTTGCTCTGGCCAAAGACACTTTTACATCGTTTTCCATTGCTTAAGTGCAGTTGTTATTGTCGAAATGAGCTAAGCCAGCTGCAGCTTGTCTAAACACAAAATAAACGTAAAAATTTTCAGTGACGTAAGGATGTATCTTAGCTGATATACGTTTAGACCGCACTTTTTGTACAGGCATTCCTTTTTATTCTCAGGTCACGGAAAACCTTATGGGTGGCTGTGCACACTAGTGTAGAGACCCGCTTAAAGAATTAATAATACTGCCTCCCCCCTACCAATTCAATCAAGAACAGAAAATTGCCGTCGAGTGCTTTTCGCACGGACAAAAATACGTAGTCGTCATAAGATATGAAAGCACGATTATGGTCGACATGATCGGGTTGTGCCATAAGTATACCATGAACTCATTGGCGCCAGATTTTCAAATTTTTGAGTGAGCGAAACTGTGACATTACGCTTTGGTGACATAATAATTTACGTGACCAACTCAGCAAACAAGCTGTCACCAATTTACATCAGCAAAGGTGAAAGACCGAGCCGTTTTTGGAAATAGCAAATGATTTTATATCGCGATTTCAATTTATGTTATATCAAAATAGTGAGCCTAGCAACACAGCAAAACAAACCCCATTTACAAACAAACAGGTTTACTTGACCAATAAGGGGTGTCCCCCAGTCAAAATTTTCGGGGAGGGGGCGCCCCCTCCCCCCGTACTTGGCGTCATTGCATGAACTCACTTTGCTTATGCGTCATTTTTTACAATCGAACTTGTTATAAACCTGAATCAATTATTCTTTCTGTAAGTTAAAACTTTGAACAGTGGAATTTTTTACTTAACCAGATTACTGTAACCGAGAAAAGGTCTAAATTTAGATATGATGAAATGCACTGCTTACCGTTCGTGGCCAAGTCAAGAGGCTGGTTACGTGAATTTGCATAAATAAATTTTTTTGCAGTCGGTCCTTCAGTCATTTTTTCTTGTGAAAATGAATAACTGTCAATAAAAAAAAATAAAGCCGATTTTGCGTTGATTTTTCCACACACTCCAATAAGTTTTTCAAATACAAAGTCTTTAATTTTATCTAAATATCAGAAAGATTACGAAAAATTTTGAAGATAAACTTTTTATCTGCTTATTTATAAGTAGACAAGGCTATACTACCTTCAATTTTTTTAAATTTTGAGTCACTTGCAATACATATGCATTGACTGAATGAAATTTGCACTGCTTAATGAGTGTAGATAGTATAAAATCAAAATAGCTTTTTCCAAAACCTTTTCGCAACGTACTCACATCAGTGGAAATCTTGTGTCGAACGAGAGAGGTAGAGATCTATTCCTAGGATTGTCTTACACTGCATTTTATAATAAGGCTTTTATAAAGCAGCTTTATATTTCATTTTCCACACTACTCTTACTGCTAACCACATCAAGCAGATCTGTTAAAGCTATTTTGTGATTATTCGCAAGGAAACCCAGATAGTCCCGGCATGCAAGCGGCAAAACCTAATTGAAAAGCCTTACTTTTGCGGAGAGTAAACGCTCGATGGTGGCTTTACATCGTTTGATGACATTTCAACATCTTTTTCTCGATTTAAAGATATCTGTTGAAAAAAAGCAGCTACAGAACTGTACAGAAAATACAAAAAAGTATATTTACATAAAAGCTAAGAATTTGGAATGAAACCGGTAAAAAACTAACATGACTCTATTGTGACACACACATTCTGGTTAGGCCTGAACGTCATAATAACGCTGCTACCATATGTTTTATAGTAAGGTTAGTTTGAATCAGCGATGTTCCATTTTTCCAAAATATAAACCTAGTGAAAACACGATGTAGTTTTTATATTGTGTTTGTACAGTACAAAACTAGTACCGGTACAACAAAGTCCTCAAGCTACAAGCACTACGTGAATTAAACAAGAGTGAATTTGTCCTTAGCGCATAAGAAGTAAAAAATCTTAGTCGACATATATTTAAGTAAATTCCTTTATCCCACGCTCTATACTAAAATTGACTCCCTTAAGCAAGCAATATTGCACGCCCAAGGCAATTCGCCCACTTAACGCTCAAACCGACCAATCGCATCTCACAAAGCAAGGTTATCAGGGCACGTGACCAGTTCTAAACCGGTTCAAACCGCTTTATTCAGGATTATAGCGAATCATGTAAAATCCGTGGGGTTTAAGAAGCCCTAAGGCTAATGCAAGATGTAAGCACAAATACAAAGTCATAATGACGTCACCACATGCGTCCTGCGGTTTTGCTTAGCAACATAAACAAAAGTGAGTATCGTATCAACTTCAAAAATAAACAACTTTTGCAAGTTAATTTAAAGTTGAATAAAACCTATTTGAATATGATTAAGTGGCGTTTTAGGCCGAATTTGATTTCTTTACATAATCCAGTTTTTCAGTTGTTTTTATTGTTCTGAAAACGCCGATCGATTTAGTTCGAGATTTGATTTTTACTCAAAATGGGAGAAAATGTGTAATAAAAATAGTAATTTGTTGAATAACTTGAAAAATGAAAAAATTCAAGGGCGGCAAAAACGTTCTGCGGACCACACTTCAGACCATATATTGCACAACTGATCCATTTTTTTACCATCTTGGATGACTGGTGCTTTGATTTAGGTCGAACGAACACCAAGTGGGAGCTCGAAGTGTACCCACATATTTTACCTCACCCATAACAACTCCCTCACACGAAAGAAATGAACCCCTGATATAAAAATCAAGGGAAAACAAACCAAAGGTCAGCTAAACAACAACTACAAATATTTTCGCAATATCAACGCCTAAAGCAGGAAAATTTAGACGCGTTACTAATAGAGATAAAAGGATAGTCCTAAGCCTGAGGGAATAAAAACAGTTTACGAATAAGCCCACTTAATCAACGCCTTATACACTTATACATGCCCAGTATTGTTCCTTTTGCACGCAGTTCGAAAAGCCTATTTAAGAGTGATGCTGGCAGGACAGAAATTCTATTTTTATTCTTGAAACCAATTTCGATTCATTTTTCAAAATTGTTTCACTTATTTATTGCACGTTGTTTCAGTTACTTTTTGTCACCCAAGAGGTATTCGTCTGCCACTAACCACGTGATAAGGCTTAAACCAAGTTGTACGGTTTCTATTCGCACTTTCTACAGCCGTACACTATCGTATTTGTTCCTTTTATTTTGACAAAGACGTGAGTTATAGAAAGTTTACCATAAGCAAAAAAATATACCGCTGCAGCATGAGTTAAGACGGTGTTACCGGTGAAAACGTTCACAACCAAAACTTATCACAAAAGGATAGCTGGTGCTGGTTCATGGTGAAATAGAGAATAGAAATTCCAAACACATTAACACCAGCTGTTCCGTATGAAACTGTAAAGGCACGACGGGGCGTAAAGACAACAACTACCGTAGCGAACTTTTCTACACAAAACAGTTCTTACCACGTTGGTTGGAACGAGAGATTTTTCGCAGTTTTCGTTTGCAGTTGTCACAACCGCACTCTCTTCATCATTGTTAGTGATAGGTGACGGCGGGGTGTTGATTAGCGCACACTCCTGTACAAATTTAATAGGTTAAAGCAAGTCCTTTGTGAGCTCCAGCCTCGTTTGAACCGAGCCAGCAAGCTGTAATTTGGCAGCGGCTACTCAGTCAATGCTAACAACATAGCATATTACGCTGGATAACAACACAAGTATCAGTGCTCGATTTTACGTCTTTTCATCCGGCTACTTTGTAGGCTTAGACGTGCTGATTCACTGTATGTCTATCGCAATGCATTCAAATTCGAAACACAGTTTCTGCTGGAGCAGCGGAACACTTTAAATTCCGCATGTCCTTTTTGATCAATGCTAATGGTGTTTCCTAACCGAGCTTCAAACTGCAAACCTTTTGTTCCGCAGACGAAAACGATTACCGTTGCACCATGATGGTACAAGCACTACCACAAATACTGCTAAAGGGTCAGAAAAGTACATTTCCCAACAGACCCTCCATTTGTATTCGTTAGAAATGCAAGTATCGAATTTTATTAAAACCATGAAAAATTATTTTACCCTCATACACTCAGCTGAATAATGAATTGACTGGGGCAAACAATACATTTCTGAAGACGTACTTTTCAGCTTAGTAACTACATCTTAAATATTACTGAACAAGTTTTTGAAAGATGTGATCGTAGAAACAATGAAAAAGTAATGTTTTAAAAGCTAGTAAGGTTTGCTTAGACAATAAAACTGTATTGGTGCAACAAATCAGTTCAGATCTACAGTTTTGTAAGGAAGCACTATTTTTAACAATTGCTATCAAAGAATCAGAAAATATCTTTTCCTAACAAACCGTGCACTCGTATATGCCAGTATTGCAAGTTTCGAATTTTGTATGAAAAAAAAATAATAATACCCTCGTCCACACAGCTAAACAGTGAATCGACTAAGGCGAGCAGCATGCTTTCAAAGAAGTATTTTTTCAGTTTAATTACTGCACTTTAAAAATTTCTAAACAAGTTCTTGAAAGATGACATCGCAGAAAGAACGAAAAAGTAATGTTTTAACAGCTTGTATGGTTCGCTCAGGCAATAAAATTGTATTGGTGACACAATGCAGTTCAGGTCTAGAGCTTTGTTATGAAGCACTTCTTTGTAGCTTTAACAGTATTTGTCATGTAGCTACGAAATAGCCAAAACACTTGTAACTTCCTAAAAAGCACACTCAAGCATAGGATAACTTTTAAGTCATCAAAGTTAATTATACGAGTCATGAGTTACGATATATCAAGCGAAATCGAGCCTATATAAAGTAATAAAATGTGCCACCCAGTAGCTCAGGGCCGATTTGGGTTGTTCCTATGCTCGCTAACACTGCGCCTGATTCCACTGCAAATTGCATTGGAGTTTGCTACTAAGCAAAAAAACAGCAAACCAATTTGAAAACTTAGGTTACATTAGGACAAAAGTAGTTAGAAACAGGTTTAGAAATTCGGTTAGAGAACGCCTAACTCTTAAACTTGAGCTGGTGGTAAATTTACGGCACACGCAAAGTCGCTGAACATCGTTTTTGCGGTGGCAATGTAGTGGTGCTACTTGTAAGCGCTGAAAATTGTGACGTTGCCTAATCGAAGATTTGCAAAACCCTTTGTTTTGGAATTGCACTCGGTCGGCGGCTGGAGATTTTCGGAAGAGGGTTAAAGTAATTCCGCTCGCGCTTTTATCGGGTAAGAATGGTGAAGCTACTTAATCAGCATGTCACGATAGGCGATTCTGGATACCTAAGAATAGTAGCCCGTCTTGCTGGAGGAGGGGCTACCAGTTTTATATTGGTGACTGGTTTAAAATGGATTGCAGCTTTCTCCTCGCCCGATTTCGACACGTTTCCGGAGCAAACCTCACTCGCTTCGCGTCCCCGTTTAAAAGAAGAAAAGGAGTAAACAACAACAATAATTAATTCCTGCCCAGCTCCTAAAACTCCAAGGTCTCCTGCCATGCCCAGGCTTTGATAAACGGACTAGTTCACAACAAAGAGCTCAGTCCCGAAAGCACGCGCCCTTGAAGTCACCTGTTGCTCTTCGTGATCTTGCATTGCCTGAGGGCTAGCATTGGACTGGGCTTGAAGTGGCGGGCCCAGTTTTGTTCGCTGGTTCATGCGACTGAGCTGCGATAACAGGGATAAACTGGCACTGGCATTCTAGAAAAAACGAACCATGAAATAGGTTACAAATCTTTAACCTCTAATTGCAGGAAAGCGGATCGAACTTGTGTTAAGGATTTTCAGTTAACAGCGCCGATGGCACAGCGTACTTGCGCCGCAAACCCTGCATTGAACTAATCAATCGTGTCAAGCAATTGCCGTGTGTATACCCCGTTAAGTTTTCACTGTTTATGGCTGTCACCCAAACCTATTGTAGCATCAGTTTCGGCGTTACAGAAAAAAAAGAGGAAGCAATTTGGAAAAACTGCAAGTGACTGACAAAGAGGTTTTTCTACAGAATAAGATATAAATCAATTTGTGGTTGGGTGTCAAAGCCCCAGGCCTCCTTAATGCAGTTTTTTTTACGCTTATGTTGCTATGGTGAAAATTACAAATGCTATTAGAGAACTTGATGCAAAGTTTTATCTCTAAAATTGCAACAAACTTTTAAGTACACTAGTTTACCTTACGTCGTAATGCAAAAGAAATAACATTGTTGTTGTCTTTACCCCTCCTCTTCCTTATAACTGAGGCACAGCATAAAGCGATTACGGTAAAATCCCCAAAAGTAATCAAGATCAAGCTAGGGGAAAACGTCAGTGAAGTATAAATATAAAAAAACTAGTCCATTATTTGAATGAAATACCTGCATAGATTTATCGCAAACACGGTCATATTATTGCATTGTAACGTGCTCGCTTACTTGGTTCGCCAATGAGCTCGGAAAATTCTTCTGCTGTTGTAGATTCTGCAACAGCGGCACCGTCACTTCTGATAGGCTGGCTTGCGACGTCACGTGACCGTGGGTAACGATAAACTCTTGGCACTTTTCGACAACGTACGGAATTTGAAGATAGCAAGCAGAACAGAGAACCTAAAAAAACATGAAGCGTTTGTGAAATTTGAAAAAGGTTCCGCAAGTAGATCACGAAGCTGAACGTTAGCATGTCATTAATAACATTTAAGAAAAGACGCTGCAACTGCATGGACTGAAATGGACTTGCCAGATTCCAGATTAGCCAAAACTTTTGACAGATCGCTTTTCGCTGCAAACAACTTGGTCGATGTGCATGTTTGTACGATCTTTAATGAAAAAGCCATTGCCAAAATACTGTACTGTCGTATGTCCTTACACAGAAAAGCTGAAGATAACTCGCTGAGAGCTTTTAACGCGTAGTGGCTGACAAAGCCAATGCCGACTACTACTGACGCCAAATTCTTAGAAAAAATGATGTCACTTTTAACCCGTGGAAACGCAATGCGAGATTCGACTGGCGAAAAATTACTTTGAACCGACAACGCAACAACGCTCCGAGCGCTATTTAATAACTGGGTATCAGAAACCAATTTATTTTGTAGTAGGGAGAATTCAAATTGTTTGGGGGCAGAAAAAACTCTAAAAATAGTCCTTTTACTCGGAATACAAATTTAAAAGCGCTAGAGATTACCATTCATAGACTTAAGGGTAAAGGTATTATGGGCTTAGCGAATTGACTTAATTGACACGGCGCTTGATAATCTCTACAGTATGTTGAGCTGCCACTGCTTTATTCAATGCATAAAACTGTTCTAGAATACACAATCAGCATGCCAAGTGTTGTAATGGAAGGCATTGTTTTAAACTTCCATTCAAATGACGATGATACCATTGTTTGCTGCGTATCTTGGATCTAGTGTTGGTGGAGCGCAATGCTTTTGAAAAAACAGGTTTGAAGCAATCTACTACCAATGAATTATGGCTTGTAAGACCGAAAAATCCGGCAGCTTTTGTACACACTATGTAGCTCGATCTAGTCCCTACGATATTAAACAAAATTAAAAACAAGCCCAAATGCCCTTTAAACTCTGCGAAACCCAAGGGTATGTCGCTAACACCATATCTTCGTGACGTTTGTTGCTTGCAAGCACACCTTGGTTGTTAGTAAAAAGAATAAAGCCAAAATGCCGGTAAACATTTTATTAAAACGTTTCGCTTTTACACTAAAAGCATCATCAGTTAAATAAATGGTCACCTAAGGCTAGACTAAAACACATACTGCATCACTGCATTTTTTTGCGGTATGTGTTTTAGTCTAGCCTTAGGTGACCATTTATTTAACTGATGATGCTTTTAGTGTAAAAGCGAAAGGTTTTAACAAAATGTTTACCAGCATTTTGGCTTTATTCTTTTTCCTAAGAATTGCGAATAAAACGTGGTTGGTTTGTCAAAAATTCTTCTCAAAAACTTTAAGCTGGACGGGAAAATACTATTCTATCGTGGTTAACGACAAATAAAGCTTTTCGCTCAAAAGCACTTCAAAATGTTAGGGGTTGTCGCTAGACTTTACAGTGTTCTATGCCAAGCAAAGCATCTACACTGTGTACTAAGTTGATCGAGCTTAAAAAGTATGTTAAACTGATACTGCTATATTCAATGCATTACCGGTTGTAAGGTGATACACAACCATTATTAGGACCACTATTCAACTGACAGGCAGGCATTGTTTTTCTATTTCTATTTAAAGATGATGCCACTAAGTCTGCTACAAATCTTGGAACCAGCGCCAATAGTAGAAGAGTTTTGGAAACGAGTCGAATGCTCATCAGATCTCACAACATGCTGCTCGACACTTTAACACGATATTTCCCCAAAGATGAAGTTAGAGACGTGTAGTTTATCAATGCCAAAATCTCGACACCTTGGACTTTTTGGCTATCGCTTTTGCGCACGTCACGTCAGGAAATGACAACAGGGTTTAGGGATAAGTGACGTCACGGAGAAGCTGGCCAAAGAATGGAAATCTGCAAACAGCTTTTTCAATAATTTCCTACGCGCATGAGACCGTCGGCTGCATTTTCACAGAGAAAATAAAAAGGTGACGTGCCAACGAAATTCGCAAGCTTTTCCAACAAAGTCTACTCCAGGAACTTGAAGAACTATGTCATATAAACAGTATACTATAAAGCGTTATGCATAGGTAACCATGCCTAGCTGATAATTTTCAAACAAAAGTATTTCTTGTATGCTTTCCAGTTTTAAACAACGTGTTGCAAAAAAGCAGGACCAATTTCATTACGAAGTGTGCGGCCCGAAAAAAATTAGGTTTCAACGATTTTATACTTGTCACATCATTCTGTTTTGCCCGGCTACAAACTCTATGCCGCACTATTTTATAATTACTACATCTGGTTCAAACCATGGGGAATTTTAAAGCTCCTGGGGCGTCAAAACCTCTCGTATGCCCCCTAGCCCGACACAGGCATTGGAAAAAAGTCGAAACAACAGCACAATCAACGTTGACTTAAATAAAGTTAAATGCTGCATACCACTAAAATTATTAAATAATAATTCAACAAAGAGTCTAGCCCATATCTGTACAGAGTAGTTTGCTGGGTAACCAGGTTGGTCGTCACACTAACAGGAACACAGCGCTAATTTTATTGTTGAAAAAATCGATAAACAACCTACTCGGTAACATTAAAAGGGTTACTGCCGGTCAAAAATGGCGGTTAATAATTGAAACCGTTTCCTTCTCTTTCTTTCTTTTCGCACGAGACAGAAAACAATTTTACGTTCCCAAAGGCTTTCTTTTGATAATTCTCTGTAATCAGTTCGCATGGGGCCATCAAATTGCCTCTCAAGCAATCTTACTCATATAAGAGAGAGAAAAAAATGAGCGCAATGCTTTTGAGAAAACCCAGTCGTAATTTAAGTGGTCACAACGAGCGAGGCAGTAAGCCTCTTTGTTCATATTGATCCATTCTTGTGCCCACAGGGGTTTATTGATCTCATATATAGCGGTTCGCCGCACAAGGGAAATAGCGTCGCGCTGCGCTTTACTGCTGCGCGGAAAGATAAAATCACCGCCCTGAGACCTCGCCTGTCGACACTGCAGTCTCATGAGACCAAGCTGCCTGCCTTAACTTTGATGAAGTCAATATGCTCTCCTATCTGAATGTTGCAGCTCCACGACATCCTGTCAGGTTCGATTTGCAGATTTGTTTTCTATTGGTAAAAGTGTACAGAATTTAAACTTCTATATTTTCTTGATTACTTTTCAGATGACATAAGCTAATTAAAAGCACGTTGTCTTGATGAAGCCCCAAGCTTAGGCACTTTGCATTTACTTTCCGTTATCTTTTGATCAGTCAAATCCAAAATAGGCGAAAACTAAAAGTGTTTGAACTTTAGTTTAAATGTCAATGCAAGCTCGTTTCTTATACGTTTTTGAATTAGTACAACTGCAACCCAGTGTAAAACTGTATTATAAATGCTAAGCAGAAATATCGATTCTTTTCTTTGACCGAGCAGCAGCCGTCGATATGTCAAACTCGCGTTGCTGATTCAAACTGCGACATGAACTGGTGGTAGCTTGCTAAAAAATTCGTGCGTATGAGCTCATGCTCCGTTTGCTAATCTTTAATCAGGCTGACAGAGTACAGACTGCTTAGCCATTCACATGTTTGTTACGTAAAGGTTGGAGCAGTTGCGTCAAGCAATCTTTGAAGACACAGCAAGTGAACTTATTCGCTTTTCCTTCGCGTTATTTTTTTCGTTTAATCTCGTAGTCGAGATGATCGCCCAAAATTAAACTGTTCAGCTTGCGTTCCACGAGTCAAATAAGCTTTCCCACTGAAATACGACAATCAAAAAGGTAAAATCAAGCTTAATTGGAATAAAAAACATGCTGCATAAGAGTTACACATGCTGTGCGCTCTGTATAGTAGGGTTACACATTATTGTAATGTGCACATTACACAACGGAGTAATACAATATTTTTAAAGTTATTGAGTAGAATGAGAGAATCTAAACTGCACTAACGCATCAAAAACAGAATTTGTATAACTATAAGCTTAGAAGTCATTACATTGGAATTTGGTGTTTGTTTCAGAATATACCAAAGCTGGAATTTCAGCAACAATAAGAACCTATTCCGTTGTGAAAATTTTCAAAGCAAAAATACGGAAAATGGTAAATGCAAAACTGAAGCAAGCTAAAAACATAACCAAACAACAATACTTCGACAAAGTCTTCCTCAAAGGATTTCACGTATTGTTACTACGGGAAAAAAAACTACTTGCTTTTATCGATATGTATTGCAAAATTCTTGTTCCGATATTTCCATTCTGTAGCGTCAATGACGCATTTGTTCAAATGTATCAACCTATCAAGCAAAGAACTAACATTGTTTCACGGCACAAGTGGAACTCCACAAGTACCTACACACGGGCAATGCTATCTTATTATTGTCAATCCGTCTGCTTTATAAATCAAAGTGATATTATAGATATAGAAAAAACATTACTCGTAATATCAAACATTCGTAGTGGCGGTTTCGCCAAAACTACATGATGCTACCATCATACTTTTACTAGAACGAATTATGCTTGTGGTCTAGTTTTGGAAACTTAATGCAACTCAGTGATAGCACCGAGAAATGTACACTCTTCTTGTTCATAACTTAAAAACGCAACAAAAATTTTAATTACTACAAAAACTGAATTTGAAATCAAACGGTGGCACTAAAATATGTAACGCGAACGAAGTCGACAAATATTGGGGCTGCTACAGTTTCACAGCACCATGAAACGATACGCCAGTCGAACACAATAATTTCGCTGATTGCCAAACACATCAACGAATGAAAGTTGGAAATTTTTTGAAATTTCCATCGCCTACAGCGTTATTAATGCATTATGCCAAATGAATAAGATAGATTGAGACAATAAAAACTAATCGATTCTTCAAAGACGTGTTTACGCCCTGTTGTTACGAAACAAGTATAAGCAAATCTTACTGAAAATATAAAACAAAAAGTCTGTCAAATCAGAGTGAAAAAAATACAGAATACCTCCACATAAACAATAAAACACATCATCCATCATAAAAACTTTTATAAACTTTGCTAGTCAAAAAAATAGTTAGCAAAGCTAGCGGTCACCTAATGACCATTTAGCCCCTAAAACCAGTTAGCGTAGTTCAACCAAGACCAAGTTAAATATTTTCAGAAACTTTACATTACATTCGCCGTACACCCACAGGAAATCTTGTAAGTCAGCATACAAAATATTGCGCAGCATTACACAGCCATTAAGTCGCAGTGTATCTGATATCACAATTCTATTCCAAAATAGTCGTTAATGCTCGGGACCTCGACTGTCAAACTCATACATATATGCTGGAGCAGAAACAGAAAACCCTCTAAATGACAAGAAAATGATCAAGAGAAAAGAGAGCAAAAGCCTGTGACAAAAGTTTATGGCCACTTTCCAAAAATCTAAAGATGTAACTTTTTAAATGTTAATAGCTCGATAAGGGTAATCTGTATTACTGTACAATAATGCATAATTGTGGTACTCGGTTAATGTAGAATCTCTGTATCACAATATCAACTGATTTCCTGCTCAGTAAGTTACTTGCAAGAAGGCGTTTTAGGCAAAATAAGTTCAATTACCAGGTGCAAAAAAACGGGCAAACGCCATCTCTCAGCACGGAAACAAGGGCTCAAATTATAACCTCAAGCAATTTAAAGTCTTCTGTACGCCAAATCGCGATAACGGTGAAGCCTAACTAAACAGCTGTGCACAATGCAATCATGAAATACCAAAATGAGGGTATTTTCAACAGAAAAAGGTCTGGATGAACAATAAGACCAGCGGTTTCCTGCAGAAGAAAAGACCACCTCGTGCGTAAGGTGGTTACTCGCTCTCTGATAAGTTTCTCCAAACAAATTTAGGCCAAATTGAGGGCGAAATGGCATATTAGTCAGTACCGAAACGATTCAACGGAGGTTGTCCCTGAATTTTGGTCTCAAATCGTGCAATCCAGCCAGAAAACCACGTCTGACTCATGCGATGTAGAATAAAAGTTTGGAGTTCGTCTTAAGACATGGAACATAAAGAGCGCGGCAAAAGGTATTTTTCGGACGAGTCTTCTGTAAATCATTTTTTTGTGAGAAGATGTCAGGTTTGAAGGTCTGATGGAACACAGAGGTGGAGCACTGAACTACGAGGAAAAGTACACTGTCCCAACAGTGACATACCCCCAAGCCAAATGATTTGGAAAGCAATGCAATTTATTGGGACAGCTGGACTTTACTTTTGCCGCCAGGAACCACCATAAAAGGTAAAAAATATGCTTAATTGTTGAAGAGCAAGCTTGAGCTCCACAACTGCCAGATTTTCATGGATGACGGTGCTCCATGTCATCAAAGCAAGGTGGCATAGAAATTCTTGGGAGTAAAAAAAAGTATCCAAATGTTAGAGTGACTGGGAAACAGTCCGATTAAAATCCGATGGAAAACTTATGGAAGTTTTAGAAAAGCATTCTTCAAGCTTTGATATAATTCAGCAATAGCAGCAACAACAATCAAATGAGTTTGAGTGAAAGAAATCTCTACAGCTTATTACTAAAAACTCATTGACGGCATGCCACATCGCTGGCAAAAAATGATCACAAACAAGGGCACTCATACAAAATATTACTTGTAACCACTTTTACAATTTTGTGCAAGTTTGTTTTGTTTTTAATCAGGATAATTAACAAATAAATCATTAAAAAATTATGTGAAAGTAATTGGTGAAGCAAAAGTTATGACAGTTTGAACAGAGAATTGTCGAAAAATGCGAAGTGTTCTTACTCTTTTCTCACACGCTGCAGAACGAAATTAGAATCAGACACGATTAAATATGACCTCGTTGACCTCATACTATGTCCTATCAAGTCAACAGCCTATACTTGTAGCTTTCTGCATTTTCAGGGGATATGAACTTACAAAATTAGGGTCTTTTATTGTCAATGTGCGTTCAAACCCGGATGTGCGCAGAAAGCACTCCGCGCATAGCAAAGTAACCGGAAATAGGTAACTCAAAATAGGGTCTACTCAAGTGGAATGCCAAAGCCGCTGACGCGCTTGCTATCACGTAATGTTCATTAGCACTGATGATCTGTTCCTAAAAGGGACCAAATTTGATCTCGAAATCGCTTATTTAAAGCCCATCTATCAAAAGTAAAACGAATTGCCCAATCCTATTTCGTTAAAAGCTGTGTTGACAAGCCAAAGATAAAGTGGAGTGTGGGACTGCCTGGGGGCCTACTTTGTAGCGGCATTACGTAAGGATTGGTTTCCGCAATAATCGTTAAGAGCTGAACGCCTCACCCACGTGAAAGATTTAACAGATGAAAAATCAAACAGATGGCCACGATAGACAGGATATATTCTCGCAACATAAAGTGGTAATCGCCGCATCCTCAATAGACTTTCAGGCGTTTCTTTCTTGCAACTAGGCCATGAGTTAACAGCAGTGCCGTAGGTTTTTGTTTCTATTTAATGGAAAAGCCGCTCACCTCAGTGTGCCGTTTTTGGCAAAACAAACAATGAAAATTGTCCAAGGTATGCTCATTGCGTCTGCGATTAAAAACAGTCGCAAAAACACATGAACAGAAAAAGCCACTGCATGTATTGCGAACAATTAAGCAAAACATGTTTTACGAGTCGGTGCGAACTCAGAGCACCCAGTTAGTGACAGGATATTTCAATCCTGACCGTATGTGATAGGCTTACACTCTTCCTCCTACTACATTAAAATATCGATTGCTTGCAAAACCGTATCTTTTTATTTAATATCAATTAGCATAGTTTGCCGGCCTAAAACAGGACGCGAGCTACGGTAACAGCAAAATGGTAGTGTTCTCAAGACCCATTTAGGTGTCTAAGTCCACTTTTAGGCAAACCACACGTATTCAAAGATATATGCATTTAGCAAAAAGCACAAGTGGAATGAATCTGGCCTGTTATGCTTTTTCCGTTTAAATTGCGATTGATGTAAAGCGCAACATGGCGTGGAAAACCCCATATACGTCAAAAAACAAGCAGTTTTCCTTTTATGCTTGCATTGGGTCGAAGTCGTACGAAACAAAGATCATGTGGTGTGAGCACAAATGTTTAAAACGCAAAAGCAAGCTAAGCAGTGATCGACATACTTCGATAAGGACTGTCTTGCCTACAACCAGTTCTTATTCAGCAGCTTAGTGCTTTTGTTCCTCGTTTCTCTTTTAGCTTCTTTTTTGTGACTTTTTATAGTGGAGCATTTAAAGCATCTTTAATGAAACCCTAAACTACGTCATTTCCACGTCACGTGATATGTTGTCCACTCTTTAAACAAGTTGTTACGGATTTCGCAACCTTCTAACGTTAACCCTTGAAAAGGGTGCGAATTTCACACAATTACTGCTTTTTCTTCGCAAAAATGATTGACTATTTCGACGTATTTTAATTAACGCGCATCACCATGAGGTAATGAGTTTCATGCGGTCATGTTTTTCGAATCAAACGTCCTACATTATGCAAATGCATTCTATATGACATTACAAGGCAAAAATAACAAGCAATTGACATTTACATTTCTCCACCAGCACGTAAAAGGTTATTTTGAACCACAGCGACCTTATAAACTAGGCTACGGAAAGTAAAGTTTAAAGAAAAGATTACCTTTTTTTCAAGAGGTTCCTTTGCCAGTTTATGGTTCTGTTGGCGTTGGTTACTCTCGTAAGTCAAGTACGCTAGCTAAAGTGCAGATTTACCAATGCCATTTTGAGGTCCATAAGCTTCACCGGCAAACCACTGAACTCGTGTTGTACATTTAAACTTGTTTAATCGGACGCAGTGGTGTATTTAGGAGGAATAAGGCGATGTCCCAAAAACGATATGACAGCAGCAATCAATGTGAAAAAGTCTTCATTTCTGTTTGGAAACCAAAATAGGCAAAATTCTCGTTTGAGAAAGTTTACCTCCAAAATCAGCCTTTCACTCTTGTTCAGAGACGAACTAGGACAAAGTTCTTAGAAATGCTCTGCCCTCTTTCCCCCCAAAAGCTGCTTCTGAATGCGCCACTGATCGCACAGTCACTTACCCAGCATTAACTGAAGCAATGACATTTTGCAGCAACAGCACGCCTTAAGTGCGCACAAAAAGTAACCGCTGAACTTCTGCCGAAGGGGGCACTTGTTTGCAATAATTACTAATGTAAATGAGAAATTATTGATGGCAGTACGGTGTAACAACCAAAATGTATCGGATCTTCAAAAAGCTTATAAAGGATAGTATAAGTGTGTAAACCTACCGGGCTTGGCAATCGAGCTAGGCCCCAGTATAGTAGCTGTAAACAGATTTTTTTTCATTCAACTATCGCACAAGAATAACAACGTGGTGTTACAGTTGCAAGTAAGTGTTAACATCCGTTAATGGCCCGGCCACGCGAATACCGAACACGACTGGCGGAAAGCAAAAGAGAGCGTTTGTCTTCCAAGCTTGGGACTTCCGCAAGCGTAAACAACTTACAACAGCATTGAGATTGCTAACGGCCTAAAATCGTGACCGCCCGAACCCACGACAAAGCACATTGAAAGCATCAACGTGGCGGTGGTAAAATAACTTCAACTAAAACGAACTCCTTGCTATCTCCGGCAGCTAAAAACTGTATGCTCTGAAGTTCACACGATGCCTAAAAAGCGTGAAACTAACTAATTTTGGGAGGGGTGGAACAGTCTGGACTGATCAGCAACGTGGTCGAGAGCGTCAAAGCGCAATTCCTGGCGGCATCTATCGTGAGTTCAAAACTCGCAATGGCTAACCATCGCGTCCTTGAAAAAGCACTCTACGGTAATTTTATTCGTTTGGTTGCACTGCTTGTGGTGGAAATGCACTGCGTCAATGTTAATAACTCGGAAGCAGGATGAAGACAACGACATTCCAGTGTAAAAGATGAAAGATTTTCAAGCCGACGAACGAACAAAATACACCTCACTAGCTCTCACAACTTACTCAGCATCACCAAAAACGAGTCACGACGCGGGGTCACTGATGTTACACCTAACTCAAATAAATGCATTTGCGAACAGCCGTCAACCACGACTAGCCAGCTACTGCCATTTCCCCGGGTTGCATACGCTTACAATCAGGCTTTCGCTTCCTATTCATTGTTCATGGCCGAGGCTACAATTTCGCATTATTTCGTCAGCAGCATAAAAGCTGGAATTCACGCTTGTCGCTGGCATGTAAAATGGCTACAAGTTATATCTTAGCCGGTAATTTGCGTTGCCATGCTTAAGCTACGCGGCTTCTAATGAAGCAAATGCTGCACAAAAAAAAAACATAGATAAGGTGGGGGTATACCGTACTTGTTTAATTTCAGGATAATTGAGGAGTGGTCGGTAGAAATGTCCGCGAAATAAAATGGTAGATTGCTTGCTACAACTCAATAATGTAATCCCAACGTTGGGTGAAAAGCTTTCGTCAAGCGATATTGGGATTTTACATTTAGAAGAATGTTGGTACATTATAAACCAAACAAAAATCTTGGCTCAAAATGACTTTAAAAGGTCGGTGAAATGGAATTCAAAGAGTCCTCGTAAATCAACACACTGTAAAATAAGCCTATCTTGAAGATACAAGTTAAACACATGGCTTCCCAAGCGACCCATTATGTGCACTTTAAAGTAGCAGACACACACTCTACCCCCTTCAATAAGGGCGGCGTGTGTGTGCGTGCACGATTTTATAGTGCGCGATTTCCATCAAAACACCCAAGTCCCGAGTTAATGCTGAGCGTATGCTATTACGTCATTCGATCAACGCTTCAGTAGCTTGCGACAGCGACAGACAGGGGCATGTTGACAGCGCCAATTTTTTTCCTTTAGGGCTTATTTTAGACTAGGTCGCCAGTACTACAAACTTTAAAAACTATCCACGTCTTTTTTAGCAAAAACATAATAGAGCAGCTACAAGCCTGGTGATAAGATTAAAAGGAGATTTCTATACACGACCAATGCCTCCTTTCCAATATCAATGCAATGGTGTAGCTAGGAAAGTTTGCAGTAATAGACCACCATTACTCTGCTTTAAACGGCAGTATAAAAGGTACAACTGGGTGCCTTAAAGTTGTTTTCACACATATTCCAAATTTCAAGCAATCCTTTTTATATCTTACAATAAGTCCCTAATTAATTTTAGCGTAGCTGCACAAGCAATTATGAAAATAAACTTATGAAAAATATACAACGAAAAAGATTTTGATCCTCGGTAGATTAATAAATGACAATACTTATTCCAATGGTAAAGTTTTGCGATAAAATTAAGCCTTCTTCGTATTGCTACTTCTTTGTGTTCTATAAACAGGATGTGACTGCTGTAAACGAAAGTAAACGGCAAAAACAAATTGTGCAAAGAGGAAGAAAATAAGACAACCAATTTCCGTACAACGTTGCTCTGCCAAACTGTGGAAATTAATTGCACTGGTGGGGGTTTTCCAGAGGACTCAATTTCGAAAATGCTTTAAAATAGAAACAAAACTAAGTCCGGTGCATTTGATATCAAACCGGAGATTAAAATAAC
This sequence comes from Trididemnum clinides, assembly GCA_963675345.1. Lineage (NCBI taxonomy): Eukaryota > Metazoa > Chordata > Ascidiacea > Aplousobranchia > Didemnidae > Trididemnum > Trididemnum clinides. The sequence goes on from OY776298.1 coordinate 19,002,842, forward strand.
TTAGTTTATCGGGAGTTTGTTGCGTAATAGAAGTATCGTGATGTATTAGAAAGGCACTGTGGAAAGACCCCGCTGCTAGCAACATGGCCATCAAGAATGACCGCTTACTTTTAACCACAAACTTCATGTTCAACTGACGACTTCATCCAAATGCAAGATACAAAAAATTGCAGCCTCGAGGACCGTTAAGGGTATTTTGCAGCCTTCCAAATTCCTGTTTACCTCGTGTTTGTTGATTTGAATAACGTTTTAGCAAACACTGAAGTAGTCCTATTAAAACCTGGTGCTGAAAGTTAGACAAGCCATACACCGTGTCAGCGGCAAGGATGCTGTTACAGTTCTGCAGCAAACACTTAGTGGTTGGGAGATACCGACTTGTACCAGAGCTTCAGACCAGAGCAGGGATGCACAAAGTACGACCTACGACTTGTAGGCCGCATGCAGCTCGTGCAAAAAGTTTATTGTCGTGAAAATTGTCTGCAACGAAACTCGAGTTCAGAACCGCTGATTTTGCTTTTTCAGCCAAGGCAGCCCTAACTTGGAGCAGTTGAACGCCCAAAATAGCTCTTTTGCAGCCCGTCAAGACTTTAGTAAAGTTAGACTCGAACTGTAATAACGTTGGCCATCCCTGGATTACAGTGTTCGACATGACAGAAACCACTAAGGCCTGTTGAAAGTTATTTGTAAGACGAGAAAAAGCATCTCCTTGTTTTAGCGTTCGATTTAGCTCAAAGCTAGTATCAGCCACTAAAACAAAAAGGACCCATTGGGAAGTCCAACGCGTTCACTTGTATGCAAAATTGAAAGTTCTCTATGGTTTTAACTTTACCAAAACAAATGATTTCTTTATCATGCGTTTACTGCTAAAACTTCAAAAACGAACTGCAAGCTATTTAGAAAGTACCAAAATTGTTTTGTTTAAGCTTCAATCCAACGTAAATCGTAGTAATGAACGATTGCGGTTAATTTAGGGTAATTTACAATCCCTTTTTTAATGTTGCGCCATAAAACAACTCAATAAGAGCATGCGTTGCTTAAGTACGTCAAATTTTATCACAAATAGTAATTTTGAATTTGTTGTTTGATGAAAAAAAAATTCGTTTCAAATGCCACTTTCGATAATACCAGGAGGATGAAAAATAAAATTTCTATCGCCAATGCAGTGCATTGTGAACGGCTGGGTGTAAAACTCAATTTCCTGAAGCCCTTATTGTTCAGCATTAAGTATATCCGAATATGCCTGGCGATTGCAACGACGTGACTCGGAACTAATCATTAACAGCCGAAAGCGAGTTAAAGAAAATTGTGGATGATTGCGTAATGAAAAAGTCAAGCAGACATAATGAATAATTTAAGGGTGTAAGCACACGCCCCATACACGCAGTTACCCATATCAGCGAAAGGCGCATGAATTTTCCTTTTCAAAATTGATCAACACGAGACTTAATGCGCAGGCAAATTGCATTTAATTCTAACACACAGCAGAGTCAAATACCATTTAAACTGACTAACTAGACGAAATGATGTTTGAGACGAACTCAAATTAAAAAATAGAAACCACTAGCTAGAACAGCAGCTTGGCTTGAGAAGGGTTAGAATTAAACCAGCTAAACCGCCCAACTTCGCTAGTAGCATAGCTTATGAAGTGTATAGAAAGCATAAAGTTTCTAATAGCTACTCTTCCGTAGCAAGTCTACAAGTTGTGAGAAATTTGCCTCCACGGTCTTTTGAAACCCACTCCTCCAATACAGGAAAGCCTTGGGCAGCAAAAACAGGCACTATGTTTTCAATTGGGCGAGCTCTTTTGCAAGATGATATTGCTGTTAGGCTACTTTCTTGTTTTGTCCGCTCAAAACCGCCTTTCAAGTTCCGATGTATTGCGTATAAGATATTAATTTCCTTTTGGTACGTCAACATGGATCATGCTAATGACAGACGCGGACTTCTGTGATAGACTTCACTATCTTAAAGAGCGCTTAGCGTGATATTTCACAAAAGTTGAAACATCAAAGCATAAAGTACAGTATGTCTATGCATACAATACTTGCATGCTGTTATAACACAAAGCATCCTCCCAATTGCAACATTTAAAGGTGCCAGTGCTGGGGAAATGATCACCTTAATCACTTGAGCCAATAGCAAGCTACTGACTAAAGTGGGATCATAGACTAAGAATAAAACATTCTTCATATTCATGGCATTGGCGTGCTATTTTTGTACCTGCATCACAGTGCTTTGACTCAGACAGAGCTGAGAAGTGTAAACAAAGTCGAGAATTTTTGCGAATCCAGTTGCATTGACTATCATAGGAATCTCGATTGTAGTTTCCAGTTTGTCTTTTCCAGTCTTCATGAAAAGATCTCTGAAAATCATAGTGAAAGTTAGGCGACCGAAAAAATCAATGTGCAGCTATAGTGTTGCTATTTTAACAGCACGTAACAGAATAACTCACCTTTTGGAAAAAAACAAAATTTTTTGACAAGGCACCTTTTATTAAGCTAAGGTATTCACATAAATTTACTGGAGAATTAACAAATTAAACAAAATGAAATTGAAAATTAACAGTAGCATGTACCATCACTTGAACTTTAAGATGGCCTCAACTTTAAACACTTAGCTATAACTTAGATGCACTGCTACTACATGTAACGTGTTAATTTTTATGAAGTTTGTTTCATGTAACATAGTGGGCAATAAAAACTTGAAAACCAAATAAAGTTTTCTGTATCAAGTAATATTCACGGTACACGTAAGAAACTTTGAAATCACAAAATTCTACGCTTTAATATTATTCATGCCATTAACCACTGGGATGTATTTAACTCATTGCACTTGTGCAACTACTTAAAAAACTTTGATCAGCATTTAAATATTACCTAAAATATCCCATTGTAGCTGACAACACATTGATATGAGCCTTGAATAAATGACCTTGAACTCGAACCGTGATATCGCACAATATTCCCTGCAGAAAAATGATGCTTCAAATAAACGAATTATATTGCAAAATCAAAATCATTACTTTTGCACAATTTTTTTCTTTGTTGAGCTATTAGTTACTTGGCTGAATTAAAAACATAACAAGCTTGCACAGAATTGAAAAAAAAAAGTTGCAATTAACATTGAGCAGTTAAACAACTGCACTAAAAAAACTCGCGCACAGATAAATAACTCAACAGAGTTCATTACTACCGTAGCTGTCAATTTTGTTGGATAAGAACCACAAAATTTCAAGAACAGAAAAAGAAATATTCTTAATGTCATCTAAAAAGGCAAAATCAAATTGATTCAATTACAGAAAACCAAAGATATGATCAAATCGAAAAAGCCTGAGGAAGAAATGGGCTGACAATCGAGCAAAGTTGCGATACAACAGTTGAATCAAAATAAGAACCACATAGATTCCAAAAGAAAGTAACAAAAAACAGAGAAAGACAAAAAGATGAAGAAATGAGATTTAACAAAGGGTTGGTAACAACTGGAAAATATTAGCACTAGATCAAGTGATCCAGAAAAATTTGAAAGGGCCGTCAGCCAGCAGTGACATAACCACCTAATGATAATGACAAGACAGAACAGACATGAAAAACTGCGGCAACTCTAGGGTCAGTTAGATGCGACATCAAACATTAATTAATAAGAAAGTCAAAATGCCACATTCTGCATTCCAGCAATACGGCAGGTGATTCAAACTACACTGTCTAAAAATATAAAATGTTAAGAACTTATCCAACTCATCAAATGCAAGAGGAACAGAGAGCTTTGACTGCTGCAATGTGACCTGACAGTGTTCAATGATTGACACAAGCTGGTTTGAACCCACACGTGAACTGTACTGCAAACTCTGGTTCTGGTGGTCCATGCTGCATGCAACATTGCGCTCCAATAAAATCACGCAGCAGTGCAAGTGAGAGTGCAGTAGTATACCAGCCACGAAGCAAAATAAAACCTGAAAGTTTCCAGAGAACTGACAGTTTCTGGTCAAGTGACTTCTTGATAACAGGTCTTAAGTAATTTGATGCAGAAGTCAAATAAAATTGAGAAAACGCAAATTCAATAAATTACATTAAATAGCTTTAAGGTAATGACCAAAACAAAAAAAACAAACCTAAATTTCAAGATACAAAAACAAGTGCGAATGTCCAAGACACAAAAACAAGTGTGTATGCATTCATCAACATTTAATTTGAATGAAGCCCAATGCATGCTTTTTAACTCTTTATAAACTTGCATTTGATCCACTTTGCTGTCGTGGCACCAACAGTGGCTACACGGTCAGGCCACTGCACCTTTTTCATTCATGCCGGAGTTAACCCAGTTTCATATTTAACCCTTCACATCACTCAAATTGCTGAGCACCAAGCAGGAGATCTGTGAATACCATTTCAAAAGTATTTGGTATGACTTGACATGAAAACTGCTAAACGAATGCTCTAATCACCACACCACTGCACCGGTAATCCACTTAACCACCAGTGCAGGCCAGGAGCTTTACCACTACAAATGTGGACTAAAAAAAAGAGAATGTTTTGAAGTTTTCCAAGGCCACAAGAACGCAGAAATTTTGCTAACGGTTATGCTAGTTCTTGCTCTACTGGCAACCTACCTTCAAACGTTGTTCATTTAAGCCAGACAGCATAATAGAAGGGTGCTCAGAAGACTCACACACATACATTCGAGTAGCCATTTCAACAAGTAGTAGTTAGCTTCTTACACTCTCCACTGTTCAGCAGTTACACTTTCATGAGGCTTACCAGTTTACAAAATTGTGACAGCAATTTTTTAATAAATTGTAGGATAACTAAACAGAATTTCTTTTTTTTACCTTTAAAGTAAAAAAATAATCAAGTAATAATCAAGTAACAACAATACATTTTGAAAAAAACAACTGCCCTTAAAACCCAAAGAAAGCAGAAAGCATCAAATAGTTGAATAACCTAGAGATTGTGTAAGCTATGTGACTTTTTGGCCAATTAGTTGTGGTGGTAGTACCATATAAGTTTTTTTTTCATCCAAAACAGATTAATAGAAAAAAAAATAAAACAGCACATAAAAGCAGAGATTGCAATATAATGCACATTATAAAGTATTTATTGAGGTCACTTTTCCTTTGAAATCTATTATACGGTTGAATGTTTGTGTGTCTTTAAATAAGCACATTTGCTCCATTGCATATAATGATGCTGTGGCATAGTGGACAGTGCTCCTGCCCTTATATGTGATGGTAATGGGCTAGAGTCTTTGCAGGTAGGGACCTTGACAAAGGCAGTGTACACTGGAGGGGCACCCAGTACGTAAACGTAAAAAGTAATGTACAATGATAATCACATTTTTGTTGAGTCACATGTAATACATCACTGAGATCGATCAGACACAAATGAATAAAAGTCATGTATCAAATATGTCATCAAAATTGACCAATTACAAATCTTCTACACCAAAATAGATTCCAAGGGTAAAATGTTAAGGGAAATACCCAATGCCTATATATTATGCATAATTGAATTAAACAAACTAATAAAAAACACATCTACTTTAAGACTTGGTATTACAGTGCATGGCATGATCTGGCATACAAATCTTAAGTGCTATACGTAAAGCAATTGGTGGTTGGTATTATTTTTTTGTCCAAGCTTATCCTCTCCATTAGCCAGACAGCAATTGTATTGTTATATTTTGGACGGGGCATTCGCACTTGCTTGGGAGTTGCCATTTGAGGTTTCTGGGCCACCTGTCTTTTACATAAAGGAGGGAGCAGCTCGTTAAGTGCCTTGCCCAAGGACACAAGTAAACTTGCTGGCTTGTTCTCCACAACCTCCCCTAAATGCTGAGCAAGGGAGCTGTAAATATAATTTTTTAAAGTCTTTTGGTATGAGTGATTCTATTAGTAGATCAGAAAGCTTTACCATACATGAGAAAGCTTTACCACACATGCTTCTGCACAGTAATTAGGCTAAGTGTAAGCTAAAATTATTTTCCATTAACTTCTTCATTTTGGGGATTAGAGTTTGAAATCAGGACTGCATTTAGGCTACACAATAATATTAGTTTTTTTGGTACTTGTGGGTTATCTGTCACCACTTTTTTTCACCAGGTATTAAATTAAATGAGTTTGGGTTAGGGTTAGGGTTAGGGTTAGTCACTACTTTTTTTTTAATTTATTCATTGGGTGGCCATTCTTGCAATACTAACCCTAACCCTAACCCAAACTCATTTTAGGCTTAAACATTATATATGCAGTTAAATAATAGTAATTTAATACCTGGTGAAAAAAAGTGGTGACAGATAACCCACAAGTACCGTTTTTTTTAACGTTAAGCATTTAAACTATTAAAATCATTAAACAATATAAATCCAACACCAAACAATTAACTATGAAAACCTTTTCCTATTTAGTTTTTTATAGTAAATTTTAAAAAATTTCACTTGATGGTTAACTTAAGATCTACACTGCACTTAATGTTACTAATCTTTAACATAACCATAATTCAACTGCAGCATGATAATTGATTTCTATCCATCCACCACTGTTGCAGCCTATGAAAAAAGTTTGAGAACACTTCATATTTTTTGACAATTCTCAGTTCAAACTGCCTAAACTTTTGTTCCACCCATTACTTTTACACAATTTTTTTCTTTGTTGAGCTATTAGTTACTTGGCTGAATTAAAAACATAACAAGCTTGCACAGAATTGAAAAAAAAGTTGCAATTAACATTTTGCACTTTTGTTTGGGATCATTTCTCTCAAGCAAGACGGCATGCTGTCAATCACTTTCCAGCAATAATCTGGAGAGATTTCTTTTACTCAAATTTCTTTAATTGCTATTTGAATCGTACCAAGACCTGAAGGATGCTTTTCTAAAGCTGTATTTCTCATAAGATTTCACAAATTTTCTATTGAATGCAGATCCAGACTATTTTTTGGCCACTCAATAACATTTGAATACTTTTTTGCTCCAAGAATTTATCATCACGTTGCTTTGATGACATGGAGCATTGCCATACATAGAAATCTGGCAGTTGTGGATTCTTATGAGAAGCTCAAGCTTGCTCTTCAGCAAATTAACATATTTTTTTCTAATCATGGTGGTTCCCATCAACAAAAAATGAAGTCCACTGTTCTCATGAAAAACATTGCTTCCTAAATCATTTGGCTAGGGGTGTTTTGCAGTTGAGGTAGTGTAGCTTTCCTCAAAGCATGCTTTAACAGGCCTCCAATCCCAATAGCTTGGAACAGAAAACTGATTTACTGAAAACTTGTCCAAAAAGGACCCCTTTTGCCTCTACGACCAAATAGCATGTTTTTACTAGGTCCACAAGTTTTTGCACTGCCTAAGGTAAGCATGGCTTTCTGATTGGCTAGCCCCAAAAACGGACCCCTTTTGCCTCTAAGTCCCAGGTAGCATGTTTTTTTACTACAGCCAAACACTTTCTTTCACTGCCTGAGTTAAGCATAACTTTCTGGTAGGCTTGCCCAATTTGAGGCCAAACACCTAGGACAATTTTGCATCAAATTATTTTGGCACAGACTACCAAAATGACTACTGAGCCAATTTCTATCAACTTTGTCAGCATTTTTTGAAGGAACTCATTGAAAAGCCAGTAACCATCTCATGCTTAACCCTTTTGCTACTTAATTAGCCACCAGTACATTGCAGTAAATAATTTTTGTTTTTTTGTTTTATTTGCCATATTTATCCTCCATTCACGAGAAAGCGAATTGTATCGCTATACTTTGGACGGGAAGTCCGCACTTATTTGGGAGTTGCCTTTTTCGAGGTTTATGGGCCACCTGTCTTCCACATAAAGGTGGGGCGTCCCGTTAAGTGCCTTGCCCAAGGACACAAGCGAACTTGCCGGCTTGTTCTCCATAATCTCCCCTAAATGCCGAACGCCAAGCAGGGAAGCTGCGGATACCATTTTTTAAAGTCTTTTGGTATGACTCGACAAGGGGAATGAACCCCAGGTCTACCGACTGCGAAACAGATGCTCTAACCACTACACCAAGTAATTAGTTTGATGTAATTAATACATCAAACTCTTACAAAAATTTATAAGTTAACTTTATAATGTCATAGTCATGCATGATAAACTGGAACTCAAGTACCACCTTGTTACAAGAGCAGAAAAGTAAATATCTGTTTCTGTCCAACTTCTGATGTTTTTTCTTCACTTCTGGTACTTTGCCACTGCGTCCATACATAGGCATAACATACCGGTACAGAGTTAAGGCAGTCTTTTCTGCTGTTGGAAACTCTTGGCACTGTCCTTGAAAATACCATCAATTTAGAATTTCATAACTGCACTGTGAACACCTCTCTTGCTAACCTTCATGTTCTTAAAGATTATTTATACACTAAACTTGTAATTCCTTAAGGCTGCATTTAAAAGCCATTTTTCCAAGCTGAGAGATGAGTTTTTGCTCCTTTTTTACACTGTGAATTTAACTGATTTTACCAAAAACGCTTTCTCGCAAGTAACATTGAGCAGGAAATGAAAAGACTTTGCTATACAGAGATTTTACACTAACCCGGTAACATGATTATGTATTATGACACAACAATACCGATTGCTCACTAAGATATACCAATAACTATTTAATCCTACATCTTTAGGTTTTAAAAAGTGCCCTTAACTTTTGTCACATGCTGAAATACCAGTATCTAAGCCGCAACTAAGTTAACTCCAAAACTAACAACGCTGCACATGTCTGAATGCTTCTGAGTAGCGGCTGGAGAAAATGTGGCTTCTTCTGTTGTCTGGGATTATATTGGTTGTCGCGGATTGCAATCTGTTTACATGTTTGGGATCATTAGCTCCGCAAACTTTGTCAATGCATTGAACGCAAATTAAAACTAACTAAACGCAATCCATGTTTCCATATGTTATTCATATTGTTTCACGTCGGACCTTCGCAAATTCAAGCATTTACGCCAAATTTTAGTCGCCAATTGATTACTTAAAAGATGAGACTGAAAGGATCTCATTCACAGTGGTCTATCCATTGGGTTGAGCTAAAGTACCGGTATATTTATTTAGATGACTTTGGGTAGGGCGAGAGGCATCGTATGATTTTCCAATAAGGAAGCAGCAAATATAAAGGACATCAACATAACAAACAAACAGTAAACTTTCCACCGAGTCAGTTTTTCTGGCTACGCCTATGGCTTCTCTAGGGTTGAAAAAATGGAACAACAGTGCTTAACGCAGCGTTTGGCTTAATAGCGGATTAAGAAGAAGGGAGCGATCGGACCTGAATCGCGAGGCTCCGTCAATTTAAGAGCCTTGCAAAATTTTTATTTGTGTTTCCTTAGGTGTACCCTAATTAATTTAATACTGAATTTTATTAGTAAACCTTTAACGCAATAGATACAGCATTCAAAATTGTGTGGTCAAGCGGGATATTTAGCTGGTTATATGTCCCAGCGATTTACATGTATGTATACCCCACAAAAGCACATTGTTAAACGAGCTACTCTATAAATTTACACTTAGAAAACTGCAGACAGTCTCACTATTTCGACCTATCAGGTCTCTTCAGTGCTGTTGGTTGCCAACAAGAAGCTAGAGACTATTAATAAAGCATATCGATAGCTTAGACCGTCACACTTGTGGGATCTATACTAGGTCCACAGTAGTGGATGGTCTGTCAGTACTCTGCAAAGCTGTATCACTTGTCAGTAAGTGGCGGTTGTCGCAGGTGCACTAAGTCTATCAACTGCTAGAACAATATTGCTGTCACAGCCTAGTGGTAGCTTCTTGTCGGTCACCAACTGCACTGAAGAGAACAGATAGGTTGAAACAGTGTCACTGTCTGCAGTTTGCTAAGTGCATTGCTAGCCTCTTGCATTACTATAAGTTTACACTTATTTCAAAACAATAATAATAATGGCGCTGGCATTGGGTTCTGAGCTGCTAGTACCTGGTTGTAAAAAGGCTTACTGTTAAAGAGCAAACTAGTCACTGGGATATACCAGCTCATAACTGTTAATTGTATCTATTTAAAACTTTAGATAAGTCTTTTAGTTTAGTAGGGACAGCTATGATATTTGGCTTAAAAATAATAGCAATCACTTGGAAGCTGGAAGAGAAACGTGAAGAGGTCGAACTCAAGATGCTCAAACCGACGCGATGGTGTAGTGGTAGAGCGTCCGCTTCGCAGTTGGTAGCCCGGAATCTTAGTGGTTAGTCATCATAAGTGGCCCGTTTATTTGAATGGGCTACTTGGATTTGGTGAAGATTACCCTGAGTAGCACAATTGGTAACAGTGAGACAGGTGATAACCTTTTTTTCTGGAGAACACCTCTATTTGAGGTAAGACAACACGAGCACATGAAATAACGCAAGGATTCATTCCCTATGTCGAATCATACCAAAAGACTTTAACTCTTTCGCTCCCGCGATCATCGATTGATGATCTCGTGTTTTTAGTGTTTACCTCAAATTTTTTAAAATTGAGTTACAAAATTAGTTTAATACAAAATCCATTTGTGACTTTATTTTTCATCCGATTTTCATAAAATTTTCAAAAGATCACGCTTATTTCCTCACGCATCCGAAGATGTATAATTTGTGCCCTAATTCTTCAATTTTTATACCCAAAAACGGTTAAAAACACCAAGAACCCAGTTGCAGACGACAAAATTGGCCAAATTCTCAGCACGTGCCAACTACACTAAAATCAAATTCAGATTACATCATTACCACATAACCAAACCCTTTATCATTGACACAGTCTGAAAACTTCTCTTTTGGGGCATCATTTGACAAAATTTCAAGCGATAATAATAGATTTCACGATTTTAAATTTCCAAATTTTTTCGGGGTCTCAAAACCCCCCAAACAAATTTGAATGGTAAGTAGATAAAGTAAATTTAGTGCGTAAAAAATATCATATGTTGCTAAATACCGGTCTCATTTGAAAGCTTAGGAAATTTGCTTTCCAGCAATATATAACTTTGAATAGTATAGACTAAGTGGTATATGATATTTACTGATCAAAAATGAGTACTGTACATCATGTCAGTTCAAAACCCCCCAAAATTTTTGACTTATCTTCACTAAATTATAATTTTTACAAAAACTACACCCTATAAAAACATAAAATAAAATTCAAATGTTTTACCACTAAAGTCGTCATTTCACATCAAGTTTCCAAGGAGACAGAGACAGAAATACAAATTTGAAACCTGGCAGAAGTTTGGCTTCTCTAAATCAAAGTTTGCTGTATCCCCCTTGTTTCTCAAGAAATGGGAGGGGTGTAAACAAGCGGCTGTTTCATTATCAGTGACAGCATATTCTATTTAAACTTGATATTTTCTGAATCTTGAAGAAATTCCCTGTTCAAAAATACATAATGTTACATGGTTTAGGCTAACCTCTAGCAGATAATAACTGATCATATTTTAGGTACTGAATTTAACTACCAAAATTTGGTACCGGTCAGTACCGGTCAAAAAAAGGTCATGTGCCACAGAAAGTAGCAAATTGTAGAAAACCCAGGCTTTTAGGTAAGTTTTGATTGATGTACTTTGAAAGCTTATTTCCTTAGCATCATCTTGCGACCATTTCTAAAGAAATTGGTAGAAAATAAAATCTGCAGTGATCTTTGAGGTGAGGGTACTACTTTAATTTCGAAGACAACTCAGCCCCAGTTGGGGGGATCATTTGCATATTCAAAAAAAAAAATTTTTTTTGTTTTTATTATATTTGAAATCCTCAAGAAATGTAGATTTCAACGATATATCACACTTAATGTAAAAGTAAACAGATGAGTAATGATTTACAAACAAACTTAGGGTATTTTATGATGATGAATTATGATTGATTATGACAGTTTTTCGCTCTGCCACCTTACGGATATTTTTTTTCGCTATTCACGCGGGAGCAAAAGAATTAAAAAATGGTACCGTATCTATACCTTCCCTGCTTGGCGCTCGGCATTTTAGGGATGTTGTGAAGAAACAAGCCGGCAAGTTCGCTTGTGTTTTTGGGCAAGGTACTTAACCGGACATCTCCACCTCTATATGGCCCAGACACCTCGGAAATAGCAACTCCCATGCGAATGCGGACATACCGTCCAAAACATAGCCATACAATTCACTTTCTTTAGAATGGAGGATAAACATAGCAAATAAAAAAAAAGTGTGAACATGACCGAAAAATGTGTCCGGAATTTTGCCTCATCGGATATGGTAACCCTACACTTGACTTGTTTCTTATGAATCACAATTGAATGCTTTGTCTGGCACAAAAAGTGAAATTTGGGAAAAGTAATAAGATTACAAGCTTAATTGTTTTCAGCTAGCAATTAAAAATATTTCGCGCTGCAGTCTGTATTATGTATTACTACGGGTATTAATTCTGATTTAAAAATCAAGATTAAACTTGTAATAGTTTTTGTAATTTTGTTTTCTGCAGTTGGCAAGTTGGCTTGAAGGGTTGGTGCACTGAAAAACGTAAACAAATCGGTCAAGAAAACAATTTTGTGGTTAGTTTATAGCTAAACTGGTCTTTTGTCAGACCATCTTTTGCAAAGGTCAGTGTTGCTTGTTTATTCTTAGTTCGCAACTGTATGAAATTGGTTTTATCAACCTTGTCTAATGTTTAGATTGTTATCGTTTTTGTAGATCTTGAAGATAAACTTTTACCACAGCTGTATTTACGCTCTGTAGTTCCAATGAAAAAATTATTATAAATTGATCTTACAATAAAGCAAGTGTATTGCAGTTGTTTTAGCCTCTCAGTCTTGAAATCCTCATCAATGCAAATTCAACCAAATCAAGCCAATACTGACAAAAATTTTTTAGTAAAACACCTGTTGCAAAATATGATTTTCGTTATTTGATTAGTAATTTTTGCATTTCTATTTCTATCGCCACTGAGATCACTCTTCATTTACATAAAGGGCGTTTACATACTCTAAACAAGCACAACCGTGATTGCAATTTATTGTCGGGAGTAGGCTCAAAATCACTGGCTCACTTAAAAACGTTTTTCTTCGGAGGAGAAAAGGGGGGAAGCATTAAATAAGCTCAATCTTATTGTCAAGCGATGAAATAAAATAAGTAATTTTCAATAGAGGGCTGAGCACTAAGGAAGGGAAACCCACTGAAAGCAAGAGTTTTGCGCATGCTTCGTCTCCTTTTTAACCCTCCAAAAAAGCTGTTTCTAAAAACGCCAATGATTTAAGATTTGCTCCAATCAGTAATAGCAAAAGTACGCCAAATATGGTTCAACTCATCAAGCGCTTTTACAACCGTAGGCATCTGTGACGTCAAAAACATGTATGCTAAGATGTATAAATGTAGCTAACGTAGCAAAAATTAGATTGCCAAAAAAGCAATACAACTGACAAGTAATAGCACGATTCAATTTACATCCAGAAATTTAGGCATTCTAACTGAGAACAAAACTACAATTATATTTGTTAATGACACAAAAAAGCATTACAAGTCAAACCAGAGTTGCTGATATGCTTCATTCTACTGCATGTGTATAGCACACAGTATATTGATGTAAGCCAGCGTTTTCCAAACTGGAAGGCGCGAATATTAGGCACAGCCATTTAAAAATAGTTGAGTATGTGAAAGTGTCACCGGTTATGAAGGTTTTATGTTAAATTTGTATTATTTTATGCACTGGGGGGAAGCGTCAAATGACTAAATATTTCTAAGGGAGGCGTGGTAACGTAAAATTTGGAAACCGCTACGTAGGCGACAATTTTGACCCAAGGAAACCAACGAGTAGGGTAACAAAGATCGAGGCCTGCGTGCAAAAAATTAGTATATATGACTTGATGGTTTTCACACTCTGTTCAAGAAAACATAGTAGTAACTCTAAAAACGTTACATTTGTCTCAATTACTTTAATAGATACCCAACACAAATTTTTGTATCTTTAGTTCTAGACGTGGTAAAAAGCTGGGCGATAGCTATAAGTAAGTTGATTTCAAAAACAAAAGAAAGTTAATTTTGACAAAGTGTAACGAGCAACCAAATTGTTTTCACGGGTCAACGTGTTTGTCAAAGAGTGTTGAGCCTGCACTTAACGAAAAAAGGAAGATAGGAGACCGAAGCATAGATTTATGGGCGGTGAAAAGCAAGGGCGGAAGGAACAACCCGGTCAATGGATGATACCAAATATAAATCGAGATGAAGAGAATTGATCTGCGGCTGCGCGTCAGGAAAACCTAAAGGAAGAAAAAATGGAACAAGAAGTTTAGACTCGTCAGTTTTATTGCTTCCTGGGCTAAGCCGTCTAAATGTCATTGCTTGGCCGACTTAGCAAAACCAGTTATGAATGTTATTTATTTGATCATGGCTTATTTGATCATCAGGGCTTTTCACATCGCCCGGTAACAGAGTGAAGTTACTTCAACAGCAATCAAACTGATCTCTCAGCCGGCTAGTATGGCAGCTAAATAGAGTCTCAAGTAGCTTACAGCCACGAACGTGATACTTTGTTTTGCATGAGAGGCAGACCAAAGCAAGAATATGGAGGGGAAAATCAGTCTTTTAAAAATGACACTAACCGCCTCATTTTTGTTCCAAAACAAACTTGGAAATCTTTTTTCTTGTTTGCAAAATAACTTATTAAAATGACAATTTTTTCATTTTATTTCAGAACAAGCTTGCTGGCTTTTTTTCGAGTTATCACTTTTTGAAAGTAATTTTCCGATTTTTCTCAAAAAACACATATTCTTCATCAGCTTTTTAAAATTTGACGATGAACTGTGAATATTCTGAGTGGAGAAGAGGCTGACAGCAGTTTGGTGGCTTTGCACTCCAACGCTTTTCTACTTTTAGATCTATGCTTAGGGATTAGTAAAGAAAATCGGTTAAAAGTGTTTGGTTTTATTCATCGATCTTAAATAATATTTAACCGTAACAGAGCGTCGCTTCTATTTGACCGTTATGTTGCGAGCCAGAACCGCAGTAGAGATTTTGCCTGTAGGCTATAGTTGAACGTCTTTGTTCCTACCTCGGACATTTGGTAGAAAACGTCCATGATAGGATATCTATATAAAGCGCAACTCCGTCTCCGTGTGTATGTGTTAACAGCTCCGAAACTACTGAACGTACAGACATTAAATTTGGCACGATTGATCATCTTCTCACTTGATGTGAAGGTCACAAGCGAGTTGGTGACGTCATAATCAAAGATCATTTTTAATTTTCATTTCTTGATAGAGGAAAACGGATTTTTTCTCAAACCAAGGCCAGCTCCCAACCTACCAACTTCATAAAATTTTATCATTTTGTGGTCTAAAATCACGTCACAGCTAACGCTTAATTGCCCAATTTGTTCTCAGTATTTTCTCAGAAACTACTAACCGTAGAAACGCTATTAAAGCTTTTTTGGGGAAATATAAACAAGATGCTTTCCATAAAAAATTTTTACAAGTATAGCTGAATTGACGACGTAAAAACATTTTTCGAAGTAACTTTGAAAAAAGCTTATGGAAACGGATTTAATAGAAAACTTTGCTCAAAATGATCACCAGCATCATACGGTACCATACAGCAATCTATTACATCATGTCAATAACCCGCAACCGGTTTCGACTTTATTGGGTCTCATCAGGCGGGTGTAAAAAACACTCAGTAATAAACAAGCTAAAAAACAAATTTGCCATTGGGTGCAAAAAAAAGGAAAATGCAATACAAAACAATATGATACAGCAATACCTATATCATGGGGGTCACATTCAAGGACACACACACATGGCATGGACAACAAGTCACATCGGTAAGCCCCAATAGGGGTGCAGGATCATTGTCAAGACTTATCATTAATACATGAGTTGCTAGTTGCTAGCCAGCAATTTTCAAGGCGATCTCCTATCAAGAGAGATCTGCCTCCAGCATCAAAGTACAACAGAAAAATTTGCTCAAAATGATCACCAGCATCATACGGTACCATACAGCATTTTACATTTTTCTATTGTACTTTGATGCTGGAGGCAGATCCCTCTTGATAGGAGATCGCCTTGAAAATTGCTGGCTAGCAACTAGCAACTCATGTATATATGGAAACGGATTCATAATTCTTTTCAGTAATTGGTGAAAACTCTAACGTTTTTGTCTGGCTTTTATCAGACACGCCAGAGTGAGGCAAAAAAGAAAGCGTCGCTATTTTATGTCGGCGACACTATCAAAAAATTGCGTTTCGCCATCGTTCAAAATCCAAGCGCTAATGGACCAATTACAGTACGTAGATAAATCTTTTGTGGCGGCAAAGTGTGGATTGCTTTTTTGATGAAAGCAGCTACGAGGGCAGCTGGATGGAAGGGAGATCAAGCGACATCCAACACTGTGAACGGATTGTCACCGAAATCGGCGGCACAGTCCAGAAAGCTTGTGCCGCCAATTGCAGCAAGAAAAAGAATTTATCCACGTATTGTAATTGGTCCATCAGCGCTTGGATTTTGAACGATGGCGAAACACAACTTTTCGATAGTCTCGCCGACTATAAATAGCGACGCTTTTTTTTCTGCCCCACTCTGGCGTGCCTGATAAAAGCCAGACGAAAACGTTCGAGTTTTCATCTATTATTGAAAAGAGTTATGAGTCCGTTTCCAAAAGCTTTTTTTCAAAGCTATTTAAAAATTTTGTACCATTAAAAAATTTTTTAAACAGCAGATTCTTTTTTAAGCATTCTATAGCATGCTTTTTCTTTTGTCTTGCGCACTTCAAACTCGCTCAAAGATGTCTTAATGCGTCTGGTACGATTCAAGTGAAAAGGCAGCAGGCATCAAACAACGAGTATAGTTTTTACTCACCGATTGTTGCAAAAGCTAACAACTTATATGCTGCCTGTGAAAGACGAATGACACATTACAGTATGAACATAGCGACTGGTCAAAAAACCTGGTTTTTATTGATGCAATGGCAAGTTGCAATACTTTAGCACAGTCGTGTCGCAAACCTGACTGATCTTAACCTCTTTAACATATTTAAGAAATGCAGCAAAGTTGAAAAATTGACTACTTTTCATCTGAAATCTTACAAAAATCTTCTCAATTATCTTCATCTTTACCACAAACACCTGGTCCTTGGCTAATACTCTTGAACCATAACCTACTGTAACTACTTAACTGTAAGTGATCGACTTTGGATTAGTTAGCACTTCTCTACATGCAATTACGGCAGGACCTAGCAACATAGACTCATCCAGTGATGTTAGGTCTTACATATAGGCATACAATCACAAAAAGTCGTAAGTAGTATACCAAATATTTAACAGCTTATTTCGGAAATTACACCACAATCAGTTTAGCATCCTCCCACTACACAGATTTACATTTATGCTTCCATGCAAGTAGTGAATTAAACGGAAAAGTATATGAACTTTATTGCTATTTCAATTGAGAGCAGATGCACTGCCTGAGTAGATGCTGCAAACATGGTAAATAAGACATTGATCTTTAACAACTTAGGAAAATATAACAGCTACGCGCAACTTTCTCAAGCTTTTCTTCTCGATTTCTATTTAAAATACGGTACTTTTGATTTTAAAACAAGAATTGGCTACGTCAAAAAAACTTTACTTTTAATTAGTGTTTTCACAACAACGCATAATGTGAAGCCAGCGCAGCTCTGTGAGTGATTTACTTTCGATTAATTTGCTCTTTTCCTGGCTGCGTTCATGCCAGAAATAACAGCCTGCGGCTCAAGGCGTACAAAAAGGCACACAATTACGTTAGTGGTGGACCTAACATTTGATAGGTTATTCTATTTCCGAAAATACATATCACTCAATTTGGCAACCCCTTCTTTTCCACAAACTTTAAACTATGCTTCTACGCACTTTATAAAATGAACGAAAATCCTTTTTGAAATCTTTGGCTGTTTCAATTGAGAAGAAATGCTGTTCCTAAATACGCCTATGCTGAAAACAGGGCAATCAGCACATATTCAGGGTCTCCACCAGAATGTAAATATATGTATTTGTCTTATTGACTACGCCCTGGCTCTGTATAACTACAAAACGTTAGATACTTTTGAGAGCATTGTGGTTGTAATCTGTGGTGCAATTGATAACAATTTCTTTTTTTGAGAAAGAAGGGGAGAGGGGAAGTGAACCAAGCTTTAAGTAAACTCAATCATATTATCAAGCAACCTTAAAACTTAAGTGAGCACTATCTTATTTTGGGGCAAGGGGCAGAGCATTAAGAGAGATGAACTTTTTAGAAGTGAGAATTTTTCCAAATTTGATCTCCAAACAAGCATGAATGCCTTTTTTGGAGGTCACCTTTATTTTCTGCTGTAGGTAGGATAACCCAATACACTTACCACTAACAGTTACCCCGAAAGTGTACCACAAAAGAAGCAACCAGAAGGTCAGGACTAGGAACCCCATTTATGCTGATGATTTTCTTGTTTTCTTAGTGTTTATTGGATTTCGGATAGGGGAGCTTTTTTCCGAGATTTGATGAACCAAACAGAGATCCATAATAGTAACTTATTCAGCATAATCATAATAACGTAAGAAAACTAACAAAACATAGGACATCGAAACTTTTCGTCATGGCAAAGTAAACCTGTAAATCCGAAGTTAAATTAAATATTATGTTACTGGACGCTATAGACAAAAGTAGTAACGTTTCAACATTGCAGCTTTTAATGAAACACATGCAGAAGCGACTTCGCTCCTTGTGAAAGGTTAAGTTTTACGTTTAGGGATGGCTTAAGCCGTTTAATTAGCAGCGCTTCCATTAGCTTGTTTTCAGTGACAAAACGGCACTTTTTTAACAATGTAAAGTTTCCTCTGCTGGAATTGTTTTTCTGCAGGCTTTGCACTAATCGCGATGAGATTCGATAACAGAGTTTGAGGAACTTTGGTTATTGGAAAGATGGTTTTCAATTTTGACGAAAATAGTTGTCTAGTCGTCATACCGATGTATGACGTGTTCTTGTCACGAGAACGGATATATTTATAGACAACATTTGAGCAAAAAAGAGCGGGCAGAGGAAATTTAAGGTTGAAATACAAAATTATTTTAAAAGTTTAATGAGCTATTTTTATATCAGTGCCCAGTCTGTCACAAAACAATGCAGTGATGCGTTTAATGGATGGGTGCCAATATACGGTAGGATGAGATAATGATTTAAGTTAGGGGTATTGTTAGGAGAGCCAGCGAGAATCGTCTGTTATGGTTGTTGAATTTATTTTTAAACTTCTCCATCACATTTAAAATGAAAGATATTGGGCCGCCGTTCCGTTTAAATAAAGAGATGATAAGATAATTTCGGTTTTCAGTAACGACTCATTTGATGAATATAGATTGGCACGATGCAATAAACAGGTAATAAGGTCTCGTTTCCAGGACAAAGGCGCTACAGTGTAAAAATGTAAGAGTACACCGGTAAAAGTTGGTTTGAAGTACACACTAACATCTAATTCTCAGTCGCAAATCGTTACTTCAACATTAAGAAGTGGTAGTGAGGAACCTGAGGCTTCATCAAATGTGAAACGAAGGCTGGGATGCTGGTCATTAAGCACATTTAAGAACAATTGAATGTCTGTTGATGAATTAAAGATGGTAAACGCATCGTCCACATAACGCACATATAATAATGGAGAAAACGAAAGATCTTGATCGAAAACTTTCTTTTCAACTATTCCAAGGAATCAATCAGCTAGCGTAGGCCTAAAGGATTACCCATAGCTACGCCGTCAATTTGCGAAAATAGTTTACCGTTGTGAATAAACATACTTTCGGTACTAAGTTTTACAAGTTTTTAAAGATATTTAGCGTAATTGCTCTTTTGGAATTGTAGAAAGGGCAGCTCAGAGGCGACATCGCTTGAGAGTTATTTATTCGCAATATCATCAATTACAAGGTCAACTGGAACGTTGGTGAAGAAGCTGGTGGCATCGAAACTCATCAATTTAACATGATTTGTAGATTTAAGTTCTTTAATCTTATCAATAAAACTCGAGGTTGAAGGTAAAGTCGATTTCCTTGGACTTCAATTTCAACATGTCGGTTTCGGCCGAGATATCTCGGTTTAAAACATCGCATTCAGCTTTAAACACCACATTCTTTCGAAAGAAATCGACGTTTTGAAATTAAAGTCTACAGTTAAAAGTATTAGAGTAAGTTACAGTACACAAAGTCTTACCAGATGATGAATTTAAAGTCGCTAATTCAGCTTTTTTAAGAGCTTCAACAAATCGATGTCGCTTAAGATACAACCACGCCCTGCGCAACTGCCTCTCAATACTCTCCCGGAATCAAAAAATAGAAACTTGCCCATTCGAAAAAGGTAATGGGACAGCAGTATTGAATCTTAAGCGTTATTTTAAAAAGTTAGACTCAATAGTCAATGACCCAACCAAGTTCAAAAAAATTATCTTTAATTTTGATAGTAATGCACTCGAGGATTGCATGTCTTTCACTCGGATTAAAAAGCCAATAGCATTAAATACTAACTCACAACCTATATTGAACCAATAGTTACTTTTGTCATCTATTTAAACTTGTTACCTGCAGGCAGTGCGCCTACTTGCCTTTAAGGGAGGGGTTGCCAAACTACGGCCCGCCATACCTACAGAAACTTCCGTATATCTAAATTAATATGCCAGGGGTGGCCACATTTGCCGCACTAATGAGACAAAAACAATAGAAGCTATTATTGAAAGTAGCCGCTATGCAATTCTGAGTTTGACTTGACGCATTTTCTGTCCAAATAGACGATGACGATCTTTTTTTTGGAGACCATTATTTTCAAAGTCGGAAATTAGGCATTTGCACCCTTCCACTGGTATTGTATACAGCTATTGCAAGATTTTAAGCACTGGCCCTTTGCCGACTCTCAAATGGTCAATGCGGCCCACCGGCTGAAAAGTTTGCCCACCCCTGCTTTAAGGTAAAGTCAAAACTTACGAAGCCGTATGTTCCTGTACACCACTCGCTTCCATGGTTAATACACTTGAACATAATCTTGCCAAATGGATTGATTCCTTAATTAAACCTTTTATCCCTGATAGTCATTCCTTATCTTCAACCTCGAGTTTTATTGACCAGATTAAAGAACTTAAACCAACAAATGATGTTAAATTGATGAGTTTCGATGTCACCAGCCTCTTCACCAACGTTCCAGTTGACCTTGTGATATTGCGAATAAATAACTCTCAAGTGATGTCGCTCCTAAGTTGTTTTTTCTACATTCCAAAAGAGCAATTACGCAAAACATCTTTAAAAACTTGTAAAACTTAGTACCTAAGTTACCGTTCAATCTTTTAGGCCTACGCTAGCTGATTGATTCCTTGGAATAGTTGAAAAGAAAGCCTCAGGTTCCTCACTACCATTTCGTAATGTTGAAGTAACGATTTGCGACTGAGAATTAGATGTTAGTGTGTACTTCAAACCAACTTTTACCGGTGTACTCTTACATTTTTACACTGTAGCGCCTTTGTCCTGGAAACGAGACCTTATTACCTGTTTATTGCATCGTGCCAATCTATATTCATCAAATGAGTCGTTACTGAAAACCGAAATTATCTTATCATCTCTTTATTTAAACGGAACGGCGGCCCAATATCTTTCATTTTAAATGTGATGGAGAAGTTTAAAAATAAATTCAACAACCATAACAGACGATTCTCGCTGGCTCTTCTAACAATACCTCTAACTTAAATCATTTTCTCACCCTACCGTATATTGGCACCCATCCATTAAACGCATCACTGCATTGTTTTGTGACAGACTGGGCACTGATATAAAAATAGCTCATTAAACTTTTAAAATAATTTTGTATTTCAACCTTAAATTTCCTCTGCCCGCTCTTTTTTGCTCAAATGTTGTCTATAAATATATCCGTTCTCGTGACAAGAACACGTCATACATCGGTATGACGACTAGACAACTATTTTCGTCAAAATTGAAAACCATCTTTCCAATAACCAAAGTTCCTCAAACTCTGTTATCAAATCTCATGGCGATTAGTGCAAAGCCTGTAGAGCAAGGGTCGGCAATCTACGGCCCGCCATGTGAAATGGTCCGGCCCGAGACATATCAATTAGTTATTACCAAAATACAGCCCGCCGTTTCTAAATGAGTTTCAAACTGCAATATTACCACTGTTTGAAAAAAACTGTGGTATTGTTACGCCATAAAACTAGTGCGAAGGCGGTAGACTAGCACGAGATTGTCTGGTTCACACCATTTGACAATAAAAGTAGATCGTTGCCTGCTGCCATATATTTGTGCGTGTGCACACACGCGGATTAAATGCTTTGTGATAAATTTTTTTCAGTCCTAGTGCCGAATGGGACCAGCGCATCATATTGCCACAGCATTGTGCTTATGCGTAGCTGGAAATATTTGCAGTTTCAGTTTTGGGGGTGTAAACTTTACAACCATAAATTTTGTATGGGTTAGCTTTTGGATAAATCTGAAAATGTAGCACACAGATGAATTGTTTTCAAGAAGGTTTTTTTTCACGAAGACACAGGAACAATACAATTTCGGTAGAGAGGTGACTTTCAGTATCCAAGTTGCTATTATTGCTACTAGCAATACACCGTTGAACATAATAATATAATATATTTAGAAAATTCAAACGTTTTCGGCGCTACATATAGATGTATAGATCCTGATGAGGGCGATATGTAGCGCCGAAAACGTTTGAATTTTCTAAATATATTATATTATTATGTTCAACGGTGTATTGCTAGTAGCAATAATAGCAACTTGGACACAGGAATAAATTACCACTTTATTGTTTGGCACTTTAGATCTTTTAATTCATGACAACACAATTGTCAGGCTCTAAAACCTTATAATGATTGGATTTTTTCTAATTTTGCAACTCAATAAAACTATTGTTTGGCGCTAGTAAATAGAAATTTAGATTGCTTACTGTAGTCAACCCCATTGCAAACTTTTCTAGCTCCTTTGTTTTGCATTGTTCAGCTATTTTTATTGTTTGTTAGTCGCTACCTTTATTGTATTGCGCAAAGACTCGTGTGACTCTGAGCACGTGGTCGGCTGGTATATAAACTGAAACTTTATTTCAATTAAGAAGAGAGAAAGATTGGAAGGGGGATAAGAGAAAGTTGGGGATAACTTCGCCGCTTAGAAAACGAGAAACGCAGTGAAATACTATGGCAACCTTACGGGATACAAACTGTGGATCATTGATGTTTTGCTGAAATTATGTGGGTGACTCATAAACGTTCTCGTTCTGTTTGTGCGCTCGTTGTTGTACTGTAATCGTTATTATAAATCATCCGTTGGCCTACAAACAGGTCATAAAAGAATAACCATAGTTACATATCAAGATGCAACAATACTGGGTGACTAAGCCGTATGGCCAGGCGTGGTTACGTGTGACGTGGGGCGGAGTGACCTAGTAAACAAGTATATAAAAAGAAGCATTGCTATTTTCGTTCAGAGAGGTTTTTCGATTAAAAATTCAAATTCAAAATTTATTGGCTAAAATTCCATTCGATTCGATCAATCAAGATTCGTGCTTCAACGTCGTGTTGTAATTAAATACATTCGTTCTTGGAGTCAGACGTGCTGTGGAAACTCGATTCCCACAATACGTTTGAACCAAATTATCGTGAATATCTAACCAGCTTTAAAAGTGCAATTAGCAAATGTGTTGGCTAAATTATGTTCGCTTTGACTTAAAATTTTTTATAATTTAGGATTTTAGGATGTTAGCGAAACGTCGAAAGGTTGATGACGAGTGGACGGAGAAGTGCTTTTCCATATTACACTTTGTTAAGCCCACGTGTTTAATTTGCAATTAGTCCGTTGCTGTAAACAAGGAATTTAATATTAAGCGTCATCATGAGACAAAGCATTCGAAGTTTTCGGAGTACAGAGGCCAAACAAGAAAAGACAAAATTAACCGTCTAAAACTTTGCTTAAAAAAGTAGTGTGGTATATTTCTAAAGCAAAACACTGAATCAAAAAAAACACTCAGGCAAGCTATGAGATCGCCAAATTAATTGCAAAAAACATGAGACCTTTCACTGAGGGTGATTTCGTGAAAGACTGTTTGATGGCCGTTGTCGAAGCCATTTGTCCTGAGAAAAAAATTTATTCTCCAATGCTAACCTTTCTACAAGAACTGTCACCCGACGAATTGAAGAATTGTCTGAAGATGTAAAAACTCGCGAACAAGATTGTTTAAAAAATTTGCTATACTTTTCAATTGCTATTGACGAGAGCACTGATACAACGGACACAGCTTGCGGTATTTGTTCGTGAAGTCAGCTCAAATTTTGTTTTTTTTGAAGATTTCGTTGAGTCAGTTTCTATGAAGGGCACCACAACAGGAGCAGATATTCTGAAGACACTGTTGCTTTGTACTAACCGTATGAGCCTCGATCTATCAAAATTGGACCGATGGAGCTCCTGCTATCATTGGTAAAAATTAAGGTGCTGTTGCTCTGCTTCAAAAACACTTGGAAGATCTCGGACGCAATGACAAAATCACAAAGGTACACTGTTTAATTCGCCAAGAGGCATTGTGCACCAAGACAATTACAAACTTGAAGAGTGTTATGGACATTGTGGTGAAAGCTGTGAATATGATTTTGTCTCACAAACTAAATCACCGATAGTTTTGCCAGCTATTATAAGAAGCAGAGAATCAATATGATGATATCCTGTATTTCTGCGATTTTCGCTGGCTAAGTCGAGGAGTTATGCTTGCACGAGTGTATGAGCTGAGAATTAAAATAGCAACTTTTCTTGAAAATAAAAACATTAACGCCACAGAATTTCGCAATCCAGAATGGGTGTCTAATCTTGCATTCCTAGTCGATTTAACGTCATTTCTAAACAAATTGAATTTGCAACTTCAAGGAAAAAACCATTTGATATATGAGATGTGGAGGTATATACTCGCATTTAAAACGAAACTGCGACTCTGGAAATATCAATTGGACAAAGAAAATTATGTTTACTTTCCTACACTGGAGGAGAGCAAACCTACTATCAGTACTGCATATTTGTCACTATGATATGAAATTTAAGAACTTTTTCCTCACGTTTTTCCGACATTCGTTCTTT
This sequence comes from Trididemnum clinides, assembly GCA_963675345.1. NCBI lineage: Eukaryota > Metazoa > Chordata > Ascidiacea > Aplousobranchia > Didemnidae > Trididemnum > Trididemnum clinides. The sequence goes on from OY776298.1 coordinate 19,027,882, forward strand.
ACAAAATAAATTCAGGCTGTTTAGTATCCGTTTGATGTGCACATCAATACCATTCCCGAAAAATTTTAAATAGAACTTAGCGAAATGCGATGTAGTGACGAATTGAAGGCAAAATTTCATACCGAAAGCACATCGCTGTAGACTTTTACAAAAAGAATTTTCTCGAAAGTGGTCTTTATCCCAGCTTGACCAATAATGCAAAAGAAATGGCATCGATGTTTGGTGGCACGTACACATGTGAACAATTGTTTTCAACAATGAAATTTACGAAGAGCAAGCTAAGATCACGCATTTCCGACGCCTATTTAGAAGATGTTTCACCTGGCTTGTCACCAGATGTTGAAAACTTTCGCAAAGCAAGCAGCATCAAGTGTCACATTAATGCTGTGTTGTTAAAGAGTGAATGCATATATTTTGCTATTTTTGTGATTAGTATGATTGAGATTGTAGCAATGTAGCGTAATATACTGAAGCGAGTCTGAATTATTGTATTAATAAAAATTCCGGCCCGCCAAAAAGTTGTACGTTCGACATTTGGCCCGCGACCAGCAAAAGGTTCCCAAACCTTGCTGCAGAGAAACAATGCCAGCAGAGGAAACTTTACATTATTAAAAAAGTGCCGTTTTATCACTGAAAACAAGCTAATGGAAGCGCTGCTAATTAAACGGCTTAAGCCATCTTTGAACATAAAAACTTGGCCTTTCACAAGAAGCGAAGTCGCTTCTGCATGTGTTTCATTAAAAGCTGCAATGTTGAAACGTTACTACTTTTGTCTATAGCGTCCAGTAACACAATATTAAATTTAACTTCGGATTTACAGATTTATTTTGCCATCACGAAGTCCCCGTAAGGGGACAAAAAGCTTTGATGTCCTATGTTTTGTTAGTTTTCTTACGTTATTATGATTATGCTTAATAAGCTACTGTAATGGATGTTTGGTTTATTAAGTCTCAATGTTTATTATTTTCTCGAGGGATATTGCACCAAGTCGTAAAATATGCTTACCACGAAATAACTGATTTCTGTAATCGCAAAGCAAAAGCCATTATGGGACCATTCCCAATTTTGTGTTTGCTCTCCTACACTTGGTTGAATAAACGGATAAAATTTGTGAAATGATAGAATTTCCAAGGCCTAACTTGATTCAAGTACACGTATTACGATCAGGACTAGGGGCATAAAGGCGACGACCCCATTAGCACCAACTTATCACTTGTGATCTCAAAAGGATAATTTGGTTGAAGCCGGCTGAACCGATGTTACTAACCCGACATAACTGAACGGTAGTCCTGTCGGGCGACGCGGCTAGTAGTTGATATGTGGAACACAGCATAAACAAAGATACAAGTATGTCTTCGACCGACCATAACACTACATATGAAGAACCATAGCAATCAAAAATGGTAATTTTCTTCCAAAAATGTAACCGACCATAACACTAAATATGAAGAACCATAGCAATCAAAAATGGTAATTTTCTTCCAAAAATGTAACGGCGTTCTCCCTCTTTCTGAAAAATAAGTAGTGGCGCTCCCGTTTTTTTTCATGGCCATATCTTTTAAGCTATTTTAGGCATCAGTTTTAGGCTATATATTTGCGGCAATAAATTTTGGATGGCATAACTCATTTAGCTTCCTTTCGATATGTCTTATTATGAACAACAACTGTTTAAAACTTTAGCTCATTTCAGAGTCCAACCAATCGTCTTTGATCCATCTACATTTCAACTAAAAATAAGATAATAATTTGCAATTTTTTTATTTGTAGCAGACACAATTAAGGCCAACAGCTTGCGATATAAAAATACACATTACAATATACTTTTAAATAAAGCAATTAAAAATAAAGGAGCAAAATCGCATTTTTGAATGAGATGAACCAATTTTTCTATTTTCCTTTAGTTCAGATGGTCTTTGCAGCAGCTACGATTCTTCGTCTGCCAATAGACAATAGGATTTTAACTTATGGTCATAATTCAAATAACCCAATTTAGTGTTTTTTAAAGAAGTGCCTACCGGTGTGGGCGTTGGAAATTGTGAGAAGTATAAATCGATCAAACGCTCATTAGTCAAAGGTCAATTGCCCAATTGTCTGGTAAAAGATGTAAATTCTAAAGGGACCGAGGAGTGTACATATCCTAAAATTTGATGTGGAAAACCATAATTATTGTCCTTTTTCCGTCCCCACTCCCGATAAATTCGCGAGACTAAAATTATATCTTTAAATAAAAATTTGCCGCAATTAAGTGTTGTGATAGTGTTTTCTTTTAAAATCAGAGCCTCTGAGAGAAATCTATGTCACAAAATTCGCAGTGTCTCTAAAGCAGTGCTCTTCAACCGAGTGTACGGTGTACCCAAGTGTATACCAAGCCGTAAAAAGGGTATACAATTAACAAAAGATATACAGAGGGTATACCGTATACCGCTAAGATCAAACCTTACTGGTAACTTTCGTCTTAATCTGATATTATATATAGGGTGGAGTCGTATAATTCTGTCCGTTTCTCTGCATTATGACGTAAACATTAGCCATCAGTCAGTCACACTAAAAGTTGAATTATTACGAAATAACCAGAATTACGGCTGCTGTTACAAGCCAACCGTTAAGTCTCAAGATTAAACAGTATACCGGTAAGCATTTTACTTTGAAATATTGGTACAATAAATATGGAATGAGAATAGCTTAAAGAAGAAAAATACAACCTACAGTATATAATACCAGTATTATTGATAATAGTAACGGTGCTTGAAGCATGCCCAAGTATTACAGATAACTTGGGTTTCATTTTTCGTACTTAAGCAATACTACTTTGGTTTTTTACGGATTGCAATGTCTTTGTTTAAGTACTTTCGCAACGATAGCAATAAAGAATCCGATGAAGTCCCAGCCTCATCTTCTGCACATGAACCTATTTCTGCTAAACGCCAGAAAACGATGCAGAAGAGAAGAAAATGGAATGAAGATTACATAAATTATGAATTTTTTCGTCTAAAAGTTGAAGAAGCAAATCGTTATCCGCCAGCCCAGTGTATGTTCTGTTTGACCATTTATGGCAATACCAATGTCGCTTCATTGAAGCTTAGAAGGCACTTCACAAAACAGCATTCAGAACATCAGAACAAATCTGAGGAGTTCTTCCAATCACACGTGGCTGCTCAGAAAAAACAGAGTAAATTGTTTGGTAAGCAAATGGGACTCCAATCAATCCAAGACAAGAACCTACTATAGACATCATTGAAGATGTCATATCACATGATGAAAGTCAAACGCCCATATACAGAACATGAATGCGTGGTGTTACCATGTTCGGAAATTGCAGCTGATTTAATTCATGGCGGTGAAAAGGAAGTAAATAAAATCCAGCAAATTCCGCTTTCTGACATTACTGTTGCACGACAATGATATGTTATATCGCCGATATATAAGAACAATTAATTAAGAAAATATTAAAAGCCTCCTCTTTTGCTATACAACTGGACAAAAATACTGATCTAACCAGTAAAGCTCAGCACATGGTTTTCCGTAGATTTCCGGACATAGAAACCAACGAAATAGTTGAACATTATCTCTTCTGTCAACCAGCTGGAGTAAGAGCAACTGCTGAAACAATTTTCCAGAAATTGAACAAGTTCTTCGAAAAAAGAAAGACTAGATTGGTCAAAGTGTAAACCTGTGACAACAGATGGCGCCGCAGCTATGCGAGGCTCACAGGAAGGGTGTGGTTAAGATAATAAACAACTGTCTCCAGAATGTGTAGGAATTCATTGTATTCTCCACCGTGAGATATTAGTTACGAAGAAACTTAAATTGAATGCAGTAGCGGTAGGTGGTCAAAAAAAGAATTAAACGATGTTCAACAGGAAGTTGTCGATATTGTAAATTCGATGAGGAAAAGTGCAAAACAATAAAGACTATTTTCGAAACTTTGTAATGAAATGGGCTCCACTTCAAAAAAACTTATTCTACATTTAGAAGTGTGGTGACTATCACGAGGAAAAGTGCTCTTTTGTGTGCTAGAACTTCGAGAGCAATTAGAAGCCTATTGCACTGAACAGGGGAACCAAAAAGCTGCAAAGTTCCGTGATATACTGTGGCTAAAAAAATTAGCCTGCTTGGCGTCGATTTTTGATCATTTCAATGAAGTGAAACTCAGTCTTCAAGTAAAAGGGGGCGGCATATTTCGAGCAACTAGCAAGATCAATGCGCTGAAGCTAAAAATTCCACTCTGGAAAAACAACGTCTTATCAAACAACTTCAATGACTTTCCCTTATTGAGGAAGTATATGAGAGAATATGGATGGGGTTTTGAAGGCGTTTCTTTGGAAAATAACATATCTACACTCATTGTTGCTCATTTGAACTTACTTAGTGAAGATTTTGCTGCATACTTTTCTAAAGATGATGACAAACGTTTGGAAGAAAACTCGTGGATTATGCAGCCATTTATTGATGAACCAACTGAGAATGAGGAAATGTTGGAACTCCGAGCGGATTTAAATCAAAAAGTTTCATTCCGAGAAATGGATTACTCCATGTTTGGGGTTTTCCTTCTAAAATTTCCGGATATGAAAAGCTAGCACAAAAGGCCATTGCAAACTTAATACAGATGCCTACAATCTGCTTGTGTGAAGAAAGTTTCTCCACTCTCGTGGAAATCAAATCAAATCAAAAAAGAGAAAATCATTACATGATATTGATTCTTTAATGCGAGAGGCGTTAGAGAAAGAGATAAAGCCACGTTATCTCCAAATCGCTAAAACGATGCAACAACAGAGTAGACACTGATGACTAACTACAGTAAAACTAAAACAACTTTGATTTTACATTTTTGCGCTTTAGCATAATTTTGTTTGTGCCTAAAAGACTGATTTATTTATATAACTCGATTAACCACCCAGTTTAGACTTTGCTTTCTTTAGTTTTTGTGCACAATTATACATTGCTATCTGTGAGGTGCAGAAAGGTTTTGAAAAATTGTATCGATAAAAGGTGTACCACAGAAAAAAGGTTAAAGAGCACTGCTCTAAAGTTTTTCAACAATTTAAAACATTTATACGAGAGTAAGTTGATAAAATTTCATAATGTAGCATATCAAGACGGTACTTGATTTTTTGTCATGTCGCTGCAGTATAGCCTAATCAATTGTGGCAAAGACATCAGAAAATCTTCAATTCAAGTCAATAATGTCCCGTACTTTTGTGAAATCGACTATATTTTCCAAACAATATCAACAGCAAAATTAAAGAAAGTCCTATGGAATGATATCTGGTAAACGTGATGGCCATAAAATCGGCCCGTCTCTTCCAACCGACCGGTCTGGAAATGTTTCATTGAGAAGCAAGTGACAAATATGCTGTCATCAATGTAGTGGCGGTTCATCTAGCTGGAAAATGACGGTTGGTTGAAAGTCATTCAGTGAAAAATTAAGATGAACATTCGCAGTTAAAGCCTCTTGGGGAAAATGGACCAATCAGTCGATTCCACATTCAATTGTGGATGAGCTCTGTGGTGCTCCCTAGTCGCACTGGGGTTTTTTGATTCCCGGATTTGTTGTGCTTGTTTAATTTCCATGAAGCATGAAAGGTTGTCAAACCCAACGCCATCAAAAACTTTAATAACTAATCAAAAAACAAACCTGGTTCATCTATCTTATCAACTGACTACTATAAAAATTGTGAAAAGACTTTATGGACACTCAATGTGTCATTTGCAAGCCTAAAAATTCGAAACGTACTGTTTTGTGTCCTGAAAGCGAAAGTATGACATTAGTTTGAAATTTTTCACCAAGCATACAACTTTTTATCAGAAGACGCTAACGAGGTCAGGAGCTGATGACTCTGATGCTTTCTGGGCTACACATAAGCAATATGCGGTACAAGCCATTGTGAGAGGAGCACAAAAACCATAATCTTTCCAATTTTTAGATCAAAAAATTATATTGTTTTTGAGTGAAATAATAACGTAAAGATCTTTCGCAGTGTGAAAATTTTCTTACAATATCTTTAACACTTTGCTTTTTACTTTATCTTATCACAATTAGCATAAAATCAATTATAGGTTGAAGTCAAAATTACCATGCAACGTAGGATGTAAAAACCAATAAGGATTAAAATTTGATTTTAGTAAATGTTCTCTTTTTAAGTAATAAAAATTTCGAAGGATTTTGTCTTCTAATTCAGGGGTCGGCAAGCTTTTGCTAACTGTGTGCCGACTTAAGTTTTGAAATCGTCCAGTGTGCCAACCTCATACATTTTAATACATTAATATACAATAAACCAGACATAGTCCATATATAGGGTTACCATATTTAGAAAAGCAAAATGCCGGACAATGGATGGCAACCTTGCTCCAGGCCAAATTTATGGGCTTTTCAACTATTGTCACCACAAAATCGGGACGCCCAAAGGGGTGGTCTCCAAAAAAAAAAAAAAGGTCATCTCTTGTTTCGCAGCGGGTTTGGTGTCATTCATAGGCCCAAAAATGCAAAAATCTCTGCAATCACACAGGTGCTGACCTTTTTTTTTTTTGGAGATCTCCCCTTTTTTTCGAAATTTTTACAGTTTGACCCCAAAATGATTGTCATTACTGTCATTCTATCCTACTTGAGCAACACTAAGGTTTGCCAGCCTTTGATCTAAGTCCTCTGGTTGACTGAAGCAAAAAGCGGGATTTTCGATCAAAAAGTCGGGACAAGCCCTGAAAAAGCGGGACGTATGGTAACCCTATCCATAGGTGGCATTAGTATCTAATATTGTGTACGAATTCAATCGGAACTACTAGGCTATTTTTTATAGACCGAGTAGCTCCGATTGGTGCAACTTCCGTGTAAATAATAAAAACATTTTGTGCAACTTGGGAAGGCTCTGCGTGCCATTGGAAATTGCTTGGCGTGCCAAGTGTTGCACGCGTGCCGTAAGTTGCCGACCCCTGTTCTAATTGAATTTTTTGGACTATTTGATGTCTTACAACTAGGCTATCAGCGTACATCACAAACAAATAAGAGGCTGATAAAGGAAGGCGACAAGTCTCTCTAGCTACCTACATTGTCTTTATAACGATAGTTTGATAGTTCGAACTAAGGGTATTGAAACACCAGCTTCCTATTTGGAATTACGTATTTGTGCGTGTTTTATGCACATTACTTGCAAGTTTATCTAAATTGCAAACTTACAATTCCCTAATATCATTACTAGACATCGATTAATTGCTCAAACAATTACAGTGTTTTGACGCTTGTATTTATTTTCAACTACAGTTCAAACTAAGATGTGCCCAGTTCGATTATGTTTGTTACATACATGTTTGTTTAACTATCCGTTAAGTTAGAATGTATTTTAATTTTAAGAAAATTATATCCAACTGTTTATCACACTTTGTGGCTTTGATATAATTAGTGCGCCTATTCACTTGGGTAGAAAAATATCTGTAAAAATATGTTTTTGAGTAGTTTTCTTTACACTGCCGCTTTTTTAAAATGCGGAAATTTTTCACGCGGCTACAACCTCGGCCAGTTGCTTTGGCTTAAACCTAGTAGCCTGTTGGTTTGAAGCAAAGCAACAGCAATTGAGATATTGTTGGAACCTTCCGAGAATCATTTTAAACTCGCCAATGGTAAAGTTTTCGTTTTCGGTCAAATCAAACCACACTCAGCATTTTACATAGATCATGGTTGGTCTCTAAAAAATAGTGAAGGATCACTCTCGACGTAATGTAAACGATTGGCCAATGAAATTGGTCATCATGTTGTTTTGATGATCTGCAAACTCTACAACTCTTTTCAACCCGAAAGTGGAGCGTGGCGTAAAAAAGGTTAAAAAACACTGGGTGAATTGCAGCTTTCCCAATTTAAAACCAAGTTAACTAATCACAAAATTACTAAAAATTTCCTTTCAAGAAACTCCTAATGTCAATTCGAATCAATAATAACTTTCACCTACCGGGAACCTCAGGTGCCTCCTCTTCGGCTTGGCCTACTTCTTGGGGTTCTTCCTTTGAATTCTCTGCTTCACCTTCCACTGGCTCAGCAGCTTCTAAGCCTTCTTTAGCATCAACCGACTGCCCGTCTTCATTATCGACAACTTCTGCCGACTTATTTTCATCACCGCCGGCTTCTGCCGTCTTATTTTCATCACCGCCGGCCTCTGACGCCTTATTTTCTTCGCCTTCTTGTATGCTGACACTGCTTCCTTGCTTTGATGCTCGGCTGTGGTCAGACGCGTTTTCACTTTGACATTCTAGCTTTTGTGAACCGCTTGCTGGCCTTTCACCATCGTTGCCATGGTTAGAAATGCAGACTGATGCCAATGTCGCTTGCGAAACACCGCCGCCATGCGTGGCAAAGCCAGTATGATCGCGAGGATAAGTTTTAGAAAAGCGTTCCTGCTCGGAGGTACGAGAATTGGCCGAAATACGAGATTCGTGGGCACTGCCATTGCTGATCACTCTTGAAGCATTGGATTGATAACTTGAAGCTCTATGAGGACCTTAAATAGTGCGGTTTTTTACTACAAAAATTTAGGTTTTAATCTCTATCTCAATAATAACAAAGAAGCTGTTAGATCAATACACAATTTAAAAAGGAGGGGGATGGGTACAAACTATACTCTTCTTTTAAATCTTATTATCTTTCTAGTATTATTGAATTATTTTTAAAAGTTTTTTCCCAGCTGATCTCATATGTTTTGTATTTCCTGGAACTAATATTAAGGTGTACAATCTTTTCAAGGCATATTTAAAAAGTGAAACTGTGCCAGAGTCTAAATCAAAACAATAACAGTGTTGTGCTCTTGGAAAGACTTCGTTTCCTTTTTTAATTCTACTCTGCAGCCTTTTTATCTCAAGCAAGGCAAACAACAACGATGTTGAAGTAGGTCTGGTCAGTGCTTGGCAATCATTTACCGTCAGCTAGCTGATCAGACGATTTCAAAAACGAACTTTCCATTGACATTTCATCAGTTGGTCTTTCTTGCAAAGGCACTGCAATTGCGAAACAAGATGTTTATATTTCATCCAGCTGCTGCTACAAAGATGTTTGCAAAAGATCAAAGTCTTCGACTACAGTGTTTAAAAAAGAAAATAGCGCAAGTTCTGACGAGGAGGACAACAAATGGATTTTTGGTCCGTTTGTGGGGAAGATGAATTCAAAACGGCAGATTGGAGTGGCAAACAAACTTAAAGAGAGCGCGTGGCCATATCAAGAAAAAAATTGCGAGATCAGAAAGTAAACGCAGAACAAAATAATTTGGTGAAAAATCATTGACAACGTTTTGGATGGAATACTCCATAGGCTTAACCATTAGGCCCAAAAACAACCCATTTTTTAGAGAAAAAGCCAACAAATTTAAAGAGTACACTTTTCTGTACAAACATAGATTTTGACCCGTTTACAAGATCATGACAGCTTAAACTTTTCAAGGTGGTCCCCTCCACTTAGCTCTAGGCAACGAGTTTAATTATTACCGTCGAATTGTTGAGTTTGATTTACAAAAACCTAACACTAAGCTAAAATACAGGGTGTTCCAAAAGTCTTGGGCACATTTTGCCGTTGAATATGTCAAAAACTATTAAGGAAATAACAATGCATCGGATATATTCTGAAAGCTTGCAGTCTCAAGTTTTTTATAGAATGTTCAAAGATGTTCAATGTGAACACCGTTAGTCATACGCCACACATCAAGCCGATAGTCAAATTCCTGCTAAAATGCGTTCCAGCATTGTGTTGTCTATGGTTGCAAGTTGCAACAACTTCCGTTATTCAGCCTTGAGATCAGCTACATCTTTTGGAAGGGGGAGGCGCATAAACGAGTGCTTTGACGAAACCCACAAAAAAGTGGCAGGGTGTGACATCTGAAGACCTGGGACATCAGGGCAAGAGAACGCGATCATCAAGTGTCGCTGAATCAGTTTTTGAAAGTTCAAGGACACAAAACGCTTTTCTGGTTGAGTGAAAGCCATTGGTGGATCTAGGTCATTTTAGTTATTTAAGCTACATGAAAATACATGAAAAAATTATCAGCATGACAAAAAAACTCAATGAATTTAGCATTAAAATTACAACAGTTTTATTCAACTACCATTCATAGATCAGCAGAAATGAGGACTTGAAATGTGCCCAAGACTTTTGGGACACCCTGTATTTAAACTTGTTTGGAGGATAAAATTTCAAATTCTTTTTTTTCAGTTTACTTATAAAAACAACCATTCTACAAATACAATACGAATTATAGGAGCTGGTGTTAGCCTGTGTACCATATATAAGCTTAAAATTAACAGCATCAGTTGAAAGGACCGATGGTGGAGTGGCATAAACCACATGAAGCAATTCATGTGATTGTCGGTTCAATACCTGAGTCCACCTGACGAGTTCTATTAGGAATGAAACCTGTCGTGGAAGTGGTATGTTTTATTCAACTGATTGCAGTTTGCCTATATGCCTTAATATCAATTAATTAAAAGTAACATTCTACAAATGTTTCCTTAGTCATCTCACAAATTTCTAAATGAAAAAGTCATGTAAACTAAATATTAAAAACGAACTGACCTGGGCTGGTGGCGTACCGGTATTTACCAGGTATAGAATTTATATCATTGGCAAAAGAAGCAGGCGTAGGTTTTCTTGTGTACTGTGCACTGGCTTTAGACTCTGTCCCGGGACTACGGGGATTATATTCAATCGCCACTGGAAACTCGAATGGCTGAAGAAAATCTACGGATTGCTGAGGCTCAACGGAAGCCTGCTGAGTTGGAGCTGAAGTCGGGGGCTTCATTGGAGGCGTGATACGAGGCAGCTGAGAGCGAACTGCAAAAGCAAAAAGCTATTTGTTCTGTTCCATTCCGTTTGTATGAGGCTCCCAAACGGGGAGTAGTGACGCAGTGGTGCATCATTTTCAGACAGAAGGGCGTTGCAAACACATCCTTCATGACTTCTTTTGGATATCAACCTGTGTCAAGAGCATTTGTCTCTATTGTCGCCTTTTTTTTTGGAACCTCAACTTGAGCTGAGAGCCTTTTAGGGGTAGATCAACTTATGCAGTGCGTCGCTTGATTTTATGCGTGGAATGAGTGCTTCCAGAGTTTACACAAGTAGGTACCCCTTTCGTTAGTATTGGTGGCTGAACAGTAGGGATTTTCAAGTGTTTACAGAACTTTAAAAGCCGTTAAGACGCTACTACAATACTCCGTACCCAACAAAGCGCTAACGCTTCGTAGTTGTCAAACAGCGTTATTATATCCCAGGGTTAAAAGCAGCAACTCAAAAATGTCGAAACTGGCCAAATTTTCATCTTCGCAAAGTTGATCATTTGTTTGAAGCCAAAAGTAGCAAAGAGGTCTTCAACTTTTTTTTTGAGCCCAAAATACTTTCAGTCCCTCTTTTCCCTACAAAACAAAGTGAAACAAATATAATTCACGCGCATCTACATGCTTCAAATGCGTTGACGCCAGTTCCAAATATTACCAAATGGATACATTGATGATTAACTGTCCATTGCTCTGGCTGCTTGACGACGATATCTCTGCACTGTTTATACTCGAGCAGGATATTGATTTTTCAGTCTCTATTTGTGGTCCGTTTGGGGCGGGTTGCGACTCTAATTTAGTAGGGAGACTTAAGCAAATTTTCTCTACAGTTTTTCCATTAATTGGTAAAGTTTCAAGTCGCGCTTTTCCAGGCCGCTCCGTGTGTTGCAAGTTCTAGTGATGTCATTGTAGTAGATGGAGACGAATTATAGTGGTATTGGCAGTACTTGATTTGGGGTGAAGCATTTGCCACAGACCTCCTTTTTGAGAGCCCTTCTTCATGGTTTAACAAACTATCATATCACTTTGTGAGTCTATTTAGAAAATGACATGTCCTAACTATATTTATATTGTTTATATCATCCTGAAATTTTAACTTTAAAATTGAAGGCAATTTACATCGGTTTTTATGTGAGCTGGAAAATGGTGCAGCACAAGAGCTCAAGTAGAAACGCAATTGTATCCAACATGAGTCATCATATTAACAGTCTCGAGTTCACCTTTCTCAGATTTTAACTCCAGTTCATATATTGATCCAGGCTTTTTGAACCTCATTTGCTTAATAGTTGTGCAAGTAGGCTTGAGAGCGTCAGTGTGTGTTTGATATTTACTGCTACGCAGACTTATTTTTTCATTCACGCTTTTTGAGAAAGAATTGCCGCAAGCTCTTTATTTAGTGTGCAGGTCAAAAGTAGAAAGCCAAGATTTTGCATGCATGGAAACTCGGTTGGGGTTTTCGCAAACAGGCCAACTGGAGTAGCTATCGGTATTAAAAAATCTTGTTGGTGGTATAGAATTTTAATATAGAAAAAAGCTGTTTGAGCCATAAGCTTTTCGTGACGCTCTCATCAGTGGCGGTATCGCGTCAAAAGGGAAGATCTAGAGTGAATAAGTGTTTTATGTGAATAATTTGGACGTTAGGCAATCAAGACAAACCAATGATAGCGCTAGTATTGCAAAGCGCGCCAAAGAAAGATTTCGCACTTGCGAAAGTTAGAGAAGGCGCAGCAGGAGGCCAAATGCCACGATTATCGAAAGAGTTTGAGAGTGTAAACAAACTCTTTCTGTCTGCATAACACCGGACGTCGGGTCTTGATATAAGTAGCCTCTAAAAGATTAAGATGGAAAAAGCTGCGCGCTGCGGCGAGGATTGAAAACCGCTTATCACCATAGTTTAATGCGCATTGATCATTTTCTAAAAGATCATCTTTTTAATCATCTTTTAATGCGCATCAATCATCTTTTAGATAATGATCAATGCGCATTAAACTATGATGATAAGCGGTTTTCAATCCTCGCCGCAGCGCGCAGCTTTTTCCATCTTAATCTTTTAGAGGCTACTTATATCAAGACCCGACGCCCGGTGTTATGCAGACAGAAAGAGTTTGTTTACACTCTCAAACTCTTTCGATAATCGTGGCATTTGGCCTCCTGCTGCGCCTTCTCTAACTTTCGCAAGTGCGAAATCTTTCTTTGGCGCGCTTTGCAATACTAGCGCTATCATTGGTTTGTCTTGATTGCCTAACGTCCAAATTATTCACATAAAACACTTATTCACTCTAGATCTTCCCTTTTGACGCGATACCGCCACTGATGAGAGCGTCACGAAAAGCTTATGGCTCAAACAGCTTTTTTCAAAGCTATACTATCGGTATTTGAGGATTACGACTTTACGAGCCTCGTTGGCGTAATACACATCTGGCAACAAGGAACTAACTAGTGACAAAGACACTTAGCCGCAACAACTTATTACAAACCAATAAAGCTACGTAAAAACTTACTTCAAAACCGCTAAACATAAATTGGCATAATTACTTTCTTTCCTCTGTGTATTTTGGCCTTCAAGAGCCTGATTAATACGCTTGCGTGGCGTGGGAGTCGTCATGACAGTACCGGTGCTTGCCGAGCAACCCATTTTTGATCTACCGTGCGAATATCTAAGAAAGATTAAGCTATGCATATTTAACTGAGAAATAGGTAAAACCATATTAAAGCAATTAGGTCTTTTTCATGGTATCAAAAAATAAATGATTAGGTGCCGCTGATAGGTTATCATTTCTGTAACAATAACCTACAACAGTAGATTTACATGTAATTAGTAGGCAGGCTGAACGGTGCGCAAGTAACAGAATGGGCCGAGCAACACCGGTGATCACGGCACAAATCTGTTTGAAGTTGGTAGATTTGGCCTGAGCTTATTTTAGGAAGCACAGAGAGAAATTGTACCATGAACTAGTCAACAAAATAATAATAGTAATTAGATTAAAATCGGGTGTAAGCAATGCAACTTCGAAAATAACTTGCTTTACACTTCGGTAGGCATGCAGTCAGTATTTGTAAAACCGGTACTGTGGCGTAATGGTTACATCGTCCGCTTCGCAGTCTGTAGATTGCACTTCAATTCTCTGTCAAGTCATCCCAAACAATTTAAAAAATATATTATTTACAGCTTTCCTGCTGGGCGCTCAGCACGAAAGAGATAGTGTGAAAAACAAAGCTTCTTGTTACGTCTTTGGTTAAGTCACTTTTTTCTGTTAACATATACATAACCTGTACATGATGACTAATGTTTTCTTCATTTTGGCCACAAAAAATTTGCTTAAATTCTCCATTTGAAAAAAATTCGGACCCCCCCAAAATACTTCCTGGCTCCGTGGCCAGAAACATAAAATCTAGTTTCTGTAACTTTTAAAACACATAACTTCCAAAACATATCATAATTTTAAGGCTCAAATCCCTAAATCTTAAACCCAGACATCCCATACGGATCAATCAATTTGTTTATGGTCAGATTTTACGAAATCATTTCACATCAATTCTGTTTTGTGATCTCTGTTTAACAAAAAGATTGCATTTTACTTACCGATTACTGGTAGCTGATAAAGATGCATTGCATGTTATTCACATTTTTGTTTTTTGTCTTACTTTTAGCCTAAAATTATTCCACAGACGTAGCCTTATAACTGTGCTTGATTTATTACCCCACATATAAAAATTTGATTATTTGAATAGTAAAGTGACCAGACAGCAACGTCTTATTCGTATCAGAGTGGAGCTAAAAAAAGCGCAAAAAGAAAAACAATTACTGAGCAATTATGCCAAGCTTTCATCCATTTGTAATTGGATAAAACCCAACAACTCCAGTTTACCAGATCTTTGTTAAAGGGGGCCCGAAATTAATGTTGGTACCGGACCCGGACTGTTCTCTCAATGGCCCTGCAAACAAGTGCCGAGCAAGCAGTCTTCCTGTAGCAGTGACTGAGTATGAGGAAAAACTGCACATCGAGCGTGAGGTCATTAGCAAGAAGAAGTAAGCGTAAAGAACCAGACCGCAATTGAAACAATAAGAAAAATATATAAAAATCTTACCTGAAATATCTTTAACAACTTTTAATCTAGCTCTTTACCAACCGAATAGATGACGATCCGCAAACACATAACCATAAATCACATTGTTTATTACGGTACCCACAAAATAAATTACATCCAGTGGACAGAATGCAACACTGTTTAATAAACCTATTACTTTTATGAGTTGAAAAACTGATTTTTAGCCTATTGAAAAAGCATCTCTAAACTCATGGTATTGTTTTTGAAAATGACTGAACAATGACCGGTACAGTTGTGTAACAAACAAAAACTCGTTAGCACAAAATATCAGCATCGAGATTGCCGTTTGGTTTGGCAGCTTTAAAGGTGTCTTTGATGTTTCAATTCAGTTTTAGAGCAAATTAGGCTAAATTTATAGACGTAATAAGAGTTGGGTTGGCGGGATGACCAGAATAATGTCATCAGATGCCAGTTCTTACTACAAAAAATAATTACGCATTTGGGGCGTTAATACCGCTTTGGGTTGAACTTGTTGTTGCACTCATGTCAACCTATACGCTTTCCCCGTATTTTGTACGTTTTTTTTACATTTCCAAATGTATACGCCGTACTCGGATTTTTATACCGGAAAATGCAAATTTGGGTCAAGGTTGGGTCTTCCCGTTCGTGACAAGGAAAACAGGCAATTCTATCGCGCAGATGCTCACTTTCGTACGCGTATTGTGCTGTAGCCTTTGTCACAAGGCGCCTTCTTGATCTGTAGGTTAAAGGGGGTTACGATTTAGGATGATTTAAAAATTCGTTCACTGGCTGTTTAGTGCGAAAACTTCATCCTGTCCGAGGAACTACAACTTCGTAAACAATTTATAATCGTCAAGTATATAGTGTGTGATCGTGTATAGATCTGAGTAACTGTAATTAGTCATGGAACCTGCTACTAAAAAGTGGAAGATTGGAACGAGAAGACACTTGAAAGAATGGAAAATTTTGAAAGGACAATACGAGGGATTGATAGAATCATCGAAGAAAGGTCAGGATTATTCGTATTGTGTGCCGTGTAAGAAGGATATCAAGGTGACTGCGTCTGGATTTTATGACTTGGAGAGTCATTTTAGAACTACGAAGCACGCTGAGAATCTCGCTATTTCTAAAACCTTCAAGCCGGTGAACATGCACTTTGCACTTAAAAAGGAGAGCAACACTGCAACTACAGAAGCAGAAGTAAAGTTTTGCCATTTCATAGCTGAACATAACATTCCTTTCAATGCTGCTGATTACTTCTCAGACCTGGTGAAACCATTGTTTCCAGACTCAAAAATTGCCAAGGTACGTGTGTCAATTAGTAATTTCCGGCACCAACCCTTGATTCATTTATAGATTTTTTGTTTCGTTTTATTAATTTTAATCACATCCTCGATTTTTTTTCTTACCTAATTTTTTTTACATGTTTTAGCAGTTTGCATGTGGGAGAACCAAGGCAACGGTGATTATGAAGGGCTGCCTGGCTCCTGCATTCACCGATCCAGTAATAGAGTGGTATAAAACTCCTTTATTTACTCTCATAATTGATGAGAGTAATGACAGAAATTCAACGAAGAGGTTAGTAATCCTTGCTCACTTCTTTGAGGGAGACTGTACAAACACAAGGCTTCTGGATTTACCAGCTCTAACATTTGGGACAGCAGCATCATTGCATTCGCTTTGAGCTGTGAAAAATTTCATTACAACCAGCAACATCCCTTGGTTAAATGTAGTAGGATTTGCTAGCGATAACTGCAACACTATGATTGGTTCAAAAGAGTCTGTTCTCACAAAGCTCCGTGATAAAAACCCCAATGTTTTCAGCATCGGATGCATCTGCCACCTGGCTGGTCTGTGTGTTAAAGATGGTGTAAAAGCTCTGCAGTTCAAAGTTGATGACTTGTTAGTGAATATCTTTTACTTTTTTCATCACAGCTCAAAGCGAATACAAGAATTTAAAGCATTCCAAGAGTTCACAGAGGTGGATGAAGATAGAATGTTGAAGCATTGTCCAACCAGATGGCTGTAACTTGAGAAGGTAGTGAACAAAACTCTTAGCCATCTACCAGCAAGTCATAAAGATGTTGAAAAAACGGGCAAAGTCAAATCGATCCATGATAGGCTACATGATTCTATGACATCATTGCTTTTGATTTTTTTAGCCTTCATTCTACCACACATAAACAGGTTTAACGTTACCTTCTAAACAGAACAGTATGTGATTGGGGATTTGCTCCCAGAAATGGTTAGGCTATTGCGGACATTTATTGTGAAGTTCGTTCGGATGCGTTGCGCAAAGTCCTGCCTGAATCTTAAGGAAGTGGATTTTAAAACGCGAGAAAATCGGCACCAAAATGACAAACTTGCTGTTGGAATGAATGCAAGATCTCTTTTGGTTGATGCAGTTGCCAACGACATCACACCCACCATTGAACAGAAGTTTTTTGCTGTGTGAGAGCATTCTATGAAGCTGCTGTTCAGAAAATGCTCCAGAAATTTCCCTTTAGTGATAGAGTTCTGAAAGATCTTGTCATCTTGTGGATCATAGGAAAAGGGAAGACTTGGACTACAGCTATGCTCTATGTTTAGCGGAGAGATTTCGTCTTGATATTGATCAAGAAGAATCAAAAGAGGTGTGGACTGGTTTCCAGCTGATGACTGATGAACAACTTCCTAGCCAGCAACAAGATAAACTTTCCACTGATGCTTTCTGGGAAACACTACTCAACATGAACACATCCCTCAACGTCCCTAGATTTCCTCTGATGAAAAAATAGTTCAGTGTGCTTCTCTGTCTGCCACACAGTAATGCGGATGGTGAAAGAGTGTTTTCACAGGTACGTACGAGGGGCATTCAAAAAACACGCGGAATTTTTCAATTTTTTATTGATTTCTATTTACAATTAATTTATTTTTCAACATAACCTCCGTCACGGTCGATGCACTTCCCCAAGCCGTGTTTCCATCCATTTATGCCATTTTTGAAAAATTCTGCAGACTGATTTCTAAACCATGTTTTTGCTGAATGTTTTGCTTCATCAGTGCTATTGAAGCGGACTCCTTTCGGATGTTCTTTGAGTTTTGGGAATAGGAAAAAATAAGATGGGGCTTGATCTGGGCAATAAGGTGGATATGGCAGCAATTCCCATGGAAATTCTCTGAAAATTTCCTTTTTCACCCTTGCAGAATGCGCTAGAGCATTGTCATGGTGGAAGAGGATTCTTCGGTGAAGCTTTTCTGGGCGCTTTTTAGCTAATTCTGTCCTTAATTTTTTTAAAACTTCAACATAATAGGATCCTGTGAAAGTTTTTCAACCTTCTAAGAAATCGACTAGCACAACTCCTTCCTGGTCCCAGAAAACAGTTGCCATCACCTTGTTGACGGACCTCTCAGACTTGAATTTGATTGGACCAGAATTCCGCGTATTTTTTGAAGGTCCCTCGTAAGATCAACACTGATTACAGGAAACGCATGGGACGTGAGACACTGACCGCATTGCTACAAGTAAAGATGAACGGTGATGACCGTTGCTTCCAGTTCTCTTTCACTAAAGACATGCTTTGTGCAGCGAAAGAGGCAACAAAAGCCTACAATCAACAGCATTCATATTGATTGATTATTGATGCAAATCGAAGAAGAATAAATGCATTTTTTTATTTCATTTGTTGCTTATTAATGTAACTAAAATAATCAAGTTTATGAACTAATCTTTTCTCGTGTAAGTTTTTTTATAATTTATAAGGGAAAACGTCCGAATCTATAAGGGCAGAGTGGTGCAGAGGTTGACATGTATGTTGTTGCCCTCTGCATATTGCAATCGTAGCTGACGCTAGAGCAAAGAATGAAGGACCGAAGTGGAGGAGGAAAGAAGACATTAAAACCATGCAGAACAGCATTTTAATGCTTGTTTGCTCTATAAGGTAGTTGGAGTGACTGCAGTTACCTTGCTACACTAGCATCGTTTGGTGCAGGCCACCAGGAAGTGGCTTTTACCAATATCGGGTTATACATGGCCGCAGAAGATTGAGGTGTCTGAGATGTGGCCCTCTTCCTCGCTCGAGGGAGTTGCACTCATGAGTTTTGGTTGACTACTATTGTGGTGAGATGCGTTGTATTCTAGATGTTTAGTTTCCCCGGTTACAAGTATTTGAAGCTGTTTTGTTGATGCGAGAGTTGTCTCCTTAAGGACTTGCGTTTGACCGGTTTGGTGTGGTGTGGCAGTTGTTTAACATAATTGGGATTCATTTGGTAGAGTACTGGATTCTTTGCCAGCAGGTCGCAGGTTTTGGTACCGCTTGGGTTTTTTCACGGATCGCATTAAAGTGTAGTTGGCTTCGCTTGGTTCTATGGGATGATGTGATCTCTCTTAAATATCTAAAGATGCTAGCTGCATACTTTTTCAACTGCTACCGTCAGTCCCGTAGCACTCCAACTTCGGGCCCCCCCAAAGTAAGCGCAAGAGCCCCTGTGCACAGGTCATATCACTTTAGAGGTGTAAAATTGAAAAGCTGCATTAAGAAAATACACCACAATTTGTACATAAGTAAACAGGCTAATGTCAGAATAAAGCATGCCGATACCGAAGGTGCAAGTCATAAAAAATTCGGCACCGATGCCAGAGTTCAGTAGGACATTTATGCAGACACTGCGAAACGAAAGCAATGACACTGAAAAACATGAAAAAGTTATAAAAACACAGTATCATTGAAATAGTCTGGAGCGAACCTTTTTGTTCGCAAATGCTGTTATGACATTGTCATAATCAAGAGATCGGGCGCAGTCATTTTCGATTGACAACATGGCTAATGAAGATAGTCTACTGTCTGTCATAGACGTTCTATTAAAAGTTTTGATCAGTTTCAATTTGCTGAAGCTTCTTTCAGCGCTGGCAACAGTCACGGGGCAAGTTAGTAAGATTCGAAGTGCGATGTACACATTCGGATACAATTCAAATAAATGAGTCTTTAGAAGATAGTTCAGAAAGTCTTGAGCCGTATTGAGATTGCGTTTTTTTTGTAAAATTAAAACAAACCGCTGTAGCTCAGCGCTCATTTCATCAGAATCAATGTCACCGAACTTTTTTTGGAACTTTTTACAGCAAGTAAGAAGAGCATTTTCTTGTTGCACAAGCAAAAGTTTGTCTCGTGTGTACAAAAACGAAAAGGCGGAAGAAACCTCACGTAACAAATTAAAGCGCTACTTTATTGACATAATAGCCTGGTCTACTAATGAATAGAAAAAGTTGCTTTTAAATTTCAGTTCAGGAGTAGCTCGTTGTTCCTCTTCACCTTGGTAATCAAACAATCTTCTTTTCTTTCCACTTCTTGACGGAGGAAAAGAAGGATCAATATCCAATTCCTGTGCTATTTCAACAGCAGATGTTGCGGCACTGTCATAACCCGTTGTGCGATAGTTTTGCAAAAACTTTTCAGTTGCCTGGATTTCCGTTTCCATTGTATGAAGGGAGACTCCATACGATTGAAGAATCTTGCTTGCTTTATTGACTTGGAATAGGATATCATACCAAATAAACACCGACAAAAGAAAACTCCATTTTGATAAATGAGCTATCAACGATTTTGTTTCTGAGGCAGCTCTTCCATCTTTTCTTTCTATGGAAATGGCTTCCAAGTCTTTCAGTGCCAGCAACACCTCTTTTAAATTGTATCGAAGAGGTTTGATGCATTTAATTCTGCTTTCCCAACGAGTATCAGATTGTGACTTTATGGACAGCTCCACATGTTTCTTCAAAATTTCCCAACGCTGAGCAGAGGAAGAAAACAGCACATACAACCTTGTAAGTACTCCAAAAAATGTCAATGCTTCCGTCGATCAATTAGCACTGTCAACAACAACTAAGTTAAGGGTATGGTTTGCACAGGGCACGTAAACAGCTTTGGGATTGATGTCTAGCATTCTTGCTTGGACCCCAGAATGTTTTTCTTTCATGTTAGCACCATTATCATATGACTGACCTCGACAATCAGACAATTCGAGTTGCAGTTCGGTCGCTTTTTCTAAGAAAGCGTCCAACAAGCCTTTCCCAATACTGTCACTTATTCTCAAGTAGCCAAAAAATGTTTCTTTAACAACAGCAGCTTCTTCATTACATAGTACATAACGGAGAATGACAGACATTTGTTCATGATGTGACATATCTGGAGTGCAGTCCAAAATTATAGAAAAATATTTTGCCAATTTCAATTGCTGTAAATTTTCTTTTTCAACTTCTGTCGCTAACAATTCAATTAGTTCATTTTGTATGGTAGGACTCAAATAGTGATCTTTAGTGTTTTTATTCTTGATTCTGTCTTGAAGCTCTTTTAGAATCGGATCTCTTCTTGCCAAAAGCTCAAATATACCCAGAAAATTTCCATTGTGAGGAGATCCTAAGACTTCTTCAGATCCTCTAAAAGCAAGATTCCTTTCCGATAGAAACAAGGCAATGTCGATAAGTCTCTCTAAAACATTTCTCCAAAAACGTCTTTCATTGAAAAAAATATTCATCTCGCGTTTGTCGATAGTGGATGAATTTCTTATCCCTTCAGCTAGCAACATCCATTGACTGCAGCATTCTTAGTGGGAAATGCCGTTTTCATGGTCTTTCAGTTTTTTCGAAAAACCCTCCCATGTATTTATACCACTACAAAAGGGGCTTAGTGTTTTTCCAAATAGCTTACAACAAAAGCAAAAAACTTGATCTGATTCCCCAGAATAAACTAGCCACGACCGTGAAACACTTTCACCATTAGGTAACACACGTTTATAATGGTTGGAGGAAAAACGTCGCCTTGGAGTTGTGTTATTATATGGAAAATTCATTATTTATTGATGTGGTCCACGCTTTACTATATCACATCGTTGAGCATCAGAAATACTTTCAGGCCATTTACATGGGTCATCAGGGATAGGGGTAAATTGAGATTCAGTTATTTTTGATATTGAAGGTTGCGTATTGGCAGGTAAATCACAACTTACATTTTCTGGAAATTCACAACCACTTTGATGCTGATCGTCATAGTCTTCTTTTTCTTGTACACTATAGTTTTCTTCATCCCTCTCGGTACTAGTGCCAGGTCTACTCTGCTCAGTAATCTTGAAAAAATCTGTCATCTTGGGCAATTTCGCTACAGCATCTCGAGCAGTGGCTGCTTCTTTTTTCTTTTGAGCACCACTTTTTGAACGTTTCATTCTATACAATGTCAATAAAATACTTTATCTGCACTCTGCAGTGTATATATATTGTCCCGGTATTTATAGCCAAACAGAATTCCAGACCATTCTATGATTGTTGCGTAACAACGGCATTGTTACGTCAATCGAATATTCAAGATTCTACCAGAAAATCAATCGAAATATTCTAGATTCTGCGAGATAAAATGACGTTGCATTCACTTATGATGTCACAAGCCAATTTCTTCCTACACTTTAAATCGGTTGTAAACAAGTCTGCTGAACTGAAAATAGTTACGTAGCCAAAAAGCAATTTCAGACTAACTTGGGCCCCGAAAGTTGGCCTGGGCCCCCCCAATGGGGGGGTTTGGGGGGCGGCTGCTACGTCTCTGGCTACCGTTGATGTTTAGTAATTAGATACTTTAATCGACTATGACGTATAACTACTTACTGGCAGTTTGGCGCGATACTAAAAATTCATTTTAAATCGATACCAATGCATGATATATTCAATTCAACGTCGATAAAAGTATGTAGATTTTTTGTAAGAGTTTCTAAAAGCAGCCGAAATTACCACATAAGCTTGCTAGCTGCTCTAGGCTACTTGAATAATAATGAAGCTGGTAAGCAGATCGCTAAATTCCGCAGCAGTCCAAAATAACGAATATCAAGTTTTATTTGATTCAAGAGCTTTTAGGGAGAAGATAGCACATCGAGCTGACAATTTAATACAGTTCAAAAAAACTATTTCACGGTCAATTTGGCTTTCAATAATCTTCATCAAACGAACCCACCTCTGTACCCGGAATGTTTCGTTCAGTTTATTGCCTACAAACCGCTGTGCCATCAAGTTATCGTCTGTCAGATGGGAAATTTCCTCTACAGCCTATAATATCAGCTTCGCTTATTGATTTGGTCTAATTGTGCTTTTTAAAAATTTTTTTACAGAATTTGATCTAGAGTACACCGTTCAGGGCGGAAACTGGCCTGATGAGAAGAAAGAATGGAATTACACTTCAGAAAGAAGAGCAGACGCGATAAAATGATGCGTCCAAAATGCTTTGAGACTCAGGAGTTAAGAGAGACAGGCCGGAAGGAAGCAGGAGAGTCGAGAGGCTTTCCCATCTTATGGATAGGAATAATGGAAGATGTCTTCCAGAAGGAAGGAAAGAAATGCGAAATCCAGAAGAGATTGAAAATGTGAAAAAGAAAATCCCAGAGCGAGGAAGGTGCTTTAGCATGGGATAGGCAACTTTGTCTGGGCCAGCGGCAGTGGTCGAGGAGAAGTTTGTGGCAGCCGCGAGAAACTCAGCTGGGGAGAAGGGGGAGCAGAAAGACGAATGAGACTACTCATGAAACGTGGCTCGGCGGAGCTGGGAAAGGTAGTTTCTGGGTCTGCTACGCAAGGAAAAGTGGGATCTCAGGTAGTCGGAAAAGACCGAATCCGACTCTTTGGGAGAGGAACAGTTGGGGAGGTTAGGAGAGGAGGGAGATGAGGAAGAACAGCCAGCGACAGAACAAAGAAGAGAGTACATAGACTTAGGGTTAGATTTAGGAGAAAATAGCAAGTCGCTTGCCTTGCCGATGACACTCAAGGCATGTCAGGAAGCGGAGATGTGAGCCTGACAATCGTCATCACTTCTGTGAATGGCAGCGAAAGCCTTTGGTATTTTACAATCCGCTTTTTCCACACCAGCGGACCACCTAGCTTGAGGTTGGCGTTTGATGCTGCCAAAAGGAATGGGAAATTTGGCCGTCAGTGTCAGAGAAGTAAAGAGAGCAGCAGCAGAGAGGAAAGAGAAGAGTATTCCTCTGCAGAAGGACAGTGGGAGTCAAAGTAAAAGGCAAAGTCATCCCAACGAGCTTTCTGAAAATTGAACAATGGGGGACGTTTGTTGGGGCGAAAGACTGGAGAAAAAGGGACAGTTAATAGAGTGGTTAGGTGATCAGAACCCAAGTGCTGAAACACCTCCCATGAGCAAAGAAGGTTAAGAGAGAAGGGAGAAAAGAAGAGGTCAGGAGAGGAGCGATGACGAAGAGTAGGTATGTCAGAATAATTGAGGAGAGGAGATGACTCCATCGCATACTTCATTCCCACGGGGTTCAGAAATACCTCTGAGTCCCAAAGGGAGCGATGGCAGTTGAAATTCCCCAGAATAAAGAAATTTTTGGAGGAGGAAAAGGATTTGGTTCTGCCTTCCGTCAAAGAGGAGCAAATAGGCAGAGCATAAACATTAAGAGAGCGAGGAGGGGTTGTTTAATGAGATGTTGACCCCTACACAATCAGAGTAAAGGTCAAGCGAAGAAAAAGAGGACGTAGAAAATTCAGAAAAGGATAAGCCCTGTCAAATGAAAATGATGACGCCGCCGCTAGCGTGCGTGGTATCGGGGGACAGATTGCCAGACCGGGAGTGGGTGAGATCAGATCGCAGAGCAGAAAATTTAGGGATTCGGAAAGTAGAAGATGAGTTAAGGTTAGATTTCTGGATACAAATAAGTTCAACGGGATGAGACAAATCAGATGAAATCAATAAAGCAGCATTTTTAACGTTCATGAAACAACTGTTTAGTTTATTCATTTAATTTGCAAAAAACGGTATTATGCCTATTCAATTTAATGCAAAAACACTGAAACTAGTCAATTACTTTTTTTGAAAGCGCTTTTTAATGACATTTGATCACGTGCGTGGAGCCTTCCGATCGATTACAGAAAAACCACAGCGCACGAAAACACAGATGCCGTAAGTTGACTTCCCGTGCGGCCAGATGATGAATTTGACGAAAAAGGAAAGGAAGCTAATACACATGTGGTGAATGCAATCAACAGTCAGTTTCCTACTAAAAGATATTGATCCTGAGTTGTTGGCGAAAGAATCCACCAAAGGTACAGTTATCTTTACAGTGATAAAACATATTCAGTATGGCTGAATTGACAAAAATGATTCTTCTCAAAACAAACATTACTCAATTAATGACATGAAGAAAATTGCAACTTCCCTATCAGCATCGTGTGGATTTCTGCTCTATGGAGCACGGCTAGTTATCCCTTATAGCCACCAACAACCGGCGCGATGGTGTAGTGGTTAGAGCGTCCGCTTCGCAGTCGGTAGACCTGGGGTTCATTTCCCAAGTCGAGTCATACCAAAAGACTTTAAAAAATGGTATTCACAGCTTCCCTGCTGGGCGCTCAGCAATCAAAGGATAGTGTGGAGAACAAGCCGGCAAGCTTGCTTGTTGTGTCCTTGGGCAAGGCACTTAACGGGATTCCTCCGTCTTTATGTGGCAGACAGATGGTGGGGCCAAGCAGTCTACCCGTCGTGGTGGCCCAGTCTGACGAAAGACGTGCAAATCGAGCATGAGCTCATACGCGTGAATGAATGCCACCAACAACGAGTGTGAACATTGTTACATTTGGAACATTTTGGTATTCAGCGCATGAAGCAGTTGTCAGAAATGTTATTTCTGTGCCCAACATCAAAATCATCCTCCAAAGCAGCTAAATCATCCATGGATGCCGAAAGTCCACGGAGCAGAATTTACATTAGCCATGCTATCAATTTTATGGGGAGAAACTGGTTGCTGTTTACGGACGCTTTTTCAAAATATCCGTACATTTACCCAAAAGCGTCCCTGAGTACAAAAGCGACTGAAAGCCCCACTGAGAGCTTTGTAGGAGTTTCTGATACTGTATTGGCGAACACCGTTACCTTGTAGATCACCAAGTAAATTATTGATGAGGCGTCCCATTTGTGCAAAAAGTTGACGCGTATATGCAGTGGCGTAGCAACGCAATACGCCGCCCTTGGATTTTTGCACGAAATGCCGCCCTTAACATCGTCATAAAAACTGATTTAAACTCCACACAACAGAAGAATTAAAGTAATGTAGAGTACTGACAGACCTTCCACCAAGTGGATCTAGTATGGATCCCGCAAGTGTGGCGGTCTAAGCTATGCTTTGTTAAAAGCCTATAGCTTCTTGTCGGTCACCAACTGCACTGAAGAGACCTGATAGGTCGAAACAGTGTCACTGTCTGCAGTTTTGCTAAGTGCATCGCTAGCCTATGGCATTACCATAAAAGTAATGTTTGTTGAATTTTATTGAAAGTTCAAAATTAAATACGTCGAGCTTTCATTGAAGCAAACTCAAAAATTATATTGTCAAAAAATAATGTCTCGACTAAATCACTTTCAATGGGCAGTATTGATAGTGCAGACAGCCTGCTTTCTCCCACAGTCGATCTCAAGTAAGATTTTATCAACTTAAGTTTTGAAAAACTTCTTTCGCAGCTTGCGATAGAAACAGCAGCAGTTAGGTAAAGCTTAAGACTTATAAATAGGGCCACTTTTTTTCGACCTAAAAATATATATATTTTGGACTTTATTTCAGCAACATTTTGACTTTATTTTGACCTAACTGCTTTCGCCTATTATTTATGTCTTGTTGCACTTTTTTAATTAAAAATGTTTTATAATCCGCAATTTACATAAGTTTTTAAAGAAGAAGGTAGCCTACTTTAAACATTTTTTCAATCACTCAGTCTTGAAGCTAATGCAACAAAGCGACACATGACGTCAAAACCTAGGATAACGATCAATTGTGTGTACCGGTATCAATTAGTGTGTAATACAAAAAATGCGTTGTTATCGCAACTGTACTGTACATTAACAGTCTGTCTATGATGTTTTTAACGAAAACCACACAGTATAATTACCAGGACTTTTTATTGTAATACAGCATCATATATTTTTTTACGTTCTTAACATCAAAATTTCTGTCTTTTCTCAGTAATTTACTGAGCATAGAAAACGACCTCTCAACAGCAGCAGAGGTTGGCTGGGCTTTTTGCAATAGTGCGTAGCTTGCTGGGTCAATTGTCAAGTTGGTACAGTTTATTATTGTTTCTAAATCACAGTTGGATAGTGGTTTTTTAATGTAATTTTTAATTGCGCACCGATCATCATCGAATTGCATATTCTTCAGCAGTCCGTATGCTTCGATTATCGTGCAGGCACTTCCTTCTAAGAACTCTACGTTGGCTGCTAGAGTGCGTTATTGATTTATTTTAATCAAGTCCGGCACCAAATCTTCCACATTGATAGCGTCCTTTGCTCTGCTGACTAAGAGGCCTGCACTTGTCCAATTGTTGACAATGGTACGAACAGCTGGAAGGTTCTCATTGTAGTGTAAGGCAGCTCTAAGCCAAGTTGCCCTTCTCGTAATTACAGGGTCAGGAAGAGATGGCAGACCAGCATCACGAAAATCTTTCTTGCGATCTTTGTTTTTGATTGTTGCTGCCTTGATCGTTGCTATTATTTCATGAATATTTTTAAAATGAGCACGCACACGCATAGCGCAGTTATGTAGTAAGTGCACAACGCAGGTGACATGCATTAAAAAGGGTATAATTGGTTTAATGTCTTTCCAGCCAAAGACATGTACCGAGCAGCATCAGTCAAAAACAATAAAAATTTCTCGCGTTTTATTTCAAGTTGTCGCAATATGTCATCTACAGTGTGCAGAATAATACTGCTATTAACATTGCTACCGTTGTCAAGTGGACGGCAATCAACGAGGAATGTCTGATTTGGGGCATCCAAGCTGCCCACAAGCACACTAATGTACTTTTGTTTAGCAATCTCTGTTTCATCCACAATTAAAAAAAGTTTTTTGTCACGAAGTAATTCTTGAATTTGTTCTTCTTTTTGGGATGCTAATTTAGCAACACATGCCCGGGCTGCAGTCTCCGAAGGCAATACTTTTCCCATTGTAGCAAACAGAGACTTTAAAGAAGGATGGTTCAGTTTATGAAGTGGGATATCTGCAGCTAAGAATGAAGAAACAACCTGTTCCTTGAAGTGTACTTGATCGAGTTGTAAAAAGGTTTGCTTACTTTGGGATTTGCTCTTCGTCTCCAATTTTCTTTGGTGTTGCTTACTTTTTCGGTGGCTTTCCACAAAAAAGTTTTTGTCGCATTTGACTAACACAGTGGTTCCCAACCTTTTTTGCTGCTCGTACCCCTTTTTCAGGTCAGAATATTCTTCGTACCCCCAAATAATTCTGGTGGAATTTTGCAGATATATATTGCTGAATTATATTGGTTTTATTGGTCAATTAAACGTTAAACATGTATTTACACAAAATTGCAAAAATCACACAAAGAAATAAATTGTCAGTTATTTTGTTTGTCACTTCTCAGCGAGATATTTGTTGTTGCTTCATTGATAAAATTCGCTCAAATAATGGTTCGATTTTACTAGTGGCAACACGTAAATCATCTTCCAGTTGTAGACGATTTCTGTACTTATTCTTTATATACATCATGGTTGAAAAGCTACTTTCGCAGTTATAAGTTGTTGAAAAGGGAATTAACATTGTCATGGCTTCCATAGCAAGACTTGGAAAGGCTTTCATAGCAGCGCACCAAAAATCTTCTAACTTTGATTTGTCAAATAGCAGTTTCAATTCTTGGCAGCTTTTCATTTCGATGAGGTTCTCCTTCAAATTATCATCATCAGACATTTTTGTTAAATCAAAAAGAAATGGATTTATAATCCAATGCTGGTAATAATTCAATTCACCAGCAGAAAAGTAACCATCGAAAGAATCAACCAGAATCTTTAAATGGAAAATAATTTCATTTTTGACATTTTGCAGCAAAGAGTTATTTGCAATTTCATCAAGAGAAGGAAAATTAGCAAGGTTTTCATTTTCAATTCTTCGAGACCACAGGGATAATTTTAGCTTAAAAGCTTTAACTTTTTCACAAGCTGTAACCACATTTATCTGTTGCCCTTGAAGCGACAGGTTTAGCTGGTTTAGGTGATGCATGACATCAGCAATATAAGCCACGCTTTGAACGAACTCATCACTTTCAAGTGAGGCAGCCAGATTAGAATTTCGATGTTGTAAATACAACTTGATTGTTTCTCGAAGTTGAAAAAATCGTGACATCACTCGGCCTCGAGATAGCCACCTTACCTCAGTGTGGTACAGCAGAATATCGTGTTGATTTCCCATTTGGGCGCAAAAAGACTGAAAAATTCTGTGACTCGTGTCATTTTTTCTGATATTATTGACGATCCGAACACATGTGTCAAAGACATCTTTCAAACTTTTCGGCATACGTTTTGAGGCAAGAGCTTGTCTGTGAATCATACAGTGCGTAACTTTTAGTGTCGGTAATTCTTGCTTCAAGAGAGCAGCAAAACCGGAACGATTACCTAACATGGCGGGTGTACCGTCAGTACAGATAGAACCAATCAAACTCATATCTAACTCATGTTTGAAGAAAAATTCTTTCACCAAATTAAAGATATCGATTGCAGTTGTTGTTGTTTGCAGTGGTTTGCAAAACAGAAAGTCTTCACAGACAGTTTCACCTTTTGCATATCTAACCATAGCTGAATGCTGACAACATTTTGCAACATCTGTAGATTCATCTAATTGCATGGAGATTTTTGTTGGACTGCTTTTTATGTCCGTAATTACTTGTTTCAGAATGTCATCACTCATGTCTGAAATCCTGCTCGATATAGCATTGTCAGAGAGAGGTACTTGTTGTAATTTTTGTTGTGCTTCTTTTCCTAAAACTATACCAGCCATTTCTAAAGCACATGGTTTTATAAGATTTTCAGCAATTGTGTGCGGTTTTTTGTTTTTAGCAATTTCATATGCTACTTTGTAGGAGACAAGTAGCAGTGGCTTATCTGCTGGTACGAGCCCCATCTTTGGAAGAGTTCCACTCGAATCGAAGCGAACTCTTTTAATTTTTAGTGACTCCGAATCTTGACCAGGCTTAACACCTCCATGCTTATTGTTGAAATGTTCTTTTAGTCTTGAAGGTTTCATATTCGCATTGCAAAACAAAACGTTGCAAAGAATGCATTGCGGTCTTTCATCTCCATCACTGCTTTTCGTCATGGTAAAGCCAAAATGTGTGTACTCTTCCCTCCATTTTCTCTTCTTTGCTACTGAAGATTTAGCCATAATAAGCTTATTAAATTTTAGTGACTAAAAGATTTAGCTGATTGAAATTGATCTAAAATTGTAAAAATATATATTCTACACATTAAAATAATTAAATTGATCTAGCAATTAAATGGCTCGGTGGCTCAAGGATCTTCGTACCCCTTGATGTTCAGTCTCGTACCCCCGGTTGGGAACCACTGGACTAACACATCGAAAAAGTTGCATCGCAAGTCCCGGGCAGGAGTTGCCGAAAACTCATCCGGATATTCCTAGAAAATTTGCCTAAATTTCACTGTAGAAGATTTGGCTTGTTTAGGCATTCTTTGCTTTGAAAGCTACGACTTAAAAGACCACGTGTAAAGAGCGCAAAGGTTTTATAGGAATAGATTAATTATCTAACAATCATGTGTTTATGCATCAACAATGACAATTTGATGCATATTTAGTGCTATTTCCTTCTCAATTACCGCACGCATTTTTACCATTGCAACTATTTGAGAAGTTTAAAATCAAATAAAACTGCGCATAAAATTTTAATAGCAGCTCAAAAATTGAAAAAAATATTTAAAAAATCTAAATTTGTTCGTTTTTGTAAGGAAATTTTTAATGAAAAGAATTTTGACAAGTTTTGACTTTATGCAAAATTTTGACTTTGTTTTGACTTATAAAATCTACCAAAACAGACTCCTGAAGACCTGAAACGAACGTTAGTACACGTTTGATCATGTAACAAGGTCGTGAAAAAATTTTGACTTTATTAACTTTAGCGGGCCCTAGTTATTAAAAAATAAGGTGTTGATTTACATAAACGATGTTTGCTCAACCACTTCAGCACGTCCATCGCTGCAGCGTTATTTTTAAATGTAAAACCACTGGATTGTACTAGTCGATTAAACCTAGCAATTTCTAGTTTTAACTCGGTAAAATTTACGTCATCAGCTTACATTTTCTCAAATATGCCCATATCTATTAATATTTCGATACTGTCACTTCGCAACAAGGTGTGGGGATTTGAAAAGCCGAAAACCTCATTTAGCAAACACATTTCGCTATACCGCTTTTCCGCTTCACTCCGAAATCGGTCCATAGCTTCTAGCATGCATCTCTTGATTTCTTGAGTAGCCGAGAGACCTACGTCTTCTTTATGTTCGCCAGGCATCCTTTTCTTCCTTCTGATCCGTCTCTCTTCAATCGATATTTCTTGCTCTTCGCAGATGTTGATTGCTCTTTCAATGCATTGCTTAACCAGTGCATCACGCTCATTGATCAAAAAAGCAATAAATGCATTCATCTTGTGCGTACAGTCTTCCAGAAACAGACCTTTTTGCTGTAAATATTTTTGGGTGTCATAAGATTCTCTTAAGACTTCCAACCAAAATCGTAAAAAAGAAACAAAGGAAAAACGCTGAATCGCATCCAAGATTTCACGCGCTTGTCCTTGTGTATCAATGCTTTCATTTTGATCACAAAGTTAGTTTGATGCACCCACCACATCAAAGAAACATTGCTGAAGCGCTTTCACAGCTTCATAATGCGCACTCCATCATGTGTCAATCACTCGTTTTACCACATTTGGTACATCCTTAAGCAATACATCCCATCTATGAGTAGAAGCGGAAATAAAAAGGAATAAATCCTTTCCTTAACAGCAAAAAATATTTCAGAAACTTCCGACGATCCCACTGCGTCAACTCCCGCAAGGTTAAGCGAGTGGTTTCCACGTGGGATGAACAAGGCCTTAGCATTAATATCTTTTATTCCGCGTTGTACACCAGTACGGACTCCTGCCATAATGGAAGCATTGTCGTATGCTTGCCCTCTACACATGACTATGTCCAAGCCATTTTGCTGAAGCTTATTGAGAATGGACTTAGTAATTTCGTCTACATTTTTTCCGTGCAGTAGAAAGAAATTTAGAAAGGATTCCTTTATTTGTACCACATTATTGCTGTCGATTTTGACGTATCTAACAATAAAATCCTGAGTGGCTATTCGAATAAAGCAACCATGATCTGAGAATTTCATCACCATTCTTTAGCGTCTTATAAAACCACTTATTACTCAGAAAGCTTGAGGATTCTTTCTCTTTGTCTCCTTTTTTAATTACTCTAATCGCTGGCTTGAACGGTCCTTCTTTATTCCGAAACCTTTCGGGTCCTAATTTGATCATCTCAACTCTCATGTTTTGAGTTAATACTTCTGGCCAAGTAGCCACATTGTTA
Source organism: Trididemnum clinides (assembly GCA_963675345.1). Taxonomy (NCBI): domain Eukaryota; kingdom Metazoa; phylum Chordata; class Ascidiacea; order Aplousobranchia; family Didemnidae; genus Trididemnum; species Trididemnum clinides. The sequence goes on from OY776298.1 coordinate 19,060,116, forward strand.
TGAAAATAATAGTTATCATCTGTTATATCTTTATCTAAAAGTGTTTCATTCATAGGCCGACTTCTTTCAATGATCACTTCGTTAATGTTTTTCTCGAAGTACACTTCTGCTTCCGTCTCAACTTGGGATAGCGATTCACTGTGGCTGCTAACCTCTTCTGTTTCTTTGGCAGCAGCAATTTTGACAAACTTCAAAATGGCTTCTTTATTTTTTTTTAGTTCCTCTTCTCTAGCTTTTTTTTCTAAAAAAGCTCCACTTTTTTTTTACTTTCTTCATAGGCAACAATTAACTTAAAAAATGTGCAACTTAAACAGTGATGGGAATCAAAATTTTAAGAACAAGTTCTCTTTTGTATCAAACTCACTAACAACAGGTTCCCTCATTTTAGAAAGCCCATTTGCTGCGGTCGTCCGAGGTCTATAACAAAAAAATAAGAACGGGTTCGCTAATTATCACGACACTCCAAGAACGGGTTCGCACGAACCCGTGCGAACCCCCTGAATCCCATCACTGAACTTAAATCTTGTTAACTGGAATCTCCGGCACAATAGTTAAAAAAAACCGTATTTGCAAATTTGATGAGTAAAGCCAAGTGACCCATTTCAGACCTGAAACTTTAAATTAAACCTTTCATGAGTTCGCTACCAAAGCTAAAAGCTAAATTGACTGAACAATGCAACAGCTTACAAGTTACAAACGACATTCTATTATGACTTCAACAGCATGAGATTCATTATACCGTCACAGAGACCACATAGTGAGTCACAACCTAAAAAAGTTGCTCACTAATTAGAGGCGTAACTTGTGTAATTTTTTGGTTTCACTTAGATCAGTGTTAACTTAATTCGTTTTAGTCTGAGTCTCTCTGAGAATAAATTAATGTGACTGTCTTTGTTCCTTTAAAACATTATCACATTTTGCCACCCCCAGCAACTTGCCGTCCCTGGATTTATCCACAAGATCCAATGGGTAGCTACGCCACTGCGTATATGTCATCAGGGGTACGTAGGCCTATCTTGCAAAGACGCCAACGGGTAAAAAAACAAAAAGCTTTCAAGCCTAAAACAATGGAGTTTAAAATTGGCACAACATGTTACACAAGAAAATATTCACAAAGCACGGAAGAAGAAAAATAGATACCAGGAGTAGTCGTAAAAGCTTTCAGAAGTCGCGGCTTTTTAACGTCAAAATCATTTTAAATGGCAAAAAAGGGAGAAGATATCTTCAACAACTTCGACCTTGTTATTCTGCAGTTTCACTTCCAGAAGAAAACACTTCGGATTCTAAAGTGTTGCCAAGAGATCTGACAAACAAATCAAATAACAATTCGAGAGCAAATTTAGATCCTGATGCTGCTGCTCAAACACATTGAAGACGCCAATCACGTAGTGCATATAAATATTGACTATATTAAATATTTTAAAAGTTAAAGGGGGAGGTGGTGTGGCTCCTACTCGGAAAAAAGACTTTGATTTTATGCTTGGCAGTATTTTTTCGTGTGAGCTGTACAGGCTAAAGTCAAATAATCCAATTTTAAAAAAAGCTGACGTGTTGCAACATAACAGATTACATAATGCTAATATTTAATCTCGTGTTCGCTATCTTTTCTATTTGAATAAGTGAACTAATAAAGATAAACTTTTGTAATCTTTTAAGTTAAATCAAGTTGAATACAACAGAGGTGAAAATTTGGGGTCTAAATATTGCCAGCACGTTTGATCAAAGCCTCACCACGCGGTAACAGCAATCGAAAACGTGTGAATGCAAGAGAAAAAGTGTGTTACTGCTTTCATTGCCTACTTGGCAACCAACTTAATCAATCTACAGTATAAAACACGATTCTGTCTGCACGTGTGTACGTACGTCTGCTTTAACTCCTCCAAAGGTATTGGGTGTACAAACATCAAGCTTAGCAGGATTGATCACCACTTTCGGGTAAGTGTCATAAGAGTCGTTGGTGACGTCATCATAACGTCATAGTTAAAGATAAAAAAATTATTCTACTTAACCTAACAAGCTTGAAATTATTGGACAAAGTTGGTTTTTTGGAACATTTTGACTACTTTTCCTCACAAGTACGGTTCGATGTTTTCAAAAACCCTCGTCAAAAAATAAAATCTCTAAGCTTTTACAAACTGTAGCCTGCTGGTTAAAAACACTCAAAATTTTGTGGGTGCCTGCATTTCACAAAATTGCAATTTCTAGAAAAGCTAACAATTTTGGTGCATTTTGTCTATTCTTTCTGGTGTGCATGAATCTTTGATCAATCACAATATACAAAAACATTTATTTAGAAATTTGAAAATATAGCCAACTCCAAACAAAACACATTGGTGATCACCCAGAAAAGGAGAGAAAACAAGAATGGTTCTGTTAAATTTTTTGCAACAAAATGTTAGTGTTAACCCTTTAACGCCCGAATTATTTTTTGCAGTTTAAAAAATTTTATTCCTTTATTTTCTCAACCAAGAAGGCATAAGAAAACACCCTGGATATAATTTTTAAAAAAAATTTTATTCAAATAATAGTTAATGAAAGATGACTATATGGTCCTAGCCGTCATATGACCTAAAAAATGAAACAAGACTAAATAGTCCACTCGGGCATTTGGCACAATTATTAATGACTTTTCCGTTTAAAACAGGAATTTATTTAATTTCCATAGAACAAGACTTATTCAATTTTTTTTATTCAACATAACCAACTTTTATTTGAACACAAAATCATTGAATATATTCAACTTTCATTGAGCATAAAAAATTCCCATTACTTGTAATATGCTACAACAACAGATTTATTCTGTGTGAAATTTAGCAAAACAATTTCGGTTTTTTTCACAGCATAAGTGGACTTTGCATTTTGTGCAGAACATGAGAATTTTGCCTTTACAATTTGGATACTTGCAAGTACTCCTACTTTCAGCTATTTCTGGTAGATGTCCAATGCAATCTGTCCTCACATCCAGCTCTGGGAGGGGTCTGGTTGCATGCCCACTGTATTTCTTTCAAGAATATTCTCGTTCCACACTTGAAGAGGATGGCCGCCCTCTTTTCTTCATTGGGTTCTTCCCACTTAGCATCAAAGAAGTTGATAGTCTCTACTTGAATTCACTTGGAGAATTCTGTTGATGCCTCTTGATGTTCAGTTGATCCTGTGAACGTCTGTAGAGGAGCCTGCTGTTTATTACACACATATCTATCATGTGAAACACTAAACGAAGATAGTACTTCCTTGAGCGGAAAGCCATCCTGTAATAGGCCATCATTTGATCATGCAGATCTACTCCGCCCATATGCTTATTATACATGTGCACTATATGAGGAATATCTACATCGTCATAGTTCTTTGATTTTTTGTTGAATTTTTTACATTTCTGTACTGGATAAGAAGTTGCATAGGATGATGCAAGGCATACTGATCTATTGTCGTACCATTTCACAGCAGTTATGGTAGCATTTTCACTTTGAGTCTCAAACTCTTCGAAAGATCCTCGGCCTAATGCAGAAAGTTGTTTTTCACTTTTGAATGACAATCCCTGCAGTCTTTTTTCTTGTATGGTGCCACATACCCAGATCTTTCTCGATGCAAGATGATCAATTAATTTTAATGATGTAAACCAATTATCACAATGCAACTTGAAATTTTTGCCATTCGGAATGCATTCTGCTAAGTGTAGCACAGAATTTGAGCTGGGTCCTAGGTCTGGAACTTGTGGATTATCAACCTGAGGAATCTTTCCTGTATAAGGAAAAAAGTCGTACGCAACGCCAGTGCTGTCTGCCAAAATGAAAATCTTATATCCCCATTTGTGAGGCTTTTTGGGCACATATTGTTTCATTGATGATGTTCCTTTGAAAGGAACCATTTGCTCGTCCACAGAAAGGAACTCTGACATGGGTATTTTCTTGAATTCTTGACGCAGATGATCCACAAGGAGCCTGATTTTTGCTAATTTATCATTAGCATCTATTGTTGAGTTGTCAACAAAATGCAAAGTGGACTTAATATCCTCCCATCGTTGACGTGTCATTGTTGAAGAAATTCTATCGCTGACGGAATATTGCGACCAGTGCATCCTTGTGTCTGATAACTTTGTGATAGACATCTGCATTGCAATTCCAATCCACTGTTCCGGTTCTTCTCGACACAATGTGAGAGGCTTGCTCACATCTTTTTGAACTGAGTATATATTTGATTGCTCACAAATTTTGTCTAGTAACTCATCAGAAATAAAACTCTTGAAATATTCCATCGGCAACCTTTGCTCAAAATCTTCTTCATACTGCATTAGAAATGGAGAAATTGATGGTGTTGTATCCCTTGCAGATACTTTATCCCAATAAGGACGATTTATTGCAGGCTTTTTATTTTGCTTTGCCTTTCCTTGCACTTCAGGAGGGTCTTCAGTTATTTCTGAAAGCATGGGTACAGGTTCAGACTCATCAGAAACATCGCTGATACGAAGGAGATAGTTAGGGTCTTCAATATCATCATCTAATTCATCTGATTCAGAATCACTTCCACAGGAAACATGTGCAATTAGGCTCTCAATGCCAGTGGGATTTTTTCTTTTTCGATAAAAAGTCCTTGCTGAGAATGAACTGGAATCTAGAAATCTAATCATAAATATTTTTTTGTGAGAAGCACATTGAAAATAAGGCGCACCTACAAACTAGAATGACATTTCTACAATATATAATTTATTGGAAGAGTTATCTCACCTTCGTTAGTAGCCAGGATGGAGTAAATAATGGCACTCTCTCACATGCGTAAACAACACGTATGATACTCACTCGCTACTGCCTCACAGCTGGCTGAAGCACACGTGACCAGCGTGACTTCAGCAGCCGGCATCAACGCAACTAAAAAACACGTGCTCGACGCATTCAATGCTGTCTATAGCTCATGCAGTAGAAATAGGCTTTTTCTCGAAAGAGGACCGTATGGCCCCCAGGGGCGTTAAAGGGTTAAGCTACATATCATCTAAATGTTGGAGCATTTTCCTTGGCATGAGGCTGGCGCAGCGAGCTGTTTTGATATCCTTAACCTCGACATTATTAATGGGGGTCCTGCTATTGTAATAACTTAACTGTGAGTGCTTCATTTCGGGTTAGTTTGCTTTTTTGCATGGCGGCGTTTATGCTAGGGCCAAGCAACATGCGCGCAGTCACAGGCGTTAGCTTATGCGAATTCACATACTGTGACAAAAAAGTTGTAAGTAGTTGTCCTCATACTTGAAGGCTTAATCCTGAAAACACATTTTAATTACCTTGGCGCCCTTCCACAACTTTGATATGCTTTCAAGCACTCGCTGAATTTAACTGATAAAAATCTATTTGGTTTAAGAACACTTATGATAAAAACTGGCAAAATAAGACGCTGCCAACACGTAATAAATTTAGGAGACATGTAATGGCTTTGCACACTGGTCCATAATGTTTTTTAATCATTTGCGTTTAAACAAACCTTAATTTTTTCTATAAGTTATTTTATAACATCTTGCGCTATATCAAGGTGCAACAAGCCATTATTTATTTTAGTTTAAGTGTTTTTAAGCATGCTTTTTTCTTCTGACTTCAATTTATTGAGTTATGAAGGTAGTCTACGCGCTTTATATTGTAGTGCTTCTTATGGGCTGCGTGCTTGTTGATCCTCACCACGTGGTTCGTTATCTGGTTTATTGCTGGTCAACAATTCTCATACAAACAATAACAACTAACTTACACGAAAGTCACGTAGCGAAAAGAGAGCAAAACGTGGCGGCGAGGTGATTACATACAGGCTTTGATGTGACGTAACAATGACCGCTACAGTACCTTTCGTTTAATTATACGAAAGACAAGAAGACTACCTAAATAGCATAAACGAATTAAAAGATAAGTGCTTAAGCTCCGGGTTTAATAAAAAAGTGACACAGAACATGATTCAAAAAGTAAGCACTTGGACAGAAAGATTTGGACCTAACAATCAGAAAAAACAAACAGAAAAGAATCCGGTTCCATGGGCAACAGGCTTTCCACAATTTCTACAACTTACCGATAAAGAACGCTCCATAAAACCAGAAGCCAATGTTATATACAAAAGACCAGCATGTCTGGCAAATACATTAACGAAATACAAAACTTTAGCCCACAAACAACAAAAGATTGTAAAACTTGGCTCATCAAGCCCGTGTGGCAATTGCGCCCTTTGTGGAAAATTTAGCAAATATAAATGCATGGTAAAGAGTGTAAATTATATTAAATGCGAAAAAAACAACAGACAAGTTAAACTTAACCAATCGTTAAATTGTAGAAATTATGGTATTTATGTTGCTAATTGTGTAAATTGTAATGCTCAATACGTTGGACAGACAAAAAATAAATTTTCGGTTAGATGGAATAACCATAGACACACTTGGAAAAAATTTGATATTTCGACCAAAAACGATAGTACCGCTCTCCTGCAACATTATAAATCTAATCACAATCTTTTGTTAGCACGCCGTCCTAATTTGACACAGTGTTTTTCTGTTATATTTGTTGAAGAACCACCATTTGATGTGTTAGATATATGTGAAGATAAATGGTTTCATAAACTTGGAGCGTCTATAAACCTACAAACTATGATTTTGCCAGCTATTAAATGATTTATGTCGTATGTCTCTTATCATTTTTCTTGTTTATGACTTGTTACTCGCTCATGGCTAGTTGCTGAGTAATAAGATAAAAGGCATTTTTGAGCCTTTTATCTTATTGCGTAGTAACTGGCTATAAGCGAATAACAAGTTTTAGTTTTTTCTCTTTTATGCCTTTGGTTTGGTACTATATCGTCTGTTTAGTTTTAGTCGAGAAATAGCATGATGTAGTGTTTTGTTCAAGTGAGTAGTTAGTCCACCCCCTTAGTTTAGTTTATTTCCCGTTTATATAAATAAGTTCACGAAATATTATTAGCTTTGTATTTTAATTTCCAACCAGTGTAAGATAGTCAGTCCTGTTTTCTTATTTTATAATTACGGTAAGTTGGTTTATGCATTTTGTATTTTCGTTTTATATAGAAATTGAAAATGCCTGTATAAGGCAAAATCGATATTTCTTATAATAAAGTAGCTCAGCTGATCTAGTGTACCTTGATTTTATCTATTATATGATTATCAACCTGGATCGCTTCGAGCAAGTTACTTCACGGGTAGATTCCTGGTAGTATATTTACTTTTGCTGTCAGCTTTAAAAGTACAAATAATTGTTTGTGACATCATTCCTTTATTTTGAGTACTATTGGTCTTAATTAATAGATCAGTATCAATAACCATTACGTTTTGGCCTCCACCATCATTTTTGACCGCGTTTAAACTCCTCCTCCCCAAGGACGTAGCCAGGTGGCCACGGGTACCATGCTCCCCAATTGAACACAGTTGTGTTTTTTTTGTAAGTATGCATGCTATTTTCATGGTTTAATAGCAATAATAGCGATGATAGGTGTCGCGTAAATACAATTTTGGTTCTATCTCAACTTCAAATTTTTTCTTAAAGTTGCGACGACTTATGGTATCGCTTGAGTAATTAATCCTAACTGCAACTTAACAGCTAGGTAAAGATTGGCTTCTACTAAATACTTAACCACGACACTTTGAACCACGCACTTCTTGATCAAGAACAGAACAAATATATTCACAAAATACTTCGAGACTTTAAATTCCTTGCTTGTCGAATACACAACCAATGTACTTTAATATATCAATCAGAAACCAACCATAAAACTAAATCAATCAATTAATCGCTTGATTCTTTCACGCTAATGTTCCACAACAAACCACAATAAAATAAAAGGCTCTTTCGCACCATTTTTTTCTGTCTCTCTCTTCAGTCTCTACACTCTGCATGTGTAAAATCCCGTCGCCTTTCATATATGAATGAGACGCGATCCAGAAAATTCAAGAACAACGTTACCAGACAAAAAGCACCTACTACTAAATTACGTCATATCGGCAATCAAAACTTTCGAGAAAAAAGCGTGTTCTGGATCAGTCTTGATTGTAAACACTTGATCTACTATTGTAACGTCAGTAAAGGCGTGTACGAACTACCAACAAATCTTAATGCGAAAAACCAACAGAAATACAAAGCAAGTTTGGACTCGAGACAATTCTACATTCGCATATAAAATAATTACTGCAAAATGAAAACGATAAAATCACAGACTATGCATACATAAACTATTCCAAAGAAGCAAATTTACTTATTTGTGACAATAACCGACAGGTTGTGTTTCATTCTCGACTTTAGGCTGTGAAACCCTCCATTTTGAAGTCTGTAAACTTGTTGGTTTATGATTTATATACTGGCTGTAAAATGGCCCCTCCCAATCCAAAATCTCGGCTACGTCTGTGCCCCCTTCTTACACTTTTTAAAAATATTGATGTTAGGTTTTGGCAACATTCTTGTTTTGTAAGCATTACCAGTCTTTATTAAGAAAATAAGAAGATCATGATTGAGAAAACACGTGTACAACATTTATGGATGTGCATGAAAAGCAAAATTTTATCGTTTCTGTTCACACAAGTGCATAATCGTTGAAGCCGGCGCAGTCGGGTAAAGCGATATTTTTAACCCAGAGATAACTGCTGGGGGGCCCTGCCGGCAGAGCAGGCAAGTATATCGACCATACAGGAAAACAGAATAAACCAATACCGATACTCGATATTTTTGTGCAATGATAATTCAATACCAATACATTTACGTAAATACTGCCCATCTGTTCTCATTGAAAATTGCTGTCAACGATTTATATGAAAACAAATATGGTAAACCAGCTGCCTGGCACGAGGATAAAGTTACACCTGTTTGTAAACCAATTTTACTTAAATAGGCATAAATTAATGCAGCTCATTCATAGGCGTAGCCAGGGGGACCAAAGGGGCCATGGCCCCCCTGAATTTTATGTCAAATTACAAAACAGTATCAAAAAAAATATAAACATAAATTTTTTTGCGCCTCTGCAGGTATTTTCGAGTTTATTGTTGACTTTTAGCAAGCCTGTGGGTCGGGCGTGACTTTTTAAGTTTTTAAACTTTCAAATGTTACCAAACAAAATGTGTAGGTTTTACACACTAAATATCGCTGAAGTTTCTCTTCTATGTCGCAGTCGAGTGATGAATTGATAATCCAAGTTATGGTAATTGCAAGAGGTAAGGGTCTCGCTGAGCGCTTTCTTGTTTTATTGCGATGCGGACTACTACAAAGACGTCGCTTCTTTTATCAGAACATTCAACCTACCAGTGAAAGTGGTTTCTTTGAAATTCCTCAAATAGTGCGTTATACGTCACAATTGAAGTTGAACTATTAAAGCCGTTCTTGATAAAACTACATTAGATCAGTGAAATCGCATTCGCACTTTCTTAGTTTTGTACAGCAATTTTTATAGTAGCGACGAGCGAAGTTCACGAAAGGCAAAATGCCGTTATAAGTGAATGACGTCATATTAAAAGTTGCAAAATTTGGCCCCCCTCTCAGTTTTTTCTGGCTACGCCCTTGAGCTCATTACAGTTTTTCTCTAGGTTACTTTTGACAAGGTTTAGCATCAGCTAGTTTCCTCTCACTAAGGTAGCGTGCTTTTGCGTTGAACAATAAATAATTCTTAACAGCAACTGCTAGTCGCGTGCCTGCTTTTCTTTTGATTTTTTTTCCTTCTGAAAATTTTTTTTTATTGACTTTTTGTTGATTTTAGTGACTCTAATTATAAACTTTAAAACTTTGATTTTTGCTGCTTAGACCAGACACTTTTACGAGATTTTTTTATGGCAACACCATGTTTCTAAGCAACTTTAATCTTTAATTCCCATTTTCAAAGGTTTGTTGAGGTTTCATGATACATGTATTGATTTATTGGTCTTGAGGCAACCGGTAGTATTTCTCATAGCGTAGACCAGGCTCTCATTTTCTGTAACTTTATATAATTTGATTGATTACTAGGTTAAAAAAGGAAACTCAAGTGATAAATTGTTTTTGGTAATTAGATAATTAAATTAGCTGTATTATTTCAGAAAATTTAGCTGAAGCAGTTGATGATATGGGAGTAACTGTTTAATTTTTTTAGGTTATTTAGTCGATAGGCATAGTTACACAGTTTAATTTATGAAATTAACAATGCGGCAGCATCAAATTACATTATTGGATTATTGATAATAATAAAATATTTAGCGTTGTTCAGGTGTTTTGTCAGACGGTTAAAAAACGAAATTTTTTAGTATTTTGCATTGGCGTTGATAAACTTGAGAGATTTCATTACTTGAAGTGTATAAAATTGACTGCTATCAGTGCATTTCAATTTTACCCAAAAGTTGTCTGCAAGGGTGTACTTTCATTTGAGAATAGATTTATATTTAAAATTGGATAGTGGTTATTTTACTGCTGATGTCAAACTAGATTCTTTGATGATTTTGCCGTTCATGATTAGTGTGTTTTGTAGTGAACACGTTTGGTAATTCGTGCTCTAGGTAGCAGTAGAACGGTTGGTATTGCAACAGTTGAATGCTGTGGTTAGAACTTGACTCTTCATAGTGATTTTTTTTCAAGTTGAGGTTGGCTTCTCTAGAGAATGGGCTGTAGCAGTGCAGTATTTCCTCAAATTCCATATTAGCAGTGTACACTAGGACTGGAGGCGTTGATGTTTAGAATGTATTGGGGATGTACAATTGTACTATTTCAATTGAATTTTAGTCAAGTTATGTTTGTATTTGGCAGTAGCTATTTTGTTGTTGACAGCATTTTACATGACAAAAAGTAAATGTTTTTTCTTAAAATTTGCAGTTTGGTCTTAAACTTTTGGTCACAACTGTCATACGTCATAGAAATTGACCAGTTACAAATAACTAAAAGTTGCGTTTTAATATGTCATAAAAATTGACTAATCCTAATGACTACCAACAAAATAGACTGCCAGAAAAATACTTTTAAGGCAAAGACTATTAATGTTGTCATCAGCGTTTGACCTAGAAGCTATTTTTCCATTGAACATTTATGATTGGTCAATTTTAATGATGTACAAAATGTGACTTTCGGTTGTTACTAATTTTTAAATTTTTATGAAAAATAAAAAAATTCTACCCATAGTCTACCTGGCTCACAAGGTACAATCCTATATACATTTACGTACTGGGCCCTCCCCAGTGCACACTGCCTTTATCTAAGTACCCTGCCCATGAAGATTTGAAACCATAACCACTGCATTTGAAGGTTTCTGCACTATCCTCTACAATTGTAGAAAATATACCTATTCAAAAACACATGAATTTTGATGGCAAAATAGCTTCAAAAGGTAAAATGCTATCAACAGCAAAATAGTCACTTCCTATTTATAATTGTAATTCTTCCATCTGAGACGACATTCAATAGATGCAAGCGTCTTGTAATTCAATAGATGCAAGTGTCTTTACTGTAACAGGAACAGTTTTGACAAATAAAGCATAAATGTCAGCCAACTTTTTTTGCTATGAGCTACAATAGAATTTATCATTTGTTTTAGATAATATGTCCGTAAAAAAGTTAACAAATGCAAGTTCTACCTTTGTTTCAACACCTCACTCAGAAATAACTGAACAAGGAGATGCATCAAGCACTTATCGAGGATTTACACCTGACTATGAACAAGTGGAAAATCTTTCAATCTACACAGAAGGAGATATCAAAATTCTAAAAACGATGTAAAGATATATTATTGTAAAGTATGCCTAAATCAATTTTTGTTATGTTCAGAGTTCATTCAATATACGCTTTGGCATTTCAGTTTTTTCTTAAACTGTTACCAACTTAGAAATTATTATTGTAATCTGTCTACAAAAATTTAAAGGGATTAAAATTTTTCTAAATGTTAGTTATTTTGCTTCCTAAAATAAGAACGTATTGGCAGAAAGCGTGGGATTGTGTATTGAAAAGGTTTCACTGCAATGCCTATTATTATTGATTTATGTTGCATGTAATTTGCTGATAAGCTGTGTTTTTTGTATACTTTAAAGCTGTCTTCTAAGCTTTTGGAAGCTTGACATGAGACCAAACTTTTGGTTATGCATAGAAACTAAGAATGCCTTAGAGTTTTGAAATCAAATAGCTTTGTTTATTACCTTTTTTGCAAAAGTGCATTTCAATATTTTTTTTAACAAAAAGTAGTCTATAGCAATATAAACTTAAAAAAGCATGCCTTGTTATATAAAAGGTTTACCCAAATAAATCGTCAAATTGCCAAAAATTTTAGTTAAAAAGAGCTATTAAATGAGGTGGTGCGGTGTGTTAAAACTTGTAAATATTCTGATCTACAATTATTCAAAACGGAAACTGTCAGTTTTGCCCTATTTTTTGTTATTTTGTGTGATTTTAAGTGGCTATTCACCAATTTTCATGTGAGGTTACTTTTGTTTGCAGAGAATTAAATAGCAATGGCATGTGCTGTCGGTTTACTGATGATGGAGATTACATTGCGGTTGCATTATCAAATGGTGACATAAAGGTTGGAAGCTTTTGTATATAGCTGCTCGTCTAAATCATCTGCTTGGCTGCATTATATATACTGCTATAATGATATTTGATGGTGTGTTTTCATCATCAAGATGTTTTGAGGGTTTCACTGTCAATTTTTTTTGTTGTAAATGACTTTGAGAATGTGCTAGTGTACTGTTGAAGATATTGTGTTTAGTTTTTATCCAGCTATATCTATATCTTTACGGTTTAGGAAATAATAAATTGTTATTCTTACATTTAGATGGCAGCGAATTTTTATATTTTGTGAAATCCAAATGTCCATCCAAAATGTTAATTTGTGTGTGTCACTTTTGGTTAATAAATGTGTATGGCAAAAAACTTTAATGAAGCTAGTTGATGAATTCTAAGTGGCTGCATGTGTGTGTATTGTATTTTTGTCAAAAAATGTTTTATGGCTATTTTCTCTGTTTAGTTGCAGTGCTTGTGGTCGAAATACACTATTCTGGAAGAACTGGCCACTACAAAGGGTGTCCATATACAAAGATGGGCTTACTGTTATGTGTAGTAGAAAACTTTTTCTGTGGTAGGAGGTTAAACTTTGGTAAATAACATTGTTCACTTGATGGCATTTTGCATACTATCTGATCTACATGGCAATTCTATTAGTTAGTTGTCTTTTGCTTAAAACAATTTTGATGTTACACCCTTACAAAAGCATGACCTCATGATACCATCACAACAGTTTAAAGAAGTGGTTTTCAAATTGTTGTGCGTGTGAGCCATTTTCAAGTGGTCCTGAGAGTCCATAAGCAATTTTAAAAGGCTCCACAACAACATACAGTTTTCGAGTTGTAGACTAACTTTTAGGGCCTCACCAGAAGATACTTTTCTGAAAAGGTCATCATGACAAAAAGAGGAACAAATGAGACCCACACTCACTGGTGGGTTCTTAGTTTATTCCAACTAGCAAAGAGGGTCTACCTGTTTCAAAAGTTGAAAACCATTGGTTTAAACCTTGAAAATCGTGGCATCAAAACACAATAATCAGCGATTAATTTCTCAATTTACTGTTTTGCAATTATTGCCGATTCAGCATTATGCATGCATCCTTTTTTTTCACAGATATTTCAAGCTACCAGTGGCGAATGTATTTATTACCTAGCTGATGAAGATACAAAGTCACATCGTCTTCCTGCTACATCTTTGCAGTTTTTATCACCAGAATATTCACATCGAGGATTATTACTGATTGCAACATGTAAGATTTAATATTCTTTGCCTGCTTGTCGTTTAGAATTGACTGTTGTTCGATTATCAAAAATGCTTGTGATTCAATGTAAGTTTCAACATTTTGATAACTTTACTACTTGTTGGAAAGCAGCTAGCAGAAGTATGTATTGTAAAGGGGTGGTTATGAATAGGCATAGTAGGCATAGTACAAGCATAGTAAGCATAGTACAGGCATAGTAGGCTAGTACAGGCCTAGTAGGCATAGTAGGCGTAGTAGGCATAGTACAGGCATAGTAGGCATAGTACAAGCATAGTAGGCATAGTATCGGTATAAAGATAGTAGGGGAGGTGTGTGACTGAAAACCAGTCACACCAATATAAAGAAGCCTTACCTCTTTCCTTTGAAAAAAAAAATTAATTTTATGAGTTTAGATTTGAGCATTGAGTGGGTGCAATGACATTTCACATTAAAAGCTCTAGTTATCATTACTATGCCTGTACTGTGATTGCTATGCCTACTGTGCCTGTACTATGCCTGTATTATGTCTACTACGTTTGTATTATGTCTACTATGCCTACTATGTCTACTATGCCACTTTGCCTGTACTATGTCTACTATGCCTTTACTATGCCTGTACTATGTCTACTATGCCTACTATGACTGTACTATGCCTATTTATACCTACCGTTGTAAAGTACCTTTGCGAAGAGTGTTTGAAGATGTAGTGATTGCAGGCTTTGAACCCACTCGGCCATGCTGTTGTAACTGATGGTGGAGCCGAGCAGTTTAACCTGGTGGTGTAGTCCAGAAAAGACATTCAAATTAAGCATAAACTTGTGATGGTAAAGTTATATTATGATTGAAGCGATGTCGTTCTGTAACAATACTTGAAATTTCACAAACTTCGATGTGTTTGTCTTTTACCAATCAATTATCCCTTGAATTAGTTCTTAAATGGCAATTTGTCACTGTTACAATGCAGATGCAAGTGGAATGATCAAGTACTGGCATGTATCAACCTCAACATCACTTCTTACTCTTCATGAACACTGTCAGCTTTTGGCTTCATCCATTGAAACATCATCTTTATCATTAATAACTGGAGGCAGTTCAGAGGAAATCAACTTTTACGATGTCGAGACTGGAAAGAAAACAAAAATGTTTGCCTCAAGGTAAAGTTTCTTTTGAATTTGTGTTTTCAGTGTTAGGCTGAAGGTAAATAAAACAATTAATAGTCCCCCTCCTCCCCGAACAAAAGGTTATAAATACAAAGCACCGAAGATACTTGTGTTTTTTAATAACAATGATTTTTTTAATGTTTCAATTTACTTGTACCTCTGTCACTAATTTTTGCATGGGTTGTGTGTTGACGTGCCCTCCGGATTTTTGCCTATTTTTTTCTTGCTTACTTGCAATGTTTGCGGCAAAAATACACTGCATCGGTTGTGAGAACAGTTTTAAAGAAAGTCTAAACACTAGTTATTTTTTCTATTGTACGTAAAGGCTTTTTTCGTAGCTGTAGGATAAACACAGAATAGGCAAAAATCCCGAGGGCACGTCAACACACAACCCATGCAAAAATTAGCTTAATAAATGTTTTTGATTTAGTCCTGATCGCTTTGTTATGGATGGTCATTGTTCACGAATTCTTGCTCTAAAATTTCATCCAACTGAACAAGGTGTATTCTTATCTGGTGGATGGGATGACACAGTACAAATATGGGATCAAAGAGAGAAGCATTCTATACGGTAAGAAATGAAATCATTATCCAACAAGCTTCAGTTTGTTATTGTTTGTTTCTCATTTTCCTTAGGCCTTGGAAGGATGGACGTGGAAAAGTGAACCATCCAGGTTCAATTGCTAATCCAATGAAGGTTAGGGAAAAGTGACTGTCCATTTCAAACCAGTAATGAATATAAATTATCAATTAAATTGCATTGCTGTTAGTGGGCACCCAATAATTACTTTTTGCGACATTTTTGATGAGCAGTTCCACTATTCCTACATTGATAAAGCATAGGAAAGATAATCTGCTTGAAGGCAGATGTCTTATTACATCGTTCCGCCACGCCTCTTGATCTTCACCTCTTCTCTTTATCTTTTTGTAACTTTTTTCGCCTTTGATATTATTAGTCATCAATATTCTTTCTCTTGCTCTTGGCCGTCTTGCTTCCATTCTTCCCAACACTGCTTTTAACAAATATTAATGTCTTAAAATGTGTGAAACCCACCTTTTCCTCTCTCGATCTCAATTGATAGTTTCGATGTTTTATTTACAGATTCAGGATCTCCACATTTGTCAGCCTGTCTGTCTACTTAACTCTTTCCATCTTCCTCCAAACCCAAAATTCATATGCCTGTTGTCTTGCAGCATCCGTTTTCCATAAACTAAATATTTCTGATTCCACATGCTTCCAGTCCACACTAAGAGGTCTTTGCTAGTCGTTTCATCAGTTCTTGTACCAGCGAGATGGTGTAGTGGTTAGAGCGTCCGCTTTACAGTCGGTAGACCTGGGGCTCATTCCCCAAGTCGAGTCATACCAAAATGGTTAAAAAAATGATATTCACAGCTTCCCTGCTTGGCGCTCAGCACATAGGGATAGTCTGGAGAACAAGCTGGCAAGCTTGCTTGTTGTGTCTTTGGGCAAGGCACTTAACGGGATGCCTCCATCATCATGTGGCAGACAGGTGGTGGCGCCAAGCAGTCTACCCGTCGTGGTGGCCCAGTCTGACGAAAGACATGCAAACCGAACATAAGCTCATACGCATAAATAAAAATAAATCAGCTCCTGTTAAAGTCCACCTGTCAGAAATGTTCACATGCTGTTGAACTTGCATTAGCCAATTCAATTCCTGCCAGGATATCTTTGTGTTGATACTCATTCACTTAAAGCAGGCTTTCTATGCATCTGAGTTTTCCACTTTCTGAAATGTAACTCCATCTACTGCAATTCGTACGTCAACACAGGATTTTCCAATTTTCATGATTTTTGCTTTTTTCATATTTATCCTTATGCAGTATTCTTTGACAACTCTGTTTGTTTAATTCGGTATCCTTTGAAGCCCCTCTTTACTGTTGACGGTTATTGCTTGAATATCCACCAACCAAATAGCTTCCCCTGCAACCTTGACACCGTCGTCCATACCAATTAAAGCTTCCCTCATCATAGCTTCTGCATGCACTTAATAACAACGAGAAATTAAAAAAAACCTTGTCGTACTGTTCTAATTTTACTTTACCGCGACAATTTATGATTAACTCTTACCACAGCCATTTCCTCCATGTATTGTGATGCAGTAAGCCTATTTTTATTCACTTCACTTCATTGCTGGTCAAAACCTCCATCACTGTATTTCATTTTACTCTGTCGCAAACATGATCCACGAAGCTTCACATAGAGATCTTGGTTCAATTCTATATTCCTTTCAGCCAGGCACCATAAAACTTCAATAGCTTCTCTTGTGCCTCTCTCTGCGATATAAAATTAATTTCTCCCAAAAACTGCTCTACTCTCTTTTCCAATCCTTTTCTCGAAATCCTTTACACAACTTTTAAAGCATGATGCATTAAAGTGATGGTTTGAAAATCCTCGCAGCGAACAGCATTATTCTTTTTTAGAGGAACTAATACACTCTTCAAAAAATCTTTCGGCTTCACTCCCTTGCAAATCCCTTTATTTGCAATTTCTCAATTTCACTGCAGCAGTTACTGAGCCGTTGTTCTTCTGCTAAAATGGTAATTCTTATTAGTTCGTTGTTTATCCGCTTTTACCTTTTTTTCCTTGTTCGGTCATCATTTGCTTCCATTTTCGCCTTTCCTCTATCTTATCGACCACCGCTTGCGTCACCTAAGGATTATTCGGAGTTTTTTTCATTCCAATGATCTTTGTTCCTCCTGCAGTATACTTTCTTTTATTTGTGCCACCTTGTTTCTAGTCCTTCCGGTTTATGATTTTTGTCTTTCATTAGATTCAAGGCCTGTACATTGAACTTCATAGAAATCCTTAGCTTGTACCTCTTTATCTTTCAATACCTCCCTACTTACAGATAACGGCTGTGCTTACTTACAAACAGCAAATAATTTCACAAACTTTCATGCGTTTCGTTGATTAAGTGCATGGGTTATAAATTCAAAGTTGTGGATGGACGTTGAAATGATTGATGTATTTACAGGAATCAAGCTATTGAAGTAATGGGCCAATTAATTTCAACGTTTTCGTAATTGTAGGCCCAGTTACGACGCCTAAAACCTTTGGCCTGGACGTAGGTAACTTGCTCCGGGCATAAAGATTGCCAGAGGAGGGCAAAGTGACTCGCAGCCCAGAGTCCAGCATATGCAGTTCAGTTCTTACATTAAGCTAAGTTATAGGTTAATTTGTTTGAATCCAGCGAGATTTCACATTAAAACTCGGCGTTTTGTTTCGTTTTGCCACACGTGACAAAAATTTGCATTAAGAATTGAGAGTACTCCGGCGCGCAACATGGCTGTTTTATAAAGATATTGCAACGTGGAGTTCAGCTCTTATCATTTTCATACTTGTCACTACATTTAAGAAACAAATTTCAACGGTACGTTATTGGACGTATGTAACGTATCATTGGTGTTGTAACATATCATTGGACTTTAAAGTTGGTATAAAAGCAATAGGCTTTATTATTAACGTTTGCTGTCAAAAATACAGTTAGTAAAAAGTACAGATGGCTCCTGCTGCTGTTTTATCTGAAGTGGTATCACGCATTATGACAAGACGTAAATTAACAATCTGAGGACTAAGTGCTTTTTTTAAAGTGTTCCCCAAAAAATGTATGCGTAAAAAACTGCTAAAATGCTTTAATCGCATGTAGCATCGTCGATAAAGCTTAGCATTGTTAAAAAATTACTTTTATTGGAAGTATCTTCTTAATATCTCCCGAACAAATTTTAAACCACGTTTCTACATCTAGTTTTTGAGAAAACAAAATAAATTTTTGCAATTACAGTAGTTGTTATTTATGACGTCATCTTAATGCCCGAAAAAGCTAGATTTTATGAAGTTGATAAGTCGAGTGCTGGGTTTCGTTTTGAGCCAAAAAACCGCTTATCTTCGTCAAAGAATGCGAATTTTGAAAAATAATCTTATGGTGCCCCCTATCCCGTGGTAGGGATCATTCGTGTCAAGTTTTATACTTACACGTCCAGCGGCTTTGGAGGAATTAAAAACAAACATACACACAGAATTGCACTTTGTAGTAAACAGTTTCACCTCGTTAATTCGGACAGCTGGGGGGGGGGAAGGGTGTCCGTGTTAGCCGATTGTCCCACTTAACCGACGGCCTATAGGCCATAGCGTATAAACATGCCTAGGATAACGAAGTTTAGTTAAAAATGCCGTTATTATATAGGCTATTTTGTTTTACTACATTCAGCTTCATAGCATGTAAAAAAGCAGATTTATTTATTTATATATTCGTTTATTTTTGTTTATTCAAGTAAATCACCTGACGAAGGTTACGTTGGGCTAGCCTAGCCTAGAAAACAAACCTGTACCGATATCGACTGTTATTATCGGCTATTACCAAGGTTATTTTCTTTTACCTTACCTGCATAACATGTAAATAATTAATGTAAAGTACACCTGTACACTGTAAATGAGATTTATTTGTTTTGTTTTTACATGTTATAAAGGTAAATGTAGTAAAACAAAATAGCCTGTGTAATAACGGCATTTTTAACTAAAGTACTGAGTAAAAACAACGTATTACCCGTATTGCTGTCGAAGAAAACTGCTGCTACAATCCGCATTGAAGAAAACGGCCGATTCTAGGCCAAACATTTTTTAAATTTTCAAACATTTTTTTCTCAATCTTGGAATGTTTTTCCATTTTTTTCTCGGTCATGGTCCGAATTAACCGATATTCGGCTTAACAGGGTCCGTGTTAACGAGGTGAAACTGTAGTTGCTTTAATATGTGACATCTTTAAATCTGACATTCATCAAAAGTTGAACTTATTTCAAACTAGTTTAATTCAAGTTACCACCCGCCACCTTAGAGAGCTGGCGGCCACATGAGGTTAAATGCAAATTTTTAGCATTTTAGGGTAAGTGCCTTGATAAAATCTGCTAAACAGATCGTCCAGGGGCGCTTAAAACAGACAAATTTATTGTTTTTGTGTGACAAGGTTAAAGGTGCTTGTTTTTTCAGTGCCCACGGTAGCTGATAACGTTAATTGTCTGCCACTGTTTTGTCATAAAATTGGTTTATTATCACTCTTTTGTTTAGTTTTCCGCCTCTAAGTTTCAATTCATGTGTCCGTGTCAAGCAAGAGTAAACTGAAGTATGCTAAACAACACGCTCTACTTCTGTTTTACAGTAAAACGCGATTACATGAACCGACCTTTTGCGATGCAATCAAGAAAACTATCTTGTAGTATAGAACTTGAATACGACTCCTGAACCGACTTTTTTTCTTGTGTCACCACCGGATGGTGATTAATCGTACAACATATCGTGGTGACAAAAGAGGATTGGTGAGGTCATCGTAACTAAGCAGAAGTTTTTTTCAAATGTTATTTTCAAGTTCTATACTGCACCAAGTGCTTTCGATGAAGTTACCATACTCGCACTCAAACAGACAAAATTCTGCTTTATGAAATCGGATGATATTTTTAGAAGTTTTTTCGGTCCACATATATGCGGAGATGGGATTGATGTCGACGAAGAACGTAATCACATACTTACTTCATCTTGGAGAAAAAATGAAGTATTGCAGGTGGGTCAACAACCTATCTTTTTTATGTCAAATTAATGTTTTATGAAATAATTTTATGGCAACACTTCAAGGTAGAACGTTGCCTTTTTCAAATCTTTGGATTCAGTTTTGGTTGAAATTACCTTTCACATCGACGCACAATTTAGGCCCTCATTTTCTTTGTAAAGTCGCGAGGATTTCAAGAGCTTTGTCAACCTCTCAATTTCTAGCACCATTTGCTAAATGAAGTATTCCAATGTCAAAGCTTTGACCTCAGCAAGTCAAACGGTTTTCTGTTTAGGTTTGGGATTTCAATACTGGTTCAAAAGTGAAAACTTTTCCTGCAGACTTCACATACGAGTCCTTGGTGAGTTTGCATGTTTAGTTTTACGAACTAAATTACAATAACTTATTTAAATTTACGAAATTTACAAATACAGTAGACGCCGCTTAATATGACCACTTTGGGACCAGACCATTTTGGTCATAATATCCGAATGGTCATAAAAACCGAAGCCATCATAACCGCACCTGAATCGATGCCGTAAGCCACAAGAAGTCCAAACACCATCAAATTCATCGTTTAAGTGATGTAGCAGTGTGACGTTGGCAGTAAAACAAAGTACAGTCCTGAAACAGTACAGAAAAGGCATGCGAACAGAAAACACGCATGTTCAAAAGGCGAAGTTATAAGTGCATGGCGGGAAAAAATACTGTACTGTAATAAGAGAAATGGAGAAAATGTTGATCATATTATCCGAAATGTGGTCATATTAAACGGAGAATTTTAAGTGGAGAAATTCCGGATCGTACCAAATTGGTCATAATAAGCGGCTGGTCATATTATCCGTGGTCATAATAAGCGGCGCCTACTGTAGTTAAAAGCATCTCGATGATGCAGAACTTCAAAAGAACCTTGAAAAAAGCTATTCGATTGAAAGCTATATACTTACAAGCATCGTAATCGGCGCTTTAGTGGTTAGAGCATCAATTTTGTAGTCGGTGAAACTGGGTTCAACTCTCCTGTCAAGTCATACTAAAGACTAAAAAATGGTGTTCGCAAATCTTCAACTTGGCGCTAGCAATAGAAGTATTGTGGAAGTTTAAATATGAAACTTAGTATACTTGATCATGATAAAAAAAAAAGTGCAAGAGGCGTTAAATGGTCCGAATACGTGGCAACGACAACAAAAATCAAGCAAATTTATTTCAAAGTTGTTTGGTTTCAGCTTTACTGTGGTCAGTGGCTTGGACAGAATCGTATTTTATGCGGTGGTTCCGACAGCAATATGGTTCGGATTATTGATCGAACTTCCCTAGCGGTTGAGTATTTTAAATATTTGTGTATTGGCTGCCATTGTGTTATAGCTGCAATGGGCTCACTATCACACTTGAGGCAAAAATCTGCAGGAACTTACTGTGACGTCATAAATAATAGTTGTAGGCTATTTGAAGAATGTTTGAATTTATGTTTTTAGAAGGAATAAGATACCAGTAGTACATTAGTTAAGATAACGTTCACAGTATACGGTTTTTCCTGTTTTTTGCGCTTCTCCGGCATATTTGTACCAGAAGTTTCATCCGCTTGAATATTCATGTGGTGCTTTACGGTATACCTTGTCCAAACATCCGGCTCTGTCCTCTTTAAAGTACGTACTGGTACCAAGAGCGTATAGGCTTTTGCAGATAAAAACATCCAAAACACTTATGGAACCTACTTTGTGAACAAACCTGCATTGCTCGGACAACAACATATGCTGTGTGTCATAAATGCTAATTTTTTACCAACTTTAAAAACTGTTATTTTTAAAATATGTAATTCGAATCTACATTTAGCCCAACTTGCGCACCTCGTTTTGATTGTAAGATTGTGATTGTGACATAACGTTGACTCAAAAAGAAATTTGGAAATTCGTAGTAATGAGACCATAAATATTTCCTTTGTTATTTCTACTTGAATCTTCTGGAATCTAGAACATCGAGAATGCTAGTACATATACTTGACTGAAAATGTTTAGAGAGAGAGACGTAGAGAAAAACAGATTGTGCTGATGTGTTTCTGCGTTTGTTTCTTCGGCGTATTGTTGGTTGTTTTTAGAAGCCGTAAAGGGCAAGTGAAACCATTTTTTTGTAGCTGGTAGTGCAGTCGACGTTAAATTTAATTGTGAATGTATTTAATTACCGGTATGTTTAATTTAATTGTGTTTGTTGTTTCGAACACAAAAGCGGTGCGGATCTACTGTTGGTATTAGGATAGTTGGGATTGAATTATCAAGATATCAGTAAAGTTACAGTCAGACTAATTTTTTAAGCGATACATTACGTCACCTCAATTTTAGAATACTGTTATTGTAATTAGAACCAAAGTTCTATTTCCCACACTGAATAACAGCATAGAAATATGCAAGCAGATGAAAATTTCCGTGCAAAAATGCATGAGAAAAAACGTAAAAAGACGGGCAAAAATGTTTACTGTGTACATCCACCTTATCTGGAAGTCTGTGGCTTTGTTTTAATACAGCAAAACTTCAAGGAGACAATGAAGGACGATTCTAGCTTATTTCATCCTGTATGCGTGTATTGACCTTTGCTCAGTTTCAGGTTAGACATAGGTAGCCCGTATGTGCACAAAATAAACTGTCGCGAAAGACATTACATTGCAAATGTAATTGCTGCATTTTCAGACATCCGGTATGGTTTGCAACCTTCCTTCTGGCGTCTACAGCGTGGATCATGACCGGCAGCGTTTATCTCACAAACACAACGTCGGTGGCGCCACTCTTATTGCTGCAGTGGCCGGAAATCATTTATACTTTATATCGAATGCAATTCAACCAAAAAGGGAAGAAAAATCTAGTTAAAGAAGTATTTTGTTGCCCATAACCAAATACGTTGTGCAACCCCTCCGCTTATGGCTCTTATGCTCTGTGCAGGAGCACAGCCAGCCCAAAATTTCGTGGACAATTTTTGTATCCGCGTAATTTTTGGTAAAGCCTTTGTTTAGATGATCAAAGTTCGTAGACTTGTAGCCCAGTGTAAAGAGCACCTGTTTGAACGTAAGCCGGAAGATTTTTATGCCCAATGCAGAGTAAATCGTTCTTGATACTTTCACTCATCGAATAAAAAGCGAATTTTTATCGCTGTTTTGGCATATTTATTTGTAGCAATGGGCATATTACCTCTAATACAAAAAAGCTTTTGCGATTGCTGATCAGCACAGTACAAATATTTTTTAGAAAAGCAGCTTTTAAAGTTATATTAAAGTTTTGTGTCACCTGTTACACTGTTTACTAGAACTATTTATTACTGCTGTGTAGCGGATCGTGTATTGTTTGCTATGTAGCATAGTGCTTCTTAACTTGCGTCATGATGGCCTGGAGCTTCGTGTTAAGTTTCCGAGAGCGTCGTTGAGTCCCTAGGTTTGCTGATGTGCTTTCACCGAAAACAAGCTCAAAAATATGTACCTCGACAAATGATTACCAAAAATCTGCGCCACCAACATGATCATCGCTAACGTTAAAGTAATCTATATCTCCAAACAAGGTCATGCACAATCATAAAAGTTCAAAAACATTAATTCTAATCAGTAATTATCAAAAATTTTGCCTAGAATAAGAACGTATCGCAAAAATGGGCATAAAATTTGTGTAAACAGTTAATCTTCAAAAAAGATCACTTGAACAAATAGATCAGTACCTTGCGAAACGGCGAGCACCACCTCAATGTGTTGTGTCGAACGGACGGTAAGTTTTTTCTAGTTCATCCCACTGAAAAATATTTGAGAAGCACTGATGTAGTGTATGCTTTGTCATCGAAAGTAATTAGCACCGGATTATGAACGAAGTCTTTTGACTGACCGATCGGTGAAGGCATAAACCATTTTATTGTATAAAACAGATTTTTAACCTTGTAGCATAAAGTACTGTAATTAGTTAGTTGTCTTGTTCGTATTCAACATGTATTTCAAAGTTGATGTTAGTTTCATGAAAATTTTTCACTGTGTGCTCTTTTTATGTCGTTTTTCACCATAAAAGTGATGGTTTTTAAAATTTCAAATTTTGAAAACGCTTAATATGTTCCTGACTATATTACTTTGTCCGGCTAATGTAAACTTCTTGTGCTTGAAAGCCATTTTAGACCTTATAGTTGACAGTTGTAGCTCAATGATGCTCAAAATTTGCTTGGGCTTACTTAAGAACTTGAGTCTTTCTATGTTAAACACAGCATTAAACTGTCGTTGAAAAACTAGTAGAAAAAGTGTTTGGAGAACTATCAATTGCTCTTGTTAGCTTTGATTGAAATTAGTTATTTTCATATGCAGTTATTTTCCTGCCCAAGTGCAATGGTATAAAAGCCATTACTGCTTGTAGAGTTTATAAAAGACGGCTCATATGCCTTATAAATAAATCAGTTACTGGATGGCGTAACCAGGGAGGATAAATAGGAGGAAACCTCTTTTGATTTTTACAGGCATCTAATAACTCCGCACAAAAATATCACTATTGTTTCCATTCGGCCCCTTTTATTTTTCAAAAAAATCCTGTTCCGCGCCCGCCCCGGTCATTCTATTTCGCATCTCTCTACTTTGCCGCTGTATCCCACATTGCATTTTTGTGAAAAAATTGAAGAACTGACCTCTCGCTCAATATCTAAATTTTATGCTTTCTCTCTAATCGTAAATGCATTTGAAATAAATACGTCCCTAGCCTGTTTACTTTCCTATTTTAAACGTGAGTTTGAGGTCGAAATTGTATGAACTTTAGCTGTATTTTTAAACGGTCTTTAGAGTATTTTTGCTAACCTAACAAGTCTCCACCGCGTGGTCTTACGCCCACCGGACTTGCAAACAGACCATTAGTTTTAGCTATTTTCAGCACAGGCTAATAATAAGGCCATTACTTTGTGGCAACTGCGATGCTGATCGCTGTGGCTCCTAGCAGCTCTTGCTTTCGGGCGGACTAACTAGCCCATAAAATGAAAAAGTTGAAAAATTAAGTTCATCGAACGAGTTTGGAAGCCTGCGAAACGATTTTACAGTCTACCTGGCAGCAGCCACCTATACATGTCGTTGGGGTCGGTAAGGTGAGCCTAGTGTTGAAGGCGCTATGAATGTTGATTGCTATCAGTACCACACCGGTACCAGATTTTCATTCTAGGGTACCGAAATTCCAGCTTAGCTGTATTCACAAACACGTATTTTTTTGCATTGTTTTGTTGTGGTCCGGCGTTTCCCAATCTTTATATTGCAGTGCCTCCATCGCCCTGTCTAAAGTTACCCTTTATCTCTCATACATTTAGTGGTGTCATTCAGCTGGCTCATGAAGTTTTTTGAGCTCGTGCAACCGGTTGTTGTTTTGGCGTGAATTTTTATTTTGAAAGTTTCGATCACAGAAGAAAGTTCTTCGCCTTGTATTGTGGGAATATTTATCAACTTTTTTTTGATAGAAGCTGTTACTACAGCGTTTGAATGCCACCACTGCCTACATTCACTATGTTCGCCATACGACTAACACGAATAGCAAAATATTACATTACTTTTTCGAGGGAATCAACTTTTAAAAGTATCAGTTTTTCCATTTTTCTTCCAAAACAAACTTAAAGATCTTTTCTGCTTGAAAGTGGTTTTTCTGCAAGTTTTTATTCACTTTCCATGAAATCTGATTTTGCCTCCACTGGGGAGGTCGGCCTTTCTGGTTGGTAACCACTGTTGTATATTTGGTGAAATTATACTAGTTTGTTAGATTGCATTTTTTCCACTCTGCACATGGAATTTTGTGGCACCGACTCGTCCACACTTTGGATAAGTTTTAAACTGCGTTTACATTTTGTTGGTTTAGCAAATTTCAACACATGGGACTCTAGTTCAGAATGGAGGTAATACATCATACAGGCTACCGGACTTACACTTTTATTTTTGCACTAACTGCAAAGCATTTGTGCTTTTCTTCTCATGGACTTTTAAAATAAAAGCATAATGGCGAATGTTTATGTCAAAAACATCGCATAAAACTACGTTTCAATTTTGCTCTGTTCCAAACAACTTTTATTGCTTACAAGATTTTTTTGGCAGCCCTGCACAGAAGAGTACTTATGAAAAAAACATTGATATAAATTTTCAAATATTTTTTTGAGCTTGTTTGCAAATTCAATAGTTTGTTTTTCGCCTACTGAAGCGTAAAACAGCCGTCAGAACTAAGAATTTTGCTTTGTTAGGTATTATGCTAACTTGTGTTAGTGTGTTTGTCAAGTGTTGATCATAGTTTTTTAATGCATTGTAGCTAACGCACGAGCCACTAGTAATTTTTAATGACTGTTGTTGCACATTTTGTTATTAAAAGTTTTTTTGTAAAGTGTGTGATATGCCAAGAGGTTACACAATGTACGTGATGTTAAAAGTTCAATTCCTGCGTAGCTTCCGCGTTGATAAAATACTGTACACTAATTTCACTTTTGGTTTATTCATGCCTATTTCATACTCTTGTAGTCAAGACAACGCTACCGCAATGAATAGACTGCTTGGCCCCACCACCTTTCTGCCGCTGGTGGATGGATATATTCCATTAAGTGCTTTTTACCAAAAACACAAACAAACTTGCGGGCATATCTCCACAATATCCCTTTTGTACAGAGCACCGTGTGGGAAGATGTGAAAGCTATTTATAAAATCTACGGTAGGACTCGTCAAGTGGATAAATTCTAACTACTGAATACGAAGCGAAGCCTTAACCACTACACCCAGATGTGTTGCGATAGAAATGCGCCGTGTCTGTGCCGTTGTATAGCTTGCTGACAGATTCCGTAATCAGTCTTTTCCCCATTTAATACTGTATAAAGATTTATTACTAAGCTAATAGAAACAAGTTTATAATTGCATGTACGCATAAAAACAATTAAATCTAGGTAGAAAATACAAAAAGATTTTTTTCAAATGTATCAGGTTGGAACCAAAGTTCTGCCCCCTTTTAGATTTAATATTTTCATCAACGATTATACCAATATAACTTATGAATTTCATGTGTGATAATCGAAAACCACAAAATTCCATGAAAATGGTATCACAAAGTTTGTGGGGACATGGGAAGAGGTCATTGATAAGAATGGTGATTATGCTGACGATTAAATAAAGTTCTATTTTGCCTAATCTTTATTTTCAATTAAAAACAACAAAAGGGACAGAACTTTCGTTCCAACCGGATAGTTAAACCATTTGCAAAAACAATGAATTTGTTCTTACAGTTGTTACGCACAAAAGCTCTGCACGTGTCTGCGTCATCACCATTCTGAACTGGCTTTTAGGCCGGTTCCTGTCTGCACCTATTTCAAGCTCACGCGGGAGTACTGTAGCTCTTTCAATAGAGGGCAACCTTTTTTGCTGACGCGCCAATTTCAAAGTAGGTGAACATTTCGCGGGCAAGTCAGTTTCTAAAGCAAACAGGGAAAGAATGTGTGTATTGCATGTGCATCTGACCGACAGAGACCTTTTTTGTTCACATTTTCAAGCAATGGCGGTCGCATTTTCACAATTCAAATTGAGGTGTTCACTATTTCTAATCCTAAATGTACGTATTTTGCATCTACAGTGGAGGTGGAAGCCTATTTTTTTGAAAATCAAACTATAAATTGAGATCATCGAGCCACAAAATCCTTACGCGGGGCACTACATTTGACATCTCGGGCCGCAGGTTGCACGCCCCTGCTTTACTTTGTAATGTCGAGGTTAAAAATATCAAATTAACTGGCTGCGCCAGCCTCGTCCAACTGCAAATGAAATCGCTTCAACATTTAGATCAGATGTAGCTAGACACTGTAGCGAAAGATAAGAATGGACCATCTTCACTCCCATCGTCTTTTTCTTGTGTGATCACCAAGTGTTTTGCTTGGAGGGACTACATATTAAAATTTGTAGACCTTATTTTTCGATGAATCTTTCTGAACAATTTGATGCATAATGCCAAAGATCTATGCTATCAAAAAAGAATAGCCAAAATGCACCAAAGGTCTGTTTTTTTTTAAATTCCATGTTTGTGAAATGTAGGCACCAAAATTTTGCGTGTTTGTAACCGGTAGACTACATTTCATAAATAATTACAGACTTCAGTTTCTGATGGATCTTTTTGGAAACGTCGGCAGATAATGTAGAAGAACTATGCTTGTGAGGAAAAGTGGTCAAAATGTACCAAAGAACAAACTTTGTTTAATAATTGCAAGTTTGTTAGGTCAAGTAAGACAATTGTTTAACTAAAAATGAAACATGATAAATAGCAACCAATGTTTGATCAGTCATTATAAACTAATCCTTAATATTAAGTAACTGAAATCACATATTGATAAAAAGCAAATTTACTAAGCTTTCAAACGACAGTAATTATCTCTTTTTACTCACCTTACCACTTTTTGGGATGGGTAAAAAGTTACACCAGGAGTCTTTAAAATTAGTTTTTTCGGTATAAAAACAAAAATTAATTGCATATATTACACACTATGAGAATTGCCTTGAAATAAACT
Organism: Trididemnum clinides; assembly: GCA_963675345.1. NCBI lineage: Eukaryota > Metazoa > Chordata > Ascidiacea > Aplousobranchia > Didemnidae > Trididemnum > Trididemnum clinides. Next base: position 19,089,034 of record OY776298.1, read on the forward strand.
TTAATTTGTTGAAGCTTAAAAATCGGTTGAGAAATGAGGTCACAAATCAGTTTTTTAGTAAACTGATTTTGCTAAAGGGTGCTATTTTAAAAAACATCTTCATATGACGATCTGTGGTAACCAAAGATTTGTGTTAATCGTACGAGACATATTATGACATCATAGAGCCAGTTTTAAGCGTGCAAGCGAAAAAGAGAAGAAAAATGCTTAAAGTGCTTAAATAAAGAAGTGCTCGTTGCATAATCACATAAACTTTAATTGTTATAAAGTTGTTTTTATCGAAAACACCTGATCAATATATCTCTGAAAAACGATTAAGTGCGTTTCTGCAATTAGTACTTTTTGAGAAAGAACAAAAACAAATTGTGCAATGAATCGTTGATTGTGACGTCACTTCAAGCCACAACCAAAAATAAGTCTTTGTAATATGGTAAGTCGGAAGTTGGTTTTCGTTTGAGCAAAAAGCAATTGTCCTCTCTCTGTCAAGTATTTTTGATTATGACGTCAATAACCTCCTCATGACACTCATCACGGGGTGGTGATCAATTCTGCCAAGTTTCATGCTTGTACCTCTAGAAGTTCCAGAGAAGTTAAAACACACAGAATTGCGCTTTATAATATAGAATAAACACGTTTCTATTGAATTACAATCCTTTATTCAGTCTTCTTAAATCCAGCTTGTTTTCTCGCTAGTTCGAGCAGTTTTCGATTCATTTTGAGCGGTAAGTGCTTTGACAACCAAGCCTGAAAATCAAACGATAGATACATGTATATGATTGAGCAAGTTAAAGTCTTCTTTTGTAAAAAGTACGGTTGACTGGTCCTGCGTTCAAACATCATAAAGACAGCACGGCTGTGTCGCAAGAGAAGGCACTTTACAATGAATTTCCAAGCTTGGCACAACCTAACAGGCAGTAAAACTCTTATGGAGAGGCTACGCTATTGCACACGATAATTTTGTAATTCGGATTTTATGTGACTGTTTGATCAAGCGTGTTGTGCTTTACGCTGTTCGTTTTTTGAAAAAGCGCTTAACGGAAGGTCGTACTGGGTTGGTTTAAGCGCGGGAGTCATAACGCTAGCGCTCAGAAAAACAAAAAGTTGATTTCTCCTTTTATTCCGCGTGTGGCAGGCTTAGAAGTACTGGTTCATTGTAGACCTACGTCTACCACTGCACATTCGCTTTCGAACCAGACTTTTTACTGGCGCAACGCAACACTTTCAATTCCGGATGGCCTTTCTGACAAATAGAACATTTAAATGTAGGATTTGAATTCATAAACGTTCGTTGAGCTAACATAAAACCTTTCTTTCATAAAAGTTTGGCAAAAATGAAATACCATGTTTTTTCCCCCGTTTTGATACTGAACGCCGTTATTACAGTCATAATGTAGCCTATTTACAATGTTCGTTAAAGCACATAACTTCCTTAACATAACATAATTTTTATTCCCAAACTCCTAAATCTTAAACACAATACCCCATATGGATCAATCAACTTGTTTGTGGTCAGATTTTACAAAATCATTCTACATCAATCCTGTTATGTTTTGTTTATCTTTATTGAGCAGGAAAATTGCATTTTACTTAATGGTTACTCATAAAGATGCATTGCATGTTATTCACATTTTTTTGACTTACTTTTAGCCTTATATTATTCCATACACATAATTTTATAACTGCGCTTGACTTATTACCCCACATATAGAAATTTGATTATTTGAATAGTGAAGTAATCAGACAGCAAGGTCTTATTCGTATCAAGCCAAAAAAAGAAAAAAAAAGCAATTTCTGAGCAATTATGCCAAACATTCATCCATTTGTAGGCTAATTAGTTATTAAAACCCGGCAACTTCAGTTTACCAGATCCTTATTAAAGGGGGCCCAGAATCGATGTGGGTACCGGGCCCGGACTGTTCTGTCAACGGCTCTGACTATATTCGCCACATAATAAACACCAATAGCAAAAAATTACATTACTTTTTCGAGGGGATCAACTTTTTAAAAGTATCAGTTTTTCCATTTTTCTCCCAAAACAAACTTAAAGATCTTTTCTGCTTGAAAGTGGTTTTTCTGCAAGCCATTGTTCACCTCCAGTGAGATCTGATTTTGCATCCTTTGGGGAGGTCAGCTTTCGTGATTGGTAACTACTGTTGTTGTATATTTGGTGAAATTATCCTAGTTTGTTAGCCTGCATGTTTATCCACTCTGCACATGGAATTTTGTGGCACTGACTCGTCCACACTTTGGATGGGTTTCAAACTGCGTTTACATTTTGTTGGTTTAGCAAATTTCAACACATGGGACTCTAATTCAAAATGGAGGTAATACATCATACAGGCTACCGGACTTACACTTTTACTTTTTGCACTAACTGCAAAGTATTTGAGCTTTTGTTTTCATAGACTTTTAACATAAAAGCATAATGACGAATGTTTATGTCAAAAATATCGCATAAAACGTTTCACTTTTGCTGTTTCAGACAACTTTTATTGCTAACAAAATTTTTTTTTGGCAGTTTTTCACAGCAGAATACTTATGATAAAACCATTGATATAAATTTTCAAGTATTATTCTGCGTGGACTGCAAGCTGACCTTTCAACAGCTTGTTTGCAAATTCAATACAGTTTGCTTTTAGCCTACTGTAGCGTAAAACAGCCGGCAGAACTAAGAATTTTGCTTTCTTGAGGTATAGTGTTAATCATAATTTTTTAATGCATTGTAGCTAACGCACGAGCCACTAGTAATTTTAAATGACTGTTGTTGCACATTTATGATATTAAAAGTTTTGGTTTGTAAAGTGTGTAATATGCCAAGTGGTTACACAATGTACTTGATGTTAAAAGTTCAATTCCTGTGTAGTTTCCGCGTTGAGGATAAGCCATTATAGACTAATTTTCCTTTTTGTTTATTCATGCGTATCTCATACTCTTGTAGTCAGACAACGCTACCGCAACCAATAGACTGTTTGGCCCCATCAGGTTTCTGCGGTTGGTGGACAGAAATATCCAGTGAAGTGCCTTTCTCAGAGAACACAAGCAAACTTGCGGGCATATCTCCACAATATCCCTTTTGTACAGAGCACCGTGTGGGAAGATGTGAAAGCTATTTATAAAATCTACGGTAGGACTCGTCAAGTGGATTAACTCTAGCTACCGAATGCGAAGCCTTAACCACTACACCCAGATGTGTTGCAAAAGAAATGCGGCGTATTGGTGCAGTTGTACAGCTTGCTGACAGGTTCCGCAAGCAGTCTTCTCCGACTGATATTTAGGTTTATTACCATTTGTAAATACAAGATTATAATTGCAGGTACGCATTACTAGATCGTACATAAGCAGTTATTTTACAATTACTTAAAAACACAATTAAATCTACGTATAATTACAAAAATTTTTTCAAATGTAGTAATATCATCCATAAAAACTGAATTTGTGATATCAGTTGGCACAGCACAGTTGTTACGTCTAAAAGCATCACACTTCTATCCACTCTATGTCATCACCATTCTGATTTGGCTTTTACGCCGGTTTCTGTCCGCACCCTTTTACAAGCGCACGTTGGAGTACTATTGCACTTTCAGTAGAGTGCAATCTTTTTTGCCGACAGGCCAATTTCAAAGTAGGTAAATATGTCGCGGGCCAGTCGCTTTCTAAGGCAAACATTAGCGAAAGAATGTGTTCATTGCATGTGCATCTGACCGACAGAGACCTTTTTTGTTCACACTTTTTAAGCATTGGTGAGTCGCATTTTCACCAGGGCTGCGAACTCGAACTCGAAAGAACTCAATCTTTTTGCCGAACTCGAACATATTTAAAGCAAGTTCGAGTTCATTTTCATTTGTAAAATATCATTACAACTAAATTTAAGGAGAAAGAAATCTTTTCATAGGAAATTAAGGATCTTGTGCAGAAGGTAGGCTTGAGCCATGCTTTTTCTAAAATTGTCTAAGCCCAACTCAAGCCATCGATTTCGTATGCAGAAAGAAGTTTTGGCCTTTAGCCTGGTTCGATAACTTGTTTAAGCCAGCCTTTTATAAGTCGCCATTGTAGATGGCTTAAATTGCGACTTATGTAGGCAATGAAACAAAACCCTAACTATTGTATAGCCGTTGCTAAATTTTGGCGATGGGCCCTAGTAACACGGTTATGTAGCATGCTGTACCACTTACTGTAACCGCTTTACCGAAGCTTTTTGCAAACAACTTCCATTTGTATCGCACCATAATAACGAACAGCGTGTCACCTCCCAATATTTATTGTATTTAACGGCAACTTCATAATTCCTTCATAAGCTGGGTTTTCAATAACGATAACGTCACAATACATTAAGCCAGGCTTTCAAAAATCTCGTTTGAGTTTAGTTTCTGCATACCACCAACCCTCCCTTTGTAAGCCCGACTTGCGCAAGCTCGGCTGAGGGGTAAGCTCGACCAAGCTAGGTTTGCTTTCTGCATAAAAATCTAAATAAGTGGTTCTCGACCTCGAGTGCCCTGACTCACTTGAGTCCGCGTAAGCTTATGCACGAGTCCGCGAGCCCTTTAAACTTAAATTGTTCTTTTCTTAGATTCTGCGTATTTTTCTTTCTGCACCGAATTTTAAACTTAGTGAAAAGCCCACTCGGGGTAAAACGCCTACCCGCATTTTCTAGTACGGAATTGACTAAAAATGTAAACACTGCCATTACGGGACTGCTTGCATTGTGGGTAACTATCAAGCAAACCGATAGCGTGGTCGCTTGGTACATGAAAACAGTAAAGCAAAATTAGTGTTTTTGCTGGTTTTGTTATAAAACTTTGAAACCATAGAAGAGCTTGTACGCTTCCCACGAGGAGAAAATACATAATACTAGTCTTTTGCGGGGTAATTGGTGATGAGTGTCAGTGATGGCTATTAACAGTTTTAGAAAATTCTTTCAACCAAAAAAGAAATATCAAAGTTTTGAATCAGACCTCCTTGGGGCAAAACGCTCACCATAGGCTTTGGTAAAACGCCTACCGTAGGCGTTTTACCCCAACAGTTTTAATTATGACAAATTCTATGTCGACGTATGCCATGGCTTATTTTGCTAATTAGCATAAAATAATACTAATTGTCCCAGCTTTGCCTGCTAGATGAGCCTTGTAGGAAGGTCTCAATACTATCAGTGGGTATTTTTACCAAGTGTATTTCGCCCTTGGTAATGTTAAAACATCAATCACACCAATATTATTGAATTAAAATGTTTAAACCTTCTTAGCTTATTTGATCATGCGTAACCTGTCACTGTTTTATTATCTCTGTAGCTTAATATGCTTACTGTAGACTTGGAGTTTGCGTTAATTTTTGCTGCATTTTGGACTCTTTAATTTCGATGAGACGTGTATACAAAAGAAAGACAACTCGAGCTTCTTATGCTGAAGAAGATTTGAAAAAAGCACTTGCTGAAATAAATTCGGGTCGACCTTTGTTGACCACTGCAAAAGCTTATGACATTTCAGCAAGAACATTGCGTAGAGATCGAGATAAAAAAGTTGCAAACCCTGGGTGTATAAAATTAGGTAGATTTAAGCCAGATATAAATGAAGAGTATGAAGCCCAACTTGTTATTAAAATTCAGTCCATGGAAAAGTCGTTGTTTGGTCTAACTACTAAAGATCTTCGTCGTCTTGCTTTCGATTTTGCAACACATATGAATACACAGCACCGGTTCAATACAGAAATCAGAATGGCTGGTTATGATTGGCTTTGTGGGTTTTTATCGCGCCACCCTGAGCTGTCTATCCGAAAGCCAGAAGCAACGAATATTGCTAGAGCTGTTGGTTTTAACAAGGCCCAAGTTCAAAAGTTTTTTGAGATCTATCGGAGTCTTTTGACTCGTGATGAGTACACTCCAATGCAAGTGTGGAACATGGATGAAACGGGAATAACCAATGTTCATAAGCCAGGTAACATTATTGCGACCAAAGGATCAAAATCGGTTGGAAAAATAACCAGTAGTGAGAAAGGAAGAACTGTGACTGTTATCTGTGCTTCAAATCCAGCTGGTGGTTACATACCACAAATGATAATTTCCAAGAAAGAAGATGGTAGATTCGCTGAAGCATAACGCACCTGTTGGAGCAATTGGCCACTGCACCAACAGTGGCTGGACTGATGTTGAAAGTTTTATGAAATGGCTAAAACATTTCACATCCATTGCTAAACCATGTAAAGAAAAAAAAACACATTATTATATTGGATGGGCATCATAGTCACAAAACCCTTGAAGCAGTGAAGTTTTCACTATCAAATGGAATTGAACTACTTACATTGCCTCCACACTGCACACACAAAATGCAACCATTGGACAAGACGTTTTTCAAACCATTAAAAACTGCTTACAATGCTGCTGCTGATACATGGATGGTTGCCCACCGTGGAAAGAAAAAAGCTTTTATGAAATAGCTAAAATTTTTGCCGTAGCTTATAATAGAACGGCTACTGTTGAAAAATCTGTGATGGCTTTAGAGCATATGGGCTATGGCCTTTTAACCCTTTAAGTGCCAGCGTGTTTTTGCAGAAATTTCCAAAAAAAAGTGAGTTTCGAAAAATTGCAATATTTCAAAATCTACACAACCTAGAGGAAAAGTATAAAGATGAAAGTAGAAAAAAAATAAACGTAGTTTTTATATATCCGGTGCTTTTTGTAAAATTTTGTGATTGAGTGAGCTTTATTTGCTAAAATACAAAAAAAAATTATAAAAATAAAAAAAATAGCAAAATTTTTGAACATTTTAGAAGTATAACACTCCTTTTGGGTAAAAAAAAATAAAACAAGATCAATTTAGGGACTTTCCCTAACAAGTTAAAATCTGGTATTTCAGTTATTCATTGATAAATACGTGTTGTAGCTTCTTGAACTGTCAAGAGATAAACAGTTCAGTTTCCAGCAGTTTGCAGCATTGAGATTACTATTTGCATTTGTTTTTTTTAGGAATATTTCTTGACAAAGATTGATAGCTCCTAGGCCCATGTCTAGAAAAACATACAGTATCGAAGACATTGAAAATAAAGAAGATCTGTTTTTCAAAACTGATGAATTATCTGGAAGCGATTGTTATTGGACAGACAGTGACTCAAATGAGTGTGAAAGTGAAAAAGAAGTAGAAGGAAATGTTGAGTAATCTTGCTCTTCCCAAAGTGTTGAAACAACGCCTATGCTTACACCACAAATAAAGCAATCTCTGTTTGCTTCTAGGCCTGCAGCTGTAAATATTACCGGTAGATTCTGTAGATCGGACAGTGACAAAGAAGATGAAATCAGTGAGCAACCTTGCTCCTCCCAGAGTATTCGAAATTTGCATAAAGCTCCACCAAAAAGAAAGAATTCCCGATCTGCCAATGCAAAACCTACCGGTACACCCCACAACAAAAGAAAAAGAAGGTCTAACACCAGTGACAGTAGGCCTACCAGTAATACAAGCACTCCATAACAATCTACTGGTAATGCTTCAGATCTTTCAAGCATGTGGGAAGACTTTCCTGCACCTGTCGACAATGCTTCAACTCCTATGGATACTTGATTACCTACATTTGCTAGTAATATAGGTTTTTTTCCCCTACTAAAGATATGTCTGCTGCTTCACCAATTGAATTTTTTTATCTTTTTCTTGATGATGAGTTTTGGAATCTTGTAGTAACTCAGACAAATTTGTATGCAGAACAATTTCCTTGTACCTCTATATCAAGGAATTCCAGATTTGTCGGTTGGAAGCCAGTTGATACCAAGACCACAAAAAAGTACCTTGGTTTATGTCTTCTAATGGGTTTAGTGTCTAAACCTAAAATTGCAGATTATTGGAAAAAACCATTGGTCCTACTAAAACACCGGAATTTAGAAAAATCATGGCCAGAAATAAATTCCAATCAATACGAGCATTTATTCACTTTGCTGATAACATAACAATAAAAAAAAGGAATGAAGATGGGTATGACAGACAATTCAAAATTTGACCAATTATTGACCTGCTGACCACCAAATTTTGCAAGTATTACATGCCTTCAAAAGAGCTGTCTGTTGATGAAATGACTATTGCTTACAAAGAAAGATCTTTTCTCAAGCAGTACAATGCAAAAAAGCCCAGTAAATGGGGATATAAAGCTTTTGTTTTGGCAGATGCCAAAAATGGATGCTGTCTGAAATGGAGACTTTACAGTGGCAAAGAGCCTGAGTTGAATAGGCAAAAAGACGTCTCAAAAAGTCAACAAATTGTGACTGACCTTGTATCAGATTTCAAAGAAAAGGGACACATTGTTTATATGGACAGTTACAACACATCACCTCATCTTGCAGTTGAACTTTCAGTGGGAAATATTGGCATGTGTGGAACTGTGAATTGCAATAGAAAAGGCATGCCTGCCTCTCTCAAACCAGCCCAATACCCTTTAGCAAAAGGTGATAATCCACAACATGTCAGAAATGGGAAAATGATTGCATGCGCATGGCATGACATTATAAGAGTGACAATGCTCACAACAGCTCATCACAATGGTTGGGTCCCCAAAAAGATCAGAGACAAAAAGTCAGCTGATGCTGATTTCAGTCGTTGCAGTCAACAGCCATATTCTATATCTATCAGCCACTCAAAACAAGATGACTAGGAAAGATTTTATAGAACAAATTGTCATTGATTTGACTGAATATGACGAAGTTCCATCACCAAGAGCCACTAACTTTCATTTTCATAAAAGATCTGGGAGCACACAAGATTGCCATTTTTGTTCAGATCGAAGTTCTGATCGTAAGCGCACGAAGTATCGATGCAAAGCATGCATGGAACCACTGTGCATTGATCCTTGCTTTGCAGAATTTCATATGATGTGACTGGACTTATTGGCAAGAACTTTGGCTACTGCATATTTTATGATATTGACTAACAAATTTTATTGTTGATAGGTTAGAGGGGTTGCCCCCCACTCCTCGTGATCCCCAATCCCTACAACACTCTCTTTTACTTCTTTGTATTCTGGTACCATACAATTGCAATGCATCATGCCAATTTCATTACTTGGTAAAAAAAACAATTGGTTTCAGTAATACAGTGAAAGGACGTATCTTTTTTCAAAGTAAATTTTCGGAAAAAAATTAAATGCAAACACTCATATTTTTTGTATTTTATGTGAAGTTTATATAATAAGCTATCCAGAAATACCAAGGTAATGAAGTTAGAGCGACAGTTTCACTAATTTTTCAATGATTCAAAAACACAAACTTTTGGGCCACTATAGTGGCCCTTGGCACTTAAAGGGTTAATGATTGCATTTTTTCTGATGAAGATTACGTTGAAGTTGCTACTGAAGAGCAAGAATGTAGCCGACAAGCAGTTTCTCCTCAGTCAGATATTTCAAGTCATGCACTGCTTGAAGATCAGCGGAGTCCGAGGTCACCAGAAAATGAACAGCTTGTAGGGGACCAGGAAGCTCAACAGAGTCAAACAGAAGAAAATCAACCGCTTGATGGGCACCATGACGTCCAACAGAGCCAGAGATCACAAGAAAATCAAGAAGTTAATGGGAGACAAGAAGTTCAACAAAGCCGAGAAATAACCTTACAACGTGATGTACCATCAACTTCGTTATTGAGTGAATCTGCAAGAAAAGCAAAACGGGTTCTGTTTCAATTGTGTACCCCTAGCCAGGACCCATCTAGTGCAAAGCCCCACCGTGGATCTAAACGTGTTTCAGAACAATCACAACATGTTACATCGTCTCCGTACAAAAAGTTGCTAAAAGAAAAGAATAAACGTAGAAAACACTTTTCCAAAACCAAGAAAACGACGGTAACTAGAAAAGCGGTTGGAAAAAAAACAAGAATTATGTTATTGACAGTTCTGAAGATGAAGTATGGCCTTGCCTGGTATGCGGCGAACCATACTCCAATAGTAGGCCCAGAGAAAAATGAGTTCAGTGCAACATATGCAAGCATTGGGCCCACGAAGATTGCACCCTTGGTGAATTTCATTATCTCTGCCAAAATTGCAGTTCGGATGATGATGACTGCTAGGATAGACAGCTTGTTTTATGTTTATCAAACGTCAAAAAACTTAAAAACAGCGCTTTCGATGTCAGATTAAGCAAGCCTGCCAAGTAGTAGACTTTCAACATTTGGCAAACCTACTGTAGTAGCGCCACAGTATTTGCTTTAATAATCTCGCCATTAAAACGATTTAGGATTCCTAAAAGTTTTGTGGGGTAAAACGCCTGTTTGCAATAGTTTTTTCATTTTATATTTTTGTGATTTCTTTTAAACATTTGAGGTCATGTTTCTGTGTATTTCGTTTGTTTGTATTTTACTTGCATATTGGCGAGGTAATTGTTTCAATAAACACTAATCATGAAAAATAGTGTCATTTTTTTCTTAGAATAGGCTTTTTAACAGTTTACCCTATTTCATATTGATTTTGGCTAAGTTAACATATTTAACGAGTCAAATCAATAATTGTGCATTTATTCATGGCAAAACGAAAAGAGGTGTTTGCATATAATAAAGACTAATTGAAACTTGGATTTACTTTAATGGAGGTAAATGGTGAAGCAAGGCCACAGCGTGTGTTTTGCTTAAAACTCTTAGCTCACAGCTATTTGAAAAAAGCAAAACTTCTTCGGCATCTAGAATCAAATCACGAAAAATGCGTTGATAAAACTCTTAAAGTGTTAAAAGAAAAAGAGCATCAGGTAAAGCGAAGTCGCATTAATCGCCCAGCTACTTAAGGAGGAGTGGCTTACTCTCACTATAAAGCAGTGCGCGCCTCTTTATTTGTTGCTTGGAAAATCGCTCGAGCAAAGGCGCCTCATACAGCAGGAGAGAACTTGATTAAACCAGCAGCTGTGAAAATAGCCAGAATAATGTGTGGTGATGCTGTTGCTAAGAAGTTGGCTATGTTTCCTTCATCAAAAGACAGCATCAAGCGGCGTATCCAAGAACTCTCAGATGATGTTTTGCAACAAACTATTGCTTCTGTGAAACGTAGTACAAAATTTAGTTTGCAACTGGACGAGACAACAAATATCGGCAACGATGCACAGTTCATAGTATTTATGCGATACCTTGACATAAACGACTATGTGGAGAAGTTTTTGTTTTGCCGTCCACTTACCAAAAATACTACAGGAGAGGAAATATTTAGGGAAATGGATTTGTTCTGTAATAAACATCAAATTGAATGGTCTGACTGTGTCCTTGTTTGTGTTGATGGCGCTCCGTCCATTATGGGGTGTAAAAGAGGTTTTGCGAGTTTCGTAAAAAGGCAAAACAACGACATTTTAGTGGTTCATTGTCTTCTCCACATAGAAAATCTGGCAGCGAACGAAATATAAGAAGACCTTGCCATAGTTTTCAAAGAGGTTGTAACTGTGGTCAAATACATTAAATCTTGTCCCCTGCACACTCATTTTTTTCGTGTCTTGTGTGACGAAATGGGTGCAGAACACAATGCGCTTCTGTTTCATTAAAACATTCGTTGGTTATCGCGAGCAAAGGTGCTAGAGAGAGAGTGGCTAACCTACGAGATAAAATCAGCATCCTTTTAGAAGAACAGAATCATGAACTTGTTGATCGCTTTAGCAAACATATATGGATAGCCAAATTGGTTTTCTTGGTTGATTTTTTTCAGCCATGTGAACCAACTGAACGCTTCTATGAAAGGAAAACAAAAAATCTTTTTAGATGTAGCAGAAAGCATTGAAGCATTCAAAGCTAAAATAAAATTGTGGATGCATCGAATGGAAACTGGGAAGTTGGCTGCTTTTCCCCGCATTGAACTTATTTGTCGAAGAGAAAAATATTGATTTGGGTGGCATTTGTCCAATCTTTCTTGTACACCTCACTATATTTGTTTTTGAGTTGGATTGGTATATTCCTTCTCAAAATTATAGTCAAATATTCAATTGGGTACCTACTCCTTTTGAAGTGTCAGCACTAGAGACACTGTACATTCACAAATGGACTGCATTGCAGAACAGTTGATTAAACTGCCAAGCCGACAGACGTGGAGCGACAAGTTAAAGACTGCTTCTCTTACTCGATTTTGGGCAAATGTTTAGCCGATGGAATCAAATCTTTCTGATCTCTGCCAGCAAGCAGCAGTTGCCCTTTTGCCTTTTCAAACAACATTCTTGTGTGAAGCCGGCTTTTCAACATTGGCTTTGGTTAAAACCAAGTACCGCAACAAACTGAAACCGAAAGATGATAACAGATTGCATTGACGATCATAATTCCTGATTTCGACAAACTTGTGTACAAGTTCAGGGACAAAGTTTTCATTAAGATAAATACAATGCGAGTGTGCCCAATAAAGAAAACTCTTCTGCTTTTTAACTTTCTGTTATAGCTATTACTGTGTGTAGTAAAGTAACTTATTTTTATTTCTGTTGCTTGAGTCCACGAATGCTTGCGCTAAGGTGGAAATAGTCCGTGGGCAAAAACGATTGAGAACCACTGCCCCAAATGTTTCATGAAAACATTAAGGACACTGAGAAGAACGCTCCAATTTGATTTTACAGTTTTCAACGTAAACAGTCACAGTAGAGAATGGGTGACCTAATGACAGTAAACCTTTTCTTCGTGAATAATGAATTGCAGGCAGATTGAAATCGCATAATCACGAAACCTACAATGATTCAATTGTAAGTTATTTTTCAATTTTCGCTTTCAATGCAAATTCACATCACACATATTGCCTGGCTTATGGCAACGACATTTGCTTATTCTAACAGATGTTTGAACATAAGTTTGAACGCGCAATTTTATTGCAAGCGTACTTGGGCTAGGTTAATCTTTTATTTTCTGAACTTGATAAATTTTCACATGACTCGAACTCGAACTTGCAAAACAAAAATGTTGAACTCGAACTTGAAATCGAACTCGTAAAACAAGCTGAACTCGAAATTAAACTCGATATAAAAATCGACCGAGTTCGCAGATCTGATTTTCACAATCGAAATTAAGGAGTTCCTTAGTTCATAGCCCAAATGCACGTATTTTGCATCTACATTGGAGGTGCAAACCTGTTTTCTTGAAAATCAAAACTGTGAATTGACATCATCCTTGAACCACAAAATCCTTACACAAGGCACTCCATTTGACGTCTGGGGCCGCAGGTTGCACGCCCCTGCTGTACTATAAACCGATCTGATAGCTTTTTTGATGTCATGTTTCCATTTGGTTAGCTGGGCGCCTAGTTAATGTTTAGCAAAAAGTGTGAGTGGTTTAAGCGAGCTTGGAGTCAAAATGCTTACTTGAATGTTGATAGAAAGCACTGGTGAGGAAGAATGGACCTACCGAGCAGTTATTTAGGTTTAAATTTATTCAAATCGATACTAACTATAATCTTCAGTGGTGTAAAAACGTTTTCATATCACTGAAAATGATTTTCTAGTGGAAATAAACTGAATAAATTCGCACTTAATCGACTGATTTGTGCGGTCATTCAACGTTCTCGACGAATATGTAATCAGGTGCACCAATCGTGAGTAATCACCGATTTGGCTAATGATGATATCTAGGTTTTGATTCAGTACTGGTAGTTTAATTACTGCCAGGTATTTCTATTCAAATGGATACAAAAATACTCAAGCGTGTTTATGCAGTTGAGCATGCTCTGGTATATCTGTAAACATCATGACTCTACAAATGCAAATTGACCTTGAAGCCTAAATTATTACCAATTAAGCATATTTCTAAAGAATTACGATCCTTTATTCAGTCTTCTTAGATCCAGCCTGTTTTCTTGCTAGTTCCCGCATTTTTCGAATCATTTTATCCGGTAAATGCTTAATCACCCAAGCCTAAAAATCAAACGCCAGATATAATATTGAGCAACTTAAAGTTTCTTTTTGTAAAAATTACGATTGACTGATCCTGCGTTCAAACATCACGAAGACAGCGTGGCTGTGCCGCAAGAAAAGCCACTTTACAATGAATTTCCAAGCTTGGCACAACTCAACAGGCAGAAAGACTCTTGTGGAAAGGCTGCACTATTGCGCACGATAATTTAGCAATTCGGATTATACCGGACTGTTTGATTAAGGCCGTCATGTTATACGCGGTTTATTTCTTGGAAAAAGCTCTTGACGGAAATTCGTACTGGGTTGATTAAGAGCTACATTCACAACGTTAGCGCTCAGAAAAATAAAAGGTTGATTTTCTCTTTTTTCCTGCGTGGACTTGACTTGGACGTGCTGATTCAGTAAAGGCCTATATCTATCACTGCACACTCGCTTTCGAACCAGACTGTTTGCTGGAGCAAAGCACGTTCAATTCCGGATACCCTTCCTGACAAACAGGATATAGGATAAACAAACAAGATTCCAAATTGATCACATAAATATGATTTTGAAACAAGTGCAAAATTTTTCCCAAGACAACAACAAGTGCAAAATTTTCCCCAGTTAGTTATCAAGTTTATTCTTAAGAACATTAAAACAGATATCATGGTTGCAAGTTCGAATCTCAGCTGGCAGGGCATTAAAAGAAAGGCAGTGTACATTGAAGGGGCAGGCCTGGTATGTAAATGTACGGGGCAGTGTACACTGGCAGTGTACAGGGTGGGGCAAGTGCATAAATTTCCCCACAAGGATCAAGTGCATAAATTTCCCCACATGGGGAAATTTTTGCACTTGATCCATGATTTTAATTCATAAACGTTCGTTGAGCTAACATAAAATCTTTTGTTGATAAAGTACGGCAAAAATGAAGTACCATGTTTTTTTCCTCGTTTTCACACTGAAGGCCAAGTGCGAGCAATTGCAGGATCAGAATGAGTCCCGGCCATCTCCGTTAAGGGAATAGCGGATAAAAACTGAATAACTGCTACTACATAAGGTAGCCTATTTACAATGATCGTTAAAAATTGCTGCAGCTTTTACATCATTTTATGATGAATCAAAACGGTCATGATTATTAACCTAAGACCATCAAATCTACTAGCAATTTAAATCATAAATCACCTTAATACTTACATCGAAATTTACTTAGGGTTCACGCAAACAGACCCAACAACTTCAAAATTAATAAAATAAAGATGAATGCTTTGCGTGAATACACCATCAAATTACCTGACATGCATGCTGCCAGCATCCGTACGTGTATTTTTCTTTGCCAACGGTAGCCAGCATTGCTTTGGCGTAAGCATCAGGCAAAGGCATCATGCTACGGTTTAACTTTGCAAACATTCCGTCACCCTTTGGCACATGTTGTTTTGTCATGTTTGTAATAACACCTCCGGGCATGCAGCTCTATTATGCAAGTTAGTCAATTAAATACAAATCTATATCTTTCGATCAATTAGAGACTCTGATCATGCATTGAACAACTGGTTTTCAAACCCATACAGAAATTAGCTTAATGCTTTTGCCGTTAACGCTTTATTCAACGATCGCTGCAACTGGAATAGTTGCTGAACTTTTCCATCTGGAAATGGAAAAATCAACCTAATACTCAATCATTTAATTATTAGCTTTTACCGTAATTACGTTAATAATAAAATTACGGTAATTATCATTAATCATTTATCATTATCATTAGTAATAAAATTACAGTAATTATCATTACCGTAATTACGGTGCTTCCAAACAGAATTTTTATCCTAAAAATAAAAGCAATCTAACCTGTGGGGCTGTGATGCATGTTTATAAATATCAGCTGATCGGAACTTTTACTGCCAACTTGCTTTTATACAGCAATGTTTTCAGCTTGTGTCACATGCTATTTGATTGCTTTCAACAACATAAGTTAAAATACACCAAAAACATTTTTTTTAGTCCGACCAGCTGAAATGGGGATACGCCTTATTTGCCGATGCATCTTATATGCCATCAAATAGGTAGTTGTAAAACGGCCCACTGACCGAAACTAGTTGGACCACCCTGACCTATATCAGGTCCTTTTAGATACAGCGTCGCGACAAATCGCTTTCACAATACATTACTTAATACGATGGCAACCGAATTCGAAAATTTAAATCAATTACAGTTTGAAAATGAGTTTAGAGTACAAAAGGAGCCAGATGGAAAAGACTCATCTAAAGAAAAAATGCTAGAAACATGCAGTTTTTGAAAAAATAAAACGTTACACATTTCATGGCCCTTGAAATTAAACTCCTCTCTAACGAACGTGGGCACTGCACCAATCAACAGCCGCCTCAACGTGGTGGTGTGGTCCCCGACCCCGTTTGGTTTGGGTAGAAATGGCTGTTGGCCTTGCCGAGGGTCCCAAGTACCCCGGGCACTCCCCTTCATTTTTTTGCTATGCTGGTCCCTGAACGACCGCAGAAGAGCAGCACACAGCTTCTTTAAAATCGGTCGCTTGTTTTCTCTTTTTCTTTTCTCCTGCCCCTCTCTTGCCCTTCTTCATCTCCTCATTCTCATACTTCTCTTGATGAGCGGTAACCCTGGCCCCATTTTTCCTGTCAACCTTATCTGCATTCAGGAATCCAATCTTAACTCATCTTCCTCATTACGGGTTCCTGGACTCTCTGCTCTGCGTTCTGATCGTACTCACTCCCGGTCTGGCATTCTCTCTTCTGATACCACGCACGCTAGCAGCGGCGTTGTAAGTTGCGTCAGGCAGGGCCTATCTTTTCCTGAACTTTCTACCTCCACTCTTTCTTCGCTTGATCCCTACTCTAGATTATGTAGGGATCAACATCTCTCTTAACAACTCCTCCTCGCTCTCTTTTCTCAATGTGTGAGCCCCCCCTATTCGCTCCTCCCCAACGGATGGCAGAACCGATTCCTTTTATCCCTCCGTTTTTCCCTCGTCCAGAAATTTCTTCATTCTGGGGGACTTCAATTGCCATCACCCATTTTGGGACTCAAGAGTTACTTCTGACCCCGCGGGAAAGAAGTATTTGACTGGGTCATCTCCTCTGACCTCCTCCCCCTCAACAACCCTGACACACCCACCCTTCTACATCACTCCTCTGGCAGTCGCTCCTCTCCTGACATCTCCTTTGCCCCCTCCTCTCTTGCCCTGCCCTTTCTTGCTCCTGGGAGGTGCTACAGGACCTTGGTTCTGACCACCTACCAATTCTTCTATCTATCCCTCTCTCTCCTATCTTTTGCCCCAATGAGCGTCCTCCTTCCTTCAATTTTCAGAAAGCTCGCTGCGATGGCTTTGCCTCCTACATTGACTCTCACTGTCCTTCAGCAGAGTAATACTTGTCTCTTTCTCTTTCCTCTGCTGCTGCTCTTTTTACCTCTTGGGCATTGAATGCGGCCTAATCTTCCATTCCTTTCGGTCGCATCAAACGCCCTCCTAAAGCTTGGTAGTCTGCTGAGGTGGAAAGTGCAGTTAAGAAAAGTAGCAAGGCTTTCGCTGCCGCTCACAGAAGTTATGAAGATCACCAGGCTTACATCTCTGCTTCTCGACGCGCCTTGTCAGTCATTGCCACAGTCAAGACTGAGGCATGGCAGACGACTTGCTCTTCTCTTTCACCTAAGTCTAACCCTAAATCTGTACACTCTCTCCTTCGCTCTATCGATGGCTCTCCTTCCTCGTCTTCTTCGTCTCCTAACTTCCCCAACTGTTCTTCTCCCAGGGAATCGACTTCGATCTATGCCGCTTACCTGAGATCCCACTTTTCCATTTCTCAGCCAAAGGCTCTGTGTAGCAAAGCCAAAGGCTACCTCTCTGAGCTCCGCCGAGCCATGTGCCCTGTGGAGTCACACACGTCCTTTTGCTCTCCTTTCACTCCCGCTGAATTTCATGCGGCTGCCTCCAACCTCTCCTCCTCCACCGCCACTGGCCCAGACAAAGTTGCCTATCCCATGCTAAAGCACCTTCCTCGCTCTGGCATGGATTTTCTTCTTCACATCTTCAATCTTTCCTGGTCTTCACATTCCTTTCCTTCCATCTGGAAGACATCTTCCATTATTCCCATACACAACATGGGAAAGTCTCTCAACTCTCCTGCTTTCTTCCGGCCTATATCTCTCACCTCCTGCGTATCAAAGCTTTTTGAACGCATCATTCTATCCTGTCTACTCTTCTTTCTGGAATCTAATTCCATTCTATCTCCCCGCCAGGCCGGTTTCCGCCCTGGTCGGTCTACACTTGATTAAATTCTGTACCTTTCTCAGTCCATTTCGGATGGGTTTAACAAACCCAGGCCGGGCTCTTGGACGATCCTGTCTACTATCAATTTCTCTAAAGCTTTTGACTCTGTCTGGCATCACGCCCTTTTCCACAAACTTATTTCGGCTGGCCTCCCTCCTTGCTTTGCTCGTTGGACTCAATCTTTCTTTTCTGATAGGCGGGCTTCTGTGGTCTTTCAAAACCACAAAAGCCGCTCCTTCCAGGTCCGTCGAGGTATTCTGCAAGAATCCGTTCTTGGCCCTGTACTTTTCTCTCTCTTCATTATTGATCTTCCAGCCTCTCTGCCTTCTTCCGTCAGCTGCTCTCTTTATGCTGACAATCTGGCCATTTGGTCCTCCTCCCCCTCGGTCCTTACTGCAGTGGAGGCCACACAAGGAGCTCTGTTTTGATTGGAGCGCTGGTCTGAGTACTGGTGTCTTCCTCTCAATCCGAGCAAATGTGAGGCCTCCTTCTTCTCAGTGGATCCCCACCAAGCTAACCTCAAGTCCAACCTCCTCCTACTCGGCTCCCGCCTCCGTTTCAATCCAACTCCAACTTTTCTTGGGGTCACCTTCGACCACACTCTTTCCTTTTCTAAGCATGTATCTTTGCTGAAGGCCAAGTTTTTCCCATGTCTCAAGGCCTTACGCTGTATATGTGCTTCCTCATGGGGCCCCTCTAAGGAGTTCCTCTCTCTTCTGTATAAATCTTTTCTTCGGTCCCTTCTCACTTACGTTTCACCCAGATGGTTTCCCTTCCTAAGCGCTACCAATTTCACGAAACTGGAACGCCTCCACCGTGCTGTCGGTCGCACCATCACCGGCTGTCTCTCGTCCTCCCCTATTCCTCTTCTTCTCTCCAAGGCTTCTCTACCTCCCCTACAAGTCACCCTGACTCATTTCACTCTTTTATCTTATGAGCAGGCTCTTTGTCTCCCAACCTCCTTTCTCATCTCAGGTTTGGCCAGACTAGGAGTGAAACCAAGACTCTGCAGATCGTCCTGGAGAGCTTTTGCGTCCACTCACCCACTCATGCTTCCTTCTACTTGTTCTAGGAAAGCTCTTCTTGCTTGCCCTCCCTGTCCTCCTTGGAATCTTCCTTCGTTCACGGTGGAGTCCACTCTTTCCACTCCATGCTCTCGCTCTGATCCCCTCTTTCTTGCCAAGGTGCGGCTCTTGCCCACCTTGACTCTCTCCCCCCTCATGATCTGGTGCTTTGGGCTGACGGCTCTGTTCCTTTTCCTTTTGGCAAGAGCGGCTCCGGCGTTCTTGCCAACTGCTCTCTCTGTGGCACTGAGGCCACTCTTTCCTTTTCGGCAGGCCCAGTATGTTCAAGTTTTTCCGCTGAAGCCTGCGCCATTCTGCACGCTCTTTGCTGGTCTCGGCAACACCATAAAGTCTGCTATTTTTCTTCTCTTCTCCTACTATCTGACTCTCATTCTGTCCTCTTCTCCATCTTTCCTCTTATCTCAAACTCTGTGGCAGATCTGGCAGAAACTGTCTTCTCTCTGCTTCTGTTTTGTCAGGCTACAATGGGTCCCCGGACACTCGTTTCTCCCGGGGAACGACACGGCTGATGAGCTGGCCAGACAGGGTGCGCTACTTGTGCCCTCCGCTATCCCTTGTAGTTTCTCTCCTCTTATCTCTCATATCCACTCTCGTCTTATCTCGGACTGGAAGCATACTGTCTCATGGAAGTTCTTTGACACACAGGTTCCCTCGATTTCCACCGAAGAGCTTGTGCTCCCTTGTCATGCTCGCTGTGTCCTCTCTCGTCTTTGCTGCAATGGACACAGCCTTCTTTTAGGTTCTATCTCTCTAGGATTGGCAGAATTGAGAATCCTTCCTGCAGCGCCTGTGGACACTCGTCCCAGGACACCTCTCATCTCATTCTGCACTGTCCAGCTATGGACTCTTTGCGCTGCTCACTCTTTGGCGACTCTCTATCTTTTTACGACCTCTGGTCCAGACCCTGGGGAGTTGCCCGGCTTCTGGGGCTCCCTGGTCTTCCGCCATGCCCCCATCCCTCAGAAGGGGTCGGGTAAACAACAATAACAACAACAACAACGTGGGTAACCTTTTTTTCTCAACTTCAGAAAAATTCATTTTGTGTTCTAGTTCTACAGGCTACCTGAATAGTAATTCCTTTATCTTCATATTCATTGTGAAGAGCTTGAGAAAAGTAATCGACAAATGCTTTGGAGGATCCGTAAATAGAAAGCATGGGTCGTACAGCAGCAGTAGAAGATACATTGATAATCAACCCTCTAGCACGTTCCACCATTCCAGGCAAGATAGCGTGCGTCATCTAAACACAATCTTGCAGTCAAGGCCGTACAGGGAGACAAATTTGCCAAATTGTATTAACATATTTTGAGTTGATAGGTGCGTAATCCATTAATGAAAAACAAAACAATTTAAAGGTTTCCAAGTTCTTAAACGTACAAAAGCTCTCTAAAAATGAGACAATTTTACTCACAGTTTGGTGGGTATCTCTTTTTTTCAATGGTATATTTTACAGTCTCCTAGCTTTGCAAAGACGGAATTTAGTGACAACTCGAAACAGGATAATAACAATGGTAAGACCTACTATAACTTTTATTTATACAACAGCTATTTTAGCAAAAAAGTTTCTCGTGTCATCAGAAGTACAAATCGTCTCTGGCTTGATTCAAAGCAAGTGAAAAGTTGTGTATCACTGTCTATTTTTGAGCTCCTGCTTTATGTATAAAGTTAGAAAAATAAATGCAAAATTGTCAAAATTTTTCCTAACGTGCGTTTTTCAGATTCTAAGATATTTTTCAATAAAAGAACGTCTTGATCTGGCGAGGACAACATTTAAGAATTTGTTTTTCAATCACCTTGAAAACGGAGTAAATGTTTATTCGTGTGATGTTTTTTAAAATCTGAGGATTTTTGGAAACAACATCTACGAACTTCAACGTATCAACGCTGATTCCAACATTATTGACGAGAACCCCAACGTCAAAGGGCTTGCAAAAATCTTCTATTTCGTCATAAATGTTTTCATCGTGTGAAAAATCAATTACCAGATACTTTACTTGAGTGCTGTGCTTTGAAACTGCAAAATCACAAGAACCTTTATGCACTGAAATGAGATTACTTTCATTAATGACAACAAAAACACTTCTACGGTCATAGGCTGTACAGAATACAAGGACGCAGCAACACAGCCTTATGGCTAAGCTGTCAAGACTTCTTCTGACTCCTTAAAACGTAAGCCTTATCCTATCCAGGGGAGTGACAACCATGTTTACTTGGAAGGGAAGTATGTGCGCGCTAGTAACGTGAAGACCTTTTGAGAAGCAACCAACCTACATCCTAATGTTCTTGCATTGCAACCCTATGGGAACGTTATTATTTTGAGAGAAATGATTTCTCAGACAAAACTGTACCTCCAGTACTAGAATTATTAAACCCACTTAACTTTTCATGGCCTATCTCCTGCTACTACCCCAACAATCTCTAAAAAAATGGTAGCTTATGCAAGAGAAATAAAGTAACTGTGATTCTGTGAACTAAAGCAGATAGTGATGTTAATTGCTTGTACAACGTTATGCAGTTTTCAGGCCTTTCTTACTCGCTACGTTTTAAGTAACAATCAATAGAATAGAAACGCAGTTTACAAAATTCGTTTAACCATAGCCTTATTTTGGCCTACACCACAAAACAAAGCCATCAGCTTAATTCCTTTTCTTTAAAAAATTATGCTGTGTCCCCGCTTCAAATATTCTCAATACGCTAGTACTTTCCAAATTGTTTGGTAAAAAAACCATTCTGCCGTTTGGGAATAACTATTTGGCTCTGCCGTGCGATTTCACAGCGATAACGGAAGATCCATGATTCTACACATCTCCAAAATACAACAAGCAATTGTATTACCAATAAGTAACTAATAGTTTTATGGGCAGGTCTACATCAACGAAGTCAGTAAACTGCGATCCAAGATATTCTGGCCAGCAAAAAGCTGTGGCTTTTCAAATCAGTGGGATTTGTGCCACGAGTTCAGTGACGATAAGTTTTAAGCCAACATCAAATCTTTCACAAAACAACTTTGAAAACAATTTTTGTTAATTGGTGTGATTGGCCGTAAAACCAGTTCGTTTTTGGAGGCAATCAGAAATGTATATTTTATCAAAAATGCAAGTTTAGCACACAGGCATAACCAAGTTTTCTTTCATAATCAATTGCAATTATTTCTGAAAATATAGTCCCATTCTATTATAAACTAGTATTTTTTGTAATTACACCATTGGACTTCGTTCCAAAATTTAATATGAGTAGGCGTATTTGTCCAGATAAACTTATACACCCTCGGCCTAAAGCAATGCCTATTTACGGGGTGGGCTTCATTTATCCTTAAAATGTGCAAAGCTCATTCTTTCTAAAGTTTTGCAATATTTCAACACCAAAAAATTTATTTATGAAAGATTTTCTCGTTTTTGCTAAATACTAGTCCCTAAATGAAATTATTTTGCTTTCTTTTTTGGTGCTAAAAATTGTATCCATTTTTTACTGCATTGCATACAAAACATTTTTGTAAATTTTACTGTTTTTTCACAATTTTTTGACTAAATAGTTTTAACACTTTTGATCGTTTTTCACTACAAAAAACAAACTTTAGTTTATATTCCTATGTTGAAGCAACGTAAGCAGGAGCAAGCACTTCTTTTAATAACGCGTGAGCAAACTCCAATTTTATATGTCGTCCTCCACATCACTTGCATCGCCAAAGCAGGAAATTTGTGAATACCATTTTTATAGTTTTGCTACTACTTCACAAGGGATTTGAATTCAAGACTGCTGGCTGCTCAGTAAACACGACAAAAATACATGACCAGTCAGGAGGGATAAAATTTACAATCGGAAAAGATTCTCAATTGTTGAAAAAGTGATGAATATCAACTGAATATTTGGCAAAGACCCAATATAGAGCAGGATTTCGCAAATACTTAATGACGTGACCCAAAAAAAATAGCCCTATAGTCTCGCAGCCCAAACATTTCTGAGCATAATTTTATGAAAGCTCTTATTAATTACATAGTAAGTTTAAGACTAGTAGCAAGAGCAGCAATTTTTACAAAACAGAAATGAGTAAGACTTAGTACATCAACAGTGTCACGAATAAGTGAATTTGCGTTGTGAGAATAGTTACAAATAGTATAATTGCTGTAATCTGTTGTTTTAATTTGCAGTGATCGTTTTATTTGTAAATGTGAATTGTCTGAAGCCCTTAACTTGCTAAACTGTTTTCGAAAAAAGATCTTGTTTTCTTTCTCATTTATTAATAGATTTATAACTCACATGCTTTTTCTGACGTTACAATAATTGATCACGTGACTAAGTTCCAGTGTATTCTAGTGAATCTTGTTTCTTCTCGAAGATTTATTTCAATGGCCAATTATGCAATATTAACGGTGTTTTTCTGTGTCATGTGATGTTCTAGTATTTTCCAGAAGATCGTCTTTTTGTGCATAAGGCGACGAGATTTTTTACGATTTAGAGAGAGTAGTTTAGTCGAGTGTAGTGAAAAAAAGTCTATTGATTTGTGGTGATTTATTGCAGATTTCTATTAGTGTGACAAGCAGTTAATTAGTGGATTTAATCTTGGTTGGGCCTGACTGTCATATTAAAACGCATTGTTTTTGGTGTTTGACGAGCGAAAGAATTCAAAATCTTAAAGTTGTTTGTAAATATATTTGTTCTGTTTTTGATCGAGAAGTGTGTGAGTTAAAGTATGTTAGTGGAAGTCAATCTTTTTCGAGCTATTAAGTTGCAACCAGACTTAATTATTCGAGCAATACTGCAAGTTGGCTCAATTTTAAGTAGTAAAATTAAGATAGAACGAAAACTCTATTGAAACGCGACAAACAGTGCATCAATGAGTCTCAAATTTATTCTGTGTAATGAGAATTTTGGGTTCTGAGTCTAGAATACAGCAATTCAATTCGAAGTTTGATTTTGAAGATGTTTTGATTTAGATAAAAGTTTTCTTTGTACAGAATATTGGCTCTGCACGCTGCAAACTCAATACATTGTCTAATGACTTAGTTCAACCTTGCCACAACAAACACATAGCAAGGAAAACATCGTGAACCAACATAATAACCATACTATGTAAAGAAATCGCTTAAATTTTAAGAACTTAGACGCACTGGCAAACACGATAATAATGCATCGTTATACGGTAAGAGAATAATTGCAGTACATTTAAATTTTTTCGCTATCCAACTTTGGGTCGTGATCCACTATTTGCAGACCCCTGGTATAAAGCAAAACTGATAAAGGATCACTCCGGAGTAAAACCAAGATTATACTTCAATGAGGTATAGATCTCCAATTTTGTGGATTTTCCCTCTCACCAGTCCTCCCTTGTCCCTGCGCTCTGGGTTTATTTTATTTTTAATTTGTCAAAAGAAATCTATGACTAGTATCAACAAAGTTATTACTAGGGCCATTTTTTTGACCTAAAAAAATATATTTTTGACTTTATTTTAGCAAAATTTTGACTTTATTTTGATCTAACTGCTTTCGCCTATTATTTATGTCTTGTTGCACTTTTTTGATTAAAAATGTTTTATAATCCACAATTTACATAAGTTTTTAAAGAAGAAAGTAGCCTACTTTAAACAGTTTCTCAATCACTCAGTCTTGAAGCTAATGCAACAAAGCGACGCATGACGTCAAAACCTAGGATAACGAGCAATTGTGTGTACCGGATCAATTAGTGTGTAATACAAAAAATGAGTTGTTATCGCAACTCTACTGTACATTAACAGTCTGTCTATGATGTTTTCAACGAAAGCCACACAGTATAATTACCAGGACTTTTTATTGTAATACAGCATCATATATTTTTTACGTTCTTAACATCAAAATTTCTGTCTTTTCTCAGTAATTTACTGGGCATAGAAAACGACCTCTCAACAGCAGCAGAGGTTGGCTGGGCTCTTTACAATAGTGCATAGCTTGTTAGGTCAATTGTCAAGTTGGTACAGTGTATTATTGTTTCTAAATCAGAGCTGGATAGTCGTTTTTTAATGTAATTTTTAATTGCGCACGGATCATCATCGAATTGCATATTCTTCAGCAGTCCGTATGCTTCGGTTATCGTGCAGGCACTTCCTTCTACAAACTCTACGTTGGCTGCTAGAGTGCGGCATTGATTTATTTTAACCAAGTCCGGCACCAAGTCTTCTACATTGATAGCGTCTTTTGCTCTGCTGACTAAGAGGCCTGCACTTGTCCAATTGTTGACAATGGTACGAACAGCTGGAAGGTTCTCACTGTAACACAAGACAGCTCTAAGCCAAGTTGCCCGTCTTGTAATTACAGGGTCAGGAGGAGATGGCAGACCAGCATCACGAAAATCTTTCTTGCGATCTTTGTTTTTGATTGTTGCTGCCTTGATCGTTGCTATTATTTTATCAATATTTTTAAAATGAGCACGCACACGCATAGCGCAGTTATGTAGTAAGTGCACAACGCAGGTGACATGCATCAAAGAAGGGTATAATTGCTTTAATGTCTTTCCAGCCAAAGACATGTACCGAGCAGCATCAGTCAAGAACAATGAATGATTCTCGCGTTTTATTTCAAGTTGTCGCAATATGTCATCCACAGTGTGCAGAATAATACTGCTATTAACATTGTTACCGCTGTCAAGTGGATGGCAATCAACGAGGAATGTCTGATTTGGGGCATCCAAGCTGTCCACAAGCACACTAATATACTTTTGTTTAGCAATCTCTGTTTCATCCACAATTAAAAAAAGTTTTTTGTCACGAAGTAATTCTTGAATTTGTTCTTCTTTTTGGGATGCTAATTTAGCAACACATGCCCGGGCTGCAGTCTCCGAAGGCAATACTTTTCCCATTGTAGCAAACAGAGACTTCAAAGAAGGATGGTTCAGTTTATGAAGTGGGATATCTGCAGCTAAGAATGAAGAAGAGACAACCTGTTCCTTGAAGTTTACTTGATCGAGTTGTAAAAAGGTTTGCTTACTGTAGGAATTGCTCTTCGTCTCCAATTTTCTTTGGTGTTGCTTACTTTTTCGGTGGCTTTCCCCAAAAACCTTTTGTTGCATTTGACTAACACGTCGAAAATTCTATTTGAATAAGATGATCTGCTGAGTTTTATGCTAAGTTGGTAGTAGTACTAGGCTAATATTCCTATAGGCTAATATTAGAATATCTTGATTTTGTAAAGTATTGGATATCTGTCATGGCTGTGGTCGGAAGTAAATATACCCTGGAGAGTGTGATGGAGAAAATCCAGACTATCAAGTCCACTCAACAAAGGTATGCTGAACAGTACCTGCAACCCCAAACTGCTGGTTCTGCCAGTTTGTCTTTTGTTGCAGGTGATGGTAATACTGCAAACGACACCCAAGGTCAGCAGCTCAAGAATATGGAAGAGGCTATCAACAGGTTGGAGAAGATCGTGAAGGAGGTGGCACGAGCGACAAGAGAGAATGAGATGAGAATTGATGACCTGAAACAGTACGGCCGACGCAACTGCCTGATCCTCCATGGATGCAAGAACATTCCAATGCAGGGGAGTTACGTCGATTTTGAAAAATATGTAACTGGAAAATTAAATGCTAGGCTAACACTTGATTATAAGATCAAATCTCATGATATTGATACATGTCATGTACTTCCTTCCAGGAAAAAGGGAGTGATACCTATCATCATCAAATTCGTGAGGAGATCAGTACGGGACCTGGTGTACAACAACAAACGGAGGTTGAAATCTGATGGAAGTCTGGAAAAGCTGTCGATCACAGAGTCCCTCACGAAACGTCGACTACAACTTGTGGTGGAGGCCAGGAAAGCATTTGGGTTTTTCAATGTGTGGACGACCAATGATAATGTATACTGCATCCAGGACAACAAAAGGTTAGTAATTGAAGACTTTGGTGATATTGATGCTATTGTTAATGATGAGATATAAATAGTTTCTAGATATTAGTACTAAATCCTGTATTCATTTCATCTCATCAGTGTTGTATTGTTATGCATTGCTCATCATCATGCTGCTTCTGTGTAACTAGCGAATATGCCGGAAATATTTACCTAATTTTCGCAACTGATAAATGCAAATTAGCCAAACTAAGTAGTTGTTACATAATCATAGCCTGGTCTACTAGCCAACTGTACAGTTTCTTCAGCAAGCTCTTTTCTTTACAGAACTTATTTTGCTCTGAGTTTTGAACTATCTTATCCCAAAACAAACTGATAAAACATGTTGCAATTGTTTGAAAACAGTTCGAAAAAACCAAAAATCATTAATCTGCTCACAATGTTTACAGATAATTCATGTTAAATGCACTGGTAAGAACAGTCAAACAAATAATAATGGGATAGGCACCTGGAAGTGTAACCTGTGCAATGATTTTTCTTTTCCCTTTTCTTCTTGTTCTGATGTTGAATTTGATGAATTGTACAAATCTAACCAAACAAATTCTAACGCTACCTTGCTATCTGCTTATGAACTAAACAAAATATTTGATGGCAGTTTTGGTGGTTTCAATGATATCACATGCACTGAAAGTGATGACTTAACAGACGTTGATGAAATTTGTCTGTTTGATACAAATGATCGATACGTAACCAGTAGTAAAGCTCATACCAATTTACTGAATGACATTAATAATTCCTCAGATAACAACTTCACTGCTATTAGTCTGAATATAAGATCATTAAACAACTACAAAAATTTGGCAAAACTTGAAGGATTGTTATCATCACTAGCATTTAAGCCGAGCCTAATTGCTGTAACAGAAACTTGGCTAAAGCCAAACCAATCAGGACCACACACAAACTTACAGGATTATATATTCATATCTAACCCTCGATCAAAATTTCAAGGTGGAGGAGTAGGTTTCTATATCAAAAATGATGTGGTTTACTCTCGTCGTACTGATCTAGAAATAATGAATGAAAAAGTATTTGAAGCAATCTTTGTTGATATTATGTTCAAAAATAAAACAATAACTTGTGGAAATATTTACCACTCTCCTAGTAAAGATGCTAATGCCCAATCCTTGTTTCAATCAATTCTAGAAAATACACTGCACAAAATAAGCAAAAGGGAATGTTTATTGTTTGGAGACTTCAATATAAACCTCCTTGACTGCGATGAACCTAATGTTGGCAACTTCATTGAAGTGATGTTGGAAAATGGATATAGGTCATTAATCAATAGGCCAACTAGAATCACACAAACCAATGGCACACTTCTAGACCACATTTGGACTAACTGTTGTAATGCACAAAAACTAAAGAGTTGTATAATTACCTACTCAATATCTGATCATCTAGTAACAATGATGTGCATGTCCATCAAGAAATCACAGACTAAAAATATTTAGTATTACCGCTCCTTCAGTGACACAAAAATAGCCTCGTTTACCCAATGTGTATCTGAACTTGACATTACTCCTATCTTGGAAAAGTCTGATCCCGATGACGCATACAACCAGCTGAAAAAGCAGTATATGACTCACTTTGAAAAATCGTTTCCATTAAAGAAGGTCAGTTTTAAAAACAAACCAAACAAGAGTTGGTTTGATAGAGAAGCTCAGGAATTGCTGGACAATAAAGAAAACCTTTTTAAACACTACATGAAAACCAAAACAAACCACTCAAAAACATTGTTTACCCAAGCTAGAAATTACTATTACAGAATCATAAAAGAGAAAAAACAGACTTATTATAAGTCAAAATTTAACATATTCAAGGGTGATATAAAAAATACATGGCGTTTTATTAACAACTTGCTCGGAAAACAAAGAAAATCTGATTGCAAAAAACTCAAAATTGATGGTAAAGAAATATTTGAACCACAGGCTCTTGCAAATCATTTCAACAACCACTTTTCTACCATAGCCTCCAAACTGATGGATGAACTTCCACCAAGTGAAGCCAAATATAGTGAATATTTAAAACCATCCTCACGCTCGACAATGTTTGTATGGCCTACTTGTCCCATGGAAATTTCAAATATATTGCATAGCATGAAATCCAAATTAAGTGCTGGCATAGATCAAATACCATCAAAGCTATTGAAGTCGTCACCAGATAACATATTAGTTGCACTAAGCCACATCTTTAACTTATCGCTTAGCAAAGGAGAATTCATTAATGATTTCAAACTAGCTAAAGTATGTCCAATCTACAAAAAAGGTGACAGCAGCAACATTAATAACTACAGGCCTATAAGTTTGTTATCAAATGTTTCAAAGATTTTGGAAAAAATTATGTATAGGCGTCTGTGCACATTTTTGGACCAAAGTAATTTTTTCTCTGTCCATCAATTTGGCTTTAGAAAACATCATAACACCTCACATGCAATAACGTTTATGGTACACAAAATAACCGAATCCCTTTCCCATAAAGTACCCACACTCGGTATTTTTCTTGACCTGTCTAAGGCTTTTGACACAATAGATCATGATATACTGCTTCACAAATTGCAACATTATGGAGTCAGAGGCATAGCTTATGACTGGTTTAAGAGTTACCTGACTGGTAGAACGCAGCAAGTGGAATGTAATGGCACTCTATCAAACATAATCAACCCAGTGACAAGAGGGGTGCCTCAAGGTTCAAATTTAGGCCCATTGTTATTTCTAGTTTATGTTAATGATTTCCAAAACTGTTTAAAATTCTCCGAATCCGTTATGTTTGCAGATGACACAAGCATATTTTTAGAAAATAAAAACATAGCAACACTTTATGAACGTGCTCAAGAAGAGTGACACTATATTGACAAATGGATGGTAGCCAATAATCTTTCAATAAATGTATCTAAAACTAAATGCATTCTATTCAGATCCTCTAAATCTAAACCACCTCCTACTAACTTAACTGTTACACTTAGAAATATGAAAATTGAACAGGTTACTACAATGAAATTTCTAGGTGTACATATTGATGAGCACTTAACTTGGACAGGACATATTAGACATCTTCAAAATAAATTAAGGTCCACTCTTGGCGTGGTAAGCAGAATCAAACCTTTTCTAAGGCAAGGCTCCATGTTAACTTTGTACCACTCTCTAATCAACAGTCACTTACAATATTGTATTACTAATTGGTGCATTGGAAATAAAACATTGATAAATAAACTACAAAAAACATGCAACAAATTCATAAGGATGGCATGCAACCTAAGGCACTACAGAGATGTAACTGATGTAAGAAAAACTCACCAGCTACTTACTATAAACCAGTTACTAACTAAGGAGATTGCAGTATTTATGTTTAAACAGAACTCTGGAAAAAATCCTGACGTATTTCGAAATGTATTTGTAAAAAGCATTTCACAATACAATACCAGAAATAGATCTAAATTAATACCAAAACTTTGCTCTAGCAGTTTATGTCAGCAGTCTATTTCGTACCAAGGTCCCGCCATCTGGAGCAAATTGCCAATTTTTTTCAAAAATGAAAAAATATCTGTTGTCACATTCAGCGCAAAGTTGCAAAATTACTTGTGCACAAACTCCATTGGTATTTGAACAGATTGCTGGTTCGCTTCTTTTGCTTACAGATAATGTACGCGGTGCGATCGAAGGAAGCATCATCATCATCATGCAGGGGCGATTCTTCTGAAGGCTTCCAAATACAACAACCAATCATCAAAAACTTCTTGTAACATTGGACATTGGGCAGCAATAGATTATAATAATAACAATCTAAGAAACATCGCCTCCATACGAAGAAGAAGATAACAATCGAAACTCATGTTACCAAATTACTACTACCTAAACTTGAATATTTTAGTATACTCTAACCTTATATTGTGAGCATAATCACCTTCTTAATTCTATCGACTGTAAAAGAATAGTAATACTACCCACATTTTAATATGTTGCAACATAATAGGCCAGTTTCTAACACAACGGTTGGCAGTTGTTAAATTCACAATTTATGAAACAGTGCTATTTTTATATGTAACACCACTTGGCAGAGCAATTAGTGCTTGAAACATGACAACCACATTATTATAATCAAGTATAGTATGTGCATTGCAGATATCATCTCTTAATGTAAAATAGGATTATCATCTGTTTAAATGATTATGTTGTTGTGTTGTATGTTTACGCTTGGC
The DNA here is from genome assembly GCA_963675345.1 of Trididemnum clinides. Classification (NCBI taxonomy): domain Eukaryota; kingdom Metazoa; phylum Chordata; class Ascidiacea; order Aplousobranchia; family Didemnidae; genus Trididemnum; species Trididemnum clinides. The sequence goes on from OY776298.1 coordinate 19,120,267, forward strand.
TCCTCTCAACACTGCTTTCTCATCAAAAATACAGGTACACGAAGTGAAGGTAAAATTTTACTCTTTTAATTCTGCAAGTAACAAACTACTAACATTCATGCAAACGTAAGAACTGGGGCTGTAGGACGTACTACTTATTGATGAACTGTTACTCTCAGGTAACACATTAAAACCTTTGTGTTGAGATGAGCTAAGCTACGTGTCTTGTAAGTTAATAATGTACATGTGTTTCGTAGATATTAAATTTTTTTTTTTCTTTTCAACCAGTTGCTTAATGAAAGGGTTTCCGGACCCGGTGAGGTTTCACTTTCAGGGTGGTTTTTCTTTCCTCACCATGCTCAGATGAGCTAAAAAACAGCCTTATAGGCCGGTTGCGCCACCCATTGACCACCTACGTAGCCGTGTCTCGCACTGGTCATCTTTCTGATCCTTACTATTTCAAATGTTCTAACTTCTTATTTACAAAATAATATGATCTACAACTATAAAATCTCCTGCGTTTTTGTTTTGTTCTGTTTGTTTTTTTTTTGTTCTGTTTTTTTTTTTTAAACTGTCCTTTAATTGCTTGAATTTAGGGTTTAGCGGCCATGCAACTATTGCTCTAGTTTTATGGATCCACTGTTTTCATTTGCATGTTTTAACGTCTGACGTTGTGTCGCTTCTTCCTTTTCTTGACTCCATTTCTCTCATTATTATTGTTGTTCAGTGTCGTGTGTAATGGTTGTGGTCATGAATAAAAAAAAGAATGAATGAATGAATGAATGAAAAGGTTGCATCGCAAGTTGCGGGCAAGAGCTACCGAAAACTCATTCGGATATTCCTGGCAAATTTGCCTAACTTTCGCTGTAGAAGATTTGGCTTGTTTAGGCATTCTTTGCTTTGAAAGCTACGACTTAAAAAGACCACGTGTAAAGAGCGCAAAGGTTTTATAGGAATAGATTGTCTAACAACTATGTGTTTACGAATCAACAATGACGATTTGATGCATAATAAGTGCTATTTCCTTCTTAATTACCGCACGCATTTTTATTATTGCAACTATTTGAGACGTTTAAAATCAAATAAAACTGCGCATGAAATTTTGATAGCAGCTCAAAAATTGAAAAAAATCTAAATTTGTTCGTTTTTGTAATAAAATTTTTGATGAAGAAAATTTTGACAAGTTTTGACTTTATTTTGACTTATAAAATCTACCAAAACAAACTCCTGAACACCTGAAACGAACGTTCGATCATGTAACAAGGTTCTGAAAAAATTTTGACTTTATTGACTTTAGTGGGCCCTAGTTATTACTCCATTTGTCTTAGTTTATGCCTACAGACGCTTTGTCAGCAAAGTTCTGGCTTTATCAGGATCAAAAACACTAAAACCAAACTGAACAAGACTTTAACAGCTTTCTTGCTTTTATCAAAATAATTTGTTTGGCAAAAAGTAAACTGGAATATAAAATTATACGTTACTGCCGTATGATGGCAGTAAGAACTTAGGTAAGCCAGTATTGAACTCAGTATTTTATTTCAATTCGCTATAATTATCCTAATTTGCGGCGTAATTTGTTTCAAACTCGTGCTACTTTATTTGCAATTCCTACCAAACGACAATTGAGCAGAACCTAGAAAGGACTAGAGCATTTCCGGATCGTGTAACGAAGTTTTATAATTTATTGTTTAGAATTTCAAAATTTATGTTTATGAATTATATGAATTTGTGCTAATGCAATTAACTCTAAATTGAACGAAGTGTCACAATTGCCAGTAAGTTTGTTGTTTTTGTTAATTTATGATTAGTTGTTTATTCGTAGATAACGGTCCCTCAATATACCTCAAACTCGACAAAAGTATTGTGAGATCAGTTTTGAGGCAGTGAAGTTTCGAACAACGCCCATGTGACGGTAACTAACTGCAATCGCCGTCACACTATACCTTGATTTAAAGGTTATAAATATCAAGAACTCATACAAGTAAATAACAATAACAACAAACAACAATAAAACATTTCTTTGTAATTTAATCACCAATATGAAGTTCAAGTTAAAACAACCTAAAGTTTTAATTAAACCATTTGTGTAAATTTCAGTTTTTGAGGTAAACTTCTCATCGTCAGTTGCATAAAAAAGCTCTGATTGCCTCATATTTCTTTTATGCAAGATAAATAACGTCATTTCACTCTTCATGGACAATAAATTAAGAGAAAGCTAATGAAATTTTAAGTTTTTTAGAGAAAATCTACAGAAAACGATATCCCAAAGGGCAGCTTCTTCATTAGCCACAAACAGCTTACTAGCGAGATGGAGACAATGAAATGTGGAAAGGCCCAAATCTTTTTCACCCCTACTTTCCAGCTATGCCACTGCCAGTTACAATACCAAAAGTACATAAACGCTTACTTATTTCTTTGGAAACGCTCTCCAGTTTCTCCTTGTTTCTAGCAATAAGAATGATATTTTGTCCCCTTGACGCTAGCTGCAAATTTAGTGATCAAGGCTTTAGACATACTTCAAATTAGTGATGCTGCAACCTGCTACATACCTCTAGCGCAATTGCTTTTCCAATTCCATCGGAAGATCCAGTTACAACTGAAATAAAATTTCTAGATAACAAGTATTTCCTCTTCCAATACCACCTAGTAAATTCATCACTCAAGAATCTCAATGCACAAGGTACTTTAAGGGATAATCGCTCACATTACGAGCACTGAAGTTGCTAACAACATGACATGAAGAGATCAGGAAAATAACTATTAACAAATGGCTGTCATGCGTGAGGTCAGAATAAAAGACAAAAATTGACGTGTACCAAGCCTTCGATCCAGATGTTTAAACTTTTCTCAAATTCAAGAATGTTTATGTGATTGTGAAAATAGATGAACGCTTTCAAATCACTCATAATTTGAAATGGACTATGGGCTTTTCTATACCCTGATCATTGTATGCCATTCCTAGTTCACGCTGGTGATGCGCATCTAAAACTAAATGTTCCATATCCCACAGTGCTTTCATTTCAAGAATTAAGAAAAGTTTTAAGGCAGGGTGTGCAACCTTTTTGCAGATGGCCCAATTTCAAAGTAATTAAAAATTTTGGAGGTCAACTGGGGTTTTTAATTCATACTGCTTGTTAGCATAAACAAACTTTGAAGCACTTGCTGGGGGCAGTTTTCACCAAAAAAGGTGAATACTTCTTTTTTGGCATCAATACTTTCAAGTGCCAAATTTTCCCAAATGTAACGTCGAAGGATCTGTTTTTTTGAGATTGGTCTTACTAAGATGTGTTTGAAAGGTTTGACATCGACTTTGTGGGCCACAGAATTTCTTGTTGTGGCACATGGGCCGCAGGTTGCACACCTCTGGTTAAGGGCACTAGTTTTTAACCTTTTTTTAATGCATTCCACCTTGTGCGGCTTTGAAAGCTTTAATTCCTCTAGTTTTAAAATAAAACAAAATAACGAAGGACTTTTTTACATCTTATGCTTCTTGAACAAATGAGCATAATACCCGATGTCAAAATATTTAGAGTAGTCTTGTTTGACTGGTGCTTGTGTGTGTGCGTGTGGAAGCACAGCAATGCCAAATAAGAAAAGAATATTCAGTGGTTCAAAATTTTGAGGCAAAAATGTGCCAGGATTATTTTGTATTTTTTTAGGATCTGAAAGTTTATTCCCTAAAAAATCAACTTGCAACAAGAAATTATGTTTTTTTTTCTTAATGATAACCTTCTTTTTGAAAGTGTAATAGTGGTGTAAGCTCTTAAAACAGTCTCAAACAAATTGCTTTTATGCAAAGTAAAAATGCCCCTTCAGAAGTTACACAACTTTTTCAAAGCTTGCTTCTATCTTGAGACCTTTCAACCACCCTTGTGTGTGCATGCGTGCGTGAATACATGGCACCACGTTGCTAGACAACTATGTTAAGCAAGCACAGGAACTTCCTTAAACACAGCACAGGAACTTCCTTAAACACATATGATCTCAAATGCAACAAAAATAAATAGTCTGGAGCTCTTATTGTTAAGGTAGTGGCTACTCTGCCGTCGACGACATTTTACCCTTGAAGACTATTATTATTCACGTGTGCTTATATTGCCATATTTGCTACATTGCAGCCAGTGACACGGTGGTGTAGTGGTTAGTGTGCTGGTCTTGAGATACCATAAATGTAGGTTCAAATCCAAGCTAGCAGAGCATTGAAAAAAAAGGCAGTGTACACTGTAGGGCCAGGCCCGGTATGTAAATGTACGGGGCAGTTTACACTGAAAGGGAGTGTGCAGGGTGGGAGAGTGTACACTGGGGGTGCAAAATTTTTTTAATTTGTTTTTAAAATTGACCAATCAGAGACGACCAAAAGTCACATGTTTAGTACGTCATCAAAATTGACCAATCACAAATAACTCACGGCAAAATAGTCTCTGAGGGTAAAATGCCGTGGACAGCAAAATAGCCACTACTTATTGTTAACACTAAAATGCAATAATTCCTCTTCATTGGTAATCACTGGTTTGAGGCCTAAATTATCTAATGTGCTTGGCTACATAGCTAGTCAAAATTGATAAGATGCAGTAATAGTCTAAATCAGGGGTGGGCAAACTTTTTAGCTGGAGGACTGCATTGACCATTCAAGAACTGGCCAAGGGCCACTGCTTGAAATCTTGCACTAGCTGTATATGAAAAGATTGTCTTGATGCCTCAATCGCCATAGAAGTTTATTTATAAAAAACTTTTTACAACCAACTTAAAACTTTGAATGGTGTGTGTTCTCTTGAACAAATATATGTCATGTCTGGGAAAGTGCAAATACTATTTTTATTACATGTAATTTTGATTACTACAATGATCACAATATAATTTTGCGAATATTCTGTCTTATTAGATACATGGAAGTTTCTGCAAGTGTTGGCAGGCTGCATAAAATGCTCTGGCAGGCCACATGCAGCCTAGGGGTGATAGTTTGCCTATCCCTGGTCCAAATAGTTGGGACAGAATTAAGTAAAGTGGTGGGCTGTGACTTACTTTTTTAAAAAGAGGCAATGTTGTAAGGAAGTACCACAACTTTCCCAATATGTGAGAAGCTCTCAAAGCAGACAGATTTGGTCAAGATGTTAAGGGTCCTTTTTTACTATAAACCCCAGTGCATGTGCACCCTCAAACTCCCAGTTAACTCGCCTTATACATAGCACTAACCTGACCATTTGCCATATTTGGAGAAATCTGGATAGGTAGGCTTGAAAAATACTGTCCACGCATAATGAATTTTGGAAAAAATGTTATACAGAAAATACAGAAATGTAAATCCTCCCAAGTATGCTAAAAATTCAGTAAATTCCATCATCAAATAACAGAAACAATTTCAAAGTTTTTCTTGTAGATTTAACCTAAAATGAAGTTATTCAAAATCATATTCTGGTGGAGTGGAAAAATTGAGATTATCAAAAACACCTATTCATGTTCGTCATTACTTTCTTATCACTTGCATCAAGTTACTAAAATATCAAATTCCAAGGCATTATTATTGTTGTTCTTTATTCTTATTGTACTGACTGCTGTGGTTTGATCCAGTAAGGTTGTGACACATGATTCAGTAAGTTGGGAAAAAGGACCATAGTTCTGCAGCTTTATTTACTTCTGATCCACAGCTGGTTGTGCTAGTGGAGCCAAAAATCAAAATCACTTTTCTTACAGTAAACCATTAACAAATCAAACTTGTTGTCCATAGTTGTATATCTAGACTTCTTAATTTAGCATCCACAAAAAAGTTCGTTTTTTTGGAAACACTGAATATCACTGCACTGTCAAAAGCTATAATCAAGTAATTTAAGCATGTATTTAAATGATATAAACATCTACAGTAAAACATATTGATTGTTATATGAAACAAGCACTATAATATAAATTCATTAGAAGCATGTTTAAAACATTGTCTTTACCCACAGCAATGATAAACCTAAACAGTAGGATTCATGGTGCACATTTTATGAACGTTGTTCCTACAGGAGCAAGTTGAGTTTGAGATTTGTTCTGCAGTATTAAAGGTAGGATTACATAAACAATGACACTTTATTTATGGTTTCAAACTGAAATAATTTCCAGAGCCAGAGAATACATTTTCAATTTAAATCTCATTGCAGGAATCATCATTCCAAACCATTTGACTCGCATTTTTTAAAAAGGTGATACCAATCAGCCTGGTTTGTTTTTTGGGTTTTGCTACTTTTTGAAAACAGACTAGGTTACATGCTTCTGCTTTGAATTCCTTTCAGGATTTTCAGTTATGCTTTACCATAGTGCTTGTAAAATAATTAACTTTTTTCTGTCTTCAAGCTTTGACCAAATTTAGGTATTTTTACAGTGTATGAAAGACAAAATATGTCCTACACAAAAATGTATTTGACAATTTCTATAGATTTCATTTTTTTAGAAAAGTTCTTCCAGCATTATCAATGCTTCTTGTCTGTTAAAGTAGTGACAATGCTAAAGCTATGTGGAGACAATTTGTAGCAAGGCTTTCAGATAGAGTTCTGGAGCTCCAAAAACCTTGGTCATCTTCAGTAAAGTAGAAATTGCAGATGCAGAATTACCAATCCTGTTTTAAGCTGATGCTGTTTGTAAAGAAACATAGTAGAACACATTCAAGCAACTTCTCATTACTGGTAAAAATAGGAATTGCAGCTGCAGAACTACTAGCCTTGTCTAAAGGTAATGCTATCATTACGATCACACTGATGTTTGAATTTTTACAAACAGCAAACTGTTTGTCACTTGTGTTGCAACAAAGGAATTGCATATGTCTTGATTTAAAGAAATATGTTGGTGAATTTAAAAGTGCATCGAATGCATTCTTGGTAAGTTAAATGTTGCAAGTCTTTCAGTTACATAAGCTACATCTATTTGATCCACGCGTCTCAAACGACAACTTTTTTTTAGAATCACAAAAAACATGAGCCAAAATCTCACAAAGTTGGGGTTGTTTCAGCCCGGTTCTGGTAAAAGTATCAAGTTAGTCCAAGTACCTAGAATCAATCGGTGCACGTTGCAATGAGCAGGGCTGCGAACTCGGTCGATTTTTATATCGAGTTTAATTTCGAGTTCAGCTTGTTTCACGAGTTCGATTTCAAGTTCGAGTTCAACATTTTTGTTTTGCAAGTTCGAGTTCGAGTCATGTGAAAATTTATCAAGTTCAGAAAATAAGAGATTGACCTAGCCCAAGTACACTTGCAGTAAAATTGCGCGTTCAAACTTAATTATGTTCAAACACAGTCCCGTAGCACTCCAACTTCGCCCCCCCCCCCCCCCCAAAGTAAGCGCAAGAGCCCCTGCGCACAGGTCATGTCACTTTAGGGGTGTAAAATTGAAAAGCTGCATTAAGAAAATACACCACAATTTGTACATAAGTAAACAGGCTAATGTCAGAATAAAGCATGCCGATACCGAAGGTGCAAGTCATAAAAAATTCGGCACCGATGCCAAAGTTCAGTAGGACATTTATGCAGACACTGCGAAACGAAAGCAATGACACTGAAAAACATGAAAAAGTTATAAAAACACAGTATCATTTAAATAGTCTGGAGCGAACCTTTTTGTTCGCAAATGCTGTTATGACATTGTCATAATCAAGAGATCGGGCGCAGTCATTTTCGATTGACAACATGGCTAATGAAGATAGTCTACTGTCTGTCATAGACGTTCTATTAAAAGTTTTGATCAATTTCAATTTGCTGAAGCTTCTTTCAGCGCTGGCAACAGTCACGGGGCAAGTTAGTAAGATTCGAAGTGCGATGTACACATTCGGATACAATTCAAATAAATGAGTCTTTAAAAGATAGTTCAGAAAGTCTTGAGCCGTATTGAGATTGCGTTTTTTTGTAAAATTAAAACAAACCGCTGTAGCTGAGCGCTCATTTCATCAGAATCAATGTCACCGAACTTTTTTTGGAACTTTTTACAGCAAGTAAGAAGAGCATTTTCTTGTTGCACAAGCAAAAGTTTGTCTCGTGTGTACAAAAACGAAAAGGCGGAAGAAACCTCACGTAACAAATTAAAGCGCTCCTTTATTGACATAATAGCCTGGTCTACTAATGGATAGAAAAAGTTGCTTTTAAATTTCAGTTCAGGAGTAGCTCGTTGTTCCTCTTCACCTTGGTAATCAAACAATCTTCTTTTCTTTCCACTTCTTGACGGAGGAAAAGAAGGATCAATATCCAATTCCTGTGCTATTTCAACAGCAGATGTTGCGGCACTGTCATAACCCGTTGTGCGATAGTTTTGCAAAAACTTTTCAGTTGCCTGGATTTCCGTTTCCATTGTATGAAGGGAGACTCCATACGATTGAAGAATCTTGCTTGCTTTATTGACTTGGAATAGGATATCATACCAAATAAACACCGACAAAAGAAAACTCCATTTTGATAAATGAGCTATCAACGATTTTGTTTCTGAGGCAGCTCTTCCATCTTTTCTTTCTATGGAAATGGCTTCCAAGTCTTTCAGTGCCAGCAACACCTCTTTTAAATTGTATCAAAGAGGTTTGATGCATTTAATTCTGCTTTCCCAACGAGTATCAGATTGTGACTTTATGGACAGCTCCACATGTTTCTTCAAAATTTCCCAACGCTGAGCAGAGGAAGAAAACAGCACATACAACCTTGTAAGTACTCCAAAAAATGTCAATGCTTCCGTCGATCAATTAGCACTGTCAACAACAACTAAGTTAAGGGTATGGTTTGCACAGGGCACGTAAACAGCTTTGCGATTGATGTCTAGCATTCTTGCTTGGACCCCAGAATGTTTTCCTTTCATGTTAGCACCATTATCATATGACTAACCTCGACAATCAGACAATTCGAGTTGCAGTTCGGTCGCTTTTTCTAAGAAAGCGTCCAACAAGCCTTTCCCAGTACTGTCACTTATTCTCAAGTAGCCAAAAAATGTTTCTTTAACAACAGCAGCTTCTTCATTACATAGTACATAACGGAGAATGACAAACATTTGTTCATGATGTGACATATCTGGAGTGCAGTCCAAAATTATAGAAAACTATTTTGCCAATTTCAATTGCTGTAAATTTTCTTTTTCAACTTCTGTCGCTAGCAATTCAATTAGTTCATTTTGTATGGTAGGACTCAAATAGTGATCTTTAGTGTTTTTATTCTTGATTCTGTCTTGAAGCTCGTTTAGGATCGGATCTCTTCTTGCCAAAAGCTCAAATATACCCAGAAAATTTCCATTGTGAGGAGATCCTAAGACTTCTTCAGATCCTCTAAAAGCAAGATTCCTTTCCGATAGAAACAAGGCAATGTCGATAAGTCTCTCTAAAACATTTCTCCAAAAACGTCTTTCATTGAAAAAAATATTCATCTCGCGTTTGTCGATAGTGGATGAATTTCTTATCCCTTCAGCTAGCAACATCCATTGACTGCAGCATTCTTGGTGGGAAATGCCGTTTTCATGGTCTTTCAGTTTTTTCGAAAAACCCTCCCATGTATTTATACCACTACAAAAGGGGCTTAGTGTTTTTCCAAATAGCTTACAACAAAAGCAAAAAACTTGATCTGATTCCCCAGAATAAACTAGCCACGACCGTGAAACACTTTCACCATTAGGTAACACACGTTTATAATGGTTGGAGGAAAAACGTCGCCTTGGAGTTGTGTTATTATATGGAAAATTCATTATTAGTTGATGTGGTCCACGCTTTACTATATCACATCGTTGAGCATCAGAAATACTTTCAGGCCATTTACATGGGTCATCAGGGATAGGGGTAAATTGAGATTCAGTTATTTTTGATATTGAAGGTTGCGTATTGGCAGGTAAATCACAACTTACATTTTCTGGAAATTCACAATCACTTTGATGCTGATCGTCATAGTCTTCTTTTTCTTGTACACTATAGTTTTCTTCATCCCTCTCGGTACTAGTGCCAGGTCTACTCTGCTCAGTAATCTTGAAAAAATCTGTCATCTTGGGCAATTTCGCTACAGCATCTCGAGCAGTGGCTGCTTCTTTTCTCTTTTGAGCACCACTTTTTGAACGTTTCATTCTATACAATGTCAATAAAATACTTTATCTGCACTCTGCAGTGTATATATATTGTCCCGGTATTTATAGGCAAACAGAATTCCAGACCATTCTATGATTGTTGCGTAACAACGGCATTGTTACGTCAATCGAATATTCAAGATTCTACCAGAAAATCAATCGAAATATTCTAGATTCTGCGAGATAAAATGACGTTGCATTCACTTATGATGTCACAAGCCAATTTCTTCCTACAGTTTAAATCGGTTGTAAACAAGTCTGCTGAACTGAAAATAGTCACGTAGCCAAAAAGCAATTTCAGACTAACTTGGGCCCCCAAAGTTGGCCTGGGCCCCCCCAATTGGGGGGTTTGGGGGGCGGCTGCTACGTCTCTGCTGAAACAGATATAAATCCACTTGGTAAGATTTCATGTTTAATCATTTTTATAAAATGTTCATAAGAATAAAAGGATTCATTTTGGAACATGAGTTGCGTTTGACAATGTCATTATTTCTCTTTTCCACTCTAGCTGCTGCAGTGGCTGATGAGGTCGGGCGAGGAACAGAATTTTGCTTTGAGGGATAGATTGGAAGAGATTGAAAGATGTGTGGGATTACATTTGGTTTGAGACGTAATCGTTGAAGATTTTTAGTTGGTCTTGCATCTGCTTGATCTTTACGTTGATCAGTTGATGTTTTTATCACATCATTTTCTGCAAAATGCTAACACAGACTCGATGATTTGGCGAAACTGTCCAATCTTGACGAGGAATTGCATTTATCCATTTCTTTTTCAAAATAGGATCTACAGGAAACTTAAATAAAGGAATTGCTTCAGATGATTGATGACTGGTCTTAGTGCATTTATAGCCAGTTTTACATCCAGGAACACAGCACACATTAACCATTGCATTAAAAGTACAGTACTGATAAACAAATAGATTAATAATGTAGTTAATTTAACACTGGCTAAAAGATAGCCTGCCTGTTGGTAAAACACTAGGTTCATTTTAAAATAAACAAAATAGCCAATACACAATGGTATAAAACGAAGTTTTGCTAAATCTTTACAGCATCTTAATATATAGTGCACAGTGGCAATGTTGTGTATTGGTACATGTGCAGAGTACTAACTAAGCCTGCAGTAAAACAATTCACTTTTCTTACATAAATCCACTTCCAAAGCTCTTGAGCTAAACTTCAATCAAATTACTGAGAACACATTTATTTACAAACCAGCAGTTGCGAGCAAAAAGGGCAGATTTTTATCACTACAAAGCGTAAGCACATTGGCAGTGTTGCCACTAATTATTAGTATTATCAGAAGTTAATAATAACGTGTAGGGGAGTAATCCACTACAGGCTACCCCCTTTCTTTAAAATAATAGTACTGGTACTAGTCACACAAATATATACAAAATCAGACATTTCAGTCTTATGTACAATGTGATTTCACAAAGCTGAGATACTGAACATTATGGCATTTGTTTTTAAAAAAAAAATGGAACATGGCAAATTATAATTCAAGAACAATACTCATGGTGATACAATAGGAAGCAATTGACACAGGTCTATAAGAAAATGCAAAAACATTGTAATACAAATGAATATAGCTGATCTCACAGGGAGATAACAATGCTGATGAGCAAGTAATAATAATAGTAACACTAATAATAATAAATAAACATTAATAAAACGATGGTATTACTGTACCTCGTTCGTATAAGTACATACACTATGAATGTATGATTAGCATCTTGTGCCAATATGCAACTATAATACCATATGAGAGCATGTGTTAAAAGGATTGCCAAGACAAAATTATGAGGAAAAACTCAGCAAGATGCCACAACGCAAGGCTCACTACGTAAAAAAAAGTTTTTTATCCAAGCAAAGTACAAAATGCACACAGTGCAAAAACTTATGTACAATATAATGCAAATTTGTCAATGCAAAGGGGAAGTGAAATTTGAGAGCAATATGTTTTTTAAAGCCAAATAGGATTTTTGACAGTTATTTAGGCTTGAGGAAATTTTAATTATGTGCTCTGAAGTTAAACATTTAAGTAATTCAAAATATAACTGTTCATCAGAATATTGCAAGGCAGCATAATGAGCTTCAAAGGTGTGGAAAAATGCGTCCATGTTGACCATATCAAATTGTAGGCTAGGTAGAGTATGAACTATCATAGGCTGTGAAGTTGATGAAGATGCAGAATTTGAAGGGTCAGATGAAGGAATTGAAATAGTTGATTGAGTAGAAGATGATTCAGAAGCCATTCGTCTTAAATTGTAATGGTGCATATAGATAACAAATGATGTGTGAGCAATTGCACCTAAAGTGTAGAATGGAACTAGGCTATTCTATACTAGTATGAAGAAATGTCCAATTTTTTTGCTTATCGGGGTCACCAGTTGCAGAGTACTAACTAAGCCTGCAGTAAAACAATTCACTTTTCTTACATAAATCCACTTCCAAAGCTCTTGAGCTAAACTTCAATCAAATTACTGAGAACACATTTATTTACAAACCAGCAGTTGCGAGCAAAAAGGGCAGATTTTTATCACTACAAAGCGTAAGCACATTGGCAGTGTTGCCACTAATTATTAGTATTATCAGAAGTTAATAATAACGTGTAGGGGAGTAATCCACTACACATGTGGTATTGGCTATTTTGTTTTGCCTGAGACATAAGGCCCCCAGTTTGTTCCAAATAATTCATTATCGTGAAACAGACTAACCACTAACACTTACCTTTAGTTTTACCACTCACGTTGGCAGTTGGTAACAGGCTAAATTGAATTAGATCAAACAATGCAAATTTACAACATGTGTACAAAGCTTGTTTGCCTCACATGCTAATTATTTAGGCGTACTGGAATTAGCCTAACTTCCACTCTAAAATGACTTAAACTCCATTTCAAACATCTTTCTAACAATCTTCCAAACGTCTTCTTAACACCCACAAAACAGTTTTCAAGATACACTTATCTGCTTATTACAGGGCCCAAGCCAGAAATACAGCCTATGTGTAATCTTCGATCCTTCCAGCGCCTCAATGAACTGAAGTGATGCTATCTGAATAAGTTCGGATATGAATTTCAACTTCACTTTCTCGTCTCCCGGTACTCGATGGCCCAACAATGATTAAGCAATTCATTTATTCATCCAAGATTTAAAATATAACACACGTTTCATGGGCCATAAGAACAATTAGAGGGAAGCGTTAAACGCGAGATAGTGATTATGATGTTAAATTCGGGATATCTTACTTCTTCAAATAGAAAGAATCATATTACTATTTCTATATCTACAAATTCGTACAGACCAGCATTCAGTACTTAATGCTTTATTAAAGCTGATGGATATCGCAGCATGGCTTTGTAACCAATGCTTTCTTTAATCTGCCACAGTAGAACTTGGGGCCGTTATTTATAACGATCTTGGGGTGATTTCTTCGAATTGGAGAAAGTGGTATGAATAATTTGTTTTCTGAGTATGAACCGGTAGTAGTCATAAGAGAAAGCAGCATCCATGACTTGTTTTTCAGGCACAATTCGATCTTGGTCATAATAAATAAACTAAAAGTGATATCAACTCCCCTTCCGTAGTGTAAAGTTGTTTTTCATTAGAACTGCGAACTCACCAAAATGACTCATAACAATACGGCCACATAAACACACGAATGTCAATTAGGCGTTCAATTCTATGTTAGATATGAATGAATTGTACACTGGCCTTATTCGCTTGCTCATAACTTGGGATTTTCTCCTTTCTATGATGTTGTTTGTCAGTTCACGTAACACTATGATCAGAGACGTAGCAGCCGCCCCCCAAACCCCCCAATTGGGGGGGCCCAGGCCAACTTTGGGGGCCCAAGTTAGTCTGAAATTGCTTTTTGGCTACGTGACTATTTTCAGTTCAGCAGACTTGTTTACAACCGATTTAAACTGTAGGAAGAAATTGGCTTGTGACATCATAAGTGAATGCAACGTCATTTTATCTCGCAGAATCTAGAATATTTCGATTGATTTTCTGGTAGAATCTTGAATATTCGATTGACGTAACAATGCCGTTGTTACGCAACAATCATAGAATGGTCTGGAATTCTGTTTGCCTATAAATACCGGGACAATATATATACACTGCAGAGTGCAGATAAAGTATTTTATTGACATTGTATAGAATGAAACGTTCAAAAAGTGGTGCTCAAAAGAGAAAAGAAGCAGCCACTGCTCGAGATGCTGTAGCGAAATTGCCCAAGATGACAGATTTTTTCAAGATTACTGAGCAGAGTAGACCTGGCACTAGTACCGAGAGGGATGAAGAAAACTATAGTGTACAAGAAAAAGAAGACTATGACGATCAGCATCAAAGTGATTGTGAATTTCCAGAAAATGTAAGTTGTGATTTACCTGCCAATACGCAACCTTCAATATCAAAAATAACTGAATCTCAATTTACCCCTATCCCTGATGACCCATGTAAATGGCCTGAAAGTATTTCTGATGCTCAACGATGTGATATAGTAAAGCGTGGACCACATCAACTAATAATGAATTTTCCATATAATAACACAACTCCAAGGCGACGTTTTTCCTCCAACCATTATAAACGTGTGTTACCTAATGGTGAAAGTGTTTCACGGTCGTGGCTAGTTTATTCTGGGGAATCAGATCAAGTTTTTTGCTTTTGTTGTAAGCTATTTGGAAAAACACTAAGCCCCTTTTGTAGTGGTATAAATACATGGGAGGGTTTTTCGAAAAAACTGAAAGACCATGAAAACGGCATTTCCCACCAAGAATGCTGCAGTCAATGGATGTTGCTAGCTGAAGGGATAAGAAATTCATCCACTATCGACAAACGCGAGATGAATATTTTTTTCAATGAAAGACGTTTTTGGAGAAATGTTTTAGAGAGACTTATCGACATTGCCTTGTTTCTATCGGAAAGGAATCTTGCTTTTAGAGGATCTGAAGAAGTCTTAGGATCTCCTCACAATGGAAATTTTCTGGGTATATTTGAGCTTTTGGCAAGAAGAGATCCGATCCTAAACGAGCTTCAAGACAGAATCAAGAATAAAAACACTAAAGATCACTATTTGAGTCCTACCATACAAAATGAACTAATTGAATTGCTAGCGACAGAAGTTGAAAAAGAAAATTTACAGCAATTGAAATTGGCAAAATAGTTTTCTATAATTTTGAACTGCACTCCAGATATGTCACATCATGAACAAATGTTTGTCATTCTCCGTTATGTACTATGTAATGAAGAAGCTGCTGTTGTTAAAGAAACATTTTTTGGCTACTTGAGAATAAGTGACAGTACTGGGAAAGGCTTGTTGGACGCTTTCTTAGAAAAAGCGACCGAACTGCAACTCGAATTGTCTGATTGTCGAGGTCAGTCATATGATAATGGTGCTAACATGAAAGGAAAACATTCTGGGGTCCAAGCAAGAATGCTAGACATCAATCGCAAAGCTGTTTACGTGCCCTGTGCAAACCATACCCTTAACTTAGTTGTTGTTGACAGTGCTAATTGATCGACGGAAGCATTGACATTTTTTGGAGTACTTACAAGGTTGTATGTGCTGTTTTCTTCCTCTGCTCAGCGTTGGGAAATTTTGAAGAAACATGTGGAGCTGTCCATAAAGTCACAATCTGATACTCGTTGGGAAAGCAGAATTAAATGCATCAAACCTCTTTGATACAATTTAAAAGAGGTGTTGCTGGCACTGAAAGACTTGGAAGCCATTTCCATAGAAAGAAAAGATGGAAGAGCTGCCTCAGAAACAAAATCGTTGATAGCTCATTTATCAAAATGGAGTTTTCTTTTGTCGGTGTTTATTTGGTATGATATCCTATTCCAAGTCAATAAAGCAAGCAAGATTCTTCAATCGTATGGAGTCTCCCTGCATACAATGGAAACGGAAATCCAGGCAACTGAAAAGTTTTTGCAAAACTATCGCACAACGGGTTATGACAGTGCCGCAACATCTGCTGTTGAAATAGCACAGGAATTGGATATTGATCTTTCTTTTCCTCCGTCAAGAAGTGGAAAGAAAAGAAGATTGTTTGATTACCAAGGTGAAGAGGAACAACGAGCTACTCCTGAACTGAAATTTAAAAGCAACTTTTTCTATCCATTAGTAGACCAGGCTATTATGTCAATAAAGGAGCGCTTTAATTTGTTACGTGAGGTTTCTTCCGCCTTTTCGTTTTTGTACACACGAGACAAACTTTTGCTTGTGCAACAAGAAAATGCTCTTCTTACTTGCTGTAAAGAGTTCCAAAAACAGTTCGGTGACATTGATTCTGATGAAATGAGCGCTCAGCTACAGCGGTTTGTTTTAATTTTACAAAAAAAACGCAATCTCAATACGGCTCAAGACTTTCTGAACTATCTTTTAAAGACTCATTTATTTGAATTGTATCCGAATGTGTACATCGCACTTCGAATCTTACTAACTTGCCCCGTGACTGTTGCCAGCGCTGAAAGAAGCTTCAGCAAATTGAAACTGATCAAAACTTTTAATAGAACGTCTATGACAGACAGTAGACTATCTTCATTAGCCATGTTGTCAATCGAAAATGACTGCGCCCGATCTCTTGATTATGACAATGTCATAACAGCATTTGCGAACAAAAAGGTTCGCTCCAGACTATTTAAATGATACTGTGTTTTTATAACTTTTTCATGTTTTTCAGTGTCATTGCTTTCGTTTCGCAGTGTCTGCATAAATGTCCTACTGAACTTTGGCATCGGTGCCGAATTTTTTATGACTTGCACCTTCGGTATCGGCATGCTTTATTCTGACATTAGCCTGTTTACTTATGTACAAATTGTGGTGTATTTTCTTAATGCAGCTTTTCAATTTTACACCCCTAAAGTGATATGACCTGTGCGCAGGGGCTCTTGCACTTACTTTGGGGGGGGGCCGAAGTTGGAGTGCTACGGGAGTGACTATGATTTTAGCTACTTGCATAGGTTTTATTGTTTGTTAAATTAGTTTTTTGATTTTCTAACTAACGGTATTAGAATTACAAACCTAGGCCTACTGTACCGCATCATTGTTTCATCAACTACCGGTACCGTACATTACATTGGTATTCTAAACAAGTATAATAAACTGCATTTTTAAAAGTTACCTTCCTACTGAAAGAAAGCGGAATAGATTGGCACGGAGTTAGCAATCCCCTAGTTTTAGATATCCTTGCTCTGAACAAACGGCTTTGCCTTGCAATGTTGTTTGTCGTAAAATTGACCGTCCTAATGAGAATATAAAAGAACGTTTGAATAACCTCGAGAAAAAGACAACAGAAAGAAAATCAGGATACGAAATAGAAGTGTTGTTGAAAGCTGCTGAGAAAGCTCTTTGAGTCTTGAATCAGCTTATGGGAAACAAAGCTGATATTCTTAGTATAGCATACGCACGCAATAAATTGTTGAATAAGTTTATACCGTACTCATTAGAAATCGTTATTTTGAATTAAACTCTCACCATTCGGCCAAAGCTACGTAGTTGAATTGAAAACTGAGGCAGAGGGATACAAAACAGCAACTTGCCTCCCAGCTGAAAATTATTCCTTGATCGTTTAATGGTAATAAGCTGTTTTTTCCGTCAGTTTTGAATACTTTTTGTTCACTTATTCATGATATTCCGCGTGTCAGCTGCTTTTACAAGATGACTTACCTGAAACCGGGACAGATGTCAAAAGTATTACCCCAAAATAACGTTTTTACTGCAAAATCTTTTCAAACCAAAAAAAAAATCAATACCGTACCAAATGCTCATGTATTTTCCATCATTTTTTCACAAAAAGTCCGTACCTTTCAAAATTCACACATTACTTGGAATATCAAGTTCATTGAAAAGTCTCTTCATTCATCTTTGACAACTTTTCCACATCATTGATTGCATCTTCCATTCAGCTGGTCTTCCACTTCTTGTTTTGTCAAACAAGCCATCAGTCTCCAGTTACTTATTACTCCAAGCCTTGATTATGCAATGTTCAGGTGGTTCAATATCTTATTGCACACGCATTTTGTCTTTAACAAGCTTCATGGCATCTCTAGTTTGGTCACTTGCAATGAAAAATGAAGCAGCACGAACTCTATATTCAACCGTGTAGTCACTTGTATCAATCATTTTTATTGAATAAACTACAAAGTATGAAGAATCAATTATGTTAATGGAAAAAACAATCACATTCTTTGTGAAAAAATGATGGAAAATACATGGACATTCGGAACAGTATTGATTTTTTTTTTTGGACACACTGTAGATCTTCATATATATTATTTGAAATTATTACATTGCATTTACAGATTTTAATTCTTAAAAAGGTCAAAAATGTTTGAAATTTTAGATGTTCTACGAATAAAACCTTTCATTTATTGAAGTTGCTTGCAGTTTTAAGTATTAGCAAAGATTAATTTAGAAATAAGCACAAACCTTTCTCGAAGTGAATATCATGTGATAATCTCAATCAAATTTGTAGTATGCTCTCAAAAAGTTTAGTAAAAAGTTGCTTTCTCAGCTGTAAGAACAATATCTGTCAAGGTAATATTATCAATTACCCTTAGATTAATGACCACGAGTTGTAAACTAGGAAGTTTTCTCATACACACAATTGATGTAACCTGGATATTATGCAACAATATGTCAGAGACAATTACTAGAAAGATATCAATTTGTACTGCAAATAAATAAAACAAAATAGGAGATGAAAGGTAGTAATAGAATGATTTAGGTGTGGATTGAAGACAGGTGGTTTTTGAAATTACGTGTAGTGGCGACAGAAGTTTCATTCATTCCTATAAGTTTGCAGCTGGTACACCGAACCCATCACCTATCTGTAGTGTAGAACACAATGAAACAAACAAACTGGTCGGTGTTTCATACTGAGCACTAAGTTGTAATCACTTAAAAGTCTTTGACAAAAAAATCAAACCCAGGTCTAATACGCTCTAACCACTACCATATTTGTACGTTTGATTTTTAGTTTCATAAAATAACTTGTAAGATAATCAAAAATTGATGTTGTTTTGGTAATCTGTAGTGTCAAATATTAGATTGGATATATAAACTTTTTAGATAGTTGAGGTAAAGTTGTATTTTACTGCTATGTACAGAGGTAATAATGTGAATACACAGTAAAGAAATTTAAGTTTGAAAACACTATAAGATAGAATTTTTTGAATAAACATACAGCAAAAGTATTACATAGTGCAAAAATAATGCAAAAATGCGTGATGATTGAAAAATATTAGTCCGCTCATTGACCACTGAACTGATTTGTGTTAATAAGCTAAAATCGAAAACCAGTACATTGAGCGCACACAATGTAGCTTAGTGGACTTCAACTTAAATATTTCACAAGGGTGTCAGATAAAAATCTTTTCATGATTGTTGTCTCAACGTGTTCAATATTTGGTGAGAATTTAACAAGTGAATAAATCTAAAAAGTTATAAAAAATGCTAAAGTCTCCCACTGAATTTTCAACCAGTGAATATTAGATTTTAAAATTTTGGTATCGTCGGGGTCACCACTGTAGCGGTTTGGTGGTTGATGGTAAGATAGGGTTGGTTACCTATCGACACACACCTCGCCTATACGAGACTAGACTTTCACCTATCGCCGATCACTATGCTTGCAGGAAGATTCGACTGGTTTATTCACACTTGGTCGATAAACATCGAGTAACATCAAATAACTGATTGAACAACCGAATACTGAATGCCGAGTGCTGAATGCTGAAAAAGGCAGTGCGGGCAATTTATATATACGTAGCGGTGACGTAATAATCAACCGCTACAGTATGAATTCAAGTGTATTGACGTAAAAAGTTGAATGTGGTGAAGCAAATTAGACAAAAACTACATATTTCCAAACATTTTCCAAGTTATTTTTAAATAAATCTTCATTCAGCATTACCAGTGATTTAAATTTTCTACAGTCTCATTTTCACTTTAAAACTTTTGTTTGTTTGTTGTCTTTACATGTTGCAATTGTGATCTCGACGTGCTCGCAAGCTTTGAAGAATCTCCAAATGTTGGAGCCAGAATCAGATTTGAAAAACTTTAAACATTTAAAAAATTAATATATATAGGTCTTTGTCATAAGCGTTTTCTTGTCAAATATTTAATTCCATGTTGTCCAGGAGGAAGAAAATATGATTTTATTAATTACCCTTATAAACTATTGCAGGTCTAAAGCTTATGGTTTTCATGAATATCTTACTTTAACAAATCAGAATTGATGCAGTGCCTGAACAATAACCATCAGCGACCCCTCAAGAAGTATGAGTAGGTAAGAAAGAAAAAGAATTGTTTTGCTTGTGATCTTGAAACTGGAGACTTGTTGCGAAGCACTGCAACTAGATAAATCTGTAATACTTTTTCAAGAAAATTTTAAAATCATTATTTGTTGCAGTGAGGAACCGCTATACCAGCCGTTTCACTGCTGCTTCTATTTGGGAGATCCTGTCTCTAATTGTCTTGCTCACCAGAGGTCCTCGACGCACGAGCACACACCAACTTGCAGAACATGAAGACTGTATTAAAGAAGAACAGAAAATTTTGCTCACAAATTAGCTGCACCACACGCATCAATTGCGACACGCTAGACGTATCTGGCTCTAGTTGTTACAAGATATTAAAGACTACTGAGAGATCTTCTAAATACAATTCATGCAAATAGAGATACAAGCGAATGCGAAATAAGGGTATATTATCAATTAAGGCTAGCATTAGCTGACAATACAAGCAGTTTATTGTTTCCCAATTGATTTAAGACACAGACAAGCGCTTTCAAAATACATAGACAACTTGCCACTAGCATTAGTTGGTGATGAAATATTAGGTTTCTATACGCTACCACCCCATACTAAACACTGCCAAAGTAGAGTGAGCTCATAAACAGTCAATAGGCCTATTTATATCCACAAATAAATATGAGATCAATCAACGAAATTGTCACATAACCATTAACAAGAAACGAGAATAACAGGCGTTAAGTAAAGAGAAAACAACTTGCCGTGTTAATTTATAAATGATTCACTGTGCCAAACTTACGGTTTTCCATTAAGGGTCGAACGTAATAGAAAACAATTTGGGAAATATAAAAAACAATTCATTAGTCATCACATACTACAAAACATCCCTATTCCTCACTTATTACAAATGACAATCTATTAAATGAGGCGGCAAACAAAACAACTTAGAAGGCGAAAGCTTCCGAACAACTATGACATCAAGAACATTAACAGTCACTTTACCAAAGGCTCAAAAACAACCAAACCAATGACAGGGCTCATAAATCACGTTAACATTATTTCCTACAGACGTTAAATGCATAACATCAAAGACAGTTACTTCACTTAATAGTGAAATTTCTGGGATTTCAACAAGTGGCCGGTTAGCTTATTCGGTTATAGTGTCGTGTTAATGTCGCGGGTTCGAGCCCCGTACTGGCCATTACTGCCTCGATAGCTCAGTTGGAAGAGCGTTAGACTGAAGATCTAAAGGTCCCCGGTTCAAACCCAGGTCTGGGCATTTATTTTGTACGAGTGTGGTGATGACTGCAGCATAATAGTTTTGCAGTGTCCCAAATAGTTATTTTGATTGGAAAAAATAAACCGTACTGTGCAGATTTTCACCTAAACAAGTAATTTTGCGGAGATGATGAAATTTTATGTCTGTTGGCAGTGATAAGTCTGAGTTTTTTCTTGTCAGTAAACTATGAAAAGCTTTGAATTCTTGCGCCAGATCTGGGGGTTTCTTGTGTGCATCTGGAGTTGATAAAAATGGAAGCATTCATCTAGAATTACACTTTAACACTCCTCCAACAGAAGCAATCAATGTCATAATTCATGCAGAATTGGCTGATTAACCGACTGATAGAAACGTATTGACTGATTTCTGATTTTCTGATGGACACACTACAGATTGAAAGGATATTAAAAAATGACTTTTGCGTGAAAAAGATTTTTAAGGGCATTTATCCAAAAGATCAGCTACCTACTGTGGAGTATCCTGGGAGTTATGTCGTTAACACCGATCCGAGCACTGCCCCTGGAGAACACTGGGTTGCTATGTTCTTCAACAATCAAAGATCTGCTGAGTTTATTGATAGCTATGGCCTACATTCAATTGTTTATGGTTTGACAGATTTTTTAGATTCTCACTCCTTATCCTGGATCTATAGCTCAAAGACTTTACAGAGTTTGATATCTGAAGTCTGTGGACATTATACCGTATACTACATCTTATTTCGCTCGCGTGGTTGCTCTCTATTGGAGATATTGGACTCATTTCTCTAGTAACGTTAGTTTAAATGATAAGACTGTTAAGCGCTTTATTCAAAATTTACTAAAATAGAATTGTAACTGTTTCATGTGTAATGTTGAAATAAACAAGAATTGAATATAATCGAGTGTTTTTATTATACAATATAAATTCGATTTACATCCAAAATAACCACACGACAGATAGGACATTCCTTCGAATAAAGCTTGGCAGCACAATTCAGGCATCCAAGGCAGTGACCACAAGGCATCGTCAGAGCATTAATTCGAGTGTCGAAACACACTTTACACATAAGTTCTTTGTCGTATTGTTTTTCTTCAAGGATTAAATTCGGTTGCTCTACATTTTCAACTGGAGGGTTTCTCACAAGTGTTGGATCTGGTACTTCTTCAGGAGTAGCAAACCCGAATCTCGTTCCCGACAAAAATTCATCTTCTGGGATGCAAAAGTTGTTGTGTTGGACGATGAAGCCAGTTCCAAACGTTCTCTCTAGATACGCACACGCGGACTAGTGCTTAGCGTGCTCAATTTCTGGGATGCCAGTGTCCGCCCACTGGTAAAGACATAAGCCACAATAAAAACAAATTACTCGATCGTCACTGCCTCTGTACAAAAATCCAGCTTTAGTCATTTGTTCAGGACTTAAATTATCGACTCGATGAGGCCAAGTGTCCGAGAAGGATAAGATTCGCGTTTCTTCAGGTTCGTAAGAAGGGCACAGCATTTTAAACAAATTTACTCAAACCTAACGATGGATACATGCGTTAAACACTGTAAAGAATCACACATTATTGTTTTATATTTAGTGGCGAGGGTTTTTTCTTCTTTTGATAAAGTTCAGTGCTTCTAGGCAGGCTACTAGATCGTTTTTTCTTTCCAGCTGTGTGTTTCATCTCTTTCAAGGTTTTCACAAGAGCAGCTAGCTCCTTGCATAGGCAAAGAGTTATTTTATAACGATTGATGGAAAGGGTAGTTGCAGTAGCTTTCAGCACCCCTCAAAAAAGCCAAAAGTTTGGCTGCTGGGCCTAAAAAATTAAATAATAGAACCAAAATTTTGTTCTTTGGTGATTTTTGATTGTTTTGCCTCGAAAGAATAACCTTTTTATATCATCTAGGGGACATTTTCAAAAAATTTATCCACACGCCAGGCCTGTAATATCGTAACTTTTGAACTTGGCGTAACATTGGTTTCCCCCACCAAAAAAGAAGGGGGTAAAGATGTTATTGTTTGATTTTGAGTCACAAAACATTGTTTGTAGATTACACATCACGCAAATTGGAATGAAATTTCCTTTCCAAAAATATATGACACCACGAAATTTGATTTCATTTTGATTGATCAAAAACGCATTTCCCATACACATTTTTTGTTCTTGCCCTAAAAGATCTTGAAATATCTGTGGCTCTGGGTCTCAGAAAAGTAACAATTGCAGAAAAACTAAGTAACTTGGTACATTTTGGGTATTTTTCCTCAAAAACATGGTTCTTTAGCATGATGTGTCTAAATTTTTGCAAAGATACATCAAAAAATGAAGTCTCAAAATTTTTTAAAGCTACCGTACCCTATTTTAAAAGTGATTTGAGACTGATTTACTCCTCCAAAAAGGAGGGTTTAATTTGCATAAATTATATTCTTGAACAAAAAATTTTTTTTTGGAGGTCAGCATATTTTATATCACAATGAAATTTTCTTTTCATCGATATAATAGCCAATGGCCTAAAACCAGTGAATGATAAAAGTAAAGATAATTAATGGGTTTTTTTTATGCAAACAGTTTGAGGACTGTCTTGCGAAAGCGAAAGAGTTAAGCACGAAGTCATTTATTAAAGATTTAATGTATGCACGAGTGATTACATTCTTGCGTTCGAAGGTTTCGTGCAAAACAGTTTTAGCTTTACGAAAAATTTCTGTTGGTTCAAGCAACAAACAGTACTCAATGAGAGGTTTCACTTTGTCTCCGCAGTGTTGAATCAAATACAACAACCTACACTTAACAACATGGTCGATAGCCTCAAAAGTGCCCATGAATCTAGAATACATCATCGGGTTCCCATTAAATTTGGTCATTTCTAGATTTGGCTTTCTAGCAGCATCATGCATCATTTGGGCGACAGCGCCAAGGTTTGAACTAGAGTTCAAAGTACCAGAACACTTGTCAGGAAATCTATCATTACTCATTGCAGGTTATCAACCGCCGGGGGTATATTCATCAAAGCGGCGCTTGCAGGTGAAACAAATTCAAAAGCACGGTTCTGTTCGCGCAAACTCACCTTAGCATGCGCATTACTAATGGCAAAGTCAATCACTAAGGACTCTGACACAACTCGTGTCGCTTGAGATGTGAATGGTAACGCTAATTGCTCACTTGATTCTTCTGCAGGTATGTAACCCCTTTTGTTTAATTTCTCTTCCAAGACCTGGCGTTCCAGTGAAGCCTCTTAAAGTTCGTGTGTTAAGTTTACAACTTCTTGCTGGTGTGTCATTTCTTCTTGCTTACGCTTGAGCTCGTGCTTTTCTTGTAGCTATTTTAATCGTAAGCGCGCAACCTCTTCCTTGGCGACAGCCTTCGCAGAGCTAAAACTAGAAGTGCCAGTAAAGTTAGATTGCGTACCTTTTGATTTCAAATGAGAACTCGAACGCGCAATGTTTGAACGAAGTGAAGTGTACGTAGAGACGATACTTGGCAGAGACGACACTTTCAGCTTTCTCGATTCCGATCCTTCGAAGCCACGTTGTTGCATGTTCATCAAAAACAGTTGTTGCAGCATGTTGTTTCTACATCGCTTCCATAAAACTCTTTCTTTTTTCCTCATCTTGTTCTTGAAACGATAATCTCTCCAACTCTGAATATAAACAATTTCAAGAAACAAAGTGAACGATTACGTGTGATTGATGCTTATATTTGCAAGGAAGTTGTTTATGATTTAGTATCAAAGACTTCCATCTTCAGTCACGATGTAGAAGTTAATACTTCCGCTTTACAATAGCTGTGCTTACAATGAGACAAAAAATCGTTAACGAAGAGAACTTTTGAAGTGGGGGTATTCTAAAGCGAGGGTACAACAACAAATTAGGTCATTTTCAAAAATAAATAAAATCAATTCCAAAAAGAAATAAAACGATTTTCGAAAAAGAACTCAAACAAACAAAAACACAGAACAAATAAAGCCATTTCTAAAAACAAATAAAAACATTTTCAAAAACAAATATACCTAATCATTTCTAAAAACAAGATACAACATTTTCAAAAACAAATAAAACACAAACAAATAAAAGCATTTCCAAAAAGAACTCAAACAAATAAAAATTTCAAAAAAGAATTCAAATAAAATCACAAAACAAATAAAACATTTTCAATTGTAAATCCAATTAACGTTACAAGTAAAATGCACTTCCAAGTTTATGTATCAGCACGTTCGGAAATGACGTACTTGCAAGGTTGTGCACGTTCAGAAATGATCAGCACGTTCAGAAATGACGTAGTGCACCGCAATTGCACCGCAAAATCCGGGTTAAAATTTATATCACATACTACTTGCGTCCGCTTCTTGTTGTGGCTGGTTGTATCGGTGTTGTTGCTTCAGGTGCGATGTTTGTGAGAAAGGACGGTTCTTTTTGGTCAGGGGCGCCAACATAGGCTGGTTTCCATCTATTCACAGAGACATTGTCTGGGCGACCGTTGATGTCCAGAGTGAAGTACTTGTCTGATGTAGAGATAATTCAAAATGGTTTATTGTATGGTCGTTGAAGAAGGTTTCGGTGTCCATCAATGCGAACGTAGACAAATCCAGTAGAAGAGAGAGAGGGAGGGAGGTAGGGTTTGGGTGTGGAATGATGTTTGACCGTTGGGGAAAGAGCATCTTGCATTGACTTTTAAAGATGGCGAAGAAATGCAGTAGAAGTTTGTAATTCTTGAGGTGGTGTGGGTTCCACGAATTCTCCCAGGAGGAGCAGCGTAGACTCGTACATCAATTCAGTGGGAAAGCAATTGGGATCCTCGCGCCAAGCTGTACGTATCCCAAGAAGCACCATGGGCAGATAATCCATCCAATAAAAATCCGTAGTCCTTGCCCTGAGGGAGCCTTTGAGCTGGCGGTGTAGTCGTTCAATCATCCCGTTGGCTTGGGGATGATATGCCGTAGTCTGGTGCATTCGAACCCCAAGAGTGTGACCCAGTTCACTCCACAGTGAGGATGTAAACTGGGCACCGCGGTCTGAAGTGATGTCTTGAGGTACTCCAAAACGTGCAATCCAGTGGTGGGTAAGTGTTTTGTCACATGTTGAAGCTTTGGCATCCGAATGGGAATAGCTTCCGGCCATCGGGTGAAACGATCAATTATGGTGAATAGATAAGTCATCCCTTCACTTGGCGGTAATGATCCAACCAGATCCACGTGAAGGCTGAGGAAACGACCAGCTGGGGGTGTCCTGGAGAAAAGGGGTGCTCTAGTATGGCGTTGAATCTTCGCAGTTTGACAGGCGTTGCATTCTTTGCACCATCTTCTGATGTCTTTTTTAAGGCCATGCCAAACAAATCGGTCTGCTACAGGTCGTTGTGTAGAACGTGGTCCTGGATGTGCTAAAGAATGTATGACTTCGAAAACTCGGTAAGTCCAGCTGCGTGGAACAACTGGGCGTGGTTTGCCAAGAGAAACGTCACATAGAAGCGAGACATCCTGAAAAGGTACATCTTGCAATTCGAGACCAGTGATGGAGGTACGATATGCCTCAATTTCCTCGGATTTGGTTTGGTCCACAGCCAATTGATAAAGATCAATTGCTGGCGTTGTCACTGCCTGAATACGCGACAGTGCATCTGCGACCACGTTGTGTTTACCGCGGATGTACTGGATGTCAGAGGTAAATTCAGCAATAAATGAAAGGTGTCGGGTTTGATGTAGAGAACGTTCCGATGTACTAGGTAAGGCATACGTAAGGGGTTTGTGGTCGGTGTACAAGGTAAACGGCCTAGCTTCGACAAAATGACGGAAAGAAAGTTTTTTCCGCGTCCAGCAGAAGCTGCGTGGAGAGGGGCGAGCTTGGGAGCGATTCTAGGCAGGAAACGGTGATAATAATTGATCATACCTAGAAATCGTTGGAGTTCATCGCGAGTTTGAGGAATAGGGAATTCCTTGATTGCCTGAATACGACCAGTAAGAGGACGAATGCCATTAGAAGTCACTGTGTGTCTCAAATAGTCCAACTCCAAGACGCCAAAAACACATTTAGACTTGTTGATTATAAGGCCATTGGAAAAGAGCATTTCGAAAATGCGTCGCAGGTGCTCAAGGTGTTGGAGTTTGGACGTGCTTGCTATTAAAATATCGTCCAGATATACAAACGCAAAATCCAAGTCTTTAAGAATTCCATCCATAAGTCTTTGGAAGGTTTGCACGGCATTTTTGAGCCCAAAAGACATGCGTAAGAACTCCCAAATGCCGAAGGGGGTTGCAATAGCCGTCTTTGGAATTGACTCGGTGACCATGGGGATCTGATGATATCCACGTATCAGATCGATTTTGGAAAAGATACAAGACCCAGCCAGGCGTGAATTGAAGTCCTGTGTATGTGGAAGTGGGTACCTGTTGTCTGTGGTTGCTTCGTTCAGTCGTCTGTAATCGCCGCATGGCCTCCAGCCACCAGACTGTTTGGGAACAATGTGCAACGGTGAAGACCAAGGAGAATTTGAGCGACGAATGATACCAGCTTCTTCCATTTTGTGAAACTCGTGCTTAGCCACCGCAAACTTGTCGGATGGTAACCGGCGAGTGCGTGAAGTGGTGGGGCGGCCCTGCATGATGATGTGATGTTCAATGCCGTGCTTGTTGGAGGAAGACTGGAACCTGGGTACTAGGATAGCAGGAAAGAAAACTAAGAGTCGATCATACTGTGCAGCTGTATTGAGCGTCAGGCTGGAAAGGGTGACAGACTGCATTTCGAGCTCGGCGGACAGGGTGCAACAGCTGTTCAAGCAGGGATGTGGAAGCGGAAGCTGGAAGTGGAAGCGGTCCTTTTTCTGCGGAAGCGCAATAAATGCACTGCTTCCGCATAGGAGGGAAGAATGGAGGGAGAAAAGAAATTGGTTCTTCTATTCTTCGTAGAAGAACAAATAGGGGGAGCATAAACATTAAGAAAGGAGAGCAAGGAGGAATCGTTTAGAGAGATGTTGACCTCTACATAATCAGAGTAGGGGCCAAGCGAAGAAAGAGAGGAGGTAGATAGCTCAGAGAAGAATAAGCCCTGCCTGACAAAAATGATGACGCCGCCGCTGGCGTCTGCCACATCAGTAGAAAAAATGCCACATCGGGAGTGGGTGCCATTGGATCGCAGAGCAGAGAATCCAGGGATCCGTAAAAAGGAAGTTAAATTAAGTTAGATTCCTGGATACAAATAAGGTCAACGGTATGAGACAAAACAAAGTGTAGCAATTCAGTGCTCCTGGCTTGGAGACCCCCAGCATTCCATTGAAGAACCCTGAGGGAGTCAGGGAGGGGAAGAGAAAGCAGGAGGTAAAGAGAAACAGCCAGGAGCATGAGGCAGTGGTGAGGGCGCAGAGGGAGAAAATACGAAGTGGGCGGAAAAAGGATAAGAGGTTTGAAAGCGAAGGTGGGGTGCAAGTGCTGCATTAGTAGAAGGGGGCCAGATTGAGCAGTGGTGGTATACCACCTGGAGGAGTCTGAGGAGGAAGCCACAGTGCTGATAGGTGTAGAATCTCCAAAAAAATCAGGGAGGGCAGCTCCACAAGTGAGAGCTGCCAAGAGTTCTGAATCTACAAAAGGAGAGTAGCAAGCACTTTAAATGAACCCAATTTGAGCATGTGCAACATTGCACTGACCTACTCCGCCAGGTCACATTTCCAGCGCACACTGAACAGGGAAAGGCAGGGCAAGGATTAGAATGAACGTTGCCGCTCATCAGGAGAAGGAGAAGAATAAGAAGACGGGCAAGAGAAAGGCAGTAGAGAGAAGACAGGCCAAATTTAAAGAGGCTGTGTGCTACCTTTCTGTGGTCGTTCAGGAGGCTACACGGCAAAAATAGCTTTGTGAGGGAAGTGCCCAGGGTAACTGCGACCCTCGGAAAGGCCAAAAGCCATTTTAACCCAATTCAAACGGGGTCGGGGACCCCACTACCACGTTGAGGCGGCTGTTGAGTGGTGTAGTTCAATTTTGCTTGCTTTACATGTACATACTATATATACGACAGAAATTTCGCACTTCACTATCCAAAAAGATCGGAGTCAATACGTGTTTTGGGGACGGACAGAAGATTCGTAATGATAATTAGAGTTAAAGTTAACTCAAAAGTCCGAGTTAGTTGAGAATAGACAGGGAAAAATCAGCGCTATACAGTGTAATTTGTTGTTGTGACGACAGGTTATTGTCGAGAGCTGTAATATGTAATCGTGCGGTTTAGATCTGAGAAGCATTAAGTTAACTGTTGTAAAAGTGGTTGTAAGTAGTGAAGGAACTTTTTGAATTGTAGTAACGAAATACAGTAGGCTCCGCTTATTATGACCACGGATAATATGACCACCCGCTTATTGTGACCAATTTGGTACGGTCCGGAATTTCTCCACTTAAAATTCTCCGTTTAATATGACCAAATTTTGGATAATATGACCAACATTTTCTCCATCTCTCTTATTACAGTACAGTATTTTTTCCCCGCCACGCACTTGTAACTTCGCCTTTTTAACATATTGTTACATACTGTACTTGGTTTTACCATCACTTGTACTGTCACAGTACTGTACTTTGTTTTACTGTCAACACCACACCATTACTTCGGTTGAACGATGAATTTGACGATGTTTGGACTTCTTGTGGTTTACGGCGTCGATTCAGGAGCTGTTATGGAGGCTTCGGTTTTTATGACATTCGGATATTATGACCAAAATGGTCTGGTCCCAAGGCGGTCATATTAAGCGGTGTCTACTGTATTTGTTTTTCTGCAAGCAATCTGTGATTTCTAAATTTTTGTTAGTGGGAGTTCCGTGACAAACGCGAAAGTACATTAAGGGTTCCGCGATGACAAAAAGATTGAAAAACACTGTTCTACATTCAACACGAGTTCTGATATCTAAGAAAAACAAACACAGAGTAGTTCGAACAACAAGCTCAAGCGAAGTAGGTAAAGTAATAGCAATAAATGAAGATTTTTGTCTTCTCAAAATGATGAAGTGTAGGAGAAGGCAGGCTACAGACCCACAAAAGTTAAAAAAATTGTCAACAGTCGTTTTTTCATTTTTTGTTGGTGGAAGCGGAAGCGTTTGAAAAATAACCGTTTCCACATCCCTGTGTTCAAGTCTATAAGGCGATGGCCACGAAGATCAATGGCAACATTATTGGCGGTGAAGAAATTAGCTCCCACGATTGGACGGGTGACGTCCGCCAGGGAGAGGTCTTGCTTGTCGCCAAAATTTGATGTTAAGGTGCGATGGCCCCAAGTGTCGATTTTTGATCCATTAGCAGCCATCAAACTTCCTGTTGCGGAACTTGCTCGTCTAACCAACGCATAAGCTGGAAAAACGCAAACATCGGCGCCGGTATCGACTAAGAATTGCCTACCAGTCTGACGGTCCCATACTGACAGGGTACTTTTATTGTAACCGCCGATCGCGTTGTCACTGGCTGGACCGATTGGAAGATGGATTAGTCAAAAGCAACTTGGAAAAAACAATCTGGTTTGCAGTTGCGCGCCTTAAGTCCAAAACGTTGATGGTAATGGCAAATATAGTTCTCGTTTGGCTTGAACACAGTGTGGTGCCGCTGGTTAGCAGAAGATGGTCGGTCGACTGAAACAGCAGTTACTGTCTGTGAAATATTGTTTGCTTCCACGATGCGGTCAGCTGCTTTAGCTAAGTCATGTATATCAAGAAACTCTTGCAGGGCTAATATGAACCTAACCTGGCTGGGCAATTCTGCTAAGAAGAAAGTACGGCGCAGCGTTTCGGCGTCATTGTTAAGGGATTCAAGTTTTCAAAGAAGTGCCAAGGTGATCTATCACCTAAACCGGAGATATTAAAAAGTTCGGCATCTTTCCGAGCTTGGCTTTTGCCAAAAGCGCCTAGCAACGCTGTTTTAAGAGTTTCATATTTATTTTGGTCCGGAGGGTTGAGAAGAACTGATTTAACTTCAGCCGCGGTTGTATTGTCGAGCGCTGACACTATGTAGTCGAACTTTGTTTGGTCTTGCGTTACTGACCGCGATCTCACCTGAGCTTTTACTCGGGCAAACCATATTTCAGGGTCCCCTGGCCAAAATTCAGGCAGCCTAATGTCGACTGCTTGTACTGAACCTTCAGTCGATTGAGAACTAGGTGGCGAAGTTGAAGCACTAAGGTTAGTGATTGCTTCAGCCAATCGAGTCAAAGCTTCAATGTCTGATAAAGCCATGTGTGCTGAATAATTCTTGCTTAATTAAACGACCAGCAGGTAGACAATAGCCTATGAGCGTGTTCTCACTAAGGTCACCAACTTAGCGCCTTATACTTGACGCTATGCTATTTGTATGCTATCTATCAATTCAGCGCCGTATACTTGACGCTATACTAGTTGGATAGTATCTATCTTTTCCTCAATTGACACATAAAACCTCTGTACACTTTATTCCACGTACTGCTGACAAAGGCAAACAAAGAAAACAAAAAGTGTGCGAAAATATCGCTGTAAAGTTATAGGTCATGACAGGGTTGCCACAGTTACTTAAGCGGAAACATAAGCTATTCCTTCCCATCGCCTTTTTGCTGGGAGAAAGCTAATTTTGATTGATTATAGCCCGCCTGCTAGTCAATAAAAGGGGTTTTGTTTGCACTTTCTGCTAGGTAACTTGATACAACGTGATAAGAGAGTGGCGCAAATTGATAAAAATGTTTTACCTCTTTCGCTCCCGCGATCATCGATTGATGATCTCTTGTTTTCAGTGTTTACCTCAAATTTTGTTAAATTGAGTTACAAAGCGAGTTTACTAAAAAAACAATTTGTGACTTTATTTTTCATCCGATTTTCATAAAATTTTCAAAAGATCACGCTTATTTCCTCATGCATCGGAGCATGTATAATTTGTGCCCTAACTCTTGGATTTTTATACCCAAAAAGGGTTAAAAACACCAAGAACCCAGTTGCAGACGACAAAATCGGCCTAATTCTCAGCACGTGCCAACTACACTAAAATCAAATTGAGATTACGTCTTTACCACATAACCAAACCCTTTATCATTGACACAGTCTGAAAACTACTCTTTTGGGGCATCATTTGACAAAATTTCAAGCAATAATAATAAATTTTACGTTTTTAAATTTCCAAATTTTTAGGGGTCTCAAAGCCCCCCCAAACAAATTTGAGTGATAAGTAGATAAAAGTAAATTTAGTGCGTAAAAAATATGATATGCTGCTAAATACCGGTTACATTTAAAAGCTTAGGAAATTTGCTTTCCAGCAATATATAACTTTAAATAGTTTAGACTAAGTGGTATATGATATTTACTGATCAAAAATGAGTACTGTACATCATGTCAGTTCAAAACCCCCAAAAATTTTTTTACTTATCTTCACTAAATTATAATTTTTACAAAAACTACACCCTATAAAAACATAAAATAAATTGGAAATATTTCACTACTAAAGTCGTCATTTTGTATCAAGTTTCCAAGGAGACAAAGACTGAAATACAAGTTTAAAAGCTATCAGAAGTTTGGCTTTCGTAAATCAAAGTTTGCTGTATGCCCCTTGTTTCTCAAGAAATGGGAAGGGTCTAAACAAGCGGCTGTTTCATTATCAGTGACAGCATATTCTATTTAAACTTGATATTTTCTGAATCTTGAAGAAATTCCCTGTTCAAAAATACATAATGTTACATGGTTTAGGCTAACCTCTAGCAGATAATAACTGATCATATTTTAGGTACTGAATTTAACTACCAAAATTTAGTACCGGTCGGTACCGGTCAAAAGAAAAGTGATGTGCCTCAGAAAATTGCAAATTGTAGAAAACCTAGGCTTTTAGGTAAGTTTTGAGTGATGTACCTTGAAAGCTTATTTCCTTAGCATCCTTTTGCGACCATTTCTAAAAAAATTGGTAGAAAATAAAATCTGTAGTGATCTTTGAGGTGAGGGTACCTCTTTAATTTTGAAGACAACTACCCCCCAGTTGGGAGGGTTAATTTGCATAAAATTTGCATATTCAAAAAATTATGATTGATTATGACAGTTTTTCGCGCTGCCACCTTACGGACATGTTTTTTCGCTATTTTCGCGGGAGCGAAAGAGTTAAGATCTTTAAAAGGTGTACTTTTTTACAATTTGCAATTTTATGAGGTCTAGCACCAAAACTAGGGGGTTAAGGGCTTGGCCGGTACCGAAAATAATTTAGGCTTTACCATGTAGGCTAGGGTTTTTATCAATCAAAACTTAGCCTAAAATATGTATTATGATATATTTTTGAAAAGAAAATTTCTTCGATTTTCATGTGATATAAAGCTTAAAACTACTATCTTATTGCTAAAGATGAATCAGGACCGTTTTTACACGCCTCCTTGTTTGTGGGAGAAACCAGATTATCACCCGAAGTACCCTACCTTGCAAAATCTATAAAAAGTGTTTGATACACACCAACTCCATGGAAACTTGATAGCCCACAGAGCGAGGAAAAGAGTTGTGCAAACGCACAAACATTATTTCAAATTTGGAAAGAAAGTACTTTTTGTTTGTTTTGCATTTTTTATGATGCTCTATGTATCCCTGGGTCTCGCTATCACGTTTTAAGTGTCTTGGGCTGGTACTAAAGATAACTCCAGGTATCGTGTTTAATCAATCATTATAGAATAACTCTTAATCTAAACCATGCAACAGTATATATTTTTGAAAAGAAAATCTCTTAAACTTTTAAATGATATGTAGTATAAGAGGAAAATTTTGTTGCTAAAAATGATACAGGACCATGTTGACCCCCTACCTTTTTTGTAGGGGGATCACCAATTTTTTTGCTTTTAATATTTTTAGCTCTGTGTCAGCTATCTATCAAAAATTTCACAGACTTTATTTTTGATCAATCTTTTTGAAAACTTAGATACAAACAGCTAAATAACCATAGGTTTCAGAAAAAAGAGCAAAAATAAACCAAAGAAATTAGTTTTTCTATAAATTGCAATTTTGTGAAACTCAAAAGCCCAAATTTTGAGTGTTTTTGACCGGTATCGAAAACAGATTAGGCCTACGAAATTTACCAATGTCATCAGTCATTATAGAATAGCTTTGATCCTAAACCATGCAACAGTATATATTTTTGAAAAGGAAATTTCTTCAACATTCAAATGGTATGTAGTTTGAGAGGAAAATTTTGTTGCTCAAGATGATACAGGACCATGTTGGCCCGCCCCTTTTCTTGGTGCAAAAATAATTAATTTGTTTACTTGGTGCCGGCTATCTGTCAAATATTCCACAGACTTTTATTTTTTGATCCATCCTTCTGAAAACTTAGATGCAGACAGCTAAATAGCTATAGATTTCAGAAAAAACGGCCAAAATGTACCAGAGGAATTAGTTTTTCTACAAATTGCAACTTTGTGAAGCTCAAAACCCCAAATTTTAAGTGTTTTTAACCCCTTCGCGTCGCTTATCAATCATATGATGATGGCGAAGAGAACGCCGCTCATCCTCATATGATGATTTGCCGGCTACGGCGAAATGCGTGTATTTAAAGCTCGCTTGGGAGAGATCTTCCTTTCCTTTTTGACATCTCTCTTCAATACACGCATTTCGCCGTAGCCGGCAAATCATCATATGATGATAAGCGACGCGGAGGGGTTAAACCGCATTGAAAATAGATATGGCCTACGAAATTTACCAATTTCATTAATCATTACAGAAGAACTTTTGATCTTGACCATGCAACAGTATATATTTTTGAAAAGAAAATTTCTTCAACATTCAAACCATATGTGGTTTGAGAAGAAAATTTTGTCGGTAAAAATGATACAGGACCATGTTGGCCCACCTTTTTTTTGTAGAAAATCATAAATTTTTGGCCTGGTGTCGGCTACCTATCAAAAATTCCGCAGACTTTATTTTTTGATTGATCTTTATGAAAACTTAAATACAGACAGCCAAATGACCATAGATTTTAGGAAAATTAGCCAAAATGTACCAAAGAAATTAGTTTTCCTACAAATTGCAATTATCTGAAGTAGCCTAGGCTAACAAATTTTCGGGCGGTAAAAATTTCGACTACAGGTAACATAGGTCAATTTTTTCAGAATAAAAACAAATAGTTAAGACACAAATAATTATCGAAATCGCCTGGAAATAACCATTATTTAAAAAAAATTGTTAAAATCGGTTGAGAAATAACGTCACGAATCAATTTTTAAGTAAACTGACTTTTTCAACTTTTTAAAAAAATTATCAATTGTTGATCTCGCGGGAACGAAAAGATTAAAGCACATAACTTCCTTAACATAACATAATTTTTATCCCCAAACTCCTAAATCTTAAACACAATACCCCATATGGATCAATCAACTTGTTTGTGGTCAGATTTTACAAAATCATTCTACATCAATCCTGTTGTTTTGTTTATCTTTATTGAGCAGGAAAATTGCATTTTACTTAATGGTTACTCATAAAGATGCATTGCATGTTATTCACATTTTTTTGACTTACTTTTAGCCTTATATTATTCCATACACATAATTTTATAACTGTGCTTGACTTATTACCCCACATATAGAAATTTGATTATTTGAATAGTGAAGTAATCAGACAGCAAGGTCTTATTCGTATCAAGCTAAAAAAAGAAAAAAAAAGCAATTTCTGAGCAATTATGCCAAACATTCATACATTTGTAGGCTAATTAGTTATTAAAACCCGGCAACTTTGGTTTACCAGATCCTTATTAAAGGGGGCCCAGAATCGATGTGGGTACCGGGCCCGGACTGGTCTGTCAACGGCTCTGACTATATTCGCGACATAACAAACACCAATAGCAAAAAATTACATTACTTTTTCGAGAGGATCAACTTTTAGCATGTATCAGTTTTTCTCCCAAAACAAACTTGAAGATCTTTTCTGCTTGAAAGTGGTTTTTCTGCAAGACATTGTTCACCTCCAGTGAGATCTGATTTTGCATCCTTTGGGGAGGTCGGCTTTCGTGATTGGTAACTACTGTTGTAGTATATTTGGTGAAATTATCCTAGTTTGTTAGCCTGCATGTTTATCCACTCTGCACATGGAATTTTGT
This sequence comes from Trididemnum clinides, assembly GCA_963675345.1. Lineage (NCBI taxonomy): Eukaryota > Metazoa > Chordata > Ascidiacea > Aplousobranchia > Didemnidae > Trididemnum > Trididemnum clinides. The sequence continues at coordinate 19,156,819 of OY776298.1, forward strand.
GGCACCGACTCGTCCACACTTTGGATGGGTTTTAAACTGCGTTTACATTTTGTTGGTTTATCAAATTTCAACACATGGGACTCTAATTCAAAATGGAGGTAATACATCATACAGGCTACCGGACTTACACTTTTACTTTTGCACTAACTGCTTTTGTTTTCATAGACTTTTAACATAAAAGCATAATGACGAATGTTTATGTCAAAAACATCGCATAAAACGTTTCACTTTTACTGTTTCAGACAACTTTTATTCCTAACAAAATTTTTTTAGCAGCTCTGCACAAAAGAATACCTATCAAAAAATCATTGATATAAAGTTTTAAGTACCGGTATTATTCTGCGTGGACTGCAAGCTGACCTTTCAACAGCTTGTTTGCACATTCAAGTTTGCTTTTAGCCTACTGTAGCGTAAAACAGCCGACAGAACTATGACAAGTGTTAATCATAATTTCTTAATGCATTGTAGCTAACGCACGAGCCACTAGTAATTTTAAATGACTGTTGTTGCACATTTTGATATTAAAAGTTTTGTTTTGTAAAGTGTGTAATATGCCAAGTGGTTACACAATGTACGTGAAGTTAAAAACTCAATTGCCTCGTAGTTTCCGCGTTGATAAGCCAATATAGACTAATTTTCCTTTTTGTTTATTCATGCGTATCTCATACTCTTGTAGTCAGACAACGCTACCGCAACCAATAGACTGTTTGGCCCCATTACCTTTCTGCGGTTGGTGGATAGAAATATCCAGTGAAGTGCCTTTCTCAGAGAACACAAACAAACTTGCGGGCATATCTCCACAATATCCCTTTTGTACAGAGCACCGTGTGGGAAGATGTGAAAGCTATTTATAAAATCTACGGTAGGACTCGTCAAGTGGATCAACTCTAGCTACCGAATGCGAAGCGAACGCCTTCACTACATCCAGATGTGCTGCGATAAAACTGCGGCGTATTGGTGCAGTTGTATAGCTTGCTGACAGGTTCCGTAACATGTCTTCCCCGACTGATATTAAGATTCATTACCACTATTAAATACAAGGTTATAATTGCACGTATGCATAACTAGATCGTACATAAGCATTTATTTTATAATTACTTAAAAACACAATTACATCTATGTATAATTACAAGTATAAAAAAAATTTTTCAACTGTTGCAATACAATTCATAAAAACTGAATTTGTGATATCAGTTGGCACAGCACAGTTGTTACACCTAAAAGCACCAAACTTCTACTCTACGTCATTACCATTCTCATTTGGCTTTTACGCCGGTTTCTGTCCGCACCCTTTTACAAGCGCACGTTGGAGTGCTATTGCTCTTTCGATAGAGGGCAATCTTTTTTGCCGACAGGCCAATTTCAAAGTAGGTAAATATGTCGCGGGCCAGTCGCTTTCTAAGGCAAACATTAGCGAAAGAATGTGTGCATTGCATGTGCATCTGACCGACAGAGACCTTTTTTGTTCACACTTTTAAGCATTGGTGAGTCGCATTTTCACCATCGAAGTTTAGGAGTTCCTTAGTTCATAGCCCAAATGCACGTATTTTGCATCTACATTGGAGGTGCAAACCTGTTTTCTTGAAAATCAAACCGTGAATTGACATCATCCTTGAACCACAAAATCCTTACACAAGGCACTACATTTGACGTCTCGGGCCGCAGGTTGCACGTCCATTTTACTATAAACCGATCTGATAGCTTCTTCGATGTCATGTTTCCATTTGGTTAGCTGGGCGCCTAGTTAATGTTTAGCAAAAAGTGTGAGTGGTTTAAGCGAGCTTGGAGTCAAAATGCTTACTTGAATGTTGATAGAAAGCACTGGTGAGGAAGAATGGACTTACCGAGCAGTTATTTAGCTTTAAATTTATTCAAACCGATACTAACTACAGTATAATCTTCAGTGGTGTAAAAACGTTTTTATATCACTGAAAATGATTTTCTAGTGGAAATAAACTGAATAAATTCGCACTTAATCGACTGATTTGTGCGGTCATTCAACGTTCTCGACGAGTATGTAATCAGGTGCACCAATCGTGAGTAATCACCGATTTGGCTAATGCTGATATCTAGGTTTTGATTCAGTACTGGTAGTTTAATTACTGCCAGGCATTTCTATTGAAATGGATACAAAAATACTCAAGCGTGTTTATGCAGTTGAGTATGCTCTGGCATATCTGTAAACATCATGACTCTACAAATGCAAATTGACCTTGACGCCTAAATTATTACCAATTAAGCATATTTCTAAAGAATTACGATCCTTTATTCAGTCTTCTTAGATCCAGCCTGTTTTCTTGCTAGTTCCTGGATTTTTTGAATCATTTTATCCGGTAAATGCTTAATCACCCAAGCCTAAAAATCAAACGCCAGATATAATATTGAGCGACTTAAAGTTTCTTTTTGTAAAAATTACGATTGACTGATCCTGCGTTCAAACATCACGAAGACAGCGTGTTTGTGCCGCAAGAAAAGCCACTTTACAATGAATTTCCAAGCTTGGCACAACCCCAACAGGCAGAAAAACTCTTGTGGAAAAGCTGCACTATTGCGCACGACAATTTAGCAATTCGGATTATACCGGACTGTTTGATTAAGGCCGTCATGTTATACGCGGTTTATTTCTTGGAAAAAGCTCTTGACGGAAATTCGTACTGGGTTGATTAAGAGCTACATTCACAACGCTGGCGCTCAGAAAAATAAAAGGTTAATTTTCTCTTTTTTCCTGCGTGGACTTGACTTGGACGTGCTGATTCAGTAAAGACCTATATCTATCACTGCACACTCGCTTTCGAACCAGACTGTTTGCTGGAGCAAAGCACGTTCAATTCCGGATACCCTTCCTGACAAACAGGATATAGGATAAACAAACAAGATTCCAAATTGGTCGCATAAATATGATTTAACTCTTTCGCTCCCGCGATCATCGATTGATGATCTCGTGTTTTCAGTGTTTACCTCAAATTTTGTTAAATTGAGTTACAAAGCGAGTTTACTAAAAAAACAATTTGTGACTTTATTTTTCATCCGATTTTCATAAAATTTTCAAAAGATCACGCTTATTTCCTCATGCATCGAAAGATGTATAATTTGTGCCCTAACTCTTGGATTTTTATACCCAAAAAGGGTTAAAAACACCAAGAACCCAGTTGCAGACGACAAAATCGGCCTAATTCTCAGCACGTGCCAACTACACTAAAATCAAATTGAGATTACATCTTTACCACAAAACCAAACCCTTTATCATTGACACAGTCTGAAAACTACTCTTTTGGGGCATCATTTGACAAAATTTCAAGCAATAATAATAAATTTTACGTTTTTAAATTTCCAAATTTTTAGGGGTCTCAAAACCCCCCAAACAAATTTGAATGGTAAGTAGATAAAGTAAATTTAGTGCGTAAAAAATATGATATGCTGCTAAATACCGGTTACATTTAAAAGCTTAGGAAATTTGCTTTCCAGCAATATATAACTTTAAATAGTTTAGACTAAGTGGTATATGATATTTACTGATCAAAAATGAGTACTGTACATCATGTCAGTTCAAAACCCCCAAAAATTTTTTTACTTACCTTCACTAAATTATAATTTTTACAAAAACTACACCCTATAAAAACATAAAATAAATTGGAAATATTTCACTACTAAAGTCGTCATTTTGTATCAAATTTCTAAAGAGACAAAGACTGAAATACAAGTTTAAAAGCTATCAGAAATTTGGCTTTCGTAAATCAAAGTTTGCTGTATGCCCCTTGTTTCTCAAGAAATGGGAAGGGTCTAAACAAGCGGCTGTTTCGTTGTCAGTGACAGCATATTCTATTTAAACTTGATATTTTCTGAATCTTGAAGAAATTCCCTGTTCAAAAATACATAATGTTACATGGTTTAGGCTAACCTCTAGCAGATAATAACTGATCATATTTTAGGTACTGAATTTAACTGTCAAAATTTAGTACCGGTCGGTACCGGTCAAAAAAAAGGTGATGTGCCTCAGAAAATTGCAAATTGTAGAAAACCTAGGCTTTTAGTTAAGCTTTGAGTGATGTACCTTGAAAGCTTATTTCCTTAGCATCATCTAGCGACCATTTCTAAAAAAGTTGGTAGAAAATAAAATATGTAGTGATCTTTGAGGTGAGGGTACCTCTTTAATTTTGAAGACAACTACCCCCCAGTTGGGAGGGTTAATTTGCATAAAATTTGCATATTCAAAAAAAATGTTTTTTTTTCTATTTGAAATCCTCAAGAAATGTAGATTTCAACGATATATCACACTTAATGTAGAAATAGACAGCTGAGTAAAGATTTACAAAGAAACTTGAGGTACCTAATTATGATTAATTATGATTGATTATGACAGTTTTTCGCGCTGCCACCTTACGGACATTTTTTTCGCTTTTCACGCGGGAGCAAGTTTTTTTTTTTGAATATGCAAATTAACCCCCCCAACTGGGGGGTAGTTGTCTTCAAAATTAAAGAGGTACCCTCACCTCAAAGATCACTACATATTTTATTTTCTACCAATTTTTTTAGAAATGGTCGCAAAAGGATGCTAAGGAAATAAGCTTTCAAGGTACATCACTCAAAACTTACCTAAAAGCCTAGGTTTTCTACAATTTGCAATTTTCTGAGGCACATCACTTTTCTTTTGACCGGTACCGACCGGTACTAAATTTTGGTAGTTAAATTCAGTACCTAAAATATGATCAGTTATTATCTGCTAGAGGTTAGCCTAAACCATGTAACATTATGTATTTTTGAACAGGGAATTTCTTCAAGATTCAGAAAATATCAAGTTTAAATAGAATATGCTGTCACTGACAACGAAACAGCCGCTTGTTTAGACCCTTCCCATTTCTTGAGAAACAAGGGGCATACAGCAAACTTTGATTTACGAAAGCCAAATTTCTGATAGCTTTTAAACTTGTATTTCAGTCTTTGTCTCTTTGGAAATTTGATACAAAATGACGACTTTAGTGGTGAAATATTTCCAATTTATTTTATGTTTTTATAGGGTGTAGTTTTTGTAAAAATTATAATTTAGTGAAGATAAGTAAAAAAATTTTTGGGGGTTTTGAACTGACATGATGTACAGTACTCATTTTTGATCAGTAAATATCATATATCAATTAGTCTAAACTATTTAAAGTTATATATTGCTGGAAAGCAAATTTCCTAAGCTTTCAAATGTAACCGGTATTTAGCAGCATATCATATTTTTTACGCACTAAATTTACTTTATCTACTTATCACTCAAATTTGTTTAAGGGGGGCTTTGAGACCCCTAAAAATTTGGAAATTTAAAAACGTAAAATTTATTATTATTGCTTGAAATTTTGTCAAATGATACCCAAAAGAGTAGTTTTCAGACTGTGTTAATGATAAAGGGTTTGGTTTTGTGGTAAAGATGTAATCTCAATTTGATTTTAGTGTAGTTGGCACGTGCTGAGAATTAGGCCGATTTTGTCGTCTGCAACTGGGTTCTTGGTGTTTTTAACCCTTTTTGGGTATAAAAATCCAAGAGTTAGGGCACAAATTTTACATCTTCCGATGCATGAGGAAATAAGCGTGATCTTTTGAAAATTTTATGAAAATCGGATGAAAAATAAAGTCACAAATTGTTTTTTTAGTAAACTCGCTTTGTAACTCAATTTAACAAAATTTGAGGTAAACACTGAAAACACGAGATCATCAATCGATGATCGCGGGAGCGAAAGAGTTAATTCATAAACGTTCGTTGAGCTAACATGAAATATTTTGTTGATAAAGTACGGCAAAAATGAAATACCATGTTTTTTCCCCGTTTTCATACTGAAGGCCAAGTGCGAGCAATTGCAGGATCAGAATGAGTCCCGGCCATCTCCGTTAAGGGAATACCGGATAAAAACTGAATAACTGCTACTACATAAGGCAGCCTATTTAGAATGATCGTTAAAAATTGCTGCAGCTTTTACATCATTTTATGATGAATCAAAACGGTCATGATTATTAACCTAAGACCATCAAATTTACTAGCAATTTAAATCAAAAATCACCTTAATACTTACATTGAAATTTACTTAGGGTTCACGCAAACAGACCCAACAACTTCAAAATTAATAAAATAAAGATGAATGCTTTGCGTGAATACACCATCAAATTACCTGATATGCATGCTGCCAGCATCCGTACGTGTATTTTTCTTTGCCAACGGTAGCCAGCATTGCTTTGGCGTAAGCATCAGGCAAAGGCATCATGCTACGGTTTAACTTTGCAAACATTCCGTCACCCTTTGGTACATGTTGTTTTGTCATGTTTGTAATAACAACTCCGGGCATGCAGCTCTATTATGCAAGTTAGTAAGTTAAATACAAATCTATATCTTTCGATAAATTAAAGACTTTGATCATGCATTGAACAACTCGTTTTCAAGCCCATACAGAAATTAGCTTAATGCTTTTGCCGTTAACGCTTTATTCAATGATCGCTGCAACTGGAATAGTTGCTGAACTTTTCCATCTGGAAATGGAAACATCACAAACCTAATTAATCAATGACTGATTTATTAACTATTACCGTAATTACGTTAATAATAAAATTACAGTAATTATCATCACTGTAACTACGGTACTTCAAACAGAATTTTTATCCTAAAAATAAAAGCAATCTAACCTGTAAGGATGTGATGCATGTTTATAAATATCAGCTGATTGGAACTTTTACTGCCAACTTGCTTTTATACAGCAATGTTTTCAGCTAGTGTAATATGCTATTTGATTGCTTTCAACAACATAAGTTAAAATACACCGAAAACTTTTTTTAGTCCGACTAGCTGAAATGGGGATACGCCTCATTTGCCAATGCGTCTTATATGTCATCAAATAGGTAGTTGTAAAACGGCCCACTGACCGAAACACCCTGACCTATATCATGTGTTTTAGATACAGCGTCGCGACAAATCGCTTTCACAATACATTACTTAATACGATGGCGACCGAATTCGAAATTTCAAATCAATTACAGTTTGAAAATGAGTTTGAAATAAAAAAGAAGCCAAATAGAAGACTCATCTCCAGGAAAAATGCTAGAGACATGCAGTTTTTGAAAAAATAAAAGTTTACACATTTCATAGCTCTTGAAATTAAATTTCTTTCTAACGAACGTGAGTAACCTTTTTTTCTCAATTTCAGGAAAATTCAATTTGTGTTCTAGTTCTACAGGCTACCTGAACAGTAATTCCTTTATCTTCATATTCATTGTGAAGAGCTTGAGAAAAGTAATCGACAAATGCTTTGGAGGATCCGTAAATAGGAAACATGGGTCGTACAGCAGCAGTAGAAGATACATTGATAATCAACCCTCTAGCACGTTCCACCATTCCAGGCAAGATAGCGTACGTCATCTAAAACACAATCTTGAAGTCAAGGCCGTACAGGGAGACAAATTTGCCAAATTGTATTAACATATTTTGAGTTGGTAGGTGGGTAACCCATCAATGAAAAACTAAAACAATTTAAAGGTTTCCAAGTTCTTAAACGTACAAAAGCTCTCTAAAAATGAGACGATTTTACTCACAGTTTGGTAGGTAGCTATTTTTTTCAGTGGTATATTTTACAGTCTCCTAGCTTTGCAAAGACGGAATTTAGTGACAAATCGAAACAGGATAATAACAATGATAAGACCTACTATCATAGGCGCCGAGTTTGTGATTTTACCGGGCATGCGCAAACTTTATGACGTCAAAATTAAAACATTACCGTTTGATTGTCTATGACAGGGGTGTCAAACATACGGCCCGTGTAAGGATTTCGTGCCACAGTGCGAGCGCCTGGTCTCCGAAGTTGGTCTGCGAAATTTACGTGAAAATGTTTGTAAAGTAATGGCTGACAATCTCCAGAAGTTGCGGCAGGCATGACGGGTTGCGGTGAGAGAGGCGATGACCTTTTTTTTTGGAGATCAGCATTTCGGGCTACATCCCATAACTTCCGGAGATCGTTTGATCAAAGTTTGGGGACCATTGATATACACTCTTGCCTGCTTATGTTGTTTTTCAACTGACTCTAGCTTGTATCTGACCTCCATGTGTTGAGTGTAGTCAAATGTGCGGGCATGCGTGGCATGACCGCATGCCCTTAGTCGGCGCCCCTGCCTACTATAACTTTTATTTATACAACAGCTATTTTAGCAAAAAATTTCTCGTGTCATCAGAAGTACAAATCGTCTCTGGCTTGATTCGAAGCAAGTGAAAAGTTGTGTATCACTGTCTATTTTTGAGCTCCTGCTTTATGCATAAAGTTAGAAAAATGAATGCAAAATTGTCAAAATTTTTCCTAACGTGCGTTTTTCAGATCCTAAGATATTTTTCAATAAAAGAACGTCTTGATCTGGCGAGGACAACATTTAAGAATTTGTTTTTTCACTCACCTTGAATACGGAGTAAATGTTGATTCGTGTGATGTTTTTTAAAATCTGAGGATTTTCGGAAACAACATCTACGAACTTCAACGTATCAACGCTGATTCCAACATTATTGACGAGAACTCCAACGTCAAAGGGCTTGCAAAAATCTTCTATTTCGTCATAAATGCTTTCATCGTGTGAAAAATCAATTACCAGATACTTTACCTGAGTGCCATGCTTTGAAACTGCAAAATCACAAGAACCTTTATGCACTGAAAAGAGATCATTTTCATCAGCGATAATAAAAACACTTCTACGGCCATCAGCTGTACAAAACACAAGAACACAGCCTTATGGCTAAGCTGTCAAGACTTCTTCTGACCTCTTAAAACGTAAGCCTTATAGTATCCAGGGGAGTGACAACCATGTTTATTTGGAAGGGAAAAAGCATGCGTGCGAAGGTAGCGTGAAGACCTTTTAGGGAGCAACCAACCTACATCCTAATGTTCTTGCATTGCAACCCTATGGGAACGTTATTATTTTGAGAGAAATGATTTCTCAAGACAAAACTGTACCTCCAGTACTAGAATTATTAAACCCACTTAACTTTTCATGGCCTAACTCCTGCTACTACCCCAACAATCTCTAAAAAAATGGTAGCTTAGGCAAGAGATACAAAGTAATTGTGAACTAAAGCTGATAGTGATGTTAATTGTTCGTAAAGCGTTATTCAGTTTTCAGGCCTTTCTTACTCGCTACGTTTTAAGTAACAATCAATAGAATAGAAACGCAGTCTAGCAAAATTGTTAAACCATGGCCTTATTTTGGCCAACACCACAAAACGAATCTACCAGCTTAATTCTCATTCTTTCAAAAAATTAAGCTGTGACCCCGCTTCAAATATTCTCAATACGCTAGTACTTTCCAAATTGTTTTGTAAAAAAACCATTCTGCCGTTTGGGAATAACTATTTGGCTCTGCCGTGCGATTTCACAGCGATAACGGAAGATCCATGATTCTACACATCTCCAAAATACAACAAGCAATTGTATTACCAATAAGTAACTAATAGTTTTATGGGCAGGTCTACACCAACGCTGTTCATGACAGTTTTGCATAAAGTATAAGTCCGTAAACTGCGATCCAAGATGTTGCGGCCAGCAAAAAGCTATGGCTTTTTAAATCAGTGGGATTTGTGCCACGAGTTCAGTGACGATAAGTTTTAAGCCAACATCAAATCTTTCACAAAACAACTTTGAAAACAATTTTTGTTAATTGGTGTGATTGGCCATAAAACCAGTTCGTTTTTGGAGGCAATCAGAAATGTATATTTTATCAAAAATGCAAGTTCAGCACACAGGCATAACCAAGTTTTCTTTGACAATCACTTGCAATTAATTCTGAAAATATAGTCCCATTCTATTATAAACTAGTATTTTTTGTAATTACACCCTTGGACTTCGTTCCGTAATTTAATAGGGGTAGGCGTATTTGTCCACGTAGACTTATACACCCTCGGCCTAAAGCAATGCCTATTTACGGGGTGGGCTTCATTCATTCCTAAAATGTGCAAAGCTCATTCTTTCTAAAGTTTTGCAATATTTCAACACCAAAAAATTTATTTATGAAAGATTTTCTCGTTTTTGCTAAATATTAGTTCCTAAATAAAATGATTTTGCTTTCTTTTTTGGTGCTAAAAAATTGTATCTATTTTTTACTGCATTGCATACAAAACATTTTTGCAAATTTTACTGTTTTTTCACAATTTTTTGACTTAATAGTTTTGACACTTTTGATTGTGTTTTCAATAGAAAAAACAAACTTTAGTTTAAATTCCTATGTTGAAGCAACGTAAGCAGGAGCAAGCACTTCTTTTAATAATGCGTGAGCAAACTCCAATTTTATATGTTGTCCTCCACATCACTCGTATCGCCAAAGTAGGAAATTTGTGAATACCATTTTTATAGTTTTGCTACAACTTCACAAGGGATTTGAATCCAAGACTACTGGCTGCTTAGTGGACGCCACAAAAATACATGACCAGTCAGGAGGGACAACACTTACAATCGGAAAAGATTTTGAATAGTTGAAAAAGTGTTGAATAGCGGCTAAATATTCGGCAAAGATCCAGCATAGAGCAGGATTCCGCAAATACTTTTTGACGTGACCCATAAAAATAGCCCTTTTAGTCTCGCAACCAAAACATTTCTGAGCATAATTTTATGAAAGCTCTTATTAATTACATAGTAAGCTTAAGACTAGCAGTGAGAGCAGCAATTTTTACAAAACGGAATTGAGCAAGACTTAGTATATTAACAGCGTCACGAATATGCAAATTTGCGTTGTAAGAATAGTTGGTGCTCCTATAGCGTGAGGTCTACCGCCATATGTTGCCTACCGAGGTGCATGGTGAGGTTAGGGTTAGGGTTAGATTTAACCCTAACCCTAACCCAAACCTAACCCTAGACCTCACACTATAGTGTGGACGGGAGGTAGACCTCACATTATAGTGTGGTAGACCACACGCTGTAGTAGCACCGAATAGTTTTATATAAGTAGAGTTGCTGTAATCTGCTGTTGTAATTTGCAGTGATCGTTTTATTTGTAAATCTGAATTGTCTGAAGCCCTTAACTTGCTAAACTGGTTTCGAAAAAAAGACCTAGTTTTCTTTCGCATTCATTAATAGATTTGTAACTCAAACGCCTTTTCTGACGTCACAATAGTTGACAACGTGACTAAGTTTCAGTGTATTCTAGTGAATCTTGTTTCTTCTCGAAGATTTATTTTGATGGCCAATTACATAAGTTATTAACGGTGTTTTTTTCTGTGTCATGTGATGTTCTAGCATTTCCCAGAAGATCGTCTTTTTGTATATAACGCGGCGAGATTTTTTACGATTTAGACAGATCAGTTTAGTAGAGTGTAGTGAAAAGAAGTGTATTGATCTGTGGTGATGTATTGCGGATTTCTATTAGTGTGACAAGCGGTTAATTAGTGGATTTAGGCTTGGTTGGGTCTGATTGTTATATTAAAGCGCATTGATTTTGGTGCTCGACGAGCGAAGGAATTCAAAGTCTTAAAGTTGTTTGCGAATATATTTGTTCTGTTCTTGATCTAGAAGTGCGTGAGTTAAAGTATCTTAGTGGATGTCAATCTTTTCCTAGCTAGTAAGTTGCAACCAGACTTAATTATTCGAGCGATACTGCAAGTCGCCTCAATTTTAAGAAGTAAAATTAAGATTGAGATAAAACGAAAATTCTACTGAAACGCAACAAACAGTACTTCAATGAGTCTCAAATTTATTCTGCGCAATGAGAATTTTGGGTTCTGGGTCTAAAATACAGGCAATTCAGTTTGAGGTTTGATTTTGAAAATGTTTTGATTTAGATGAAAGCTTCCTTTTTACAGAATATTGCCTCTGCATGCTGCAAACTCAATGCATTGTCTAATCACACAGTTTAACCTTGGCACAACAAACAAATAGTAAGGAAAACATCGTGCAACAACATAATAACCATACCATATTTCTCAACAGCAATAATATGTAAAGAATAATAACCATACTATGTAAAGAAATCGCTTAATATTTAAGAACTTGGACGCACTGGCAAACATCATAATAATGCATCGTTATACCGTAATAGCATAATTGCAGTAGATTTAAATTTTTCCGCTATCCAACTTTGGGTCCTGATCCAGTATTTGCAGATCCCTGGTATAAAGCAAAACTGACAGAGGATCACTCAGGAATAAAACCAAGATTTTATTTCACTGAGGTAAAGATCTCCAATTTTATGGATTTTCCCTCTCACCAGTCCTCCCTTGTCCCTGCGCTCTGGGTTTATTTTATTTTCAAATTGTCAAAAGAGGTCTATGACTAGTATTAACAAAGTTATTACTCCATTTGTCTTAGTCTATGCCAACAGACGCTTTGTCAGCTAAGTTCTGGCTTTATCAGGATCAAAAACACTAAAATTAAATTGAAACAGTACTTTAACGGCTTTCTTGCTTAATAAAAATATTTTGTTTTGTAAAAAGTAAACTGCAATATAAAATTATACCTTCATTTACAGGTTATACAAGTAAATAACAATAACAACAAACATCAATAAAACATTTCTTTGTAATTTAATCACCAATATGAAATTCAAGCTAAAACAACCTAAAGTTTTAATTAAACCATTCATGTAAATTTCAGTTTTTGAGGTAAAGTTGTGATCGTAAGTTGCATAAAATAACTCTGATTGCACCTTATCTATTTCATGCAAAATAAATTACGTAATTTCATTCTTTAGTATACAAATTAGAGAAAGCTAATGAAATTTTAAGTTTTTTAGAGAAAATCTACAGAAAACAATATCCCAAAGGGCAGCTTCTTCATTAGCCACAAACAGCTTACTAGCGAGATGGAGACAATGAAATGTGGAAAGGCCCACATCTTTTTCACCCCTACTTTCCCTGGCTATACCAATGCCAGTTACAATACCAAAAGTGCATAAACGCTTACTTATTTCTTTGGAAACGTTCTCCAGTTTCTCCTTGTTTCTAGCAATAAGAATGATATTTTGTCCCCTTGACGCTAGCTGCAAATTTAGTAATCAAGGCTTTAGACATACAGTAGATTCCCCTTAATTGGGCCGCCGGTTAATCCGGTCAGCCGTTTAATTGGGCCAAATTGTTAAGAACAAAATCCAATCAAAGATAATGCACTACGTTAAATCCGCATAATCGGGCCACTATTCCGCTTAATCGAGCCACAACTGTAGTCAGACATACACTGGTTTAACTGCAAAAACCGCCTTTGTAATGTAATAGAACTCAATGTCACAAAGCCAACTATATTATGTAACAATTGAAAAATACAGGCGCAAATTATTTTGTCATTTCATGCCCTTGGTAATTGTTGTGTTTTGTTGCAAACTTCGTGAAGTCCCAAGCAGAGATGCCACAAAAAGAATTAAAAATTGCTGAAAGGGTTGTTGTCCTAAGAAAAATTAGAGAGCAACCTCCAAACATTAGTCATCGCCAGCTAGCTGAGATAACTGGTATAACAAGGACAACCCTGGCACAGATACTGCAAGACTTCGGATAATCGGGTCAGCTGCTTAATCGGGCCAAATGGTGCTTATCCCGATGTGACCCGATTAAGCGGAATCCACTGCACTTCAAATTGGTGATGCTGCAACCTGCTACATACCTCTAGCGCAATTGCCTTTCCAATTCCATCGGAAGATCCAGTTACAACTGAAATAAAATTTCTAGATAAATATTTCCTCTTCCAATACCACCTAGTAAATTCATCACTCAAGAATCTCAATGCACAAGGTACTTTAAGGGGTAATCGCTCACATGAGCACTGAAGTTGCTAACAACACGACATGAAGAGAGTAGGAAAATAACTATTAACAAATGGCTGTCAAGCGTGAGGTCAGAATGAAAGACAAAAATTGACGTTTACCAAGCCTTTGATCAACATGTTTTAACTTTTCTCAAATTCAAAGATGCTTATGTGGTTGTGAAAATAGATAAACAATGTTTGAAATCACTAATAATTTGAAATGGACTATGGGCTTTTCTATATCCTGATCATTGTATGTCTTTCTTAGTTCACGCTGGTGATGCGCATCTAAAACTTAATGTTCCATATCTCACAGCACTTTTATTTAAAGAATTAAGAAAAGGTTTAGAGCAGGGTGTGCAACCTTTTTGCAGATGGCCCAATTTCAAAGTAATTGAAAATTTTGCAGGCCAACTAGGGTTTTTAATTCATACTGCTTGTTAGCATAAACAAACTTCGAAGCACTTGCTGGGGGCAGTTTTCACTAAAAAAGGTGAATACTTCTTTTTTGACATCAATACTTTCAAATGCCAAATAATCCCAAATGTAACGTTGAAGGATCTCTGTTTTTTTTTAGATTGGTCTTACTAAGATGTAATTGAAAGGTTTGACATCAACTTAGTGGGCCACACAATCTTTCCACGGGCCACAGAATTTCTTGTTGTGGCACATGGGCCGCAGGTTGCACACCCCTGGTTAAGGGAAATAGTTTTCAACCTTTTTTAATGCATTTCTTTGTGCGGCTTTGAAAGCTTTAATTCCTCCAGTTTTAAAATAAAACAAAATAACCAAAGACTTTTTTTACATCTTATGCTTCTTGAACAAATGAGCATAATACCCGATGTCAAAATATTTATAGTATTGTTTGACAGGTGCTGGTGTGTGTGCGTGTGGAAGCACAGGGATGCCAAATAAGAAAAGGCTATTCAGTGGTTCAAAATTTTGAGGTAAAAATGTGCCGGAATTATTTTGTATTTTTTTTAGGATCTAAAAGCTTATTCCCTAAAAAATCAACTTGCAACAAGAAATTATGATTTTTCTCTTTAATGATAACCTTCTTTTTGAAGGTGTAATAGTGGTGTAAGCTCTTAAAACAGTCTCAATCAAATTGCTTTTATGTGAAGTAACAATGCCCCTTCAGAAATTAAGAAGCAGCTGTTTCAAAGCTTGCCTCTATCTTGAGATATTTTAGCACCCTTGTGCGTTTGTGTGTGTGTTTGTGCACGCGTGAATACATGGCACCATGTTGCTAGACAACTATGTTAAGCACAGGAAATAGTCCTTAAACACATATGATCTCAAATGAAACAAAATCAAATAATGTGGAGCTCTTATTGTAAACACTAAAATGCAATAATTCCTCCTCATTGGTAATCACTGGTTTGAGGCCTAAATTATCTAATATGCTTGGCTACATAGCTAGTCAAAATTGATAAGATGAAATAATAGTCTAAATCAGGGGTGGGCAAACTTTTTAGCTGGAGGACTGCACTAACCATTCAAGAACTGGCCAAGGCCCACTCCTTAAAATCTTGCACTAGTTGTGTATGAAAAGATTATCTTGACACCTCAATCGCTATAGAAGTTTATTTATAAAAAACTTTTTTACAACCAACTTAAAACTTTGGATGGTGTGTGTTCTCTTGAACAAATATATGTCATGTCTGGGAAAGTGGAAATACTATTTTTATTACATGTAATTTTGATTACTACAATGATCACAATAAAATTTTGCAAATATTCTGTCTTATTTGATACATGGAAAATTCTGCAAGTGTTGGCAGGCTGCACAAAATGCTCTGGCAGGCCACATGCAGCCTAGGGGTGATAGTTTGCCTATCCCTGGTCCAAATAGTCGGGACAGAATTAAGTAAAGTGGTGGGCTGTGACTTACTTTTTTAAAAAAGAGCCAATGTTGTAAGTACCACAACTTTCCCAATATGTGAGAAGCTCTCAAAGCAGACAGATTTGGTCAAGATGTTAAGGGTCCTTTTATACCATAAACCCCAATGCCTCAAACTCCCACTTGACTCACCTTATACATAGCACTAACCTGACCATTTGCCATATCTGGAGAAATCTGGATAGGTAGGCTTGAAAAATACTGTCCACGCATAATGAATTTTGGAAAAAATGTTATATAGAAAATATAGAAATGTAAATCCTCCCAAGTATACTAAAAATTCAGTAAATTCCATCATCAAATAACAGAAACAACTTTTAAAGTTTTTCTTGTAGGTTTAACCTAAAATGAAGTTATTCAAAATCATATTCTGGTGGAGTGGAAAGATTGAGATCATCAAAGACGCCTATTCATGTTCATCATAACTTTCTTATTACTTGCATTAAGTGACTAAAATATCAAATTCCAAGGCATTATTATTATTGTGCTTTATCCTTATTCTACTGACTGCTGTAGTTTGATCCAGTAAGGTTGTGAGAGATGATCCAGAAAGTAGCGGAAGAGGACCATAGTTCTGCAGCTTTTTCTACTTCTGATGCACAGCTGGTTGTGCTAGTGGAGCCAAAAATCAAAATCACTTTTCTTACAGTAAATCATTAACAAATCAAACTTGTTGTCTGTAGTTGTATATCTAGACTTCTTAATTTAGCATGAATAGTGTATCCATAAAAAAGCTCATTTTTTGGAAACACTGGATATCACTGCACTATCAAAAGCTATAATCAAGTAATTTAAGCATGTATTTAAATGATATAAACATCTACAGTAAAACATATTGATTGTTATATGAAGCAAGCACCATAATATAAATTCATTAAAAGCATGTTTAGCGCATTGTCTTTACCCACAGTAATGATAAACACAAACAGTAGGATCTATGGTGCACATTTTATAAACCCTGTTCTTGCAGGAGCAAGTTGAGTTTGAGATTTGTTCTGCAGTATTAAGAGTAAGATTACTTACAACAATGACACTTTATTTATGGTTTCAAAGTGAAATAATTTCCAGAGCCAGAGAATACATTTTCAATTTAAATCTCATTGCAGGAATCATCATTCCAAACCATTTGACTCGCATTTTTTAAAAAGGTGATACCAATTAGCCTGGTCTGTTTTTCTGGTTTTGCTACTTTTTGGAAACAAACCAGATTATATGCTTCTGCTTTGAATTCCTTTCAGGATTTTCAGTTATGCTTTACCGTAACGCTTGTAAAATAATAAACCTTTATCTGTCTTTAAGCTTTGACCAAATTTAGGTATTTTTACTGTGTATGAAAGACAAAATATGTCCTACATACTGGCAATTTCTATAGATTTCATTTTTTTAGAAAAGTTCTTCCAGCATTATCAATGCTTCCTGTCTGTTTAAGTAGTGACAATGCTAAAGCTATGTGGAGACAATTTGTAACAAGGCTTTCAGACAGAGTTCTGGAGCTCCAAAAACCTTGGTCATCTCCAGTAAAGTAGGAATTACAGATGCAGAATTACCAATCCTGTTTTAAGCTGATGCTGTTTGTAAAGAAGCATAGTAGCACACACTCAAGTAACTTCTCATTACTGGTAAAAATAGGAATTGCAGCAGTAGAACTACTAGCATTGTCTAAAGGTAATGCTATCAGTACGGTCACACTGATGTTTGAATTTTTAGAAACATCAAACTGTTTAACACTTGTGTTGCAACAAAGGAATTGCATGTGTCTTAATTTAAAGAAATATCTTGATGAATTTAAAAGTGCATGAAATGCATTCTTGGTAAATTAATTGTTATTAGTCTTTTAGTTACATAAGCTACATCTATCTGATCCACGTGTCTTAAAAGACAACATTTTTTGCAGAATCACAAAAAACATGAGCCAAAATCTCACAATGTTGGGGTTGTTTCAGCCCAGCTCTAGTTAAAGTACCAAGTTAGTCCAAGTACCCAGAGTCAAGTGCTGCACGTTGTAAACGAGTAAGATACTTAATGATATAGCAATACACAGGAAACACTGTTTTTCGAAGCAGTCCCTTAGCAAAAAGACAATGAGTCACTAAAGTCAGCTGTCACCACATTATTAAGTAGACTACCAACACATTCATCTCAGTAACCAAGAAAGCAAACCATTCTATTTGAAGACATAATCAAACACTATTTGCACAGGCAAACCCTGACCACAATAGCCTTATGTTGAAGTAAGGCAACTAATTTTATAGCTTTAAGCAGATTCCTAAGCATCTAGAACCTACAAAGATGTTGTGAGTTGTATGCAGATCAATGTAATTTTATAATGCACTTTTTGCTTTTTTAAATATAACTTCATTTATTTTACTCGCCAGCTCTGCCAGCGTCGCCCAGCAGGGACCCTCCATCAGCAACGTCGAGATTGAGAGTGTCAGTTCATCCTGCCAAGCTGGCTTCTTTTATCAGACTCTTGTGTGAACAGCTATCAAACGTTTATGTGATTTCTTCACATTAAATTTTCATGACTTTTTGTGCTCTTTTCCTAATAGAATATCTCGTTTCAAGATCCTGGTTATGCCTTAGGTCTATGTGCTCTGTTCATTACTGACATGAACCCAAGGAAACCTTGCATTTTTTGTAGTTTGGAAGTAGGGGTCACCTTTCTGATTTTGAGCTATTTTAAAGCAAAATTGTCTTTGGTGAGGTGTGATTTGACACAGTCACTGGCTACACATAATGCTTAAATAAATAATTGCTTGCAGCATAATCAAATAAGCATTAATTGTTGTAAAGTTGTTTTATAAAAAGCAGCCTATTAATATCTCCCAAAAGAACATTTAATACTGTTTCTGCAATGAGTACTTTCTGAGAAAGAACAAAAAATAGATTTTGCAATAAATCGTTAATTGTGACGTCATTTTAGACCCCAAACAAATGAAAGTTTTTGAAATGTGGTCAGTCAGAAGCTGGTTTTTGTTTGAGCAAAAAGCAGTTGTCCTTTGTCAAGTAATGCAAATTCTAAAAAAATTATTTTTGGTTATGCATCACGAATACCCTTATGACACTCGCCACCAGGTGGTGATCAACCATGCCAAGTTTGATGCTTGTACCTATAGCAGTTTCAAAAGAGTTAAAACAGACACACAGAATTGCACTTTAAATATTAGATTTAAAAACAGCATAACGGCGAAAAAGTTAAATCCAAAAGCATGCTTTCATACAAGGCAGAAATTAACACTAAAGGAAGCCAAATATGTATGGTATATATAACATTAACCAACAAAGAAAACAACAAGTGTAAGCAGTGAGGTTGAATAACAAGCAAGAGCACAGCAGGAAATTAGCAATATGTTAATGAAGAAACACTGCAACAATCAAACTTTTTAAAGTGATTCTTGAAAGCAGTAAAAGTAGGAGCAGAAACAACACTTTCAGGTGATTCGTTTCAAATTTGTGGGGTTCTGTGCGTGAAGAAATTATTTAGGTGCTCCATACATGGTCTCTTTCGTGATTTAATTGGGAAATCTATGTTAATTATATTAAATGTCTACATTAATTGCATTTGTTATAGCAAACTGAGAAAAAAATCACAAAAATTTAAGTCAACACATCCACGAATAATTTTGTACATAAACATGAAATCAAATTCAAGTCTTTTACACAAGGATTTTAGGTTAATCCTGTTTAGGTGATGAGAGTACGAAGAGCTAGAAATATTACAACGATAACAAATTTTCTCGATAAAGTGTTTCTGAAGAGATTCAATCATAAAAATGTCACAAAGGGAACCAAATTATGGTGTTATATTGTAGCAGTGGTTTGATGTAAGCAATATACGCTTTGAGCAAAATCCAAACATTGTTGCTACTGAAAAATTGTAAGATTTGGTGCAAACTAAGTAAAAGCTTTAGAGACAATGCTACAAACCTGTCGGCACCATTTAAAGTTACTAGAAATAGGGATGGGCAATTCAGAATACCAAATCCAAAGGATTCAAATCCCAAAATATCCAAATCCAATAGGATTCGGTTAATATCCTACTTGCAAGCTTTATCACGTTGCTTGTTCACAGAATTTCTTTTTGTAAAAGTATCAATTGCATGCAATGATTCAAAAACTAACTCGCACACACAAACATTGATCGAATGCGTCTGTTTTCTCATGATGCACACACGTGCAGACATAATTTGATTGCACTGCAATAAACTTGTTCTCTGATTGTACTTTTGCTGTTGTAAACTTGTAATAAATGCTTTCATGTTGATTGTGCTAATCGCCAAAAAGGATTCGGATTCTGGATTTGGTTTAACTATTCTAGAATAGTATATTATTCTGAATTGCCCATCCCTAACTAGAAATAACAACACCCAGATCATGCACTGCAGACAAACCAAAAATCTCTTGATTTCCAATATAATATTATTACTGGTATTATCAGCATCAGTTGGAATGCGAATAATAGGTAGATGCTGACATTTTGCTGGGGCAAGTGACATTGGTAAGATTCCATCCAAAAATTGACACTAGTTTAACTTTGTTGCAGGTCAGTACGGTCAGCACTAAAGAATTTTGGCATCGTCAGCATAAAGAAACATACAACAAACAGCATCTTTAAAATGGCAAAACGCAGTCAAATTATAAATATTAAAAACAAGAGGTCCAAGCACACTGCCTTGTGAAGCACCAATAGTGACTGGTAAAAAAAAAGAGGGTAATGCATTAGTAATACTAACACATTGACATTTGTCTATGAAAGTACATATCCAGTTAAAAGTATTATTCATGATATCATTAGATTTCAAGACAGAACACAATTTTGTATGTGACACAGCCATAGGTGTCAATCTGGCGGGGGCAGCACCTCCTTGGGTCTAACACCAAAGGGGGCGACATATGTCTGGCCCCTGCAGTATTATGATAACTATATTAAAAGTTAAATGCATGCACAGTAGCTAAAACAGTTCCGAAATATAACAGCACAAAATTGTAGTATTGTTTTGTCACAATTTTACGCTCACGCTATATAAAGTGAAAAGAAAACTCCATTAGCGTGTGGTCAGCATTGGTGGTATGATATTTGATTACGATCAAAGCAATCAAGTTAACAATTACCACACATTATCAAAGCAATTTGTAATACGTAACAAAAGGCAAACTTGATTGTAATTTTCACATGTTAGGCGCTATCATCAAAGCAACCAAAAGAAAAAAAACATACTTTTCAAATCAACAACTTTTTTTATCAAACGGCTTCAAAAGATCAAATAGCTTCTATCAAATTAAAAACTTTTTCGCAAACTTAAAAGCAACCATACAAAAAAATTGTGGTATTGTTTTAATTTCATATTCCTAATCCGATAATAACAAATGAAGCGTCAATCGGCTATCAGTGCATTTTTTTAGACCGGTTTCAAAGAGTTTTGGAAGTAAATGTTCCAGTAAATGTATTGTTCTTTCTAGCTCTGTGAAGCAGAGTGGTCGTTTTCTACACTTTGCAGGTTGAAAACGTACCTGCGATCTATGCAAACCCAGCAACGTTTAAATAATTTGGCCATTCTAAACACACACCGTGAGCAGGCTGTAGCCCTTGATCTTGCCAAAGCAGTAAATGAATTTGTTTCACGATATCAAATTCATCGCAACAAATTTGGATTAAGTTCGTAATCGAGCATCGCAGTAAACATAAACTATCATTTGTGCATTTTGTTTTTCTGTATATCACAATCACAGTCTGCATCTTTACTCTTTATGCGTCCATATTGTTTGTATATAACATTAAGATAATGTTATTTTTAATATCAAATTCTTGTCATAATCGTAAAAACAACAATTATTTAAGCATAAAGCATTTTTGTTGTGTTTGAAAGCAGTGAAAGATAGAAAACAAAGTTCACATAAAAATTCTCGCCCCCGTGCTATTTGCCTCTTTCACGAAAAAATTAACGCTTATGGACACAGCATAGAATGCCTCTAAAATGTCAGCATAAACCAAATGATTATTTATACCTGAGTCATAGTTATGATACCATTATTCAAAGCTGAAAGCAATTGAGTGCACGTACATCTACCAGGTAAATATCCACATTGACTATATCACAAAAAATTGTTTGATAATAAATGATCCATTTTTTTTCAACAATATGCAACACATAACTGAAGTGAGACAAGCCTGTAATTCATGGGCTTATCAGGAGAACCCTTTTTATATATAAATGTAATAATGGCATGTTTCCATTCATTTCATATAGCACCTTGATGTAAAGAAAGTTTGAAAAAATAAGTCATTATATGCACCGACGCAAAACCAACCTGTTTCAGAAAATAAGCAGGTATATTGTCAGAAGACCTTAACGCGGAAGTGTTTAATCTGTGTTCAGAGCTTTGGCAACGTCTGCAGTTGTTATTTCTATGTTCTGCATTGTTTATGACAGAACAAAAGGTAGTCAGTGTGGAAATCAACACCATTGTCATCCATAAATTCTTTTTGAAAAACAGAATTAAATAAACTAGCCTTTTTTTTACCTATAGTGACTAAGAAGCCATCTTCAGATTTGACAGTGGGAATGCTGGATCTGGCATGAATTCTACTTAAGTGACTCTATGATTGCGCTTTAGTAGTATTTTTATAAATCGCCGTTTCAAGATTACCATACCATTTTCTGGCACATTGGTCATACTCTTTGGACTTGGCTTTATAAACAGAACTCCATCAAGAACCATTTTTACTCTTACAAAAGAGATTTAATTTCTTTTTTAGTATTTCAGATAAGTGATGAGGTTTTTTAATTGAATCAGCTGGAGTTTCAAGGGTAACATGCTTCTCAATAACACAAGATAAAATGTCTGAGATGTGATCATACAATAGTTGGACACAAACACCACTGGATGTCAAAACCCCTTTCCAGTTTATGTAGTTTAGCTTTTCACAGAAAGCCTTCATAGTTTGGTTTCCAAAAATTTTTTGTTTAGGCTTGATTGAGCTTGTCTTTACTGTCAATTTCACATGAAAATGAATGGAAGAATGGTCACAAAAGCTGCACAAGGGAGTGCCAACATGAAAAGATAGTAAACTGTTGATGGGAAGTCAGCACTTGCTTGGGAGTTGCCACTTCCGAGGTGTCTGGGCCACCTGTCTTTCCCATAAAGATGGGGGCGTCCCATTAAGTGCCTTGCCCAAGGACACAACAAGCGAACTTGCTGGCATGTTTTCCACAACTTCCCCTAAATACCAAGCGCCAAGCAGGGAAGCTACAGATACCATTTTTTAAAGTCTTTTGGTATGACTCGACAAGGAGATTAAACCCCAGGCCTGCCGACTGCAAAGCAGACGCTTAACTTGGCACACATTGGTATGTCTTCCCGACATTTGATCACTAGAGTGAAGAAGCACCTGAAATTAACAGATTCAAGAAAAAGCGCAATTGAGGATCACATTTTGTCATGCCCCACTTTCTCTAATCTACAATATAACATTAATTCTTTCACCATATTGAGGAAATGTAATTTAGATTATGAAGCAAAAATTCATGAAGCTTTGCTGATAAAACGTCATAGCCTATCCTTAATAAGCAATGCTATGCAAGTGGAGCTTTGTTTTTGCTAAACATATATTAACAAAATTTTGCAACAACTTTACTTACAGTAATCTCCCGCTTAAGTACGCACCCGTTTAAGTACGCATCCCAGAAAAGTACGCAAAAATTTCTCAAAAAACTTTGGTTCAACTTTTTTTTATTTCAAACGAAAAACGAAAAATCAGTAACAAACTGCAGCCTGATAAAATATACATTGCAATATGTAGAATTTATTCATTGCTCATCATGTCGTGCAAAGTTAGCTGGCGCATGTTTTCCATCTTCTTTTGCTTGACTCGCAATGTCACCTGCCTCAGTTTTTGTTGAAAGCTCTCAAATGTGGTTTTTATCTTGTCATAATCATCCCCTGCTTGTTCCTGCAAGACTGGACACAGCAACTGATCTTCAATCTCGAGAACTTTGTTATAAAGCTGATCAAAGCCATGAAATACAACGCTATTGGTGACAGGTTCACCATCACAAGCATTGCTTGGGCCAGCCTCATCGTCAGTGTCAGCATCTTCGCCAGACTGCACTGCCGCCAATGCCGTGTTTACGTCTTCCAACAGAGCCTCTGAATATTCTTCGTTCTTCTCGTCATCGATGTGCATAAATTCGTCAAGCTCGTCATTGTCAATTGCAATATCTAAAGCCCTAAAGCTAAGTAACAATTCGGGTATGAAGTCGGGCTCTTCATCAACTCCTCCTGCCATTGGAGTTAGCAGTTGGGCCTTGTTGAAGGAGTTTTTTATTGATGTGGCTGATATGAATTCCCATGCTTGCTTTACATAGTAAGCGGCATCCAGTAAATGAGCAGGCTTACCGTAAGCAACACCCGCAGCCCCACGTGGTAATCTTTTACCTTGCTCTGTTTTGTGGATTCGAACACTCTCATCAAGATCACAAAAATCTAGAACATCCTTAAGGTACAAATATTTGTATCTCTTCTTCAATGCCGCAATAATACCCATGTCGCATGGCTGTTTCCAGCTGGTGCAGTTGGGTGGAAAGAATTCCACCTTAACATTACCCCGCTCAAAGCCATCAAAATGACCTGGAGCATTGTCCATTAGCAAGAGAACAGGGCGTCCTGTTCTCTTTTTTACCTCAGGATAAAAAACTTCATTGAACCATTTCCAGCATGTGTCAACATCCATCCATGCTTTACCCTGACTAAAATATTTGATTGGCCATTGTCGCTTTTTGCTGCAGGCTGGAGATTTCGGTTTCCCAATCATTGTGCAAGGAAGTTTGTGCGTTCCTGTGGCGTTAGCACAAACCACTAGAGACACGCGCTCTTTAGCTTTCTTCTTTCCTCTAGTTGTACTGAGGTCTTCGAATGGCATAAGCAGAGTATACCGTGGTAGAAGTCGAAAGAACAACCCTGTTTCGTCCATATTGTACACATTTTCAGGATCATACCTTGAAATTGTAGCATACAAATCGTCCAATGCGGCCAGAAGCTTTGGATCTTCTTTGTCTACTTCTGCCCCTTCACCATGAAGAAGAATTTGTTGCAATCCTCGACGTTTCCTAAATCGGCTAAGCCACTGCCATGAGGCTTTGAAGTCGCCTTCTGGTATCGATAATTGTTGAGCAATTCGCTTTGCTTTTACAATGACCAATGAGGGAGGGACGGGAAGCTTTGCACGTCGCATGCTATCTATCCAAACATATAGAACATCTTCTAACTCAGAAAATCGACCAATAGACGCTCGTAAAGTATTTCTCTTTCCTTCCTCAGACATTAAAGACGAACGCTTTTGAATACCTTCTTTGTTTTTCATTATCTTACGGATGGCACCTTCACTTACACCATACTCTCTTGCAAGACTTCTTTTACTTGGAGCAGATGGCACACTTAACTTAGCAATAACCTCCAACCTCTCAGATTCGCTTAAACGTTTACCTTTACTTGACATGATGGGAACAACAAAATTGTAGTGTACGTAATCGTATACTATGCAGTAGGCTACAAGCAAAACAAAAAGATCTCAGACTAGAAAGCAGGTTATTTATTATATGTAAACTGAAACTGTTTGAAAAGACTAACAAAACAATGATCGAGAGAACAAAGAAGTTTTTGACGTAATGAGTTTGTGCTGTACTGTATACTGTAATGTTTACACGCATCACTGCATACTGCGACACAAAACTGTTAAGTACGCACCTCCCGCATAAGTACGCAAAGCCACCTCTAGATCAAGTTGCGTACTTAAGCGGGAGATTACTGTACTGCACGTAATAGGAAGGTTGCACGCACGTGATCAAACGTCATCAAAATGCGCTTTCGAAAAAAGTGGATGACCAAAGTCAGTGTTTTTGCATTGAATTGAATAGGAGTGATATCGTTTTTTGCAAAGCAAATGAAGAAACGTGACAGTTGTTCAATGCACGTTAAATATGTTGTTTTACTGATGTTAAGGAATGAATCTAAGGTCAAAGTAAGATAAGAGGTGCTAAGGTTTGCTTGTTATTGCTAATAGTTGGGCTAATTTTATGGGCTAAACATGCAGGCTTATTTGTAGCCAGCTTCTGTGAGGGTTTCATATTCGATTAATCAGCGTGTTTGGGAATGATGAGTTTAAGTTAATTGTAATGTGTAACTTATACAGTATATTTAGTGGCATAAGCATTCTGAAAAGTTGAAAACTTAAGTTATACTGTAGCCTAAATGACAGGGCAGACTTCTGTACCGTTTGACATATGCTGGATTAGTTATTGTTGGATAAAATCAGTAAGTTCTTGAAATTTTTTGTCAATAGTAATTGCAGGCCAGTCATATTGATATGTCAGATGTAATTGTGTGACCTTAACCACTCTTTAAACAATTGTTTGGGCTATTACCTAGGCTGCTGGACCAAGGGTAATACGAAAATTACGGTACAGATTTATTGATTCATGCGTAGAGCTCATGCTCTGTTTGCATGTCTTTTGTCACACTGGATCACCGCGACGGGTAGACTGCTTGGCCCCACCACCTGTTTGCCACATGAAGATGGAGGCATACCGTAAAATGCCTTGCTCATGGAGACAGCAACTAAGCTTACTGGCAAGCTTACCGTACCGGTAGTAATGATCAAATAATGGTTGTTTTTGCTAATGTACCGACTGGTATCTAATTGGTATTGTTTATTTTTAAGTGAGGAGCAAATGGTAGTTAGATGACACTTCTCTTAGGGGCACTTTTTTAAAAATTAGCCCACTATGCTAGGCTTATACTAGCCAACTGAACGACCAAATCTCAACCAAATTGCTTTTGGTCAAATTTCTTTCTTTCCGAGAATCCAACTAGCAATAATTCATTCCAAATTTTAATTAATTTTTCATTAGTTTTCAAAATAACCCCAAAAGTTGGTGTTCGCCCTATACGGTACCTCTCCAGCATAAATTAGAGTTTTTGGTCATCCACTTTTTTTGGCGCGAAATCCGTGACGTCACATGCAACCTTCCTAATATTGTAACATGACATTCCATGTTCGATTTTTTGCATAATTTTGGGAATCTTGCCATTCTTGTAAGGCTTTAGTCGGGGTTTTGATGAGCTTAAAAGGTTTTTGCATCTGATCGCTCCCAGCTATTAGTTATTTTAAAGTTGGCTACGTTTTTACAGCTGTTAGAAGTACTATATCTTGATAATGTGTATTATTTGAAATTATTCGTCGATTATTTTAATTTATTACGTCACATTTACAGATTTAATTCTTGGAAAGAACTTTATGAAAGTCGAAAACGTTGAATATTAAGATGTTATACGAATTAAAATGACTTTTAATTTATCAAAGTTACTTGCTTTAACAACAGTGTGGATGATACAGCATAATCCAATGTTTAAGTCTAACGCGGCTAACCTTATGGATAAGTAATTACTGCATTGTCATCAAGCTGTTTCGGTTGATGCACGAAATTTTAGAAAAACAAAGGTATCACCAGATCATCTGGCATTACTAAGGGCCCGCAAATGAAAATTTTAATAAATTTAACTTTAAATTTAAACGCCAGGTTTAGTTACAAATTCCGAATTCGTTTGATTATGTTTTTTGGATCTCTGAAAAGAAAAGAATCGTTATCTTATTTTAGGGTTGCCTTACGGTAGTGTTTTCCTGGACATTTCTGGGATTTTAGTATTTACAATTTGCGTCAGATAAAAATGCCAAAGAGTGCTTAAATGTCAGGAATTTTTGTGTTTAGTCACCATATGTGGCCAGTTTGTGACCGGCCGAATCCGGTCGGTTTGTTTGAACAGGCTACTTGGATTAACTCATGTTTACCGCGAGTGGCACAATCATTATCTTGCTGACAGGTAATGACCTTTTTTTGTTTGGAGAACAACGTCTATTTGGGGTAAAACAACACGGGCAGCAAACTAAACTAAGTAGTTGTTACATAATCATAGCCTGGTCTACTAGACAACTGTACAGTTTCTTCAGCAAGCTCTTTTCTTTACAGAACTTATTTTGCTCTGAGTTTTGAACTATCTTATGCCAAAACAAACTTATAAAACATGTTGCAATTGTTTGAAAACAGTTCGAAAAAACCAAAAATCATTAATCTGCTCACAATGTTTACAGATAATTCATGTTAAATGCACTGGTAAGAACAGTCAAACAAATAATAATGGGATAGGCACCTGGAAGTGTAACCTGTGCAATGATTTTTCTTTTCCCTTTTCTTCTTGTTCTGATGTTGAATTTGATGAATTGTACAAATCTAACCAAACAAATTCTAACGCTACCTTGCTATCTGCTTATGAACTAAACAAAATATTTGATGGCAGTTTTGGTGGTTTCAATGAAATCACATGCACTGAAAGTGATGACTTAACAGACGTTGATGAAATTTGTCTGTTTGATACAAATGATCGATACGTAACCAGTAGTAAAGCTCATACCAATTTACTGAATGACATTAATAACTCCTCAGATAACAACTTCACTGCTGTTAGTCTGAATATAAGATCATTAAACAACTACAAAAATTTGGCAAAACTTGAAGGATTGTTATCATCACTAGCATTTAAGCCGAGCCTAATTGCTGTAACAGAAACTTGGCTAAAGCCAAACCAATCAGGACCACACACAAACTTACAGGATTACATATTCATATCTAACCCTCGATCAAAATTTCGAGGTGGAGGAGTAGGTTTCTATATCAAAAATGATGTGGTTTACTCTCGTCGTACTGACCTAGAAATAATGAATGAAAAAGTATTTGAAGCAATCTTTGTTGATATTATGTTCAAAAATAAAACAATAACTTGTGGAAATATTTACCACTCTCCTAGTAAAGATGCTAATGCCCAATCCTTGTTTCAATCAATTCTAGAAAATACACTGCACAAAATAAGCAAAAGGGAATGCTTATTGTTTGGAGACTTCAACATAAACCTCCTTGACTGCGATGAACCTAATGTTGGCAACTTCATTGAAGTAATGTTGGAAAATGGATATAGGTCATTAATCAATAGGCCAACTAGAATCACACAAACCAATGGCACACTCCTAGACCACATTTGGACTAACTGTTGCAATGCACAAAAACTAAAGAGTTGTATAATTACTTACTCAATATCTGATCATCTAGTAACAATGATATGCATGTCCATCAAGAAATCACAGACTAAAAATATTGAGTATTACCGCTCCTTCAGTGACACAAAAATAGCCTCGTTTACCCAATGTGTATCTGAACTTGACATTACTCCTATCTTGGAAAAGTCTGATCCCGATGATGCATACAATCAGCTGAAAAAGCAGTATATGACTGACTTTGAAAAATCGTTTCCATTAAAGAAGGTCAGTTTTAAAAACAAACCAAACAAGAGTTGGTTTGATAGAGAAGCTCAGGAATTGCTGGACAATAAAGAAAACCTTTTTAAACACTACATGAAAACCAAAACAAACCACTCAAAAACATTGTTTACCCAAGCTAGAAATTACTATTACAGAATCATAAAAGAGAAAAAACAGACTTATTATAAGTCAAAATTTAACATATTCAAGGGTGATATAAAAAATACATGGCGTCTTATTAACAACTTGCTTGGAAAACAAAGAAAATCTGATTGCAAAAAACTCAAAATTGATGGTAAAGAAATATATGAACCACAGGCTCTTGCAAATCATTTCAACAACCACTTTTCCACCATAGCCTCCAAACTGATGGATGAACTTCCACCTAGTGAAGCCAAATACAGTGAATATTTAAAACCATCCTCACGCTCGACAATGTTTGTATGGCCTACTTGTCCCATGGAAATTTCAAATATATTGCATAGCATGAAATCCAAATTAAGTGCTGGCATAGATCAAATACCATCAAAGCTATTGAAGTCGTCACCAGATAACATATTAATTGCACTAAGCCACATCTTTAACTTATCGCTCAGCAAAGGAGAATTCATTAATGATTTCAAACTTGCTAAAGTATGTCCAATCTACAAAAAAGGTGACAGCAGCAACATTAATAACTACAGGCCTATAAGTTTGTTATCAAATGTTTCAAAGATTTTGGAAAAAATTATGTATAGGCGTCTGTGCACATTTTTGGACCAAAGTAATTTTTTCTCTGTCCATCAATTTGGCTTTAGAAAACATCATAACACCTCACATGCAATAACGTTTATGGTACACAAAATAACCGAATCCCTTTCCCATAAAGTACCCACACTCGGTATTTTTCTTGACCTGTCTAAGGCTTTTGACACAATAGATCATGATATACTGCTTCACAAATTGCAACATTATGGAGTCAGAGGCATAGCTTATGACTGGTTTAAGAGTTACCTGACTGGTAGAACGCAGCAAGTGGAATGTAATGGCACTCTATCAACCATAATCAACCCAGTGACAAGAGGGGTTCCTCAAGGTTCAAATTTAGGCCCATTGTTATTTCTAGTTTATGTTAATGATTTCCAAAACTGTTTAAAATTCTCCGATCCCGTTATGTTTGCAGATGACACAAGCATATTTTTAGAAAATAAAAACATAGCAACACTTTATGAACGTGCTCAAGAAGAGCTGCACTATATTGACAAATGGATGGTAGCCAATAATCTTTCAATAAATGTATCTAAAACTAAATGCATTCTATTCAGATCCTCTAAATCTAAACCACCTCCTACTAACTTAACTGTTACACTTAGAAATATAAAAATTGAACAGGTTACTACAATGAAATTTCTAGGTGTACATATTGATGAGCACTTAACTTGGACAGGACATATTAGACATCTTCAAAATAAATTAAGGTCCACTCTTGGCGTGGTAAGCAGAATCAAACCTTTTCTAAGGCAAGGCTCCATGTTAACTTTGTACCACTCTCTAATCAACAGTCACTTACAATATTGTATTACTAATTGGTGCATTGGAAATAAAACATTGATAAATAAACTACAAAAAACATGCAACAAATTCATAAGGATGGCATGCAACCTAAGGCACTACAGAGATGTAACTGATGTAAGAAAAACTCACCAGCTACTTACTATAAACCAGTTACTAACTAAGGAGATTGCAGTATTTATGTTCAAACAGAACTCTGGAAAAAATCCTGACGCATTTCGAAATGTATTTGTAAAAAGCATTTCACAATATAATACCAGAAATAGATCTAAATTAATACCAAAACCTTGCTCTAGCAGTTTATGTCAGCAGTCTATTTCGTACCAAGGTCCCGCCATCTGGAGCAAATTGCCAATTTTTTTCAAAAATGAAAAAATGTCTGTTGTCTCATTCAGCGCAAAGTTGCGAAATTACTTGTGCACAAACTCCATTGGTATTTGAACAGATTGCTGGTTCGCTTCTTTTGCTTACAGATAATGTACGCGGTGCGATCGAAGGAAACATCATCATCATCATGCAGGGGCGATTCTTCTAAGGCTTCCAAATACAACAACCAATCATCAACAACTTCTTGTAACATTGGACATTGGGCAGCAATGGATTATAATAATAACAATCTAAGAAACATCGCCTCCATACGAAGAAGAAGAAGATAACAATCGAAACTCATGTTACCAAATTACTACTACCTAAACTTGAATATTTTAGTATACTCTAACCTTATATTGTGAGCATAATCACCTTCTTAATTCTATCGACTGTAAAAGAATAGTAATACTACCCACATTTTAATATGTTACAACATAATAGGCCAATTTCTAACACAACGGTTGGCAGTTGTTAAATTTACAATTTATAGAACAGTGCTATTTTTATATGTAACACCACTTGGCAGAGCAATTAGTGCTTGAAACATGACAACCACATTACTATAATCAAGTATAGTATGTGCATTGCAGATATCATCTCTTAATGTAAAATAGGATTATCATCTGTTTAAATGATTATGTTGTTGTGTCGTATGTTTACGCTTGGCTCCTCTCAACACTGCTTTCTCATCAAAAATACAGGTACGCGAAGTGAAGGTAAAATTTTACTCTTAATTCTGCAAGTAACAAACTACTAACATTCACGCAAACGTAAGAACTGGGGCTGTAGGACGAACTACTTATTGATGAACTGTTACTCTCAGGTAACACATTAAAACCTTTGTGTTGAGGTGAGCTAAGCTACGTGTCTTGTAAGTTAATAATGTACATGTGTTTCGTAGATTTTTTTTTTTTTCTTTCGACCAGTTACTTAATGAAAGGGTTTCCGGACCCGGTGAGGTTTCATTTCCAGGGTGGTTTTTCTTTCCTCACCATGCTCAGATGAGCTAAAAAACAGCCTTATAGGCCGGTTGCGCCACCCATTGACCACCTACGTAGCCGTGTCTCGCACTGGTCATCTTTCTGATCCTTACTATTTCGAATGTTCTTACTTCTTATTTACAAAATAATATGATCTACAACTATAAAAACTCCTGCGTTTTTGTTTTGTTCTGTTTGTTTTTTTTTTTTTTTTCAATTCAATTAAACTGTTCTTTAATTGCTTGAATTTAGGGTTTAGCGGCCATGCAACTATTGCTCTAGTTTTATGGATCCACTGTTTTCATTTGCATGTTTTAACGTCTGACGTTGTGTCGCTTCTTCCTTTTCTTGACTCCATTTCTCTCATTATTATTGTTGTTCAGTGTCGTGTGTAATGGTGGTGGTCATGAATAAAAAAAGATACAGATACAGATACATTACCAACCGTTATTTCAGAGCAATATTTTCCTATATTAGACCCCAAAATATATGTTAAAAATCAAGTGAAATTGTAACAATCTTTGTAGCGTCGAAACAAAAGTGACAAAGTTCCAACTTGCTAGCAAAAGGTACCTGTATCAATTTTTTACCGAAGTTACAACTTTAGCAACCCTGCTGCCAATACTTAAAAAGGCGAACATTACCGAGAAATGTTTCTGGGATTTTATTTCAACAGATATGGTAATCCTATCACATTCTCAAAACATTCATTTTTGACAAAAACATGGGTGACCTCTGAAAACGATCATCGTTTTGACCTCAAAATTATGGTGATCCCCAGGGGATCAGAAGAATCCGAAGAAGAAAGAGAGCTTAATTCCCCCTCTTCCTTCGTTATGTTATTTGGGAAGCATTAAGCATTGTATGGTTGTTGCATAGCCTACGTGCTAAAAATCGATGCCAAAAGGCAGGTTTGTTAGTTTAATTGATTAAGGGTTAGCAGACTTTCTCTCCAAAAAAACGTTTGCTGAGCTTTTTGAGAGGCGCGTCATACTGTCGCCTAAAAACTGTTACCCTCTACATTTATTTGAGCCACTGAGAATACAAACCAGACAACACAAAAATCGGAAAATATATAACTAAAAGGGAGGGCTAAAGGTGATGAAATTCAAAGATTAAAATGTTGTTTTGAAAAGACGTAAGCAATTTTTTATTGTTAAGAAAATGTAGAGTTGTAACATTCGAACCAAAAACCGAAATTAGAATTTAGATTGTGAACAAACGGGGCTGAGCTTCTTCGCAGGAAAAACTTTATGCGTCAATATTGCTACTTGAATAAACATCGCTCTCAAATTCAGGGGTGGTACAGGCATAGTAGGGGTTGTACTTCTCAAAGGTTACAACAGAGGATTAAGCAGCACGTGCCTAAAACCATTCTTCAGGAGCATATTTCTCAGGATCAAAGCACATTGGCCCGCTCTTGCAAGCCAATCAGAAGCTTTAAAGCTGAAACTTCCTTTTCTGCTATAGGAAAACATCTTTTACCAAACCCTACATGCGCACGTGAATATAATGATAACAAATTTTCTATTTTTGCCCGTGGCCGTACTTCTTTTCATCTTTCCACCCTTGAAGCCACGTACATCAAAACATCCAAACCAAATTTATGCAAAAAAAGGAATTCGTTTATGGTCTAAAAATCACACATTAGTTTCCGCTCCTTCTATCGGTCGTTTCTTTTACCAATCATGATAGAGCTTTTCCCTTTTTTTCTTTTTCGTCAACTGTGTCTCTATATAACTGACTCACTTTACCTATTCACTTTCATTCTGACGAATTTTCTTGAAAAGTGTCACACGAAAAGCTTCGAGAATGAATATGCTACTTTCTGCAATTTTCAAATTCTGTACCACCAATCAACTCTTCAAGTCTTTTAATTTGTACGTTTGTAGCACAGGCTGCAAAGACGACATGCAAAAAGAGCTTGCTATTGCTTAGCGCCGGATTGGAGGTGCAAGACCTGTATTATTCTTTGGTAGATGAAAAAACTGGCAAGAATTCGTTTGAAGAAGCAATGCAGCTTCTCAACAACAAATTGATGCCACAACGGAATATTCCTTTCGAAAGACATCTGTTTCGACAGATAGAACAAGCGCAACAGGAAACGGTAACTGAATTTGTTTGTCGGTTACGCCAACAACTGTAATATTGGCGCGGCTATAGATGAGCATATTCGAGACCTAATAATTGAAATATGTAATTCTAGAGCAGCGGTTCTCAATTGGAGGTGCAAGAAGGGACTTCTTGGGGTGCGAACTTCTCTTCTTTGACTATTGATATCAGCAATATAAAAAGCATTACCTGAAGTAATGCAATAGGGTGCAAAAATGATTTTTTATCAGAACAGGGCGCGGGCTTCAAAATGAATTGAGAACCGCTGTTCTAGAGAATTGTGACAAAATTTTTGGAAAAGGCTGAATTGAAACTACTTGGTGTTCTTTCTATTGCCAGAGCGCATGAGGCTGTAAGAGAGCGGCTAGAAGCAATGGATTGCCCTGTGGAGCCTAAATTGGCCGACAATCATAAAATAAATGGTGTGCATACTAGAATTGATAAAACTAAGCTTTTTTGTTTTGCTTGTGCAAAAGCCGGCCATTTCAATCGAGGTCCACAATGCCCTGCAAATGGAAAAGAATGTGTTCGATGCGGTAAAATCGGACATTATAAAGCGCAATTCCAGAGCAATTACTCGCGGCCACGCAGTCATGACGATGCCCATCACCAAAATTTGAACTATATAGAGGAGACAAAGGAAAACGAAGAGGCACACTGTTAGACAGAACGGGGATATTTTACTGTAAATTTACCGGAAAGTAGTGCTTATCGCATTTTTGTTGATATTGGTGATGTGCGTGTGCCTAATGTCATTATTGATTTAGGGGCTGTTACAAATGTTATTACTAAAAATAAGTGGGGCCAGCTGACAAGGAGTAATGTTAAAGCTAAGACTTGTTGTCCTGCGATTATTTTGTTTGCGTATGGTAGTGACAAACCGTTGCCTACTTTAGGCACTTTTACTGGCTCGTGTTGTATGTAGTGAAACTAACCGATCTTGCATTGCTGATTTTGTCGTTGTTGATGGCTTGGGTGCGAATCTTTCGGGGAAATGTACGGCCGAAAAACTGGGAGTATTGCACGTTGGCCCAGGGGTAGTAAACCTTCTTGAAAACGATATAATTGCCTTGCATAGTACACCCATTGCTTTGTCTACACAAGAAATAGAAGAAGATTCTAAGACAGATACAGAACTTGAAGTGGCGCGAAAATGTCTAGATTCTGGAGGTTGGTCGGCTTGCAAGTATTCCAGTTATGTACATGTGAAAGATGAATTGTGCTCCACAGGATTACTGGCGCTACGGGGTACTCGTTTAATAATACTGAAGTCCCGGCGTGTTCAGATCCTTAAGTTAGCGCATGAGGGCCATCAGGGAATCGCAAAAACCAAATTGAGGTTAAGGAGCAAAGTGTAGTGGCCAAAAATGAATGCCGAAGTGGAAAATCACTGTAAGCGTTGCCATGGTTGTCAAGCTGTGAGCGAACATAATCCACCAGAGCCAATGGCTTGAAAAATTCCGCCGAATGGACCATGGCAAGACTGTGCAGCGGACTTAATGGGTTCATTGCCAAATGGTGAAAGTATTTTGGTGATAGCTGACTATTTTAGTCGTTACTATGAAGTAGCTTTCTTGGGATCTACGACTACTGAACGCATCATCGAGCCTCTCATCCCTATTTTTTCTCGCCTTGGCTCACCCGTTACGTTAAAAACAGATAATGAGCCTCAGTTTATTTCCACTGAGTTTAAAGAATTTTTAAAAGAATATGGCGTTGAACATCGCACATCAATACCGTTGTGGCCTCAGAGGAATGGAGAAGTCGAAAGACAAATAGGACTCTTTTAAAAGCAATTAAAATCTTTCAGTTGCAATGGGCCGACACAAGAAAATGGCATTGGAGTTAAGCAAATTTTTGATGGCATACCGTTCAACACCTCATGTAAGTACCGGTGCATCTCCATATTTTCTCATGTTTGGACGAGAGATGAGGACAAAGCTTCCAGCACTTGACTTTGGCCAAGCGGAACACCAATTAATGGAAGAAATACGTGATCGTGACTGGATTAACAAAATGAAAAGAAAGGAATATTTTCTATGCAGTGAAAAACTGCAAATTCTTTTAGCGGCTGAGTCGGTTGTTGAGTTGCGTCCCTGTTTCTTTAGGATAGAGGTACATCGTGAACAAGAAACATCCATCTTGCAGTTTAGGCACAGTGGCGTAGCAAGGGGTGTTCGATTTGACGGTCCGCTCAAGGCGGCCATTGTATACCGAGAGATACAAAATTTTAGCTGTGTCTAAGCACAAGATTTTAACACTGATAGGTCTATTTATGATTAACTTGATCGAAATGGGGCGGCATATTTTGCTTTCGCGGGAGATTAAAATCCACTCTACGCCATTGCGTAGACCTAAACCAAGCCAAGCTATATAGCCTCAAATTTTCACTTCAGTTTCATAATTATGTTCTTTTCTGAGATATATACGCGTTTCTTGTTTTTATTTCCAACTTGTATTTACGGTTGTTTATCGTTCTTGAAAATATTGAATTGCTAATTTTGAAATATAACAGCATTCAATGGAATAGACGATAACAGCTACTAAATACGTCGCCTGATAGCATGTGATATTTGACAAAATATTTAAACAACGTTATACTAGTTAGTTTTTGTTTGCCCTCCCTCCCCTTTGATAAAACCTGATTGCGCGCCCTGTAATACCGGACGTGAGTCAGCTTTTGAGCGTCTTTGTTTTGTGTTGTCAAAGACATTGCAATCGTTTGCATTGCATAAATTGTGCAATCGATTTCCATTTACATTTTTCGATGCCATTGCAATGCTCAAATCCAGTCTACTCAATTACCATTAGCAAAGGTTCAGTTAAATAAGTTTAAGTTTTGCAGAAGACCGGTAAGAAATTTACACGAAACCATGAAATGATGCCGCCAACATGAGTAACCTACTTGTGATCAGTGGTGGATACAAAATGATGCCTCATACCCTATTTTAATGTGCCCTTTTCATAATTTCACAAATAGTCAAAAAATATCAAGATTCGTTAGAAAAGAATATCGTGTTCTTAACATTCTAACTATCTTTTATATCATTCTAAAACTTCTACAATCAAAGTTGAAGGCACTAAACACGAGACACAATCTTTTAAATCAGCACAAAACTATCGAAATTGAAAACGTTTAAAACGAGGCAGTATATTGGGATTTTCCAGACGTCGTAAGTGAAAATTTCTGGAGATTACCTTGTATTACTCAATGAAAACTTAGAGGGTCTTTTGTCAATTCTTGCCTCAAGCTTTAAATTTCCAAATCCATCAATGTTTTTGTCGTCAATTAGGCCGCGCCCTGTGCGCATACCTTTGTGTTGCAAGTTTTGTGCAACATAAGTGCTTTGAGGCCAAGAGATGATTGCAAGTTTTGCCATCATCTCTTGGCCTCAAAGCACTTATGGGCATTGTCTCTTCCCAAAGTTATTTAATCGCTATTCTTGAGCAAAGAGCCCAATTACGACGAGAGAGAGAGAGTTGAACCTCTCCTGTGGCCACACTACTTTGCAAAAATGTGCATACTTTGATGATGTTAAATGAAGTTACTGACTTGCAGTAGGCCGTTAGCCAATGTGGTCTTTTAAAAAATGTACTTACTGGTGCCTGGGGCGTTCTGAGGATATGAAATTTTATTGACCTACGCCACTCATGATTTTATTTTGCAGTTTTACATAGCATTTTGCACTGCGTAGTTTAATCTTACGATTATCAGAACAAATTAAATGATTTATTTAACTAGACAATTTTCACACGTTCAACTCCCAACTGCTTGTCACGTTAGTAGTATGTAACTGCACTTTTGATCTGTTTTTTGCGGAGGGTTTTGCGGAGGGCTACGTCATTTCGGAACGTGACGTCCGAACGTGGTGATACACGAACTTGAAGGTCATTGTAACAACTTGTAAACAAATGACCACACAAAGACAACGTGTACCAACTTGTAAACAAATGACCACACAAAGACAACGTGTACCAACTTGTAAACAAATGACCACACAAAGACAACGTGTACCAACTTGTAAACAAATGACAACGTGTACTTGTAAACAACTTAAACAAATGTCAATACAACTTGTAAAGAAAACTTGATTTGTGGGCACCCCTCTTGAGAATACCGTCAATTCGATATTAACTGCATTTTGAACATATGGTCTGTAAGATAGCTAGAAATCTATCGTGAAAATATAAACATTGGGGCGTGAAAGTCTCAACCAATCACAAGCGGAGGCTGAATCACGACTATCAACAAAAAACTGAAGCCAACGGAAGCTAGAAAGCTCCGAGTTGATCACGTTTTCTAACGGTTTGAAAAGTCAATACAAACAATTTTTCGGAGTTGATCACGTTCTCTTGAAAAGATAAACAATTTTTAGCAATGAGCGAATAAATATTTTTAACTGCATTACAGCAATGTTTTTATTTCAACACTGCTTTATTACACAATTCTCAAAAACTTTCTCGTTTCACCATATGGTGTTGACTATAAAAACGCAAGCAGAAATCAAAACATACATTTGAAAATGGAGAAAATATGCGAGATTTGCGGTAAGGTCTTCACGAGAGTGGATAACCTCAAAAGACACGTCGCAACTGTGCACCAAAAGGTTGAGGTGCAGTGCGAGAAATGTTTTAAAAAATTTAATCGCCGAGATATAATGGAGAGACACCGACAAAAATGCTGTGTTTGTCGTCTGTGTGGTGTCAACTTCTCAAACTCCCTTGAGCTAGTGAGACATCACTGCGCAGAGAGAAGTGACTCGAAGTCAATAAAAACGTCATTAAAGAGGCATTATTCTTAGATAAAATTAAGTTTATGATTGCGTGCGTAGTTGTAGTATCGATATTCTCCGCTCGCTCTTCATAGTCGTCAGCGATGGATGTGTGTGTCTCACCACAGTTTTCCATTTTTCTTCTTCTACTTTTCTCGCTAAAAAACACGGTTTATATACACAACAGCTAGCACAAAAAAAAAGAATCGTAATCCTTGTCTGGACTTGTCTTATTCTTTCCAACAATTGTGCAATAAAACATTGGTGAAATAAAAACATTGCTGTAATGCAGTTAAAAATATTTATTCGCTCATTGCTAAAAATTGTTTATCTTTTCAAGAGAACGTGATCAACTCCGAAAAATTGTTTGTATTGACTTTTCAAACCGTTAGAAAACGTGATCAACTCGGAGCTTTCTAGCTTCCGTTGGCTTCAGTTTTTTGTTGATAGTCGTGATTCAGCCTCCGCTTGTGATTGGTTGAGACTTTCACGCCCCAATGTTTATATTTTCACGATAGATTTCTAGCTATCTTACAGACCATATGTTCAAAATGCAGTTAATATCGAATTGACGGTATTCTCAAGAGGGGTGCCCACAAATCAAGTTTTCTTTACAAGTTGTATTGACATTTGTTTAAGTTGTTTACAAGTACACGTTGTCATTTGTTTACAAGTTGGTACACGTTGTCTTTGTGTGGTCATTTGTTTACAAGTTGGTACACGTTGTCTTTGTGTGGTCATTTGTTTACAAGTTGTTACAATGACCTTCAAGTTCGTGTATCACCACGTTCGGACGTCACGTTCCGAAATGACGTAGCCCTCCGCAAAACCCTCCGCAAAAAACAGATCAAAAGTGCAGTTACATACTACTCACGTTTTCTCGACAATTCTTTGGGCGTAGAAGCCAGCCTTCATAGCTACATCACTGAGTTTTACGTTCAAAGTTGCCGAAAAATTGTGCGAAGACACATTTTTTGAGACACTTAAAATGTAGGCTACCTAAATTTTTGTAAAGCACTTTTCCCAGGCATGCAAAAAATTAGGTTTTTAAATTCTTGTGGTGACACTTCCTGTTTTTGAAATTGACAAACGTTCCATGAAGTCCTTCTTTCAGACACATTGATTGCGCTTCTGCATAAAAATGTAACTAAATGAAAGCACTTAATGCATTATGTAGCCCGCCCCCCTCCATCCCGCACGGTAACAGTTAACTCTTGAGGAAAAATTTTATTTCAAACGAAACTGGCATAACTGACTATGAAAGTAAATGTAGCCGCGAGGCAACAAAATACATAAAGGGTTAAAATTCTTGTCGTTTTTGCGTAGTGATAGCTACTGTTTGCTCTAAACATAAAGTTTTTTTCAATAATGTTTAACAACTGAGTATGTTGGCTAACTTATAACTATCTCTTTAGTCTCTAGTAAACATCGCAATCTTTACCAAAACGTAAAGATTGCTTGCAATACCTATACTATAGGTACAAAGTTTAAAGTTATTGATTAACTTAATTCACCGACTTCTAAAGGAACATTAGAGCTATGAAGCAGCGTAACGTTTCATTTATAGCATCAAAAATATGGTCTAATTACAAAATATGCCTGTCAAAATTGAAAACTGTCTGATTGGGAAATACTTTTTACAAACAATACTGTAATTATCATTTGGTAGCTACGCAAACATTTGTTCTTAACAGTCTGTTTCACGCAAAAATGCGACCATCAGATCTTATTCAAATAAAAATTTGTTGAATGATTTGTTGAATTATTTGCCATATTTATCCTCCATTCACGAGAAAGCGATGTATCGCTATGTTTTGGACGGTAAGTCCGCACTCGCTTGGGAGTTGCCATTTCCGGGTCACCTGTCTTCCACATAAAGGTGGGGCGTCCCGTTAAGTGCCTTGCCCAAGGACACAAC
Source organism: Trididemnum clinides (assembly GCA_963675345.1). Classification (NCBI taxonomy): domain Eukaryota; kingdom Metazoa; phylum Chordata; class Ascidiacea; order Aplousobranchia; family Didemnidae; genus Trididemnum; species Trididemnum clinides. The sequence goes on from OY776298.1 coordinate 19,197,508, forward strand.
AAGCGAACTTGCCGGCTTGTTCTCCACAACCTCCCATAAATGCCGAGCGCCAAGCAGGGAAGCTATAGATACCATTTTTTAAAGTCTTTTGGTATGACTCGACAAGGGGAATAAACCCCAGGTCTACCGACTGCGAAGCGGACGCTCTAACCACTACGCTATCGCGTCGGTATAAATTTCATCAAGATCACCTGACGATCTCATTTTTTGTATGAAACATACTGTTGAGAATAGAATGTCTTTATAGCCACCGAGTTAATTATAGTTAAAGCTCTTCTGTTGGCATTGAGCATTCTATTTTGTTTTACTGGCTTATGCTACTACATTGGGTACAAGCAATACTAAACTCTGTGGGACTTCGACCCCCAGTGGTCCATGTTTGCGCTTTTTTCCTTCACCTGAATCAATGCTGCTACGATTGATCCGTGCTCTTGCAATGCGACGGCCTCGATCACACAATCCTGGTTCTACTCCCGCCGATGTACCTTAGCTGCGTTTTGGTATCCATGGATAAGATGTTTCACGATAATAGTATCTGTTTGGTAGATTTCAAACAGCCAATTGAACTAGAGGCCAGAAAGTCAATCGGGAAAAATGCTAACTTCTAAGGGGTAGGGTTTTATAAATTCGTCATATGCGCAGCACCTCGGTCACTTTCTGGTTACAGGTTGATGAAGACGAAGAAACAAAAAAAAATTGTGAATAACTTTCCTTAAATTATTTGCTCAAACGCACACCGTGCACTTTTGGTTTCTTCAGAACCAAACGATTGATTCCCTTGCCTTTTATGATTAGCGCAATTTTGGTCTTTCCAGCTCCATACTTCTCGCCCAGTTCACTGTGCGGAGATATTTCGCTGACTATTTTTGAAAATCCATCGCATATGCTAAATGGCTCGTAGTTTTTCGTCACGAACTTAGTCTCCACATAAATGACTTTATCTCATATCGTCTTTTTGCGAAAAAACTAGTAGTTCTGTGAGTCTCACGGTATGATTCTTCTTGTGGTTCTCTGATATAATATGTTTCTTCAGATCGCTTTTCCACCTGCAGTTACATTTATACCTATCCCACAGGAATATCATTTAACAATCTTGTCACTCTTATGACTTTTAGAAATAAATGGATAATCTTTCAGCCACCCCTGTTTAAATCTGGTGGTGTATTTTTTTAGCTATCGAAAACTGATTTACTGATCTTTTATTACCTGATCATCTCTAACGCGCTTTTCTTCCATAGAACCCATTTTAAAATATCACAATGTGTTGAACATAGTGATGATGCTGACGGCGAAACTAAAGTCTATTGTTGCGTGTCAATCGTTAACAATAAATACTCACCTGGTGACAAAGGACATCATTATTTTTGACAACACGGTGCAGACAGCCAAAAGATATACAACAAAAAATACTAACAAGAATAACACAAAATAACCCTAAAACTTGATACCTATTTTTGGCAAAATGAAGAGTTAGGAGCTAAATCGGGGGATTTTTAGTTTAAATCGGTAAACTACCGACCAAATCGGTAGACTTGACAGGCCTGAAAATATACATTACCGCATAGCTTACGCTGCAGAGAAAGAGCCACGGCTTTCGGCAACACTTACCCAACCCCAGCAAAAATACATATAACAATTTGCTATCGCTGCGCTGACTTTATTTTTTTCTTTTTAATGTTTACCGCACAATTGTCAACCCATAATCATTGTTAGGGCAAGTTTTTTCAATAAAGTCAATGTTTGGTCGTGAGCTTGAGCGGCGTGGGTTTTTATAAGAGATTCGGATATGAAGAGTAAGTTTCATGCTCTTAATTTGATAGGTCAATACAAAGTCGATTTTTTGCCTTTAGGTCAATTTTTTTGAGGTAATACAGTTTATATTTTATAATGAACACTCTTAGTCGATATGTTTCTTTGCAATTGGTAAGCAAAACTAATAACTGCGATTTACCTTTTTCGTCTTAACTTACAATGCTTGCCAATTTTTTTCGTACGTCGGTAGAAATTGCTACTACTTGTCCCGTCTCATTCAAACGATCACAATGAATCAGACAAAATCAAACAAAATTATGTGCCACTGTGTTTCAATCAAGTAATTGTGACAATTAAGAGGGGCAACACTGTTTATTTGTTTGGTACAAATGTACGCAAGATAGCGTAGAGGCATCTACCTTATATTATGCTAGTTTAAACTATCTTTAATTAGATATGGGAAATCAAGAAAGAGTGAATAGTTTATTTATGCAGTTGCAGTGTGTGTGAGCTCAATAACTGATGGTAGTTTACTATTCTTCAGTGGAATCAACTGTTAAAAGCGTGACGTGAGCTATTTATTTAAATTTTGCTTTAGTTTGCGATGTAGATTTTTAAATGTTGCCAAAAGTTAAAGCTACCGAAACATGTAAAATTCAATCTGTACTTCAAGATTTCCCTGACGAATTTATGAAAAGTCCCAAATTAATATTTCTTATTGCAAGTCATTGATACCAAAAAGTGTGGCAACATTTCAATGTTATGGCAAAAAGAGGGGCAACACTGTTCTCTTGTTAGGTAAAAATGCACGTAAGATAGCGTAGAGGCATCTACCTTATATTATGCTAGTTTAAACTATCTATTCATTAGATATGGGAAATCAAGAAAGAGTGAATAGTTTATTTATGCAGGTGCAGTGTGTGTGTGAGCTCATTAACTAATGGTAGTTTACTATTCGTCAGTGGAATCAACTGTTAAAAGCGTGTCGTGAGCTATTTATTTAGATTTTGCTTTAGTTTGCGATGTAGATTTTTAAATGTTGCCAAAAGTTAAAGCTACCGAAACATGTAAAATTCGATCTGTACTTCAAGATTTCCCTGACGAATTTATGAAAAGTCCCAAATTAATATTTCTTATTGCAAGTCATTGAAATACGTCCAAACACCAAAAAGCATTTGGCAGCAGATCCCAACTACTAATCCCACACACTTCGCAAACGTTTTTGAGGAGCAGTAACACCGATTTTGTGGAAAAGGTAACCAAGGCATTTTTGTGTGCTGATATTCTTTTGTACAAGCTAAACAATAAGTATATTAAAAACCTATTTTAGGGGATTTGTTTAATTGTAGAAAAACAGTACTGTAAATTGAGCGGAGATGAGCCGCAGCGAACAAAAGTGCTGAACGGTACATGGCAAACAAATTTTCTGGTTTTTAATGAGAGCACTCTATCTGGCATACAATATTTGAATATATTCTAGTTGTAAACCTAGAAACACCTCAGGTCAGTTATTTGTACGACTGCGACCTCTACCACGTGTGCCAAACAGCTGAAATATTGTTAAAACAGTTGGCCAAACAGTTGGAATCAACAGAAACTTTTTCGGTCTTAATGTCTGATGCTGGAAAATATGTGGAAACTGCTGGTGGTGCAACACTAACATCTCTATATTCGAAGCTGTTTCATGTGACATGTGTAGCGCGTTTATTGCGCAATAATGCCATGAAAGTCAAATCTCACTTTGAAGATGTTGATCAGCTAATCGCAAAACCAAATCATCAACTGTCAAAAACAACACCAAACAAGTCAAATTCACTACTAGTGTTTGCCCGCCTTTGCCTGTTGCTACAAGATGGGAATGCTGATTAAATCCTGCTTTATGTTGTGCAAAGAATTTATTTGAATAAAGCAATTGTGGAAAATTTTCAATATATAACCTTTGAATAGCGCCATTAGTTTAACGTCGGTGTGCGAAACAAGCAAGGGTTCATGCAAAGTAGGATTACATATATTTACAAGGACTTTTCCTCGAAGAGTAGATTGTCCCCAAACGGATGATGTGAAAACGCATGACCTTTGGCTACACAACCACGAGAAAACCCACTACAGAATAGAGATACCTCATTTGCACGTGTCGGTGTATATTCATGCTACTCTGCTAAAACATTTCAATGTTGTGGCACGACGACTACATGTGAGCCGAGCGGGTTACTGCTCAAGCCCAACAACTGCACCGAAATAAAAAGCAATAGTACACCATGATGTTTTATCTTCATTTATGAGGAGCTACACAGCACATGACTCCCAGCAAGCAATGGTATCCCGGTTCGTGACCGAAACATCAGAAATAGCAGCACAAAAGCTGCCCAACCTTACAAGCGACATCCACTTTGAGGAATTCCAGCTACAGCCCCTTTTGACTGCCTATTTTCTGTTGTGGCAAAGCAGCATCCTGGAGATGCCTTATCTTTGCTCACTGGTCCGAAAAGACCGGCAATCGCGGCCGGTGATGTGCTTACCGAAACTCATTGCCAACCAGTGCAAGAAATAGTTCTGCAGTCTCTGATATACAATCACACTTGCTTCCAGACTTCTTGTGGAATTTCTTAAATATGGCCCCACGGCTTTTTGCACAAAGGCATTTGTTTCAGAGAACAATATATTTGAGGAAAACTAGTCACTCTCTGTATTAATCAGACATTTTATTCATGTGAAAATTACACCTTAAGAAGAACCAGTACACAAGTAAATCAGTTAGTTCCATCATTGCTCCAGGCACATTACGAATATACACCGGGTAGATTATGCAGAAGCTTTAAATTTGTTTCCGGCACATGATGTACAAAACATGTTGTTATCGATAAGCCAATTGCAGCAAAACCGTACGTGCGCAACTTCTTAGCTTCAAATACTGATTCAAACGCTGAGGCAGATTTTGAATTCATTAGTAATTCTACTATTAAAACGATGAAAAATGTGTTTTTATCAGCAATTGCTCAATAACAGAAACAATTCTTAGGGGCATTATGACCATTTTGCTCTTCTTATTGTTATTCTGGTCTGTTGTTTTAATTATACTGGCTTTCGATCATTTTATTCCGATTAGGATTGCAAAAATCTCAAATGGAAAAGCCCAATCTCGGAAGAATCGTTGCTGCAGAACTTTTATGCAAGGATGACAAGCAACTTTTTTCAGCTCAGTGCATTTTGTGAAAAATAAGGAAAAGATATTTAGTGTGCATTACTCATACCACCCTTGTGCAAATTAATTGAAACAAACCTCTAAATTTTTACATAACGTTATTTCTTAGCTGAAATAAGTAAAAACTGACTTCGTGTGTTGACTTTTTTGAGAAAATGCTCATACGATTAATTTTTAATGAAATAAAGTTGTGATGACGTCATAACTCCGTTTATGACATCCTAATTGTTTATGCAGAATTTGTAACTATACGTTAGAATATCATACAGTTGCTTTCAAAGATGGATGTTAGCCCTAGAAAGCGTGCTAATATCTTAACTTTACGTGAAAACGCAGATAAGTCCCACAGGGAGATATCAAAGATTGTAGGTGCCAGTAAATCTACTTTAAGTCGTGTTGTGAAAATGAAGAAAGAAACAGGGACTGCTACCCCAAAACGCAAAGGCAAATGTGGTCGTAAGAGGAAAACAACCCCCAGAGATGATACCTACGTGTTACAGGAGAGTGTAAAAGACCCAAAAAAAAAGTTACGTCATAAAAACTACTCCGGGAAAAAAAGAATATAAATAAGCTCCTCAACAGTTAGTAGGCACCCCCTGGAGGTAGGGAAATGGACCTGGTGTGCTTCAACAAGATTTAGCCCCATGTCATACATCAAAACAAGTTAAAAAATTTATGAATGAAAGTCACATTAAATTGCTGGAGTGTCCGGAAAACTCTCCTGACCTAAACCCAATTGAAAATTTGTGGTCTATTTGCAAGCAAAGACTTCGTACAATGGACTGCACCTCGAAGGAAAAGCTTATTCAGGCTCTTATTCAAGTGAGGTACAAGAACCCCCAAATCCTAAAAGATTGTTTAAAATTGGTTGACCCAATGCACAAACGCACCAAAATGCTTCTTAATAATTGCGGTGGTTATATTATATACTAATATGTGAATTAAAACACTCGTAAAAAAATATCCAAATAAAACTAAATTTTTGATGCTTTTGATGTTCGTTTCAATTAATTTGCACAAAGATGTATGTCTGTTTGTTTTATGTGCACGTGTATTGAGACGAACAGAGTTCAAGACTCTGAGCACCCAATTAAAAAGAATAGAAAACCCCTCGACAACAGGAAAGCATCGCATTCTGTATCAGCTTATCATCATCAAGCAAACAGCTACTGTTCCTTGGGACAATGGAAATTTCAACAAGCATCCTCGCAATGCAACAAACGAAGCCAAAACAAACAATAAGGAATACTCGCACACGCGATACGCCAAATTGCTTGATAAACAGTTCTTCGAAAGAACTACCAACCTTTCCGTCGATAGCAATGTTCTTTTTCCGCTGCGAGTAATTATGGCAACTATGCAAGATACGAACTTTAGATAACAGATATTTTGCTGAAATCAAACATTGTAGGTTACTCACAAACATTCTCGCTCTGTGTCGCGCACTCGTTATTGTATAAAATCATTCGTTGGCCTTAAACTCAAATCATACATTGACTTCAAATTTATTCATTTGTGGTCCTAAAACTTGTCATAAAAGAGTAGACATATTAGTATTTCAGACTCGGCAAAACAGTTTTGTATGCAAAATACACCTGCATGGTACTGGTATGCCAACAGCAAGTTGCTTTATTCAGTAATTTGTTGGCAAGCTGAATGCTGTTAGACTTCCAATTACTCTAGCGACGTGAAAAGGATAAGCATTGACCTTGCGTGGACAATACAGCCCTAGATAATGGAAGTTACGTAAAAGGTAGATAAAACTAATACTCAAAACTGTATCTTTGTCGACATAAGCAAGGTGTCGACTGTCAAGGTTGGTATTTTTTGTTTTTGACGTTTGATTTTGTTGAATCGAATTTATTTTTGCTTTGAACAATTGTCAAATTTGGTCCCAAATTTGATAATTGTTCAAAGCAAAAATAAATTGAATAGACCGCTAGAAAGTGGAAAATACAAGTACAGGAATTTAAATGAATATGAATTTCTTGTAGCCATCAAAAATGTTCTGAAACCGGAAAATGAACAAGTTTTGGATATTTTACTCTTTTGAATAACCTCTTTGAGTCGAGTGACTCACAAAATATGCTGTTCTGATGATTTAATGGAGAGTTTCATCTTTATGAGCTCTTGCTTCCGCTTAATTTCAGTTTTTAAGGCTTCTAGATCAGCGCTCTTCAACCAGGGTACATGGTGCACCCTAGGGTGCACCACAACTGCCTCAGGGGTACATGAGTTTAAAAGGTTGCATAGGGGTTCACCACGAAATTTGTAGATGCGCACTTGTGCATTGTGATGACGTTAATTCCATCATGGTAAATCTAAGCTATTTTCAATCAAACACATTTTTAACATTTGGAAGAAGTTATAGCGCTCAGATATGACGTAATGGTAACCGCAAAGAAACGGATACACTCCCCGCTATGCTTACTGCGTGGGGTTTTTGCGGTTTTGATGCCAAAAATTTTCATTATCAAGCAGTAAATGAGGCTAGTGTTAGCAGTGCACGAACAAAGAGGATGAGGTAATGCTGCAGTGTAGTAAAGTTTAATTACTGAATTTTGTAGTTGCAGTCTTGCTTATCAAGTTATTTGGTTAAATAAACTACCCGTGTAGTGGCAGAAAGTTTAGTGATGTCTTTGCTGCAATACTTTAAGAAAGCTTCAACTGCTAAAGATTCAAACACTAACAATGATAATGAAACTGATGGACAAATGCAAAACATAGATGTTGAAAATTGTAATGATGATGTAAAGCAACAAAAAATCCAAGCTTTTGTTTCCAAAATTGGTGAAAAGAGAAAGCATCAGTCACCGCCATCTCCCACACAAAAACGTAGAAAATGGAAAGACGACTATGTTAAGTATGGCTTTTTTCTTCCAAAAAGTGAGCAGAGCAATCTTTATCCTACAGCTCAATGCCTACTTTGCCTTGTGGAATATGCCAACTCGAACCTTGTGCCTTCGAAACTCCTTTTCCACTTAAAAAACCAACATCCCGAACATGAACATAAGTCTCAAAAATTCTTTCAATCAAAGCTAGCTGCATATGTAAAAGAACAACGTGATTTTGAAGCACGAGTGACCGAAAAAGTCTCTGAAAAACTTACTTTGGCTTCATTCCAAATGACTCATGTGCTATTGAAAACCAAGCGACCTTATACTGAATTACAGACTGTAGTCCTACCGTGCATCAAAATTGCCGAAGCTTTAATTCATGGAGGAAGAAATTCTGTTGCTAAAGTTGAAGAAATTCCAGTTTCTGACACAGCAGTCTATCGTCGCTCCTTAAGCATAGGAGAAGACTTAGAAAATCAGCTACTTCTTAAACTGATAAAAGCTCCTTCTTTTGGTATTCAGTTGGATGAGACAACAGATGTAGGTTCAGAAGCTTAGCTGCTTGTTTTTTGTAGGTTTCCTGATGTTGAACTGAACAAAATCTCTGACCATTACTTATTTTGTCAACCTCTAGGGGTGAATGCAAATTCTACAGCTATTTTTCAAAAGCTTGACGATTATTTCAAGCAAAACAACCTCAGTTGGAAAAAATGTAAGTCGGTTAAAACAGACGGTGCTGCCGCAATGCAAGGGAAGATTGATGGTGTTGTCTCAAAAATAAAAGATGTTTCTCCAGACTGCATTTCAATCCATTGTGTTATCCACCGAGAAGCACCAGTTGCAAAAAAGTTGAAAGGAACGGTTAATAATGAATCGAGTGCTGTATTTCAAAGTTTTCTTGGCGATGCCATTAGTATGGTGAATTACATCAGGGGTCGTGCCAAAAAACACAAGATGTTGATGAAGCTGTGTGAAAGAATGGAAGCATCACGTAAAAGATTGATCTTTAATTGTGAGGTTCGCTGGCTTTCAAGTGGAAGAGTTCTCAGTCGAGTGTTTGAACTAAGAAAAGAATTGGGAGCATTTTTTCTGGAGGAAAAAGATCACCGAGGTACAAAATTTTTCGATCATTTGTGGTTAGCAAAGCTTTCTTACATGGCATGTGTTTTTGAGCACCTCAACAAACTCAATATCAGCCTGCAAGGAAAAGACAGCAATGTTTTTAAAAGCACTGGTAAAGTTGATGCTCTGAAACTAAAAATTCCTCTCTGGAAAAAAAAGGGTCAAGTCACAGAAATTTTCTGATTTTCCGATATTGGATAATTTCATTGACGAATGTGAAGAAGGTTTTGCAGAATCTGTAATGACTGATCTGTTACCACTGATACTGGCACATTTAAAGCTACTTCAAGAAAACTTTGAAAATTACTTTCCAAAAGAACAAAGTTCTTATCTAGAAGCAAATACCTGGGTTTTGCAACCCTTTATCGATTCACCCACAGAAGATGAAGACCTGCTTGATCTCCATACAGATCTCTCTCAGAAAGTTTTGTTTGAAGGCACACCATATGCCGACTTTTGGGTGCAACTTTGGCATGTTCCTGAATATAAAAAACTAGCTGAAAAAGCCATCTCCCTGCTCATTCAAAGTCCATCAACATATTTGTGTGAAAGTGGGTTTTCCACTTTAAGTCAAATAAAGACCAAGCAAAGGAATTCAATTGAGAAGATCGACCATTTGATGCGGGGAGCACTTGAAACTGAACTTGTTCCTCGCTATGATCAACTAGTGGGAAAATTGCAAAACCAGAAAAGTCATTGACTTGTGACAAATCTTCTTCTTTATTTTTTTTCAATTAAGGGGATTGTTACTGAATCAAATTTGATTACATTTGGAAGCGTTTTTTATTTTCTGTAAATTTTTTTTAATTTTACACACCTACTGTGTTTGATGATGGTTTGCCTTTCCTGATTATTATCTATTTAGTATTATGTGCATCTGTATGTGTAAGACTGTAAGTTATCTTGATTTGAACTTGAGTCCATATTTGCCAAGTGAATGTCCTTTTATTGAGACTTGAGTATTGGTAGCGAAGAGCTGATTATCATTAGTTACTGATAAAATTTGTTCTTCAACTTTTATGACAGAGAAAAAGAACGTAAGGTTTGATGTGTGTATCAAGGTAATTCAATTATATCACAAGGGTACATAGAATTGATAGCATATCTTCCAAGGGTGCACCAGACAAAAAAAGGTTGAAGAGCCCTGTTCTAGATCCTATTGTTGGCGAAAGTAAAACACAGAGTAAAATTCGGGCATTGTGGTTCAGTTTCATTCGGATCAAAAGCAACAGGAAAGTTGACCAACTTCGTAATTAGCGCATGATTTTGCCTAAAGAAACGATCTTTCGATCACATATTCGATGAAAACCCATGACTTATTCCCGTCTACTTTCAATGCTCCGTGAAATTGGGTATGAACACTCTCACTGCCTCCCTAATTATCAAATTTTAATGTCTACAGAAGGTGTTTGAACTGCATCTACGAAGGTACAAAGGTTTAATCATTGCATTGTAATGCAAAAACAAAAAGTTATATTTTATCACCTAAAACAGGATATATTACTTATTATGATTTTATAACTTCTTGAACCGGTAACAATGCTCTTTTTCATTGTTGTAGCTTTAACAATCTTGCGCACCACCAAAAAATGTAACCAATTGTTCGAGTTCGGAGACGTTCGAAAAGGAAAACAAATTACAAATCAATAGTAATACAGGGTTGGCTGTAAGTCGCGCACCAAGAAATTACGTGGAGTGTGATGTGAAACAATGTAAAATTAATGGGGTAGAATATCTTTTCCTTTCTTTTGATGTATAATAAATGTTTTTTCATAGACTAATTTACCATTGTTTGAATGTATCAGTCATTATATCTGTCAAATTTAATTATAAAAATCAAATTTTTTTTAGGTATGATTTGCATTTAAAAATTTTTTTCTTTAATTTTTAGATATGCCTTTAACAATAAACGAGCGAGTTGAGTTAGTATTAATGATCATTTTGAGCATTTGTGATTGTATCAGCGTGTATAACGTGTCATCAGTTCCTTAGATAAGCTTGTTTTAAATAAAATAACGTTTCTATAATCAAAATTGTCTTAAATGCTTTGGTGCGCGACTTACGGCCCACTCTGAAACCACCCTAACAAATAAATTCCAAAAAAATGTTAACAGGAAATTTCAATTTTAGTTTGCTGTCTTGCACCAACCAAAAATAAAATTTTGGAAACATATTTTTGCAATCACACTTCTGGATAGTAGGCAAAGCCAATACAATTAAATGCATTAGGGCTGCCAGCTTTCTGAATAAATCTGCAAAACTAATGGAATCTTTATATTATAATGCGCCGGTTTAAATTTTGGAAGATTTATTTTTGTCGGTTTATTTCTAGTTCAGGTTCAATCCTTCATAAAAATTTTGGTTAAGGCAGGGTTCGAGTTCATTAGTGTGAGCTATTAGAGGTTAAGGTTCAAGAAAAGAAGCGATTATTACCGGTTTGCAATTTAGTTCGCTTCAACGCAAGGCTTTTCATTTTACCCCAAGCTTTTTCGATCTTGCCTTACGTGGAAAATTTTACTCCAGTTTTCCAATCTCTGATAGTTGGAACGCAAAACGTTTTTACAACCAGAAACGTAAAACTCAGTTCAACAATATGTAGTGAGTTCGCATATCTAAAAAACTAATTATAAACAAACAAAGTTATGCAATTCTTAAGGTTACATTTTCACAAAAAATTTTCTAGTAAAACTTTGCTATCCTTCTTTGAGAGAATTATTTCGATCAATCGTAGTAGTATTCACCACCAGAATTATCATCACTTGGGTTATTCTTTGAAATTCCCATTGCAGAAATCGAAAATCTTTTTCCAGATTTACATTTCTTTCTTGCATATATTCCAAGACATCCAATGATTATCAAGCCTGCTGCTAAAGCTCCAATCATCATATACATCTTTGAGGCTAAAAATTAACAAATTGATTTCAGTAAAACTAGATTACGTTTTTTATTAGTAGTAGGATCAATCTACAAGTAGTCAGGGCTACAAACTCAATCGCTTTATGTTGTGGTTTAAAACAATTTGTCGAGTCGGAGTTCAAGTTATATAGTTTATTTAAGTTTTTAAGTTTGAATTCGGAAAAAATTTGCAACGAACAAAATTGTTATTGATAACAACCGCCCGCGAATGATGCCCACGCGAAATGTGCCAACTAGAAAACAATAAAGAGCTTCTTTAAAAATTATTTCCATCTTTTACTTTTTTTGGCTTTCGTCTTATGATTGGCCTGTTTCTATTTTATAAAACTCCAAACTACTTTCATTCTTTTTTAGAATTACACAGTTATTGATCTTAACGCGATGGATTTGTTTCACGTTTATCGGTTTTTATTTTTCAAGTTTGAGTGTGGTAAAATTACTGAGTTTTTTCAAGTTCGAATTCGTCAAAATTGCTCTGTTCTTTTAAGCTTTACGACGCCCATTATTTTTTTTAGTTGCAGAGATTTCGTACACAGTGCCTCTTCATGAATAATGCAGTGGATTTTTCAGCTTTTTTGGAAAATTCCAAGGTCTTTCATAGGTCTTTCTAGGAAGGAAGCAAAGCTTTTCTTCTTTCTGGTCATCACTGGAGCGCCCTAGCACTAGTAAGTTTTGAAAAATTAAGTTTCATATCTGCTATTACTGTCTAAAAAGCTTTGAAAATATCTTCTCTCGTGGTCGTACTCTCAACTAGACTAACTTAATTCTTCTACAAAATTTAAACTCGACATTACTCCTCGCACAAAGACAGCAAGCTGAGCAGCGTTTTCAAATCTTTACTTTCTTTAAGAGCAACAGAAAAATCTGAAACAGGTGACCTTTAAGCTCTCTCTCTAATGTTCTGACATATCTTCGATTTGTTTGTTTCTTTATTTTTGTGAAGAGTCTCAGAAAAATCTGGCACAGGTATCCTTTGAGCTTTCTCTTAAATCTACCGACCTGTCCTCGATTTGTCTTGTAGCTCTCCTCCATCAAGCATTTTATCATAAATTTTCTTTCACCAAAAGGCTTCATCTTTTCTCCTCCCAGCTTTGATACTATGTAACTCGCGCGGGTATTTCTTTCTGTTTCTGCTTCTTTGTAAAAAATGAAGATTGATGCTGCAAAGATTTCGTTAGCTTACAAACTTTATTTTTTTTTTGGTCTGCTCCTCTTGTTCTTCTTCAAGTGTCATGGCTGAGTCCAGCCTTCGACAGCTTCCCTACATTTGTTCCTCCAGCTGTCTCGATTGTTCACGGCCCGCAGTATCTCTTCAGTCAATCCACCCAACACGTCCTTCAATTGATCCATAAATTTCAGACCTCGTCATCCTCGTGCCCGTTTTTCTCGAATCTTTTCACATATTACGTCATGTTCAAGTTTCTGTTTCCTCATGACGTGCCCAAAAAAACTGCAGTTGTCTATGTATCACATTCTTCAAAAGTTCTCTCTTCTGTACTGTTTGTTGTAAGATTTCTTTGTTTGTCTTTCTGGTGACGTATGATAATTAATCTTTGCATTCTGCGCAAGCACCATATTTCAAATGCGTTGATCGCTCTTCTTACTTCCGCGTTCAAGGTCCAAGCTTCACAGCAATATTGTAAAATGGGATGTACGAGGTGCATTCAATAAGTTTCCAGACTTTTTTGGTATGGACACTTTTATTAACCGTACACACAAAAAACTCTAGTCCCCTTCAAAGTATTCTCCTCCGACATCAATGCACTTGTTGTACCGTTCCAACAACTTCTGGAAAGCCCCCTGGAAGTCTTCTTGTCTGAGCGTGTTTAGGACCCTCGTCACAGCCTCTTTCATGTCCTCAATTGTGGAATAACGATTGCCTCTGAGGTTTTCCTTGAGCTTTGGGAATAGCCAAAAGTCGCAGGGAGCAAGGTCCGGGCTGTAGGGAGGATGGGGAACCGTCTTGATGCCCATCTGGGTCAAATAGTCTGTGACGAGGATGGAGTTGTGGACTGGGGCATTGTCCTGATGGAAATGCCACTGACCTGATTTGAAGAGTTCTGGCCTCTTCCGACGGAATCTCTTCCTGAACTCCCTTAAAACTTCAATATAGTACTCCTTGTTGACTGTGATTCCAGTGGGAACCCAGTGAACGTAGATTATGCCCATGTTGTCAAAAAAAGGGATCATCATGAGTTTCTGGGTGGACTTGCTCTGTCTGGCCTTCTTGGGTCTGGGAGATCCAGCATGCTTCCACTGGGAACTCTGTCTCTTGGTCTCTGGGTCATAACAATAGATCCAGCTTTCATCGCAGGTTACCAGGGTATCAAGAACTTGGGGATCTGAACTAATCAGCTCGACCATCTCCTTGCTGTCATTGCAACGTCTTTCTCTCTGATCTTATCGGAGCACTCTTGGGACGAACTTCATCCAAATCTTCCGCATCTTCAGTTCCTCACGAATGATTATGTGTACAGCTCCCACACTGACATTAAACTGTGCACTTAGTGTCTCTATAGAAACACGACGGCCCCTATTCATGAAATCGTTTATTTGGCCAATCATCTCAGATGTTCTGACTTCCCTACTCCTCCCACATCTCTCATCATCCCTCAAGGACCCCCTGCCTTCCTTGAATCTCTTGTGCCACTGAAAAACTGATGATCGATTCATGCAAGATGGTCCATAAGCAGTCTGAAGCATACCATACGTTTCTGTGGCAGTTTTTCCAAGTTTAAAACAGAACTTGATTGCATATCGTTCTTCTAATGTGTCCTCACGTCCAGATTGCATTTTTGAAATTCACCAGCTGTGACAATCAGGATTTAGTAAGGTGTACTCTAATTCCTACTGTAGCTATAAATTTGCACTTAAACAAGAAAAAATTGGTCAATCATCTCATAAGGAGTATAGTAACAACATACTGAAATATCTCGAGTGTACGGCAATTATAAATGCCTGTACAAAAAAAGTCTGGAAACTTATTGAATGCACCTCGTACATAGCATTTTAGAACCCGCATGTATCCGTATTGTCATCTTTTTGTTCTTTAGGATATTGTCCAGTTCAACAAAGGCTCGCTTGGCTCGCGCAATACGACATTTCACTTCATTTACACATCTTCCATTGGATGTTATGTTTGATCCAAGATATTTAAAATTGTTCACCTGTTTTACCATTTCTCCTTTGATTGTAATTCTACATTCTGGAACGTTTTCCTTTTTGGTCATCATCACACATTCAGTTTTCTTTACGTTCACTTCCATACCATAAGCAGTACTTTCCACGACTACTCTGTCCACCAGTCTCTGTAAATTCACCTGTGAAGTTGCAATGAGTGCTGTATCGTCAGCATATCGGATGTTGTTTATGTTTATACCTCCAACTTTGATTCCGGCAATGTTTGTTGTAACGTGCATAATCATTTCTTGATAAAGATTAAATAAATCCGGTGAAGCTACGCATCCCTGTCGTACACCTTTTTTGATTGGAACTGCCTCTGTTTCCGTGTTCCCAACTCTTACTGAAGCTTCTTGCTTGTAGTATAGGTTTTGAATGATCCTGAGGTCTTTGTCGTCTATGCCCACCTCTCGTAGCTTTTTCAGTACTATCTCGTGTTTTAGGCAATTGAATGCTTTCTTGTAATCTATAAAGCAAACATGCAGGTCTTGTTGCATTTCAATTGTTCTCTCAGACAATATTCTTAGGAAAAATATAGCGTTTCTAGTGCTTTTGCCTGGTTAAAAACCATATTATTCTTCGGCTATATCCGGGTGAATCTTATTTTTCATTCGAAGAACACAGATCTTAAGGAGAATTTTGATAACATGATTCATGATTGCTATTGTTCTGAAATTCTCGCATTCCGTCACACCTATTTTCTTGGGAATTGTTATGAAAACCGATTTTTGTAGGATTTCCGGAATCTTGCCCGTTTTGTAGATGGTATTTGCAAGAACATGCAATACGTCCACCGCTGAGTCACCCAGAGCTTTGACGACTTTTTCCGGCATTTTATCAGGGCTTACGGCCTTACCGTTTTTCATGCTCGATATAGCTTCTCTTACTTTACTCTTTGTGATTTCTGGTCCAGAAAAATCGTTACTGAATTTGAACGGCTTCCCATCTCTCTCCGGATCGTCGTAAAGTTCCTTAATGTATTCTGCCCAACGCTGTTGCATTGTTTGCTCTTCAAACAGGATGTTTCCATTTTTGTCCTTGATACATCCAGTTGTCGTTTTGTAATACTTCTTACTTCTGATTTCTCGGATTTTTTGATGAGCTGCTTTCGGATTTGAGTTATATGATTTCTCTATGACCTTACACTTTTCTATCAGGGAATCTTCATGAGCTTTTGTGCACCTATTTTTATTTCTTTATCCATTCTCTTATATTCGTCTGATCCTCGGAGTTGTTGTCTTCTTTTTTCAAACAAATTTTTGAGCTCTTCGGTTATCCATGATTTAAATTCTTTCTTATCTTTCAAAATTAAAATTTTTGTATGGCTATCTTTGTTGCATATTAAAAGTTAGCGAATTTGTTCAAATTATCGGTTGCGGGATTAACATGGATACGTCTGATTTCATTATTGAAATGCCGCTGTAAATTCATTTGTACTACGTTATCTTTTAACATTGTTCACAGTCCGGCTTTTGCATTTTCTTCGATTTATAACAAGTTTTGAGCTGGACTCGTAAAGTTGCCAATACTGGCACGTGATCGCTTCCAACATCAGCGCCTGGAAAAGCTCTGCAATTCAACATTCCGTTTTTGTAACGTTCAGATATGGCGATAAAGTCTATTGGGTTTCGAGTTGTATCACCAGGTCTGCTCACTCAGCTCCATAAATTCTGCATGCTTAGTTTCGTAGTGGCGCTTCTCGTTGCACTCTTTGTTCACACCAATATTGTCATGGAAAATGAGGCAAACAGGCTCCCAAAATAATGCTCAAAGAAGTAGCCCAAAGTCCGAAATTCCTGAAAGCTTCGACACTTAGCTTCAATCTCTCTACTATTAGCCGCCATTATGTACAACTATAACATAAACTTCTGGCTTGTTTAAAGTTTAACCTCAAACAGATTTGCCAAGGCTACTTAATTAGGACGAAGCAGTTTGCAAGCTTCAGCGCAAACCTTCTGCGCAGTTTCGATGGGCACGCAGACACATTACTTTTGGCGCTGTACAAAACAATGCTTATTTGAAATTCAATGGACGATATTACTGGCTGATTCAAAACCTCCTGCTGTTGACCAAGCAGGCTAAAGACCGAAACACATGATTGCATACAAGATACAAGCAATACTCCACGGAATATACATCTCGCGGATCAGGAAAAATTAACAATTTTTAATGCAGCCGCGTGCCGGCTACATAGAGTAATTTCAAATGCGGTCACGGGCCGAATAAAATGGCACAGCGGACCGGACCATCCCGGGGCCGTAGGTTTCTCATCCCTGATTTAGAGTTTCTACAGCATGCCAGTAGCACGACGTATTACTTTTCATTTTTCATCAGATTTCAAAAACTAAAAAAATTAATGTCTGTAAGAAAATGTTGTGCGTGGTGACAAATCATACAGAAATACAAAAACATCTTGCCAGAGAATGCATTTCAACAAAATTTGATCTTGTTATAAGCAGAAAAATATCAAAAAAAGCAATCAAATTTGAAAGTAGCTACGCTCGTCGTATCTCTGGTTTTTGCTCAGCTCTATTAAACTTTCAAATTTAGTTATCTGAATGTTTCACTTGATTTTATCTACATTAAATACTAAAAGTTTTTACACGTATGTACCAAGTTTCTACATCTATGTAACCGGTTTTGTTGCGTTTGCACTTGGCGAGGTTATGGCAAAAACCCAATAATTTTTACTGGTAGAATTATTTAAAATTATTTTTTCAATTTTAAAAAGCTTATACTGTAGAAAAAGTAAATACCGTCTTTTATTCGTAAAAAAGCGATAAATTTAAATGAAACTAGCCGGCTTTGGTGGCGTTTTGAATGCAAACTGACCTGAGAACCATTCACGGTAATAGTTTGGGAAACACTGACCTATTTGATCATAGGCTCACTACTTACGACTTTTTTGTAGTTGCGAACGTATTGGTATGATTTAAAACACGTAGCTGCGCGTATGTCTTGGCATAAGTGCAGCTAGGGAAATAAGTGAAGCCGAAGTCAAGCGCTTACTGTTGCATTATTGTGGCAAGCTAGATTATGGTTTAAAAGTATGATTTATGGGACCAAGATGTTGTGCTGAAAATGAGGATAATTTATGTGATTCCTGCAAGATTTTATTTAAAAAATCGCCAATTTGCTCAACCTTGTCTGCTTTTGACTAATAAACTAGTTACGTCTTGGAGGCTGGCAGCACGATAGTACAAAAGTATTAACTTGCCATTGCATTACTAAAAACAGTTTTTAGGCTTACAATGCGTTAATACTGTTATGTATTATTCTTTTTTATTAGCCAACATAGCAATGATTTGCTTTTGAAGTGACAGCGTGCAACAACTTTAACGGCAGCTGTTGCCCTGTTTTCAGTTTAATCATTATGACATGATATAGAGCTAGTTTAAAGCATTCAAGAAAAATAACGAGAAGCAAACTCAAAATGCATAAAAAAAAACGCGTGTTACATCTTTAGTTCGGTTCAAAATGTTGCAAAATTTTTTTCATTAAAATCATTTTTCAATATGTTCCTAAAAAGCTTTAAAACGCGTTTCTTTGGTCCGTAGTTTTTGAAAAACTAAAGAGAGGAATTTTGCAATCAAGCGTTAACTGTGACGTCATCTTACATTCCAAAGAAACAAGATTTTTTAAGTTGCTGAGTTAAGAACTGATCTTTGTTCAAGCTAAAAATCGTTTTCCTCTGTCATGAAATGGACATCTAAAAAATTATCCTTGCTTATGACGTTATCGTGATGTCACCAACTCTATTGTTACACTCATCCCGGGGCGATAATCAATTGTGCCAAATTTGATGTTTGTAAACCCAGTATTTTCGGAAGAGTTGAAACACACACACAGACGCGACACATAAAAAGAAGATTTGTGCCAGAGTTGTAATAGCTCGAGACTAGTTTTAAGGGACTCACTTTTTTTTTCTTTGCACGTCTGGCGGCTACATCATCTTTAAAAAGTTGTTTTGCTGAGTATCCAAAAGCTTCACTTGTTTCCAAAAAGAAAACAGTTTGAGATTTAACGCTCTATGCTACCGACTTACATGCAGTATGTGCGCCAACGCTTTTTTACATCTATCAAGGAATCTTATAATGTTAAAAATAAAATTTCTTGCGAGTCTGTAAGAGAGTAGTTTTTATTTTCGTTGTTGTATCAGCAAATTTTGTGGGCAACTTGAAACGAGCCCAATAGCATGCGTAATTTAGACCAGAGAAAACTAAATCTAATTGATCACTTATGTGATAGAAATCTCCCTACAACGTGTATTTTGGAAAATTTTCAAGCAATGCATTCACAGTTGATTTATGTCTTATTTCAAAATAAAAGTGGAAATTAACATACTTTGTCAAAGTCTTCAAATCTATTCTCAATTAACTTATTTTTAAATACTTTTGGTAAAAATCATTGTACAACGACGGCAATTCAGGTTTAAAGAGTTCACAAATAATTTTTTGAATTCTGCACTTCAATTATGTTGAAACTTTTAAAGGCTGGAAAAATAACAGTTATTTACCAAAGATAGTTGAAATACTGATCTGTTCGTTGTAGATAATCTTTCTAATTTTCCAGTTCTTATGCTCCGATGACAACTCATGGCAACCTTCATATTGCTAAGATTGTATTGAAGTAACAAGATAAATTATAAACAAATCAGTAAAGAACATGAAATATATAAAATTTAATGAATTTTTCTTGGTACGTAGAACTGGTGAAGTTGATAGTGGGAGGTCCTGTTAAAACTCATTTGTTGTTCTTTTTTTACAAATGTCGACGGCTTTTTCTTGAAATACTTTGCTTTCTCATGTAAGAAGGTGTAGAAATCATGGGTGCAGAAGACATTGCTGCAGAGGCGAAATGTGGCGAACGCTTTTTGTTGACACACATCACAATAACAAGAAGCAAAAACACAATTATTCCTGCTACGATGAGTATTATTGTCTTCATATCTGAAATGATTAGCAATTATCTGGTCAAAACAAACAGTTATTTACACTTCACTGATGGACGAAAACTCTTGTATCAAAGTTTCGAGCAGCAGCTCTTAACCGCGACGGAACTTTTCCCCACAATGAATTCTAAAATTTTAGGAGAGAAATTTGCATTATAGGATTTAGAAGTTGAGCTTCAAATTTTCCAAATTTTATGGAATAGAACAGATTACTTTTAAGAGTATTCCATGCATTTGCTCTTAGTTTTAATTTTAGCCTTGTCATACTATAAAGGTGTTCCACCCTTATCGATCACACATTTTATTAAATATAGCCGGCATTTTTTGTTTGTTGAGCATATCATTACCATAAACAGATATAGTCCCTCTTTCGACAATTTTGTTGGTAAACTTGACGTTACACTACACTTAGTAACCGGGTAGATTCTTCAGAATACGGCACAAGACAAAGACACACATTTTGTCGTTCTACATTTTCAGCCGCATATGTTTGTGCCCAATTCAAGAAGCATAGTTGCAAAAAACTATGGTGCACTATTTTTTTGATTTGTCGGAGGATGGAGGAAGAATCATTTGTTTTAAAAGCATGGGAAAATATATCGAAAATGTTGGAAACTACGGATTAAAAGCTTCATCAGTAAGACGTTGTTTGGTGAAGAATAAATTTGAGATAAACTGTGATAAGATGAGATAAACATAAAACAAACAAAAAGCATTCAAACAGTCTACTAGTTACTAATTCTAAAACTATGAAATTTTCAACTATTTTTAACGTGAGGCAGGTCTATTTTGACAGCTTTTTGTTTCACCTCAAACAAAAACAACCAAAAAATAACCAAAAAAATCACAACAGGAAAGTGATTATGAAGCAAGAAACGCAGAAAAAAGTTGTAGATTATCAAATCAAATGGCCCTTGCCTTTTCTACAGAGTACTGGTAAGAATGAAATTGATTGCTTTGAAACCCAAACAATGAGAAAAACACTCACTTAAATTACTGAAGAGTTCCGAAATTGCGTCTAAAAGATAAAAAACATCGCGCTCAGTCGAGTTTGCGATAATTGGAGTTTCTGACGTCACTTTTTTCGAAAATGCTTTTGTCTTGGTTGATGTGTCTACCATAAAATCAAAACAAAATCAAGCGTTTTAGTCAAAGCAAAAAATGCGATCAAAGTGCAAATTAAACTATGAAATAAAAGGTTTAATACTGTTGCAAAAATAATCATATTCGATGCAAACAAATTTTCTTAAAAATTGGCTTAATATTTTGAGCCATTATTTCAGTTTTCCAGCATTTGTGGTTTTTTCAAATATCATTATTATTTTCATGAAATCATTGAAACAAACACACGCTAACACTTCCGATTTTCTCGTACCAGTAGTTGGTTTTTTGAAGTTAACTTTTTTGCGGTAGGCTTTCTTGTTGTTGGGTTTCTTGAAATTGATTTCCTTGTCGTTGCTTTTTTCGTAAAAGGTGTCGATGTTGTTGATATTTTTACTATTAAATTGTTAAAGTGGAACGACATAATTTTTTTAAACGGAAAAATTTAGCGTGCCTTTATTGATATTCTGTGTTCTAATTGACCCATTAAATCCCAAGCATGGAAGCTGTAAGATTTTAAGATAAATTTTTTGTGTGGTTAGTTCATTTCCTTCAAAATAACAATGTTAGCGAAAACAATTTTGGAATTTCTTTGTTTATTTATTTAAAAAGTCGTGTTCCCATTTGGGAACATTGGGGAGGATCGATATTAAGCTTTTCGTCAAATTTTCGTATAATGGAAACCCATTGTTTACTTGCGAATAGCGATCAAAATAATCGCCCTTTGTTATGTTTTAATACGAAAATATCACTTGTTGAACTGTAACTGCTTAAAAAGCAAGCACAATGTAACGCAATATAATGAAAGAAACCAAAAAGAAACAATATTGAAAGAAAATTATACGTAGAATAACAGCAGAGTTTACTTTAATCTTGCAAAACTGTTTATAAGGCTGGCATGAAGAAGTTTTCAGTGAGTGTCTGCATAAAAAGCTTCAGCGCACCTATGGTGAAGCAATACATCGCAGAGCTGACACTTGCTTCTGGTATTGCTTTTTCACTGCTTGCATCTGCCTTGTTTGCCAGCAGGAATACAAGCATGCTGCGTCTCTGAAAGACCGATGGTGTCCACTCGCATTCCACTTGACCCTGATCTCGCTGATTTGTCAGGAACTTTTCCCAGTAAGGTTCACACGATCTGTCTTCTGAAATCGAAATGTCTGAGAGTATCACCCAGAACTTTATGTATTCACCATCCATCCATCCACCACAGAGGTGTTCACAAAATTTGCAAACCGACACCACCACCACTTCTTGCTGCGCAGCTGAGGTCTGTAGTCACTGATAAAGCGACCCAAGAGGCCCACCCCACCCATGAGTTTGTTGTAGACTTTGACAACATGTGACTTTGAAATATACACACGACTTCTCTTTGTAACATTCCACCATCGAGCCATACTTGTTAGTTCTGCTTCGTGGAAGTTGCTTGCTAAGCATACAGGTCGGTTATCGGAAGGGGTGTCAAGTTCAAACCCAGGATCGACCGCTCTTGAGATGTACATCAAAACACCCCAAAACAAAAAGAGGGCGACCCATGTTTGGGCTTGATACTCCTCCCCTCATAAATCTGAAAGTTAATCGACTTTCCTCTATAACACATTTGCATCCATAGCGAAAAACAAACGTCCCAATTTTGTCAACTAACATCTGGATATTCCCTAGTCTCAACCTCCCAATTTTCCCAAATAGGAACATCAACATAAACTACTAAAAAAAAACAAACTACAAATTATTTTTTTCAATTTGAAATTTGGCATGACTATACAGCGAAAGGTAATAAAAAAGAATCCAACACGAAAGTGTCAATGAAATTGACTGATTTATGACAAGAACACTAAAGAGACCCCAAAAAGTCAATTTCGGTTTGACCTTTGACCCATCAACAAAGCCACACGCAAAATATAGAAAATAAAACGTCGATTATGTTGACCAAACTCCCTCTCTCTCACTTTGTTGTATGTAAAAATGGATATGTTACATTGTAGATATCAAAAAACGCAAACGAAAATATGTTCCCATTTGGGAACATTGGGAGATAATGGGTTGACAGTTTCTTTGCAAAAAATGCTTTTTTAATAAAAAAAAAATTATTCGATATAGACTGCAAGAAATATGAATTTGTTTCTAATGTTGATTTTGAGTCGTTAATCAGCTTTATATCGCCGGTGTTGTTTGAGATGTTATCAGTTTGTATACTTATTAAAACCAGTTCCTGCTTCAGTGTGTGTTGTATTTTTACCGTTACTTATTAAAACGCGTTCCTGTCTTAATGCGTCTTGTGTTTTTACCGTTTTTTCTGTAGCTGGATTTTTGTCTTTGGATTTTCTGCAGTTGGTTTTTACGTTGGTGCAGGGGTTGCTGATGTTTCTATTATAAAATCAGACAAAAATCTTGTTTCTTAAATCAAAAAACAAGTTTCCCTATGGATCAAAACAATAATTCATTCTGCTCTGAATTCGCATAGCCTATATTTCTAGCAAAAATAAACTTATTTATGCTGAGATAAGTAACACAATCGAAGAGACATTAGTAATTTTGAGTTGGCTGATAATTTTGAGTCATTGATAGACTTTAAGAAATGTGTTTTTCTTTAGAGACATTATATTTATAGAGTCGTTGTCAGAGATTACCACCTGTGTTTTTCTTGTATTAGTTGTTTTTCCGTTCAATGGCTTAGTTATTTTTTCCAGTTAGTTTTTATACCGGTAATTGAATTTCCTTTGGTTGGCTTATTTGACATTCTTTTTTTCGTTGTTGTTGTTGTTGTTGTTGCTGTTGTTGTTGTTGTTGTTGTTGTTGTTGTTGTTGTTGTTGTTGTTGTTGTTGTTGCTGTTGTTGCTGTGATGAAACTTGTTGGTACTTTAAGTGCAAAAATAAATAGAAAGCAAAAGAAGCAGAAAGATAAATCATATTTTACACATTTTTATTTAGTTGTTTGTTGGCAGATTCATTATCGTAAAGTATGTTTTCAAAGATAAAACGAAGTATGGCTTCCTCAACAGTTGATCACAGAAGGATAATAAATGTCTACAATCAAGTGATTTTCAAACTTTTACAACTAATTTACCCCATTTTTCTGTTCTAAGTGGTGGAGCCTTAGCAGGTTTTTTCCTCTGCTTGTATTGATGACGTTTCTTATGTAAGTAATTTGTAGTGGGGAAAACATTAAAGTTATTTTAATCTCAGAATCTAAAGACTAATGTAAACACCTTGAAAATCCCTCTCCGATCCTTAATATTTCTCAGACCGCAGTTTGAAAAACACTTCTCTTGCCGCCTTTGATAAGCCGCTCTATTTTACTCGAAGACATTGTTAACAGTTTGTTTCACCAACAGTGCCAAGACAATTAAAATATTTATGGCGTAAAGCTCCATCATCAGCTTAATTTCAGAAAAAGCAGATTCGGTGGCAAGGTGCATGCTTAACTCAAATTTAAGCCCATATTTTGAAAAAGTCTTTATTGATACTCATCAAAACTAGCAAGTAAAGAAGAGTTTATTTGAGCGCGTATTCTCGAATTCCCCTAAATAAATACGAATTATATTAGATGGTGTTAGCCTGTTAAGATATTAATTTATGTTCAAGCACATTGGCTAACTGCAATCAGTTGAATAAAATACCACTTCCACGACCGGTTTTGTTCCTATCACAACTCTTCAGGTGGACTCAAGTATTGAAGTGACTATCGCATGAATTGCTACATGCGGTTTATTCCACTCCGCCATCGGTCCGATTAACGAAAGCTGTTAATTTTAAGCTTATATATTGCGCAGGCTCACTACAGTGAGCTTGATGCGATATATGCTTAAATTCCCAGCCAAGCCAGTGCCTATATTACGTTATCATACGAATTATAGGAGCTGGTGTTAGCCTGTTTAAGATATTACTTTTAATTAATTGATATTAAGGCATATAGGCTAACTACAATCAATTGAATAAAATACCACTTCTACGACCGGTTTCGTTAAAATAAAATACCACTTCCACGACCGGTTCATCAAGCTCACTGTAGTGTGCGTGCACGATATATAAAATCGTCGGTTCAATACCTAAGTCCACCTGAAGAGTTCTAAAAGGAACGAAACCGGTTGTGGAAGTGGTATTTTATTCATCTGATTGCAGTTAGACTATATGCCTTAACATCAATTAATTAAATTAATATCCTAAATCAATAGTTGCTTTTCTTGGTAAAGAAGATTGTGATTATCATGTACCTAAGAGCAAAACCATCAACAACAAATTTCTGCTCTTAGCTGGGTCACTCAAGGCCAGGGGCGGCTCCTAGCTAAAATTAATGGGGGTCTGCTTCAGAAAATCACCCAATAGGCCTAATTTTTGTCACTTTCTATCAGCTTTACACACACACACGCGCGCACGCATGCGCTCATACACACACACGCAGCTCGAAAGTTGTTCATCAAAAAGAAACCCTTATTACACCAGCACACAAGAGTCGGTACTGCATGAGCAACAGTTCTCTTTCTACAGCTGCATTGCAATCTACTGCTAATTTCAAACACTATATCACAGGAGCTTTGAAGCAAAAAAATTTTTATAGTTTTTTCATAAACTTAGGATGGTTGTTGAGATTAACCTTATGTATTATATAATGTAACTACAAGTATAAGAAAAATAAAAATAAAAAGATCAATTATTTATATCGAATGTCGTCGATAAGATGGGGTGGGGACTGGGGGTGCTGTAGTTCCACAGTACCATACACGGGCCGCTATTACTACTAGGCTATTACTTTTTTGGGTATTACTACTAGGGATACATTTACAGAACTAATTCATTATTCCAATAAATGTTTGAATGTTTTTTCAATCTGAAATATTGAATTCCATTCTAAAACAAAAAACAACACAGTTTTAAAAGTGAAGACAACACTGTATCACCTTTTTATAGAACATACAGCAAGTGGTATACAAAGATGGGCAGTAACGCACCAATATTAGTAGTATGTAACTACCTATTCAACCCACTTTTTGTGGTGGAATTGTGGTGGACTACGTCATTTCCGAACGTGCACAACCTTGCAAGTACGTCATTTCCGTTGAACACGATTTTGTACATAAACTTGGAAGTATATTTTACTTGTTGTAACATTTCTTGGATTTAACAATTGAAAGAAAATGATTTTATTTGTTTGAGTTCTTTTTAGGAATGTTTCATTTGTTTGAGTTCTTGTTAGGAATGGTTTCATTTGTTTTTGGAAATAATTTTATTTGTTTTTGGAAATGATTTTATTTGTTTTTAGGAATGTTTTATTTGTTTTTGGAAATGATTTTATTTGATTTTGGAAATGATAATATTTGGTTTTGGAAATGTTGTTATTTGTTTTTTGAAAATGGTTTTATTTGTTTTTGAAAATGATTTCATTTATTTTTGAAAACGATCTAATTTGTTGTTGTACCCTCGCTTCTAAATACTCCCACTTCAAAAGTTCCCCAATTAATTTCACTTTGACTTTCAGCTCGTAAACGATTTTTTGTCTTATTGTAAGCACAACTGTTGTAAAACGGAAACATTAACTTCTACGTCGTGACTGAAGATGGAAGCCTTTGATACTAAATCATAAACAACTTCCTTGCGAATGTAAGCATCAATCACACGTAATCGTTCACTTTGTTTCTTGAAATTGTTTATAAAATCATATAGCCGCTGATCGATTTCTCCTTTTAATTCCCTAGAATGTTGTTTCCCTACTCTTCTAGATGTGTTTATTGGAGGTATTTTCCTTTACTCGTTATCGTGATATTTCTGCAGTTGGTTGAAATTAATTTACATCGATTCCAGTAGAACTAGGTAGGTAATGGATTCAGTTCTATTACAATACAGTCTTGCAGGAAGAAAATTTTAAAAATGCAGTATAGATATAGTTATCAGTGTGATGAACGACGGATGTTTGCAGAAAAATTTTGCGTGTCTATCACTGGCTGAAAATGTACATAAGAAAATAATTTGAAAGTACAATCAACAGTTTAGGACTAGCCGCAGATACAATGTTGGGGAGTATAGATTTCAGAACTAGGGTCAGATACAATCTTGGACGAATGTAGATTTCAGCACTAGCCGCAGATAAATTTTGGAGGAGTATAGATTATAGAACTAGCGGCGGATACAATGTTGGAAGAGTATAGATTTTAAAACTAGTCACAGATACAATGTTGGGGAGTATAGATTTTAGAACTAGGGTCAGATACAATTTTGAACGAGTATAGATTTCAGGACTAGCGGCAGATACAGTGTTGCGGGAGTATAGATTATAGAATTAGCGGCAGATACAATGTTGGAAGAGTATAGATTTTAGAACAAGCCACAGATACAATCTTAGAGGAATATAGATGTAGTTACCAGTATCATCAAAGACAGATGTTTGAGGAAAAAGTTTGCGTGTCTATCACTAGCTGAAAATTTACATAAGAAAATAATTTAATAACTTTAGCACCACCAGCAGTTTTGAAAAACTAGGGCAGATAAATTTTGGAGGAGTATAGATTTTGGAACTAGCGTCAGATACAATGCAGAGAGATTATAGATTTCGTATAAGCTACGAGTATGACGAATGACAGATGTTGAAGGAAAAAAATCTGCTCGTTCATCACTAGTTGTAGGCTTACGTAGGCTTACAGAAGAAAATAATGTACAATCAACAGTTTTTCTAAATCTTACAGGTATTTCAATCAAAACATTTACGTTTATTACAGCTAGTCGTTAGTTTTAGAGGAAAATAGCCAACAGTTTTCTAGATCATCAGGTTTGCTGGAGAAAAATCACATGCAATGACATTGCGAAATTGCTTCCAGAAGAGTTTGGTGAAAGAAACAATATCAAATTTGACACAATTTCAATCAAAACTTTTACCGTTAGATGTTAGTTTCACACTTTCTTGGAAGAAAATTTCAGTAGATTGACCAGACCTTTGAGTGAAATGTAGATTTGCTTCACATATGACAGTGAGGTAGTTAAATTTTTAGTACAGTGGTAGAAACATTTTGAAAAGATCAGAACAGCGAAGTTTGTTTAAATTCAGCAGTTTTAATCACTACTGATACTTTACATTGTTAAACCTAGAAGATTTAGCCTTTATTGTGTGCAGATTGTTTTGGAGACTACTTCAATAATTGTTAAACTTTTACTTGTAAACAGTCACCATGCATCTAATTTACAATATCTTTTCATATAACAACCAGAAAACAAAAATTGTATCCTGTTATAACACT
This sequence comes from Trididemnum clinides, assembly GCA_963675345.1. Taxonomy (NCBI): domain Eukaryota; kingdom Metazoa; phylum Chordata; class Ascidiacea; order Aplousobranchia; family Didemnidae; genus Trididemnum; species Trididemnum clinides. The sequence continues at coordinate 19,225,795 of OY776298.1, forward strand.
GTTTTAAATATAAACTATCAAATTCTAAAACCACCAACATAAAATTCATATTTTTCAAAATCATCAACATAAAATCAGCTAAGATTACTATCAACAAAAATCTGATGCAAACGGAAACATTAACATCACGTCAGCAAACCTTTAACCAATCACAATCGATGTAGAACTTCAAAAATGGTTTACTATCAACAAAAAATCTGATGCCAGCGGAAGCATAGACCGTACGGAGATGATTACGTCTTTTAAAATCACTAGTTATAAACATTCTTACCTCTTATTTGACCAATTACGAACCAGCGGGTGTTTTGTATGCATTACATCACAATTTTCATTGCACAATTGTTGGAAAGGACAAGACAAGTCTAGGCAAGAATAGTGATTTTTCTTCTTTTTTTGTTAACATTTCTCTATAAAAGTCGTATGTTTTGCAAGAAAATCTGAATAAGAACAATGGAAAGCTGCGATGAGACACACACTTCAATTGCTGACGAACATGAAGAGAGAGCAGAGAATGTGACGTTACGACAAATCATCCCTACTCTTCATGCTATGACGGGATGTTGGAGCAATCGGAGTTGTTGGGGCATGCAAGAAAACACCAAGAAGAAGCAAGAAAAATACGAAAAATCTTCAAAGGCATCGCCAAAGAAGGGAATTCAATACCCTCAGACGGTGAGATATTGAGGAAAGGCGTGCTGACTGTGTCAAGAGGAAAAGCTCTCTTTTCAACTGATCAACTTATTCAAGTGTGTGAGCATATGTTTGAGGAACTACCGTTTGTGGCTTTCAAAGGCCCAGCAGATGCACGTCCTTACGTGGTGGTAATTTTCTCACCCAATTGTCAATATGGTGATGTCTGCAAAGTGAAAACAAGATTGGAGATTTTCAAAAAAAAAGTAGCTGTGGATAACTTTCTTATTCGATTTAAAGTGGAGTCTATCTTTTCACCCAAGAAATATTTTCAACATCTACAAGATCAATCATCTGGATTCATCATTAGAAAAGAAAACTGTGGTATAAGCAAGGAGTTATTAGCTCTTGTGAAAACCTTGAAAGAGATGAAACACACAGCCGGGAAGAAAAAACAATCTAGTAGTCTGCCTAGAAGTACTGAACTTTATCAAAAGAAGAGAAAAACCTCTCCACTAAATATAAAACAATGAGTGTGTGGTTCTTTCAGTGTTTAACGCATGTATCCATCTTTAGGTTTGAGTAAATTTGTTTAAAATGCTGTGCCCTTCTTTTGAACCTGAAGAAACGCGAATCTTATCCTTCTCGGACACTTGGCCTCATCAAGTCGATAATTTAAGCCCTGAACGAATGGCTAAAGCTGGATTTTTATATAGAGGCAGTGACGATCGAACCATTTGTTGTTATTGCGGTTTATGTCTTTACCAGTGGGCGGACACTGACATCCCAGAAGTTGAGCACGCTAAGTACTGGTCCGCATGTGCGTATCTAGAGAAAACGTTTGGAACTGGTTTCATTGCCCAACACAACAACTTTCGCATCCCAGAAGATGAATTTTTGTCGGGAACGAGATTCGGGTTTGCTACTCCTAAAGAAGTACCAGATCCAACACTTGTGAGAAACCCTCCAGTTGAAAATGAAGAGCCAAACATAATCCTCCTATCTGAAGCAAAAGAGTGTGACGCATCTCAAAAACTTATGTGTAAAGTGTGTTTCGATGCTCGAATTAACGCTTTGGCGATGCCTTGCGGTCACTGTTTTGAATGCTTGAATTGTGCTGCCAAACTTTATTCGAAAGAATGTCCCATCTGTCAAGTGGTTATTTTAGATGTAAATCGAATTTATATTGTATAATAAAAACACTCGATTATATTCAATTCTGTTTATTCAACATTACACGTGAAACAGTTACAATTCTATTTCAGTAAATTTTGAATAAAGCGCTTAACAGTTTTATCATTAAAACTAACGTTACTAGAAAAATGAGTCAATATCTCCAATAGCGAGCAACCACGCAAGCGAAATAAGATGTAGTATACGGCATAATGTCCACAGACTTCAGATATCAAACTCTGTAGGGTCTTTGAGTTGTAGATCCAGGATGAAGAGTGAGAATCTAAAAAATCTGTCAAACCATAAACAATTGGATGCAGGCCATAGCTATCAAAAAACTCAGCAGATCTTTGATTGTTGAAGAACATAGTAACCCAGTGTTCTCCAGGAGCAGCGCTCGGATCGGTGTTAACAACATAACTTCCAGGATACTCCACAGTAGGTAGCTGATCTTTTGGATAAACGCCCTTAAAAATCTTTTTCACGCAAGAAGTCATTTTTTAATATCCTCTCAATCTGTAGTGTGTCCATCAGAAAATCAGAAATCAGTCAATACGTTTCTATCAGTCGGTCAATCAGCCAATTCTGCATTAATTATGACATTGATTGCTTCTGTTGGAGGAGTGTTAAAGTGTAATTCTAGATGAATGCTTCCATTTTTATCAACTCTCGATGCACGCAAGAAGCCCCCAGATCTGGCATAAGAATTCAAAACAAAACTTTTCATAGTTCACCGACAAGAAAAAACTCAGACTTATCACTGTGAGGCCAAGTGTCCGAGAAGGATAAGATTCGCGTTTCTTCAGGTTCAAAAGAAGGGCACAGCATTTTAAACAAATTTACTCAAACCTAAAGATGGATACATGCGTTAAACACTGAAAGAACCACACACTCATTGTTTTATATTTAGTGGAGAGGTTTTTCTCTTCTTTTGATAAAGTTCAGTACTTCTAGGCAGACTACTAGATTGTTTTTTCTTCCCGGCTGTGTGTTTCATCTCTTTCAAGGTTTTCACAAGAGCTAATAACTCCTTGCTTATACCACAGTTTTCTTTTCTAATGATGAATCCAGATGATTGATCTTGTAGATGTTGAAAATATTTCTTGGGTGAAAAGATAGACTCCACTTTAAATCGAATAAGAAAGTTATCCACAGCTACTTTTTTTTTGAAAATCTCCAATCTTGTTTTCACTTTGCAGACATCACCATATTGACAATTGGGTGAGAAAATTACCACCACGTAAGGACGTGCATCTGCTGGGCCTTTGAAAGCCACAAACGGTAGTTCCTCAAACATATGCTCACACACTTGAATAAGTTGATCAGTTGAAAAGAGAGCTTTTCCTCTTGACACAGTCAGCACGCCTTTCCTCAATATCTCACCGTCTGAGGGTATTGAATTCCCTTCTTTGGCGATGCCTTTGAAGATTTTTCGTATTTTTCTTGCTTCTTCTTGGTGTTTTCTTGCATGCCCCAACAACTCCGATTGCTCCAACATCCCGTCATAGCATGAAGAGTAGGGATGATTTGTCGTAACGTCACATTCTCTGCTCTCTCTTCATGTTCGTCAGCAATTGAAGTGTGTGTCTCATCGCAGCTTTCCATTGTTCTTATTCAGATTTTCTTGCAAAACATACGACTTTTATAGAGAAATGTTAACAAAAAAAAGAAGAAAAATCACTATTCTTGCCTAGACTTGTCTTGTCCTTTCCAACAATTGTGCAATGAAAATTGTGATGTAATGCATACAAAACACCCGCTGGTTCGTAATTGGTCAAATAAGAGGTAAGAATGTTTATAACTAGTGATTTTAAAAGACGTAATCATCTCCGTACGGTCTATGCTTCCGCTGGCATCAGATTTTTTGTTGATAGTAAACCATTTTTGAAGTTCTACATCGATTGTGATTGGTTAAAGGTTTGCTGACGTGATGTTAATGTTTCCGTTTGCATCAGATTTTTGTTGATAGTAATCTTAGCTGATTTTATGTTGATGATTTTGAAAAATATGAATTTTATGTTGGTGGTTTTAGAATTTGATAGTTTATATTTAAAACAGTGTTATAACAGGATACAATTTTTGTTTTCTGGTTGTTATATGAAAAGATATTGTAAATTAGATGCATGGTGACTGTTTACAAGTAAAAGTTTAACAATTATTGAAGTAGTCTCCAAAACAATCTGCACACAATAAAGGCTAAATCTTCTAGGTTTAACAATGTAAAGTATCAGTAGTGATTAAAACTGCTGAATTTAAACAAACTTCGCTGTTCTGATCTTTTCAAAATGTTTCTACCACTGTACTAAAAATTTAACTACCTCACTGTCATATGTGAAGCAAATCTACATTTCACTCAAAGGTCTGGTCAATCTACTGAAATTTTCTTCCAAGAAAGTGTGAAACTAACATCTAACGGTAAAAGTTTTGATTGAAATTGTGTCAAATTTGATATTGTTTCTTTCACCAAACTCTTCTGGAAGCAATTTCGCAATGTCATTGCATGTGATTTTTCTCCAGCAAACCTGATGATCTAGAAAACTGTTGGCTATTTTCCTCTAAAACTAACGACTAGCTGTAATAAACGTAAATGTTTTGATTGAAATACCTGTAAGATTTAGAAAAACTGTTGATTGTACATTATTTTCTTCTGTAAGCCTACGTAAGCCTACAACTAGTGATGAACGAGCAGATTTTTTTCCTTCAACATCTGTCATTCGTCATACTCGTAGCTTATACGAAATCTATAATCTCTCTGCATTGTATCTGACGCTAGTTCCAAAATCTATACTCCTCCAAAATTTATCTGCCCTAGTTTTTCAAAACTGCTGGTGGTGCTAAAGTTATTAAATTATTTTCTTATGTAAATTTTCAGCTAGTGATAGACACGCAAACTTTTTCCTCAAACATCTGTCTTTGATGATACTGGTAACTACATCTATATTCCTCTAAGATTGTATCTGTGGCTTGTTCTAAAATCTATACTCTTCCAACATTGTATCTGCCGCTAATTCTATAATCTATACTCCCGCAACACTGTATCTGCCGCTAGTCCTGAAATCTATACTCGTTCAAAATTGTATCTGACC